>CM019169.2:31750873-32350873 GCA_009739505.2 Apolygus lucorum
CTTCTAACAGCCATAACACTAAGTGTTACAAATGTGTAAGTGTTGCAAATGGTGACAAAATGTAAGTCTTACATTTTCATCCGAATTTGATGAAATTTTGTAGGATTGTTCAGATTAGCGTGTAGATGGTTCCTATGACGATAGTGGAAGGAACTTGGAGTTTTAAACTGTAATACCTATTTGTAAAGGTTTAAACTTGTTTGATACAGTAGACATCATAACTTGTGACTACCTATACAGTTCTAGATCTAGAATTTTTGGAATCTTTAAATGCATGATTCAATTGAAGAAAATTATGACCGTGACAGTATCAAAAATATAATGCAATAATAGACAAAGTTTGCCAACAAGGATGCATCATATAGCTTCCTCGTCAGTCTCAATCAATCTCCAAGTACCTTCCAGAATCCTCAATGGAGATAATCAACACATCAACCTCCACGATATCTAACAATTTCATCGAATTCGGATGGAAAATGTAGAAGATGTGGCTGTAACAATGTTGCAGCTGCTTTTCATAGGGACGGTCTACACGCCAACCCGCACAATACCCAAAAATTTCATCGATATTGGACGACAAATTCATATTCCGAATTTCGATTTTGAAGAACATTCTCATGTGACCTTGAAAAGTTGAAAACAACACTTCCGCCGTTTTGGTACACTCGGAAGCAAAAACCACCAAATGACTCAACTTGTCACTTGCTCGCTTTAGCCGATTGATTCATATTCTGTTAAATAATACGAGAAAAACAAAAATACTAGAATATTTTTACGTAAAATTTTTCTGTTTAGGCCTCAACATGAATTTTTGTCTACTTCTTGCTTCCTTAACAATGTTCAATGGGAGTGAGTGCTACCGTATAACCTACAGAAAAATTGATGAGCTCCACGTATAAACGTATCTATATATATTTATTGTTTTTCAGTTTCACATTGTTCTATTAAACATTTACTGTAGAGCAGTTTTTGACTGAAAAATTTGTGTTTCAAAGCGGAAAAACGTGGATTTTTTGAAAACGAAATCAGCGCTTCAGCGTGAGATTTCGGGGTTGGTCGTAGGAAGCTACTTCCTCTAGGAGCTCAGCTCACTTGCCCCCCCCCCCTCTCCATCACCTAACCCAAAGTCTCACACTAAAACGCTGATTTCGTTTTTAACCCTAATTGGACCATTGTGGCACTGGTGTCACCGAAAACATTTTAGGATTTCCATTGAATCACCATTGAAATTGTAGACTAACTAAAATGCTATCGCTATTCGTTTTCTTCGATTTGTATTCAATTTCGAATCCCTAGCAACCAGTATTTTGTAAATTATTAAACGTAAAAAATGATGACAGAATATTTTTCATCGATTTATTTGGAAGTTTTTGTCATAACTATTTTGAGACTTTTAATGGCCCTCAAAAATTATGTTCTCTACATCAAATTTAAAATTGCAATTTAATTTTGGTTACTTTGGTGACAACTTGGAACTGCTGTGGAGTTTCTGAGATGTTTTCGGTGACACACTAATGATACCATGGTCCAATAAGAGTTCAAAAAATCCAAGTTTTTTCGCACATGTTTCTGTCAAAAAAATATTCTAAGATAAACACCGATGATAGAGATGATAGAACTTGAATTTTTTTTTTTTTCATTGAGAAGCTTTTCTTTTTCACCAGGTGAAATGGTGGCAAATCGCAATTGAAAATTCAAATTTCAAAAGAGTAAAAAAATTCAATGTTTAACAAAAAAGATGATGCGACTTGAGTGAGAAATTTATGTAGCAAAACGAAAGGTATTAACTTTCTTTCTAACGGTATCCCAATTCTTGAGTTTATTTCGTAAATTGAGGGAGGAAAAATCGTTATAATGGAGTAGGTACAAATACAATTTGTGGGACAAAGTTGTTGCAAAATCGATTTCTTAAGTTTCGTCGTGCTTATACCGAACATCCTGTATACGAAAATGTGTTCTTCAAAAATCTGTTGTAAGATTCTGAAACGGAATTCCATGGAACATTTTCAGATTTTATAATCATCAAAATTTCAAGGCCAGTGATATTTTCATTTTTTTCTAATATTGGCTAAGGTATAGTACGGAATCAATTTTCACTTTTTTTAAGATAATATAAGATTTTTTTTAAAATTAATTTTTGAAGTTTTTTAAAATTTGGATAACGTCAAAAAAATGGCAGGTAGCTTTTATATTCAGGAAAGGCGGAGTTCTTAATTATTCTAAGTACTCACTATTTTATATTGCAGCGTATCTTTTTCCAATCACAGACTTTCCCTTCAATAGGTGTCCATCTACGTCGATCTCGTAAGGTTTCCAGGGCACGAGATCATATTAGGTTCTGGCGGGTTCCACAAAGAAATACTCAAAGGCCGCGTGTGCCACCCGGGAAAGGAGACGCCGCGAACCGCAAAGCGCGAAAGCGAACGCGAACCACCGCGAGCCGAACCTGTTCATACTTTGCGCGCTCTGTCGTCTGTTATAGGGCGAACCTCCTACGAGCATTGATATATATGCGAGTTGAGAGGGAACGTGACGACAGTTTGTGAGTCAGTCGGTATGATTGCGAGGGTGGGAGAGATGAGCGGTCTACGGGGAAAAAATGGACGAAAAATCCTGAGCGAAGAAGAAATGTACACAGTGGTGACACTTACCTAGGTCACGGCGGACCGTCATTTCTATCGTCACTCTATCAATTCAGATCAACATAGGGCAAAAAACGCTGCAAATTATTACACAAAGGTTTATTATTTCTATATAGATCACTCCTCAGCAAAGATCACAGCTTAACCACAGTCACTAGTTATTTATTTTTACTTACCACCATAAGTACATACTACCTACATACCTACTAGGACATTTTTGAAAACTGCAACTCTTCATTTCCACTTGGTTGGGGTTGGGGTTGAAATTTTCAAAATGCCGGATGTAGTAAGGGTACCTATGGTTTGGTTGGTAAAAAATAAATAAATAGTGACTGCAGTAAGCTGTGATCTTTGCTGAAGAGTAATCTATCTATACAGGAAAATAATAAACCTTTGTGAATAATTGCAGCGTTTTTATTCGAATTAGTTCCTTACTACAAAACAATTAATCATTTATCAACAGATGTTAGTTTTCAGATCTGTTGCGAACTTAAATAAAAAATTATTCTCGCTAGAAACTGAAAAAAAGTGCGTTTTGATAGTTTCTAAAAGTTAGAAAATTCTAGAAAGATAGCATAGAATATAATTGCGATAGAAATAGAGCCCTGCTAGAAAACGGCTGGAAAGTTTCCACAATCAAGTTTATTCGGAAGAAATAAACGCTCATACTCATTCGAAGAAACAGGGAGTTGAGGGTGCCTTCATGAGAAAATTTGATTACTGGTTACTAAGGACGCAATACTGAGTAAAACTCGAAGAAACGAACATGGGAATTTGAACGGAGAATGGGCCTGTATTGCGATTCAACTCGTGTTTCTGATATATCGTAAGTTCTTCCCAAAGTTCTCATATGGACTGATCGGGTGGTCCTACAGAGCTCTGGGCGGTATCATTTGATTCTAAAAATTCAACACTATTTTAAATAGAGAAAAAACCCTAAATTAAACCCTAAAAACCCTAATTTTTCAACCCTTAGAAGTACTGACATCAACCAAAAGCTTCGGGACACAATTAGACCCCAGATGGATTTTTCCACCCGTAAGCGGCACTTCCTTAGTTCCCGTGGACTAATTTCGATGTGATTGGTAATCAGAAAATCCAACAAAAATTTTGGCGTCCGTCCTCCATACCCTACACTTTCCTAGATACCATAAAGCGATTTTCATGAAATTTGATTACCAAAATCGAAAAACATAATAATCCTGTTTTATAGTTCTTTGAAATGTTGTATGGTTACCTATCAAGTGTTCTACAATTGAATATGCCAGTGGTGAAGGGAACTAAAAGCAAAAAATCGAAATTTTGCTCATTATTCTCAATAATGAACCTTTGGAATCGACCAAGAAAAAATTTAGCCCCCTCTAATTTGTTGGTTTATGTTTCAAGGTACGAATCGAATAAAAATTGTGGCGTCCGCCATACCTAGCACTTTCTCAAGTTACCATGGACCGATTTTGATGAAATTGGTAGATGGGCTCCATTTGGGGTCTAGTTGTGCCCCAAAGAGTCACTTCTGAGGGTTGAAAAATGTGGGCTGACATTTTCAAAACGTCTCAAAAACTTTCGAAAACAAAGGAATTGTTTATTCATCAATTTAAAATAGTATTATTCGAATGAGACCAACCAGAGCTCTGTAGGACCAACGTTTGCTCCCCGTGAGCACTCAAGGCTTATATTAGACTTACGATGTATCAGAACGTGAATCACGAAAGAGGCCTAATCTTCGTTTAAATTTTAGCTTTCCCAAATGTGGTCGGCGTTCGTTTTCCGAGTTGTACTCAGTTTTGCGTCCTTGGCTACCCGTAATAAAATTTCCAATGGAGGCACCACAGATAGATTTACTATGAAGCGTTTATTATTAAAAAAAACTAGATTCAGAAGCGAAAACATGATTGATAGGAGCTGAAAAAGGCTCATCATGATTATTACTGTGACATTCGGTAGCTAATAGCTTGATAGAAAGAAGGAGACAAAACGGATACGGACACCTCGTTGAGCATAAAAATAGAACTGATTTATTCGATAACACAGCAGGTAGGTAATCGTAGGCAGGCTTCAACAATAACAACAAGGTTCAGGGTCACAACAGTCTCCCCCACTAAATCCAGCATACATCACTTCAGAACAGGATAAAAATGCCACAATTATGAAAACTGAACAAAAACGCTAACAATCACCAGAGATAATCCCTGAGGTAAAGGGGTGGACGTCTGATCCTTTGGAGTCAACGAGGTCCATCATCTGGCCGAGTCCCAGACGGAGTTGAGGTAGGTTCTCATGTTGGCGATCAGTATGAGTATGTCGACCTGGTAGGAATGTCGAAAATACTGACCGTCGGGCATCCCGTGACTCGGGTCTCTTACTGATGACTGAGGCGAAACAACACGCGTCGAGACGGGCTGATTCACGTGACGCTTCAGCGATCGGCCACAGTCAAGCTGAACAATATAGTGACGAGTCCCCAATTTCTTGGAAATGACGCCAAATGCCCATATCTCTCGATTCTGTACATAGCCACGAGACTGCACTCTCTCCCCCACAACAAAATCCTCGCACTGGGGATGTAAAATCAGCTGACTTCTTCATTTATTGGGGAACAAGGCATCAAACTGAATCCTCATACGTCGGTTGAGGTAGAGCTCAGCTGGCGACAATCCTGACGCAAGGGGAGTTGCACGGTACCGAAAAACGATTTTCTGAACTTTTCTGCCATTGGTCCCGGTTCATTATTATAGAAGAGAGTCTCTGCTTGAAGGTTGCAACATTTCTCTCAGCCAGTCCATTGGTGGCTGGATGACCCGGAGCGATAAGTTTCTGAAAAAGTGCCACAGGAGAGACAAAAAGCTTTGAACTCTTCACTTGTGAAGATCGTCGCATTGTCACTCACAAGGAATTCAGGGTAACCGTGAAAACATATATGTCCCGGAGTAGACCAAATTGTGGATGGCAGTAGTCGGCGCCTGTCTTGTTTGACCGCACACTCGACCCACTTCGACTTGGCATCAACGACAATTAGGAAATAATGCCCTTCAAATTCACCCGCATAATCAATATGAATGCGTTCCCAATTTTTAGTAGGCTCATCCCAAGGGTGAACGACTACGTGAGGCGGATTCTTTCGCAACTTGGCGCAGGACTCACAGCTCTTAACAAGATCTTCAATATCTTTGTTGACATTCTCCCAGTAAACGTATCTTCGGGCTAATTGCTTCATCTTTGTCACACCGACATGAGTAGAGTGCAGTTTCAGCTAAGACAGCAGGTCGAAGCCTAGAGGGTAAGACAATTCGGTCGAGACGAAACAATATGCCATCCTGGAGCGTAAATGGAGAATCAATTGAGCTAGATTTAAGACTGAAAATGATTTGATTTCAGCTCTGCATCATTGGCAGTTTCCTGTGCTCTGGTATACGCAGTCAGTAACATTGGTTGAGGCAATTTGCAATAGGGACTCAGTACATAGCTGACTAACTTCCTCATTTCATTTGTGTATCAGCTGTACCACTGTAGATAGAGCAAGGGGCACGTGAGAGACAGTCGGACGTTGGTATTGTCTATTCCCCTCTTGAACTTCACTGAGTTCTCGAAACCAGACAGGAATGAGGCATAGCGAAGTAATCGAGCAGACGTCATCTTTGGAAGAGCTCTATTGTGTCCGAAATTTCGAGTTAGAGGTTCATTGTCAGGTTACAAGAACAAAACTTCGCCCAAAAATGAAATTATAGAAATTATATGAAACTATTCCTAGAGCCTCTCGATCGAGCTGGCTGTAATTCTGCTCAGAAGCGTCAGAGAACGGGAGGCATAGGCAAGTTGGTTTTTCATGCCCATCAACAACATGACTTAAAATTGCACCCACGCCTACTGGACTTGCGTCTGACGTTAACACTACTGGAAGAGCCGGATCGAATGGAACCAACACTCTCTCACTGCATATTTCGTCTTTAAGCTTTAAAAAATGCAGATTCACATGAGGCATCCCACAGGAACTGTCGATCTTTTGTAAAACTTTCCTCAGTGGTTGAGACATGGTGGATAGACCTGAACAAAACGAGAGTAGTAGGTTATTAGTCCCAAGAAACGACGAACATCATCCACGTTCTTCGGTCGAGGCATTTTTGAATACAGCAGCAACTTAGCAGGAGATTTCATAATTTTATTGTATTCAATAATATGTCACAAATACTCAATGCGTGTGGAAAAGAATTCGCATTTATTTTATTCAGGTGGAGGTCGTATTCAGTGAGACGTTAGAGACAAAGTCTGAGGTTCTGAGCGCATTCCTCCGTAAGTAGCACCATGACAGATAACGTCATCGAAGTAGGCCTCCGTCTTCGGTAATCCTTGTAAGATTTGTGATACCGTTTGATTAAAAAACTCGGCGCCGTCTTATCCCAAAACTTAGCCTGTTCATACGATAGGTTCCTCTGTGAGTGGTGATGTTTGAATTTCGCTGCTTTTTTCGTCAACACAAACATGAAGATAAGCCTTGAGTAAATCTAACTTGCAGTAGAATTTCGAATTCCTGAGACTGGAGAGCACATCGTCGATCCGTCTAATTGGAAAATTCGATGAAACGAGGCGCTCATTCACTCCGAAGCGGTAATTCGACACACAGTCTTACTGTTCCATCAGATTTGGGTATGATGACAAGCGGTGACCCCCAGTCGCTCGTGGTTACCGGAGTTATGACACCAGACTTCTCAAGAGTGTCAAGCTCTTTTTCGACACGATCACGTAGAGCATACGGTTACATCGCGCTCCCTTGTGAAGATACGTAGGCTGGGCACCAGGGCGCAGGACGATGAGAAACCTTCAAACTGGGACACATCCAATACGTTCTTCAAAAATATTGGCAAATTCTTGTAAAATATCATCAATTTTGAAATAGCTGCATGTGTTGAGTTATGACCTATTATAGACCAATAATAGGCTATGAAGTTTCATTTCGTGATCAATTTGTTTCAATTCTAGTCCCAATGCTCTTATCCAGTCACGGCCTAAATTGCATCATGACCTGGTGGAACGATATATAATTCAGCTGACATGAATTTATCTTTGTGATTGACTGAAACTTGAACTTTTCCTTTGCAAGGGACAATTGTGTTTGAATAAGCTCTGAAATTTACATTAGATGGTAGTATAGTGGCATTGAGACAAAGAACAGTGAATTTTATCCTCAGGCAAAATTGAAAATTTTGCGCCTGAGTCAACCTCCATTCTAATTTCATTCTTATTGATGAGAACAGGAATGACGTACTTCCCAGAATTAGGTTGGCATTCGTATAGGTCACCAACTTGACTTGTAGGTACAGCTTCAACTAGGTTCACTCCATAAGTTTGATTGACTGAAGAAATTTTAAAATCAGAGCTGTGATCACTGTGATTCTGATAATCATGTGAGTGTTCATTTAAGGTGTGATCAGTGTGCAACTGGTGGTTATCAGCCTTCTTCTTTGACAGGGTGACAATACAAACCTGATCAACATGAGATCCTCCTCTTGCCACATGAATTACAGTTCAATTTATTACGATCGACTTGACACTGATTGGATCTATGTTTAGGCAATCCACACGAAAAACAGAGGTTAGCAATTCCAAGCGCATGATAATTCATTTGCCCCCTTGAACGAGTGCTGTTCCTTTGAGAAGCACCAGAGTTTCCATACGAACGGTTTGGAGTAGAATAACGAGTATTTGAGCGGAAACGAGAATGGCGGTTTCGAGAATTTCTTCTAGAACGAAAATGTGACAGCTGGTGAACGGGGTCTGAGGAACTATTTGTAGTAGGAACTGAGGAGTCCATGCCCGAAACGAGCTCACGACTTTGAATTTTCGAGGCCTCCAGCGCGATTGCTCTCTCGGTAATTCCTTTGAAATTGGTAATATCAGCTTGTAAGAGCTGTTCTCTAATCCACTGATCTCGAACACCACGAATAAATTGAGCACGCAAGAAAATATCAGCGACAGACACCTTTGTGTTGCACGAACATTCAACATAGAACTTACATTCGGCGATGTTCTGGCCCTCTTTTTTGTACAGTGGAGAGAAATAATGTTGTTCGACAACTACACTTCTTACTGGAGACAGCATTTTTCAAAATATGATACGAGATCGGCGTAATTTATCTCTTTAATGGGCTTGTCAGGCCCAAGCAGAGCCGACAAGTTGTTATAGTGAGTCGAACCGACGGACGCGGAAAGAAGTTGGGCTTTTTTGAGATCCGTAGAGACACTTCGAACAGCAATATAGTTTTCAAAACGCTCTATATAATTTCGAAAATTTTTCCTTCCTTGCGCCGTAATGTTCGAACGGCGGAACCACGGGATCACTCGAGGTCGCGGCACCTGTTGAAGTTGACCCACAGAGTTTTTTCCCCAAGATCGGCCTGGCTCTTTGCGATCGTTTTCGCAAGATCGGTAAAAAGTTTCGCGAGCACTGTTTCATCCATCGTCGCCAATTACTGTGACATTCGGTAGCTAATAGCTTGATAGAAAGAAGAAGACAAAACGGATACGGACACCTCGTTGAGCATAAAAATAGAACTGATTTATTCGATAACAAGCAGGTAGGTAATCGGTAGGCAAGCTTCAATAATAACAACAAGGTTCAGGGTCACAACGATTATCTATAACCTGCAAGAAGTAATATTTGTATGATTTATTGTTCTGTACCAAAGCCAGTGGTTTCATTCATTTTGCTTCGGAGTCTACCAAGGTAGCAGAAGCTTTGTTTCCACTTTTCAGAACTTTCTGAACAATTTTGGTTCCTTGTCTGTCTATCTTTCTGTGTGTCTGTCATGAAATCCTTGTAACGGGCCTATACGAAGTTATCGTCTGATTTCGATAAAAATTTTCAGGTATTGTGCGGATTGGTATGTAGATGGGCCCCTATGAAAATCTTCACCCCTGGACTGATAGTGAGATGATACTCGTAGCTACTAGGATGCGCAAACGTGAATTTCCCAGTGACATCCATAACTTCTACATTTTCTTATCGATTTCAATGAAACTTTCAGGAACGTTCGGGGGGAGGCGTGTGGTCTTCTAACCGTATGGTCCCCTATAAAAAACCATTGCTCTCAGACCAAATTTCCTTGTTATAGCCATAACATCTACATTTCTCAACCGATTTCGATGAAACTTTAGTAGCTGCTGCGCATGCACAGACGTGATTTCCTTGTAACAGCTAGAATTCCTATGACTTCCACATTTTCGATCGAATTTTTATGAAAATTTCAGGGATTGTGCGAATTTGAGTATAGACAATCTCCTATGAAAATCATCACCCCCGGACAGATAATAGCTGCTGCGCATGCGCAAACGTGAAGTCGTTGTAACACCCATAACTATCACATTTTTCATCCGATTTCGATGAAATTTTCAGGGATCTTGTGAATTGGAGTGCAGATGGTCCCCTATGAAAATAATCACCCCGAATTTGACTGTAGCCACTGCGCATGCGCAGACATTCATTTTATTACCTTGTAAAAGCTTCTACACACTTCCCATCTGATTTCGATGGAATTCTCGATTGACGTTTGGTCGTTTCACTATTACCTACCTACTGAATAAAATATCCTTCGAACACTGAAGAAGGTAATACATTAACCGAAAGCTCGGCAAAGAAGTTGTTGAATTTCCAGTTGACCCCAGTCACAATCAATTGACGTAGTTTGTTAATTCATCTGTTTTTTGTTTCTCCTGAAACGCGGTGTAGTTACTGGGGATACATTAGTTCCATTCACCACTGACATATTCAATTGTTAAATACGTCTCCCAAGTTGGTGTGGCACATAGGTTCCTCTTCTCCATAACAAGATTGATGTACATATGAGTAGTAAGTAAAGTAGAGTAAGTAAACAACCATCTCAGGTTGAATTTTCGTCCAACTGCCATCCCTGGACGTCATCGGCTGACTTCCAGCAACATGTCATTTATCGATCGTTTTATTCCAACCGATTCTATATTATGTCCATGGCATTTTATGTGAGGTAGCTATATTGCCCACCCAACTTGGAAGACTTTTTTTCAAAAAGGTCTCCAAAAATAAGGGTCACCTCCGTCCGACGTTTCTTTCTTAACTAGACGGATGTTGTGAGGAAATTAAACATGTTTCGGAAGACGATTCTTTTCATTGTTAGAAGTGGTTAATTCGGAGCCCTGAAGATGGAGAAAAAAACTGATAATGCTCATAACTCAATTGGTGACATCAACTCTCGAGTGTGATGAATTTCACTGTCTCTTCTGATACATGTTATACAATATCAACTCAGGAGATAACATTGTCATAATGTGTTTATATTAAACGAAAATTCCACTCTGAAAAAGATCTGACCTTTGAGGAAACCCGATTCGTAATTTCCGAGACAGAAAAAATAAAACGTCCGTTTGTGAGTGCGCCACTCAGGTAGCTTCCTGAATTTCAGTTTTCGCTGGAATTACTCAAGTAGCTCTAAGAAGGATTTTCCGTTGGTTTGGCTATCTATGATGTAATTGACTATAACAACAAAAACTGAATATACTCGAAC
This sequence comes from Apolygus lucorum, assembly GCA_009739505.2. Lineage (NCBI taxonomy): Eukaryota > Metazoa > Arthropoda > Insecta > Hemiptera > Miridae > Apolygus > Apolygus lucorum. The sequence continues at coordinate 31,762,047 of CM019169.2, forward strand.
AAAAAGTTCGTGTACCGTGTGACTTCGTGTACTATATCGTCAAAAACTTGGAATGATGGAAGAAACGGGATGTTAGTTCGAATACAAATAGGTGGATTCATGACGACGAAGTGCTTCCATAGTAGCATAGTAGGTAGAAGAACCTGTAGGGGTGGTAGGGCCAAAAACCTGCATCGACTTTTTAAATCCGCTTTAAGTCTGCCTATGATTTGAGATCACTACATCGCTGGTCGAATTCAAGATCGGGTTAAGTGCAAATTCCCATATTTTTCAGGGCGTGCGGTTGAAAATTCACTAAGAATTCATTTTTTAATATCTTTAGAGCTATTGGAGCTAGGGATTTGCAACTTAGACCACAAATTTCAGATTTTTCTGTTTTTTAATTCAAGAGTTAATTAGTAGATGAGACAGACTTGTCCTGAATATTTTTTGCTTTTCCGAAAATTGATATCGTGCAAGAACTTCTTATAATACGAAATCTGCTACATTTTATTTGTTTGTATTCAAGTATGACAGAAATTTTGAGAAAATAACATTGAATCATTTAATTTGAATATAAATCTTAACAAATATCACAAAAATATTGGTTGAGAGGTCAGCATCCGAAAAGCACGTTTCTACAGTCTCTGCCAATAATTCACTATTTTCGTACGTGTCATCTGTTGAAAAAAGAAATATCATAGAAAATTTATTTGAATAATGAGTTAAGGAACGAAAAAGAGCTGCAAATTTTCACACAATGGTGTATTATTTTGGTCAATTATTTGCAATAATAAACCTTTGGAATCGACCAAGAAAAAAAATGTTTAACACACCCTCAAAATTTGATGGTTTACGTTTCAGGGTAAGTAGAATCCAACAAAAAAAAAAAAAAAAAAAAAAATCGTCGTCCCATGACACACCGAACTGTATACCTCCTTCCTTCGGCGCGGCTTCGCCGCGCATGATGTCGGTCTAAAATCGAATAAAAATTTGGCCGTCCGTCCACCATCCGCCGTACGCCGTAAGCGGCACTTTTGCCACTTAGCTAGCATTGACCGATTTTGATGAAATTTGGTATGTAGGCTTCATTTGGGGTCTAGTTGTGCCCCGAAAATTTTGGTTGATGAAGGTCACTTTTAAGGGTTCCAAAATCAATTTTGAAAATTTGAAAACGCCCTAACTCAAAAAATTTTGATATAAAGGTATTGTTTTTTCTTCAATTTAAGATTCTATAGAATTTTTAGAATTTTTTTAGACCACCCGGAGCTCTGTAGGACAAGCCGTTCGCTCACTACGAGAATTTAAAGTTTAGACGTACGATAAATCTGAAACACGAGTGTGAATCGCAAAAGAGGCCTAATCTCCGTTCAAATTAAAGCTGACTGAAATGCGATCGATGTTTTTCTTCATGTTGGATGGTTGGTGGCTTTGTAGACGAGTGATGTATAGAAAAATAATAAACCATTGTGTAATAATTTGCAGCGTTTTTCTGTATAGATCGCTCGTCTGAAAGAACTCAATTTTTCCTAATTTTGAATTTTTGAATTCTACATACCTTGAAACGTAAAACATCGAATTTTGATTCTTCATTAAGTATTGAAAATAATCAACTAAAATAGGTACTTTCTGGTAAACATTTTGTACCTTCATAATGTCTGAGTTCTGTCACATCTTGTTCATTGATTTCCACAACCGCCTCTAAACATCTTGCATAAAACAATATACTAGTTGATTCAAATTCTACAAGTTAGACTGACTGAAGTGCAGATAAGACGGTTTTCACTACTATACAATAATACGAAAATGACCTGTCGTATTGTAAGTTGTGCCACTATTGCAGTGGAGCTCAGGAAATTCGCGTTCAGTGGGAAACGTAACAAGTGTACTCAAGAGCGGATTGGGTAAAGATAGAAATACGCCACATATACCGTTCGAAAGAGCTAAAAAAAAACTCTGTAAGTTCGACTCAAAAACAGGAAAACGTGAAATGTGCACTTAAGCCGGTCTTGAGTTCAGCCAGTGTCATGAAAGTTGGGCTACCACTACATGGGTGCTTCTCAACGGAGTCAAACGTTGAACGTAGCTTGAGTGGTGATTAGAAGTTGGGGATACCATATTCAACTGTTGGTAATGGATTGACACTAATACTTCTGGGTCTTCATATTATTTGTGTAAAAGCTCTACTGCTACAGTGAAGTAAAGTAAACAACCATTTCAGGTTGGATTTTCGTCCGACTGCCATTCCTAGCGTCGCGGATCTACTGCTACAGCATAATTTTCATTCGTAACTTCCAGCCCGAATATTATTTCCTTAGCTGCTCCGGATAGATAAGAAAGTAGATATTGAAATTTTTGAATATCATCAAAATTGTCGTTGCTTCCAATGGTGGAACGAAAAAGCTGCCAGAATGCTCTAAACTCTAACATGTTACAGCTATACATAGGAATAGTTAGCTTTGGACGGGTCACTTTAACCCTTTCTTTATTGTTGAATATTGGAGGATCTTGCTGACTTACGGTCCTATCCACTTTCTCAACTATCATACTCAACAATGCAAGCGTCTACTCCGCCTCCCACCGAGTGTCAAAGATCGTAGCGGCACTATGAGCTTCATCGGGATCCGGAGTTTGTCGTCTCCTACTGGATTCTGCTAGTCTACCAGTGAGCTGATCATCTGTTTCTTTGAAGAAGGCTAGGCCCCCTTGAAGACGTGCCAAAGCATCCTCGAGATCCTTAGGAGAACTGGCATTATCAGCATGTAATGCTTTTAAAAGATCTAATACTTCTCTCACGGGAAGCCAAGGGCCACATCGGCCTGTAGTGCTGTGTGGCTAGTTAGTTAATACTCCTCTCAATTTCCGTGCGAGGTCAATATGTCCATTCTCTGCTACCATTGTTTCGTTTCACCTCATGCCGGTACGTTAATTTCAATTAAAAATCCTGGGATGATACTTATTTTCATCGATGAGTTCACAAAGATGTTGAGAAACTTTCTATTTACAAAAACCGCGGCTCACCGAAAGTCGTACGGCCGTATCACAACATGATTCATTGTCGTTTAGACGTCAGTACTTGTCTTCATCTTCAGTAAGAATCAACAACAAATATTGTCTCAACAATTTCGAAGAAGGCTTTTGGAAACAATACATTTTTTTATGGATTGTCGAGTGTAGGTGCTATAAATTCTACTGTTTGAGTTAACTTACTTATCGAATAATTTCTGATTGACGTCTTGAACGTTCTTCTTTAGAACCACAAGAACTTTCTGCTGAGTAGTAAGATGTTTCAGTCGAGTCATTGTTTATTGGCGAGTAATAGTGACAAGAAGGAAAGGTGTCAAGACACATGGAAGTCAGAAGAAGGACTTTATCCAATCCACTCAATTAGGTATGAATGTGAGCATGCTTGGGTTGATACCGTGGAAGTGCATAAGTGCACGTCAACACAGTGTTTTGATCATTTTATTCATGCACCAAGGTGGTTTTTCAAAACCCATAATCTAGGCCTCGGCCGTTTATTTCACTCTTCACTTACGTTTGTCATTGCATGATTAACAATTTGAAATGTACTTCGTTCATAACTCACCAGGATACCTAATAATATTGACTTCAGAGAGTTCATCATACTTGTTGAATAACCTTGATAGATACCTAACTTTAGAATAAATTATTACGAACTCGAATGAAGGAACTGCTCCCGTCCATATTATTGCTCACTTGACTAAAACTAACTGGAACATGGTTATGAATAGCACCAAGCTCAAGTCAACGATTAGTGAACTCAAGCACCTTACAAGTGATGTACGAATTAATGCGCTAAATTAATTAAGTATGTCAAGTATATTAACAAATAAGCCGACATAAGCCGTTCTGGGGAAGCTTCATGTTTTATTTTTTGCGATAAAACATTTTGATACCTACATCAACAATTTAGATACAATGGAAATTTAGATACGTTGGACATTTTGATGCACTGGAAATTAGGATACGTTGGACATTTAGATACACTGGAAATTTTTATACATTGGGCATTTTTATGCTCTGGAAATTTAGATACTTTGGACATTTTTATACAATGGAAATTTGGATACTTCAGATATTTTGGTACACTGGAAATTTGGATACTTTTGAGATTTTGGTACACTAAGCATTTGGATACTATGGACATTGTGATACACTGAAAATTTATATACGTTGTGCATTTTGGTACACTGGAAATTTTGATACTTTGGACATTGTGATACACTGACAATGTGGATACTTTGGAAATTTTGATACATTGAAAATTGGAATACTTTAGTCATTTTGAATGTCAAAATGAATTCGTTGTACTTTCTGATACACTGACATTTTGATACTTTGGGCATTTTGATACACTGAAAATTTGGATACGTTGGACATTTTTATACACTGCAATTTGGATACCTTGGAGATTTTGGTTCACTGGAGATTTTGGTACTTTGGACATTTTGGAACACTGGAAATGAAAGGATACATTGGGCATTTAGACACAATGAAAATTTGGTTACTTTGGATTTTTTGGTACATTGAAAAGTTGGATACATCAGGTATTTTGATTCGTCAGGGTAGGGCTGCGATGGTGGTTGAAATCCGAAAATTATGTTCATTCATGAAGACTCATTTCTCCGTTAATCGAGCGGTTTCCATGAGGCTTAGGGACCCAAGGAAACATGTCAAAAGACTAGGACTGGAGGACACGCAAAAACAAAAAAAAAGATCTTTGCCATTTATCAATTTGAACTTCTGGCGTACCAATTTATACTTTTTGCAAATCCCATACGATTCAACAACAACTAGGGTCCCTTTCCAACGTTTTCTCTCCAGAATGTTCAATAAATGTTTTTTTTTTCTCACAAAATAAATAATAATTAAAATGGTAGTAATTATGTTTCTTTAAAACAATGTTTCAATCACAATTAATGTTCTACAATGTTTCATGATTGAGTAAATAAATAAATTCTTTCCCTAATTTTATTCTGTATCCCTTTTTAAGAAGTTGGATGCAATAATTTTAACTAGTGAACAAACAGAATGTGCACTTCGTCTTTGGGTAATTTTGGTTTTCCGGTGAAACCTCCCAACACGTCCTTCCTCACCGGAAAACCCTAAATGTGCTACTTTAACTATTTCGTACTCAATGCGTATTAAATATTAACATGAATTCTACAAGCACTTTTCCAACTAGATTCTACAATTTTTTCCGATGTGAAATTTCCATTGTAATAGTGACAGCTAACTTGAATAAATACCTCCGCCATGTGCGACAAATTACACAACCCGGTCCCGTAAATGTTGACAAATGCGAAATAATTGGCGTATTTAGCTCACCCGAGATAAAAACGTGTACATCACATGCGATGGTTTTTTTTCAGGAGGGCGGTTCTCCATTCATACGTTGGTTGGTTACTATGCGGAAGAGTTATTTATTGCTCACCTTGACAACCTCGTACGGCGCCAACACCAATTCGCTCGTCACCTTCCATCGGTGTAGTTCACAGCTCACCGAGAATAATCGCATTGAATTAGTTGGCCTCTTGACGAAATATCCCACATACCAACGAAGACTTAGGACCTGGACAGCTTGACTCGTTTTACAATAGGGAAACTAACACTGTTCGCTTATAATAATATGAAGTTACTGTAATTATTGAATGAATAAGGTTTTAATTAAAATCCTAAAATTTGTTTGAAAAAAAAACTTTTTTCAAAATGCTGAATTTTTACTTGGATAAAAGTAAATTTGGTGGACATGATTGTTTTTTGTTGCAAAGATTTGAAATTGTCATTTTTGAATAAGAAAAATTTGGATACAATCTTTAATTTAAAACCTAAAATTTGTTCTAAAAAAACTGTTTCCAATATTATGCTGAATTTTGATTTTAAATTTGTATAAAATTTGGAGAACATGAATTTTTTTTTGCTGAAAAGATTTGAATTGTCATCAATGAATAAGAAAATGTGGATGACTTCAAAAAGGTGAAAAAAGCTACTTCAATAAACTCGGAAGGTATACCTAGCAGTAGATATGGATGATGGAAATCAATCATTTTCAATTGAAAAGGAAGGGTTTGATCTGTTTAGTAGTCGGAGGTGTTGGACTAGTTAGAGGTCACGTGAGGGCTGAGAAAGAAACGTGAGGCAAGCGATTATTAATAACCGAGTTAGGAAGTGTGAAGGCTGTAATTGTCAGGAGGAGAAGCGTGAATCAAAAGATAAACAGTGGCGCTCAACTCTGGCTGATAACCTCGGAATGTCAGTGACGTGATGTGGTTACTTTCTCGACCCGCGAGATTACGTACTGTCACCTCAATACCTGCCGTTCTAGTCAAGTATGCGCAAAGGGAGGCATATTCGTGCAATTTATTGTACACGGATAAATTCATATTCAGAAAAGTATTTTGCATTTCGCTTCCGAGTCTAGCGAGTTTTCACTTTTCAAGGTTGAAAAGAAACATTTCTCCAAATCACAATTTCCGGTCGCGTTTTACGTTTCAGGGCTTCCCTATGAACTTTGGTTACGTGTTTGTCTGTGTGTCTATATGGCATTGTCATTTAATCCTTGTAGATGGCAAAACTGTACGAAGTTATTGTCCGATTTCGAAGAAATTTTCAGGGATTGTGCTGATTGGGGTGCAGATGGTCCGCAAAAAACCGCTCATTATCTGTAGTCGACGGGGGAGGGGTTTTTCTTTTTATTTTTTTATTATTATTAGGAATGCCTGCTCCTATTGCTGACTACAGGCAATGTACACATATTCTTTAAAGTTCTTTACAGCGATTAGCTATGTCAAAATAACTTGACTGTTTCAAGTGAATAACGTAAAATAAATGAATAAAACATTGAAATAATATACAATTTCTATAATAAATCAAAATTAATTTCGTTAATGAAGACTGTGAAATCGTTCAAGTATTTAGTGACTAAAACTTTTAAGTCCACAGGCCAACCAGAACCACCCAGCACTGTTCTCCTGATTAGGCGTGACCGCTGCGGCTCGAACAAGACACAGTCGACGATTAGATGTTCCCATGTCTGTGGGACCCCCTCGCTGCAGGGACAGGTGTCGTCAGCTACGATTCCTATCCTCCTGAGGTAGGCCCTATTCTTTCCATGCGCCGACAATGCTTGTGGGAGCTTATGGTTCACCTCGAGTTGTGCCTTCAATCTGGCATAAACTGAAGGGAAGAACTGCTTTGTATACTGTGCCGTGTCATCGTTGTGGATCCATAACTTATTCCACGAAGACACCGTGCCCTCGTGTAGTACTCGCCGGACAAATGTCCGTGGCACAGAGGAAACGGCGGGGTAGGGAGGGTGGGTCGACTATAGTATTCGATATGGAGGTGATTTCATCGTAACAAGTGTCAATTTTTTGTTGAACGTAGGTTCTTAAGGGTACAAGGAAATTTTCCCCGAGAGTACAATTTCCCGTAAAACGTATGTACCGTTTTCTCGGGTTGTAATCAACCGATCACCTTGATTTTTTTCAAATATTGTCGAGCATCTTATGCTCTATAACTGGTGCAAAGGATAATTTCGTACAACGCTTGAGGAAAGAAAGGCGGATTTTTGAAAAAACCATCAAAATTAGGGCTCTAACCTACCAAAACGGACCACATTTTTATCTTGTTGTCGGGAAAAATAGGCCAATCCCTATGCACAGTTGGTGTATAAGATACTGACGTACAAGTAAAAAAAAAGAACAAGGAGATAAGTCCAGTATAACTCAACAAAAAGGAACACGAGTGCTAGAAAACGCGATTTTTCAGGAAACACGATTTTCTGAAATTAAACAATGTTCATCTCATGACGTCATCATACGGTTTCCTAACGCTTCCAACTTGCTCCAAGGTGACTCGATTTGATGAAAACAAAGAAGAAGAAGAAGCTAAATCTCTTGTTTCGTTGTTTACTCGTCTTTTTCTATGTTTATGTCCCGTTTTGTGCCGTGAAATCCGTTCGTTTTGTGCTGTGCTGAATCGTCTTGAAAATAAGGACGGTCCAGCGTATAGCGCCGGACTCTACTAGCGCAAACCCTGACACAGGTCGGTTTGCGTATTTATTTGACCCACTTCTCGTTCAAAATTATTCGTGATTTTTTTTTAATTGGTCCGTGATTATATGCACATTAACAAAAAATTATTTTTAAAAAATCGAATTTTTACTCGAAAAAATTTCCTTGTGCCCTTAATCGCTTCTCCGAGTTCATAATTTCTACAAGATCGCTAGACTAGCGATAGTATCATACTAAGTATGATACTAATATACAACTTTTTTCATGATTGTAAGGAAACAATGGCGCGAAAAATAGAGAAGATGAAGGTCGCTCATTTTTGCGGGAGCATTTTGCTTCCGAGTCTACCAAAGTAGCGGAAGCATTGTTTTCACTTTTCAAGGTTGGAAAAATAAATTTCTCCAATACCTATCACAATTTCCATTCGCGTTATACGTTTTAGGGCTCCCTGAACAATTTTGGTTCCGTGTCTGTCTGTCTGTGTGTCTACGTATATGACATTTTCATGAAATCCTTGAAACTGGCTAAGCTGTACGAAGTATTGTTCGATTTCGATAAAAGTTTTCAGGGATTACGCTATCCTGGTAGACTCGAAAGCAATAATTGAGTTGTCCAAAAATTGAATTTTTCGTGTCAAGGTCATGATTCGAGTCTTTCTCTCGCTAAACCACACGTTTTAGGAAGGAAAAATCATATTATGGAAAAAAAAATCTTCGAAAAATCAATAAAACTGTGAACATTAATGTAAGTAGGGGAAAATATTATTGAACAATTTCAATGATAATGCACAATTCGATAAGTGTTTGATTGTGGATTTTGATTTTGATAATATATTGAGTCACATCGGAATAACAGTACTACTTACTGCTAAAATCCTACCTTGAAAACAGACATTTCAGGGTGAAGCAAGATGACCAATACTCTGGCTTGAAGCCAATAATAGCTGGGGTCCCGCAAGGGAGTGTCTTAGGGCCAGTCCTTTACTGTACACAAGGGACTTACCCCAACGAGAAGGTACAACTGTTGCCACCTTTGCAGATGATACGGCTATCCTCTCCGTCGATGATGATAACGAAACTGCAACTAGTAATCTACAGAAGTCAATCACTGAGGTCTCTAAGTGGACCAATATGTGGAGAATAAAGTTAAACGAATCAAAATCAGTTCACATCAACTTCACTAACCGAAAAATTAAGTCATAGATGTTGAGATCAATTCAAATAAAATACCCCATACCGATGCAGTTAAATATTTGGGTATGACCCTCGACTCCAAATCAAACTGGAAAAAACATATAGAAAAGAAAAAAGAGGAAATTAAAATCAAATTCAGAAAGATGTATTGGTTGATGGGAAGCAATTCTCGTCTCTCTCTTCACTATAAACTGCTTATTTATAAGCAGATCCTTCGCCCTATCTGGACCTATGGAATTCAGTTATGGGGCTGTGCCAAAAAATCAAACATTAACAAAATCCAAACCTTCCAAAATAAAATACTGAGGAGTATTATACTCCTCATGCATATAATAGTGCGTGCACCTTGGTACATGAGGAACGATGACATTCATCGAGACTTGGGGATGGAAACAGTCCACGAAATTATCGCAAGGTACTCAAGGAGGCACGAACAACGCCTCCACAATCATGAGAACCTGGAAATGCTCTACGTTTTGGACAACGAAGATGAACTCCGGCGACTCAAGCGAAAAAAACCACTGAACTTAGTTAGTGCTGTTAAAGTGCAGTTATAGCTCAGTGTTGAAGATACTGTTATGAGAAGGGACTGCGTTTTACTGTAAACGGGCTCTCAAGTAGTGTAATAATGATATGTAATATTGCTAGATGGATTGTATTTAATATTCAATTGCAATAATAAATCACGTTAAAAAAAAAAAAACATCGGAATTCAAAGATACCTTGTCTTCGATACTGGTAAAGCAACATTGATTGTTCTAATGGATTGTTTCAGAGTTTCCGAAAACAATTGTTTCTATGATTGATCGTAATATCGAATTCGGTGGATCCGTTGACTCACGAAGAAAGGAAAAATTAGCAGAGAATTGCCTTAACAAGATGAAATCATGTTCAATAGCTTCCTCTGGATTCAACACGCGCCGTGAAGTGGGCACCAGACCTTTACGTCAGCACACACCTTTCCTCCGGCATTGTCAAATATTGTTGTTTGAACTCCGACTTTTTGTCGAGTGGTTTCCCTCGTTCTTCGAGATGACGACAACTGAAGGGGCCGACACATAATAAAATGATCTTTCAAGCTTGGACGGAAATGATTTTGAAATGACAATAACCGAAAAAAAACGGGGCGCCCAGGCGTTTCCTGTTTGTTTACTTGGTGACGTCGAACATCGATACCTTCAACCGGTGGGGCGTTCGGAGATCGGAAATCCCCCCGTTACGATTAATACGATAACACTGCAGACACAAGGAAGTCGGTGATTCAGAGCGGACATACTCACTACTGTAAGTTGAGGTTAGTGTTGTTTCGATACTCCCATATAGGTACTTCATACTTGGTATCAAATGAGTATCGAAGTCTTGATACTGATATCGATACGAGATCGAAACGTAAGTACCTACTCGATTCCACGAGTATCATTAGATACTTCTTAGTAAGTAGTATTCCACACAGAAATAATTAGAATGATAATACTCGTATTTGTCAATGAAGTTGTCCCAAGTTGGGGCTCCCAACCTAATACCGAGTGCATACTCGATCAAATGCCTTTGATCATTCTAATAACTAGGTGACTTCTATGATTTCTACGCTTTGTTTTTTGCTCTGATAGCACTAACAAACGGGCAAGTACTCAAGGAAAGGAAATTAATGAAAAGTGGGAGTCCAAAAGCGTCCTTATTTTAGCATGGAACATGCTATAGCCATTACCTAACTGTGCAAAAACGTGGTGGAACGCGAATAGCGCGGGATTTTGCAGTGATTTTTCTTACAACCGACTCGTTTCTAGGGAAATGTATCGCAGTTAGTTTTCATCCCACGAAAATCGTTCGCCACCCGTTGAAAAGCCCTCAATTTATGCGTAAATTATATACTGCCAAAACAGCTGTAAATATGGACAAAGCAGAGATGGTGTTTTACGATCTTTTATCCTAGGCGTTTTGACCGACTTCAACAGCGCCGATAGGCGCGCGAAGGAAGAAGGTATGCAGTTCGGTGTGTCATGGGACGACGATTTTTTTGTATGTTCGGACACGCTGCATTTTTTTGTCGGGTATCAATCTGCCTGATCTTTTTGAAATGTATTCTACAAGTATCCATGGTGGTCCCGTTCTAGTGTTTTAGTTGCAAATGTGTTTTTCGACGTTTTAGATGTTTTCGATTTCTTAATAATAACAACACCGTTGGGACATCAAAATATGAATGAAGCAATTTGAAAAACGAAGAGCTAAATTTTCACAAAAGACAACAAATTCCTAGTGAAAGGAAACATCATACAAACAAAACACGTCCTAAAATAATAGCTTATTACATTAAACTCTTTAGTTTTTTATAAGCTTTGAGAGGAGAAAGAAGGTCGAGAAAGTCAATAATAGTTATGTTGAATTTGAGTTCTCCTGAAATAAAAAAATGTGGAAGATGGATGGAGAAAAATGCGAAAGACCTTTTCACCAGTGCCCAATTCCTAAAATAATGGATTATTACACTAAACTCTTCAATTTCTTATAAGCTTTGTGAAGATAAAGAAGGTCAAGTTTCAAATTACACCTAGAAAAATAGACATATTCATGATCTATTGTTTTTCCCTTTAAGGAAGAAATTGATAGCCTCTAGAGAACTGATACTTGATTTCTCATTACAAATTACGTCCTGTTTATTTCTACGAAAATCAAGAACCAATGTGATATTTTTCAAATTTACGTTACCATCCTTATTATTTATATTGAGTTTCCTATTTTTAATAAAAATTAATAATAAAGTTTTCAAAAAAAATCAGATGGTGGTTCTTTTTCATCCTCTCCAACCCCTCGATAGAAGTTCAATAGAAAAAAATTAGGTATGTGAGATTGGTTATTGGTAAGTTAGTACTATGCCTTGAAAATGATCCAGAGAGAAATTGGAACGTTCATACGTACCTGATAATAAAAAAAATTATTAATGATAATTTGATTGCAACATACGACTAGCCTTCCAACAACGATCTGAACATTTTATCAAATTTTTTTATTAATCACCACACGAGTGGTCTGTATTTCAGAGTGACTGCTGTGTATGAATTGAAATTGACAGTCGCTATTAATATTGTCAAATATGAAAAACAAACGGTTTTTTGCGACTCCTGAAAAATTGAAAAAAATCACTTAGGTCATGTTGTTTTGCACCATCTCAGTTAGGTCGTCATGTTGCCACTTCACCCCCGTTATGCCCCTGAAAATCTGTGAGACAACGCTATACAGTCCACCCAACATGACAGAGGTTTTTGAAATATAAAACAAATCATAAGTAGTATCAAATTAAAACTTCATTCAACAATGAATACATAAAAGAAGGTTCTCGCAGGAAACGAAGTGATATGAATAATTACCCCAGCGGTTTCATAAATTTCTCGACGGTTGGCACTCCTGCTGAAGACGCTAAAAAGGAGGAAAGAGTGAATCAACTCCAGGATGGCGTCAGGACTACGATATAGATTGTACCGTCAATCATTTTAAATCCGTCATGAAAAAGAAAACGACGCAAAGATGAATCACTTAGAGAGTATATGATAGCTCATACGAGGATAATCTAGGTAAACAGTATCAGCGTGTCGATACAATCCTAATGAAAAAATAGCAACGTCGAAACTCCCCATTTCGGCATTGAATATTTAATGTGATTGGATCTCAATCTCAGTGATTCATGCATAATACAATACACTCAAGATGAGGATAAGTTTGGATGGGTTTATTGATATTGTAGGTAGGATGCATAGGTCTCTCAAGTAGTCGTGATATTGATTGTCTAAAGAGAGAGTCAGTTTCGACTGCATAAGTGAAGTTTCGACTTACCTTAATAAGAATGATCTTTTCATATAAGACCAATCATCCCCGATTTTAACAAGATTTTTTTTTTTTTTCAATAGATGGCAGCATCGGAGATTGTAGCAGAAGGGGCAGTCAAAGTTCACGTTTCTCTCTCCGCCAGTTCAAGCGATTTTCATTTTGAAAACGGGAATGTACTCAATGTTAGTTTCCAAATCGCGCTCCGCTAAAATTTTCAAAATTATGAAATTTCAAAATATATAAAATTTCAAAAATGTAAAATTTTAAAAAGTTAACAAGTGTTAATGGTTGAGCGCCATTCTCAAGTGTATTCTGGGAACAATTAAACTTTCAGATTGAAAATTGGATGAACAGGCGAAGAGAAAAACGCGAACAACGTTTGAGTTCAATTTGAAACGAAACGTGGTGGCTGTAATTATTCTTGAATTATTCCCGGGATGACTGGCCTTAATAATACCAAGAGAGAAACATGGTATTTCGGTTTGCGAGATTTAACCCTGATCATGTCAAGATTTGTGAGTGCTAGTAGATCCAAAGCTAAAAGTGAGTGAGTCTGGCAGCTCGATGAATAGTTGCATCTTTTTACTATGTACGTCGTAAAAAGCTGTCTAGAACAGCTGTACTCTTGGCATATAACTCAGTTTTTCTCAGTCGAGCTAGGACGGTACGCTATCATCTGCGGGGGCCACTCTGCATCGGGTGAGATGATATTCAGCTGTCAGCGTCGAGCCATCGCTCTAATCAGTCATCAACAGAGCTGCAAACCTTTGTTTGTTGAATGAAAGATTCTTACAATATCAGCTATATATTTTTGATTGTGTAATTGTTATGATCCACATATATTAAGCATGTAGTTCTCAAATAAAGAAGACACGGGATGACCTCTGAGTGAGTCACCACCACTAGGGGAGAGTGAGGTAAGTAACAAGACGTCAATAGACGTCACCCTACCTCAACTCTCCTCTCAGAGTAAATACGAGTATATAAGCTCACTCAGAGATGCTTCAGTATGCAGTCTACTCCACTCGATCGACTTGTTATTTCTCATCACCTTCGCCTCAGTCCATCCAAGCTAAAGTAAGTAGGTACCAACAGAGACCCCGGTTTGTCTTCACCAACGCCGACCTCTGCAGTCACTTCACCTTACAGCTCATATAATTAGGCTCACTAGGTAAATGTCCTGTTGATTATTGTCTCAAGGGGGTTTCAATCGGTCGCCGTTCGTTCCTCGTTCCGGGTCAGTATTTCACGAAAATGAAGGAGCAAAAACTTAAAAAGTTGTACCTAAATTTTGAAGGATTTCAGAAATTCATTAGTGCACGGCCCTAGGGAATTGAAAAACTGAAATATTGCACCTTGAATCATCGAAATTTAACAATAATTGCAAGAGGAAAATGGGGAAAACTGTTAATTCAGTTGTTTTTCCCATAAAATGTAGCTAAACTCGAAATTTTCAAGGATTTTAGAAATCCATTTGTGCATGGGCCTTGGGGATATGAAAACTGAAAGATTGCCGCTGGAATTATCAACATTGAACAATAATTGCCAGAGAAAATGAAAAAACCCGTTTATTCAGTAGTTTTTCCCATTTTTCATTGGTAAATATTGTTCAATTTAGATTATTCAGGCGGCAATATTTCAGTTTTTAATTCCCTAGAGCCGTTCACACATGAATTTCTAAAATCCTTTGAAATTTCAAATTTAGGTACAACTTTATACGTTTTTGCGCCTTCAATCTCGCTAAATACTAAAAATGAATGGCGACCGACTGAGACTCTCCTAACAGACGCCAGAGACTACAGGCGAGCAAATCTCCATGCACTCCATCTAGTGGTAAATCAAAAGACGCCGGAGCGATAGTGCATTCAGGCTAGGGCTAGGGACTATCTCTCGCCGTTTGAGTAGAAGCTAAAGAAATCACATCAGCCGCATCAAGAAGGTTATCTCCTTCACTAGACGATACGCCGAAATAACACTGATATATGTACACACGCACCAAAATGTGTTACCCTTACGGATTTTACCTATTAGTAATAAGATTCTGGTTATTACTCCTTACGAGGAGCGAATGGTTTGTCCTGCAGGGCTCTGGGTCGTCCCATTTCAATTGTTTTCAAAGTGATCAGTGGCAACACTGCCAACAGTGATAAGATGTTCAAGGGGTTGTCGTAAAACAACAGATACCCGTTGCCGTCCCTGTTGGAGTGGACACGAACACCTGTATCATGTAGTGCAGCAGTGTCCGCGGACTCATGGGGGCAGCATCTTACGTCATGATGTGGTCGCCAAGCAAAAAGCAGGAGTCTTGTCATCTAGCGGCTGGGATGTTGAGAGAGAGAGAGATTATACCACATGCCAAGCGACCAGGGTAAGAAACCAGACATCGTTGCCGCCAAGGTCTTGCATATCCTGGATGTCCAAGTTGTCAATGGCAGCTTGGACATGGAGCAGACTTGGCGGGCTAAGATAAGGAAATGTGACACGCGAACGAGAAAACCCAGCACGAATAATTCTTGAGATTGGCATCTGAATCAAGTAATTTCCATATTGAGTTGAAAAAAAAAGGTCTGCCAAGTGGGTGTGCCACATAGTTTCCTCGTATGCATAACTCGATTGTATAGATGATCCGATGCATAGTGGTTGATCTCAAAACATCAATCTCTAAATACCTTGCACTACCCTCACAGGGGACTATACACGTCAACCGGCACAATCTCTGAATACTGTTGGAAAATGTAGAAGTTATGGCTGTAACAAGGAAATATACTTTTGCGCATGCGCAGTGGCTACTATCAGTCTGGGGGCAATGATTTTCATAACAGACCATTCACAAGGTAATTCGCACAATCCCTGAAAATTTCATCGAAATCGGATGAGAAATGTAGAAGGCTGTCGCAAGGATTTCATGACAGACACACAGACAGACACGGAACCAAAATTGTTCAGGAAGGTTTGAAACGTAAAACGCGAGTGGAAATTTTGATTTTGGAGAACTTTTTTCTTTTCAACCTTGAAAAGTGAAAACAAAGAAGAAGCAAAACCAACTGTACATATTATGTACAGTTCTTTATATTATAAAGAAAAATAACCAACGCATGTATAATCGCCTTATTGCAAAGGTGCTTTGCGAGCGAATGATGTTAAGTTGTGAAATTGGAGCACAAGAGAAGCACAATGATCAATGTGTAACAGGAATCAGCAGAAAACAAGCTATCATTGCAATTGAAATGAAGTTTTTTTTAGAAAGGAATGTGTAGAAATTATAGAGATGTTAAATTATACTTGATGGATAAATTTCTACAATTGCAAGGGAGAGGCTCCGAGCTGAAGAAAATTTCTGGTAAATGACCGTTCATTGTTTGTATTGTAATTCAAATTATGATAATTTTCCAGGTTTTCTTTTAAATTTAACATTCACACCTGTTCACATAGTGACTCCAGGTGTTCTAACATACGTGGAAAATTATACTAAATTATGAATTATTCAACAATACCGATAGAGTAAAACAAATAAACGTTAAGATAAACAATCAACATACAAATACAAACAAAAGGAAAAAGAAGGAAAATGGAAAAAATAAATAAAATAAAGTAATAATAACAAGTAGTGTTTTTGATAGATGTATTATAATATCATAGTGTAGCTATAACAATAAATTATTATTTATTATGAATGTAAAACTAATAAATTAACGTAAAGGTAGGACAGTTGGCAAATGCCCAGTCCTATGATTTTGAACTTGAAAATGAATTGGTAATTCCTAATTCTTAATTCCTTAATAAACATGTTTTCTTCTTCTTCTTTTCTACACCAAATACCATCAAATTTCATCAAAATTGGTTCGCTAATGAAAGTGACGCATACGGTGGAAGGATTATTCGATTTTTTGAAACGTAAATCATAAAATTTTGAGGAGACATTTTTTTTTTTTTTTTTTTTGGTCGATTTCAAAGAAAACTTGATTGGTTGGAGAAATTGACCAAGAACAAGGCCGATTGACAGCCGGTAGCAATTTATAACTACCTATTACAGAGCAAAAATAAGGATGCTCAAGTTACAAGAGTACAAGTAAGATTAGTCGGCTATGAATCGATATTCAAATTCAGCGCTCTGTTGAACAACTTCTAACAACGAGTAAGAGAATAAAATGCTAATGAAGTGAATCTGGGAATTCCACGGCTTGAGGCATCACGTATTCATGAGGTTCTCACGACTATCGAGAAGTGATGTGTGACCGGCGCGTGCCACCTACTCCATTCTATCTTCCAGGTGTGCATTCATCAATCCCATCAAAATCCACTGAAGGGAATCCCAGACGGGATGGGGCTAACCCACAATACCTTCGAATTAGCGGTCAAACGAGTCTCTCCGCTCTTCGAGTCAATTTCTCCTCATTTTACTGGGGAGGTGTTTCCATTCACAATCACGTAAAAACCAGTGGGAAAACTCGGTCGCATTATGATGTAATTGGCAGGTCGTTGGGTAAGATCGTTGAGACCCGTTGTAGGTAGATGGTAGTTAGTAACTCCTAGTAACAGCGTCTGCCGTCTTGGTCGACCTTGGCATTCTTCGATTCTCCAACGTGGAGGTGTTTTGCTTTCTCTCGAGATAATTGAACTCACTTCCGCCCGTTCAACAAAAATACACGTATGAAAATTGTCAACCAGTCCGTGGAGACTCAGCGCGGATGATGCCTTATGTCATCATCCTACACTTCCCTTAATGACGGATGATGCCATGTGGCATCATCTCATTCTTGAGGCACTCGAAAACTCAAAATGTCGGTGGGAGGTTACAGAACGTTTTTAAGGGTTCCTTCTTGTTTAGTGGACTTCTTTAGCTATCTATCACAAAGTGACCATCGGATTTGTCTTCACCATTTTCAATGTTTACAAGATACGGTTTTGGGTGATTCCACTAAAAGTGGCGAATTCTTGGCTAAAAAAGGTGTGGTGTCTGGCAAATTATTGAGTGTTTTCCGTCGGTTAAATGTTCTTTTCCCTTGTAAGAACGAAACCTATATATCAGCAGTAAAATAAATTCACCCTGAGAGAGTAGGTACGCCCCCATTATTAAAAAAACAGTGTTTCAGGGGAATTAAAAACTTGAGAAAATGGTTTCAAAATCATGTATTCAACATAATATAAAACTTGTACAATCAACTTCCGTTATCCATTCAACAATATCTTATTCGAACAAGCAGATCGCATTCATTTTTGATGCGCTAATTTCTCGCTCGTTCCTCCTCTCTCATCATCCACATCTCCTCCTCACTCGAAATCTTTTATGGCGCCATCTGTAAGGGTATTAACATTAGTATGTAAGTAAAGCAAATTGCCAGAGGTTCTGGGAAGAAGAGGTCATTTTTTTTATGAGCGGTCATTAACCAGGTGCTCCCTACATGTGGATTATCCAGGGAAATGACAAAACTCGGTTTTTCTAACTGTTTCCCCTTCTAGGTGACTATTTAAAATACAGTAAAGTGTGATTGAAGGCTAAGCAACTGAACTAAACAATGTTGCAATGAGAAAAATTATATTCCATGAAACAACTAAGTTATGGACTACAGGGGAATGACAAAACACTGTTTCTCCTTCTAGGTGACGGTTCTAGGTGAGTGTTAACTGCCATTCGTGACGTCGTTGACGTCATAAGTTGTCTTCCAAAAGGAAGATCTGAATTGATTCTGATGATTTTGCTCATGGCTAATTTGCCTCTCCCGCTTAAGTAGAGCGGAGTTCACCACCGGCTCAACCCGAGAAATTACCGAGACCTGCGATCCCGTCTCAATCGGTCACCAATCCAGATGATCACTCGGGCCGACTGGCCTTAACTTCGGTGATCTGATGGGAAACGGTTCATGATGAAATCGACCGATTATGATGAAATTTGGTTTCCGGGTTCCATTTGGGATCTAGTTGGGCCGTGAAGCTTTTGGTTTAACCCCTGATGAGTAAAAACCATCAGAAGGAATCCTTGTTTATAAAGTGTCTGACAGACAGCCACTGTGATGTTGATTTTGGCAACATTTTTTTGTTCCCTGGGTATAAAGTGTCTGAGGGACACTGTGGTTTTCAGAATCTAAGGAACAATCTCCTCCTCGTGGAGGTTAAGTCACAACTGAAGGTTGGAAACGAATCTTCTATAGAAAGGGGACAGGTACTGAGCACCTGGGATATTCTAGATGCTCACTGCTGCCAACATACCTCACTGAAATTTTACTTGTGCCTGTCAGACACTTCATCCACACCAGGGTTGAAGTATAGCAGGGTTCACCACCGGCCTAACCCGAAAAATTACCAAGACCTGCGATCCCCCCTCAATCGGTCACCAATCCAGATAATCTCTTGGGCCGACGGGCCTTAACTTCGGTGATCTCACGGAAACCGGTTCATGATGAAATCGACCGATTTTGAAGAAATTTGATTGGGGATCTAGTGGTGCCGTGAAGTTTGGTTGATGTTAGTCACTTCTAAAAGGTGAAGAAATAGGGATTGAAATTTTCAAAACGCCGTAGCTCAAAAACTCTCAATAACAATTTAAAACAGAACTATATAACATTTTCTATATAACACCTTCTCTTTTGGATTTTTTCGTAAGTTTTTAACGTATATGGTTTTTCCTTAGGTTGAACAATCCAATGTTTGACGGTAGGTTGCGCAACTACGTATTCGTCGTAATCGGATCATAAATATTGTGCATCAGGAATCAGCGTCAAAGTTCCCATAAGACGCGCTCGTATTTAAAAACACCAAGCTGTTTACAAATAAGAAACAGGAGGTAAATGCGAGCATAATAAGTGAGTAATGGCAAATTGGAAATTATTAATGACCTCAGTTTATCGCACCTTTCCGCATCTGAGAGGTTTCTTATCTCCTCGTGAGAAGCTGATGTTATGAATGGATGGGTTCAGCTTGGTCTGAATCACTTGATGTTTATTTCAGTGATAGGATAGTGTAGGTTGAATCTGGATGAGTAAGAATAATAGTGTATGAACGTAGTTTATAGAAAGTCGATGACGTACGCTTTCACGTCATGGAGCCGCGATTAGGTGGGATGGAGTGTTTTTCTACCTTCTATGACATTCATTCATCGTCCTGTTTACTTGTATTTTTTAGCTCTTTTCGCAAAGTAATTAATATAATTAGTAGTAGATTTATTTTAGAAAAATGTATTCATTGTATTTCAGTAAGTCTTTGAAGTAATGAGTAATACCAACATAATACAATATGAAACCTGATTTTCACGATCAAGTTGGCAATTCTCTCAAAAGACAACAACCCTTTTCATTCGCGTCGATTTATGATTATTACGCAAATAATGAAGATTTTTCCAATACGCTAAAGATGACGACCGCAATGAAAAATTCAGAAAAGTTTTGTAAACAGACATCCGCAGACATAGATTTCGCATGGACATAGGTGGTCAAAGATCGTTAAATAGTATTTTAAGAAAGTACCGCAGGTGAATTCCAAAATTATATGAAATTGAATTCCCACTACTAGCTGCTGTGTTTCAAGTATGTTACGACGATATGTAAATTATAAGGCTTTCTACGATTGAATTCGTATAATATTATATTTTTAACTGTAAACATTTGAAACATGAACAGCAACGTTCAGCAATGGTAATAAATGAAGAGTCAATTTATATAAACCACACTCCAATTTGCTATTGTACCATACCGAATTCATAAAGATATATGTAAGTTAGTTAATTAATTCAAATTATTTTCAAATTATTGGGTAGAAATACGGGTAGGTATTTCCTTCAGAATATTTCCAACTCTATTTCATGGTAGCAGAGCGTGGTCATAATATTATTATATTATAATAATATTATATATTGATATTATCAAGATTTTGTTTAGGTACCTACTTGATTATTACTTTTTTGGTGTATCACATGATATTGTTTAGGCAGTGAAAGCTATATGAAAATGAAATTTATTTTTGGTACCTGTACAGGCTCATAAATTAGTGAAAAAGAAAAACTTTTGGAGATGATTATTATAAATGCTTGCATACGAGTCTGCAACACATTGGGACATTTTCATGTGTGTTTTCTTATTGTATTTATTATTACTAGGAAGATCTCACCCGTGCATTGCACGGCGGGGCGTACATTTGTCCATCGTCAATTTTTTTTCGCTCACGATACTCTCGCGTTTGTTCACTGATCGTTTTGAAGTGGAAGAAGTACGGAAATGGTTGAAACTAATAAACCAAAATAAAAATGTCAACCACTACACAACAAGGTAGTGAAGTAAGGTTGTTAGTTCATGTACCCAAGCATCAAAATTCAGTTTATGTGCCAAAGCAAAGACATGAAAATGTCAATAACTAATAATTTGGATATAAAAATCTCCCCCAATTTTTTTCCCCACTGGAAATGGTTGAAACTAAACAATCTCCCCCACTTTTTTTCCCCCACTGGAAATGGTTGAAACTAATAGACCAAAACAAAATGTCAGCCACTACACAACAAGGTAGTGAAGAAAAAAAGAACATGGAAATGGTTGAAACTAAACATGGAAATGGTTGAAGCTAAACAATCTCCCCCCCCTTTTTTCCCCACTGGAAATGGTTGAAACAAATAGACCAAAACAAAATGTCAACCACTACACAACAAGCTAGTGAAGTAAGGTTGTTAGTTCATGTACCCAAGCATCAAAATTCAGTTTATGTGCCAAAGCAAAGACATGAAAATGTCAATAACTAATAATTTGGATATAACAATCTCCCCCACTTTTTCTTCAACAACAAACATAATCGTCCATATAACGCGGTGGTCTTCAGTCTCTCTGTGAACGCCGGGTCGTGTTGTTGTTGGGATACTGTTCTTGATGTTTATATTCCTGATCTTCTTCCATATTGTCGCGATGTAGCTCCCTCTCCCTCACTTGTGGTCTCGTGTTTGCTTCTTCGACTTGTGGAGAACATGAAAGGAGATATAATTGAGTATGTTGTTCAGAAATTGTTGAATGTTGTTGTGTTGTACGTACTTGGTTGTCGTTGAATCTGACTTGTTTCTTCTTTGATTGTGATCTTATCAATTGATTGATGTGTCGTTCCAGTGATCTTCCTTCGTCTAATTTGAATACGTAATTAAATTTTCCTAATTTCTTTTCTACTGTTCCAAATTTCCATGTTGGCTTATTGTTAATGAAAAATTTGGATTGTACCCTATCTCCTTCCTCAAGGTTCCTTGTTCTTGGCTGCATTGGTTGCGTCGATTTCTCTTCCTGGACAGGACGCATTGCTTCTAATTTTATCCTGATTTGTCTGTTCAGATACATTTCGGCAAGATATAGTCCTACATGGATACATCCTATTTTTTAGATGTAGGTATTGTATATATTACGCAATATGTTTTGATTAGTGGAACTGTATGTACTCACGATGTATTTGTTATTTCTTGTTTTCCTATGTCGCCACTTGCTATGTTTAAGTATGTTATGACGAGATGTAAATTATAAGGCTTTCGTAAGATTGAATTCGTAGAATAATTTATTTTTCATTGTAAACATTTGAAACATGAATAGCAACGTTTGCGCATGGTAATAATAACTAATGTTTTGGATCTAACCCTAGCTCAGTCAATCTACCTATACATCATCATCTTCTCTCTCAGGTCTTCAACCCGAGGTGAGTCTTGGCTCCCCATTCTAGCTTTTGCCAGTCAGCTCGATCAACTGCCATCTGTCTCATGTCTCTTGTATCCAGTTTTCGAAGGTCCTCCACACCTTGGATACACGGGTTGGTCGGCCCTACCTTTGCATTCTCTTAATGCTGGTATGCAGCAAGTTTGGCGTTCGTTCATCTAGAACATGCGTTAAAAGTGCCCAAGCCACTCAACTTGACCTTGACAGACTGCACGATATTTCCATGCTGATACAGCTCCTTCCACTGACTTTTTTTTAGTTACAACTCTGGGAAAAGAATCCTGTTGAAACTGAGTGTTTGGAACTGAGCATAACTCAGAAGTGCACATGTTGGTTAGGTATAATTCGATTTCTGTTGAATTAAGATGACTAATGCAGCGATTAAATTTACTATTACTTTGATAGATACTGGGACTAAAAATAGGTTGGTGATGAGAATCGATGCATGTAACAAATTTGTAAGATATCACTATCGAGTGTGAATCGAAGGCGTTTTGAATCTCCGTAATCTCTCACCTTCGGTGACCTCCACGAGCCAGACTAACTGATTCCTGGGGTCTCCCGTCCGACTCAACGGGGAAGATCAACGTGGCGTTTCCCACTCGTGTGGATTGCTTTGTTATCCTCATTTGCCGCGGGGAATTCTTACTTAATCTGTTGATATAATCTGTTTATTAGTTTCAATAATGAACTATTAGGAACGAGCAAGGTTTTTTCTTCAACTCCCCCTCAAGATTCGACGATTTTTTTAGGGTCTTGTTGTACCGCGAAGCTTTTGGTAATTGTCAGTCACTTTTAAGCGGTGAAAAGTGAGGGTAAACATTTTCAAAGCGTCTCAGCTAGAACACTTCAGAAAAACATAGATATTGTTTTCTCATTAATTTAAAATGCTTAGCAACAATTTTTGAGAAATTTTTTTATACCACTCAGAGATTTATGAGATTAACGGTTCGCTGATAATCTCAGATTACTAAATTAATGAAATTTCCCTGATGTTTTTTTCATCAATTTAGTAGTGTTCAATGTTTTTTCATCACTAATGTTCAATTTTAATCAATAATAAGTATTCATTCTATTTATAATAAATATAAATTATGTTCGGCATCAATTATTAGATTATCTATTAATTTTATGTATAATATTAATATGCATTATAAATAATAATCATTAATATTTTAATCAACAATAATTATTAACCCCAGAAAATCGGGGAAGAAATCACTTTGATAACAATTTTTTCCGTACTTTTCTCATCTATTGATTGTAGAAGAAGCTAAGAAAAATATTGGGAAAATTCCTCCCCCACCACAGTAACCAGGAACAGGGTGTTACATTATGTGTAACGCTCGTCCTCACATGGGGGACTAACTTTTATGGTAGGCAACTAAATGGTGAAATGAAAAACTGCATGTATTCCGATCGCTTCACCTCAAACTATCAAATCTCGAAATAAATTCTTATAAAGAACAGCATTTTTAGAAAGTCCATTCATGCAGCATGAATTAATGAGCGAATTTTCAAAGAAATCTTTCAGTTGGAAGGCATGGTTAATAAAAGAAACAACAGTGTTGTAATTTCTTTAAGAAAGTTTTTTCTTACACGATTCTTGGTTCTGTCGATTTTCAGTATACCATACCAACATACTGTATGCACGGGACATGCTTTGAAGATGTTAGGAGTTCATATTCATGTTATACTCGTCTCCACAAACTCGTAGAGTACCCACACGGCTATTATTGGTTTTTTCGATTTTCAGTACCTATACCATACCAACATACTGTATGCACTGGGTATGCTTTGAAGATGTTAGGAGTCTATACTCACGTTCTACTCGTGTCCACAAACTCATAAAGTACCCACTCGGCTATTATTATTATTTTTTTTTTTCAATTTTCAGTATACCCAGGAACAGGTCCCAGGGGTTTTTTGGACTATTTTCGACATTCGGACCACTTTGGATTGTCCAAAATTTCCGGCTAACGAACTCGTCCTTTTATT
Organism: Apolygus lucorum; assembly: GCA_009739505.2. Taxonomy (NCBI): domain Eukaryota; kingdom Metazoa; phylum Arthropoda; class Insecta; order Hemiptera; family Miridae; genus Apolygus; species Apolygus lucorum. Next base: position 31,786,740 of record CM019169.2, read on the forward strand.
TGTTGTCACAAACATTTTGGCGAAAACTAAAACAAACAAAAAAATCTCAATAATTACGCAAGTTATCGTTCGGAATGACACATACCTATAATTATTTATGATTTTTGGAAAAACTTCAGGGATCGCTTCAGAATGTTCCAAAACGGATTTCAGTGGACATTTTTTTCTAAAAAGTCCATTCTAAACATTTTGAGGCCATTGCAATAGCTTCATTTTACTTGAAAATGTGCTAATAACCGTCCAAAAACCGGTATTTTATGGAACAATAAAACCATCACAATCAGTCTTTGAGATTGTATTGAAAACATTTCTTGAAACCCACTCCTCAAACTTTGTTATTGTGATTACTTATGTATTCGTAAAATTCTCATTAATCGATTAAAACCCGTCCTCTGTAACACTAGTGAATCGTACAATACGCGAAATAAGTTTAATTCGATTCAACTATCCAGAGTTCAACCTGGAGGTGTAGCATGTAGGCAAAACCCGCAAGACCGCTCGGTCTTGTGGGAATGATATAACCTACCGTACGAACGGCCCTTCATCTCACTGTGGGTCGGGGGAGCATTTCTCACTCAGCAATAATATTGAACTTGTATTTAATTGTAACTTCTGTATTACCTGTCAAAAAAGAAGAAATTGTTCATCGAAAGACATCAGTTGTTAAATGCATCATAGTCTGCCAAGTTGAGTGGCCAGTAAAGCACATATTTGTCGACTGAAGTCAACCCTCCACCTTGCATCATTTCTGCCCACCATATTCGATCAAGAATGATGTTTCATTGAATGTCTGAAGAACTATTCCTTTTTATTAATTTTTATACTATTAATTTACTCCCATTCATTGGACTGCGTAACAACCCAATATTACCCAAGTTAGTAACAACCGTATTGGGCTTGGAGAAAATAAACCATGATGTTTACATTTTAACACAGAATGTGTTTTTGCGATGACCTACCGAAAAAAAATCGTCACGAAAAAGCGACAGAAAAAACCGTTACGCGCCTTTTATAATGATTTTCACGTGCAACCAAGCCGTTGGTAAGGAAATAGAACTCCCGCAGTGTTCATTGCACAGAAATTGTTCACCATTCGTTGGAAAGCTCTCTATTTATATAGTATTTTTCTTGTAGTTACATATTTATTTATATAACATTTATAGGGTTTTAGACCAAATTAAATGTCTAACAATTATTTATTTTATTATTGCCAAAGACTCCACATTTATTATTGTTGTTTTTTATTTAACGGATGACTAGCATCGCAAAAACACATTCTGTGTTCCTATGATTTCATACAGAGTATGGAAAAAGAAATGAACCGGGGGGTGCAGGGGGGCGGAGTTTTCTTATCATAACCCGCATCAATCCAGAAAATTTGGTCAAAATCAAGACTTTACAGTTATACCCAGGATAAGGGATTGACCAGAGATGAACAGACAGACGAACGTTCAAAAATCTCTGAAACGCAAAATGCAAGTTCCTAATTTGATTTCGGAGGACCGATGTTTCGTTCGATCCACTCCCCTTTCTTCGATAGTCACGAAACAAAATTGAGCGCAATGTGGAAAAAACGAAATGAACCAAATGTTATGGCAAATACGAGGGGATTGCGGGGCGAAGGGCCGCAAAAAGAGCCAGCTGTGGGGAAAAGTGCGTTTGAAGATTAGGGCACAGTTTTCCCATTCCACTCGGATCTGTTCCTTCGGAGCTTTTTTCTCTCAGACGGCGGTGGAAAAGGATATTGGAACACGGGAGTGCTGATAGGGCTCTCTTGAGATAAAAGGAAGGGTAAACACGCAAAAAACAGAAGCGCGCATATGGTGCTCCTTTTTTTCGGAGTACATCTGGGAAGTTCCTTTTCGACATCGCTGCGTAAGTCTGACTGATATGGAGATCAAAGTTTCGTGAATTCGAGGAAATGTTCCAGAATACTAAAACAGCGTAACTTCGTCACAAACAATGACATAGAAAAATACAGAATCCGTCCTTGAATTAATGGTTTATAAACACGATCAAATTGCTGGTCTCCTAAATTTAGAATCAATATTTGAAAACGCCCTAGCTCGAAAACTTTCAATTTAAAAGTATTGTTTCATCTTCAATTCAAAATATTATTGATTTCTTAGAATCGAATGAGACCACCTAGAGTTCTGTTGGACCAACCGTTTGCTCTCTGTGAGAACTTAAGGGCTGGACTCACGATAAATCAGAAAAATGATTGTGAATCACAAAAGAGGCCCAATTTCCGTTCAAATTCCAGCTAACCAAAATGCGGCCGTTCTTCGTTTCTTTGAGTTGTTTTCAATTGCATCCTTAGCAACCAGTAGCAGTAACCAGTACCATATCGTCGTTTGAGGCCCAGCATGGCACATCTAACTTTTGCCAACTTTTCGGGAGAGCCAAAAAACTGTTTTGCGAGTAACGTAATCGTGTTTTTTTTCTTTTCTGTGTTCAAACTAGCCTAATTGGGATCGCTCAACATGATTTTACAACAAATTTGGTTGCCAACGAACTGCCTTCGAAATTAGCGGAGATGTGCTATGCTGTCCAGATTTTGTCCCCTAGATATGCTATGCTGTCGAACATTTGTACTAAATTGTATTTTGCAGAAGGGTAACATGTAGTTGTCCTATGCTGCTGTACTAAAATTAAGTTCTCAAATAAATTACCTATTTGGTTTCCCTCTATAAAGCCAAGGATAGTGTTTTAAACTGGCTTGCAATTCCTTTTTTTGTCAGCCCGACAAGTAGACAGGGAAGGTACCTACCTAGGTACCAGATGTTTATAAACTCGAAACAGTATCAATTTATAATTATGTTTTTTTAAACGACGAAAATATATTATATTCTATGATTGCAACCACAACTCTCTATTTCTTCATATTGAGTACATATGAAGCTTTTATTTCTTCCAAACAAACTTGATTGTGGAGCAAAAAAGTCTACCTCTTGATTTGAGAGGAGGGAAAGACAATAAAATTTAGGGGTAGAGTTAGCCACCCAAACTAATTAAAATTGCGTCGTAACTCATAAGGATTGAAAAACATCTATTTTCTGTTGAAAACCACCTAATTTTCGACCGCCTTTTCGATAAATACCAGTATAATCCAAAAATTGATAGCACCACGTGATTCAGCGTTGAAAATAAATGAAAAAACACGTATCACATTCGGGGTCTACCTTCATCTCAATTTTGGCCCAATCCAGGGGTTGCGCATATTTGCGCGCTCACTAGACGGGTTGTGCGCAACCAAAAAATCGGTTGAGGGGTCTAAAATTCATGAAATTTCACGTAAATTCCAAATTTGCAATACGAAATAGGAGTTTCTTTCCGATATAACAAAGTTGGTGTGCGCTGCGCACGATTGCGCACGTGCGCAATGCGCACCGTGGTCATATTTGGGATCCTTAGGAAAAATCATGAAGATTTCTCAAGAAAAAATTGTTTTTCCAAGAAAAAAAAACTTGTGTGACACCCTGTATATACCTACATAACTTATGTATATAACGATATATATACACTCCAGATGATAACCCAAGTACCTAATTGTTTTGCAAACATTTAAAGTTTTTGCCCAAATTTTCATAGTATTAAAAAAAACGAGTTTACTAGCCAGTAATTCGGACAACTTCAAGGGGTCTAAATTTTAATAATAAATTTAAAAAATAAGCTAAAAACGGCCAAAAAACATGTTATAATCATAATCATTAAAATCATAGTCATGGTTACATAAATTTAAGGTATATATGTATAAACTTGTCAAATAATTATAAAAAGTATACTTATATGTTTTTGTACACCATGATAAAACACTTGCGTTAAGGAATCTACAACAATGTACTCTTATAACACTCCTGAATACCCACGTTGAATGTAGGTAGACCATTTCATACAAGAGTCCCGCGGCCAAAAATTATGCCCCGGTTTGCTGTCACGTTTTGAAATATGGTTGCAGATTCGTGGAAAGTCTCGGTAGAAAAAGATTCAGGGAGGATCTGCCCTCTCAGGAACAGTTGAAACAGGATAACTCCCTTTTTTTCTGTAAGGTTGCCAAATTTATTATCAGGCGGGAATGAGGTGAGGTGCGGGCTTCCAAATCCTTTTTCTCGCTACCAATCTTTCTTTATTGCATCCGCAAGTATCAGTCCGAAGAAGGAGTTGAGGTGATTCTCAACGTCGGCAATCGAGTCGAGAGATCGCTTTTCGGGGTAAATACGGTTCGGAAGAAGTTGGTTGGAAATTGTGGTCGATGGGTCGTTCGAAGGTTCCCAAAACAGATTCATTCGTTATGCAATCCGACTTGAAGATACTCCAACTTTCTACCCTGATGGCTGAACAAGTACTTAAGGGAAATATCGCCGCTCACCTCATTTTCTCTTTCCCAAATTGTACAGTTTCTTGGGAACTTGAGTGTTAGTTTGGAAATAATGGAATATCGGAAGGAATTCGATATTAGCAACGTTTGATATGAATAAAATGGAATTTTCATCTGTAATCTCGAATGAAAAATGTTGATGTTATAAAAATATCAATATTTAGAATATTGAAAAAAATTAAAATCCCTTTAGGTTCATGATATTTTTGTGGTTTTTGTTATCTTTCGTAACACATAGAATGGAAGGCAATGTGGGCACTTTCCTTTGTTACCACGAACCAATTTAGGTCAGCTGAAATTTCAACGATTCACACTCGTGATTCTGATTTATCGTAAGTCTAAAGATCGTAAGGTAGAAAAGATTTTTTTTAATATCGAAAAACGCCTGGAGAGTGGCCATATTCAACTACGTTTTTCTCCGAATTCACTGAACATATCAATTTGAAATTTTATTTTGTTATAGGAATTATTATGAAATTTTCAGTCAGACAACTTCTGGAAATACTGCATTCACAAAACTTGGTGCCAACAAACAATAAAAAACGCTAATGGAATGTTGACTTTAAAAAAAATTATTTTTCAGATCCGCTACGAATTTCAAAAAGTTTTGTAAGTAGTTGGTACACTCATGGAAAAAATTGCACTCAATTCTATTGGTTAGAGCCAGAGGAAAAGGTACTTTTGTGATGAAAATTGTAATTTTTCAGGAGAGGCGAATTTCGAAATTTAAGCTTTCCCGCCAGTTCATGTCGTTGTTTCAGTCTTAAATCCGTGGTTTTCGAATATCCATGTATTATCTAAACCCTCGATGATCCAAAGAAACCTTCTGAGTAGCTTTGTACAATTTGATTTTGGTTTATTATTTTCAATAATGAACCTTTGGAATCGACCAAGAAAAAAAAAAAAAAATTTAACACCCCCTCAAAATTTGATGGTTTACGTTTCAAGGTACGTAGAATCCAAAAATCGACGGCACTTTTTCCACATAGCATTGACCCATTTTGATGAAATTTGGTATGTAGGCTCCTTCTGGGTTCTAATTGTGCCCCGAAGATTTTGGTTGAGGTAGGTCACTTCTAAGGGTTCCAAAATCAATTTTGAAATTTTGAAAACGCACTAACTCAAAAAATTTTGATATAAAGGTATTGTTTTTTTTCAATTTAAGATTCTATAGAATTTTTAGAATTTTTTTAGACCATCCGTAGCTCTATAGGACAAACCGTTCGCTCACTACGAGAATTTAAAGTTTGGACGTACGATAAATCAGAAACACGAGAATCGGAAATATAAATAAATAAATCAGAAATATCCGTTCAAATTAAAGCTGACCGAAATGCGATCGATGTTTTTCTTCATGTTGGATGGTTGGTGGCTTTGCAGACGAGTGATCTATATAGAAAAATAAAAAATAATAAACCATTGTGTAATAATTTGCTGCGTTTTCCACTGAGGGACTTATAATTTAAAGACAGACGATTCTAAAAATTTAATACTATTTCAAATTGGTGAAAAAACAATATCTACCTCTATTTCGAAAGTTTTCGTGCCAGGGAACTCTTAAAATTTTCAACCCTTAAAATCCCCCCCCCCCCTTAGAAGTGACTGACATCAACCAAAAGCTTCGCGGCAGAAGTGACCCCAAATGGAGCTTATGTACTGAGAGGTGCTGCTAAGCAGCTCATTATTTCCCCATCACAGGCCATGCCTGTAAGTAAGCCCTGATCTCCCCTCGGGAGCTAGCATAATCCTCCTCCAAATGTTCAACCATATGGAAGAGGATGGAGGCAGGAAAGGAGCTAGAGAAAAGTGATCAGGAGGGCCAACAGTCACGTTGGCAGCATTGAGCCATGTTTGAGGGATGATTTCTCATTGCAACTGCCAAAAGTCTTCAGTCCCCAGTCAACAGCCTAGCCAGCTATCTTTGATGCTCTCTCCCCTATCTCTGGAGCGTTCTCCGTGTATCGCAGTATCGATACCCCGTACCTCCTGCCTGCCTCAAGTCACTAGGTCTTAGCTCAGTGGAAACAGTATACCAAGTGATCTTGTTCTGCCCTGCGTCCCCTGGAACTCCACGACGCCGCCCGGAAATGCCTGTACCGAGGACGTCCTGGATCACCAGTCCATTCCCGGCTCTTCTCCCGAAACATCTCCATCTCACCTCTGGACTCGCCCCGGTAACCCAGAATCGGGAGTGCAACGACTAATTTTACCTATTTCATTGGCTAATTGATAGGTAAATCGTGATAAACTCAGAGTAACCAAGTGTGTCGATATCCTACTTTAACTGTTACCAAACCTTGTGATATCATCTCGAGACTTACTTATAATGAAGTAACTCTAAGACTGAACTGTATCGTTAATAGGAAATATTCCTAGTCATTAGTGGTATTGGAGTATCTCCCTTCAGGCATTACGGTCATTTGGATAGGTGTGACGCCATCTAACAATTCTGGTCATTAAAAGTAGCATTGTGGTTTATACTTGTGTTGTCACTCAAAATACCCTTTACAACCCTTGGTTCTGAGGTGTATCGATAAATGTTCATTCAGCTCAATTTACACAATCAGTAACTTAAATTCATTCATTTTATTTGCAAAAGTATCGATAAAGTAAAACCCCTTCAGGCACAATATTACCCTTCAGGTGCAATAGCTCAAAAGGTATCTTAACTTGAACAAGGACGCCTCTTCTCCAAGCTACTCAGGAGTATTGCTACCAGTATCTTCAACAGTTAAGTATATCTTCTATTATTAGACATAGTTTCCCGATACTGGCTTAAGATTAATTTAGTTTCAACAGCAACAGTAAAATCCCCCTTTGTTTGCATTTAGAAAGAACCGTAACTAGGAACGCCCGTATCCCAAAGCTTACAAATTGGTGACAGTGGTGGGACTGACAACCCCCTACTTACCCAATACACTGTGAGCTGAGGGGAAGCTTACAGTACCAAATTTTATTAAAATTGGTCCATGGTAACCAAGAAAATTTTCGGATTCTTCGTACCTTGAAGCGTATGAACAACATTTTTGTTGTTGCTCGATTCATTTTTGAAAATGATGAACCGTTGCGCAATAAATTATAGAGTTTATATGATTTTGAGGGATGCACTTCATAATTATCGGTTTATCCGTATGAATACGAGAAACCTATGTGCTAAGAAGAACGACGTCCATTACAAGGAATATGTCCTCTTTGTTACTGATGATTACCTAACCGTCGAAATCGATTTAATTTTGTATTTAACTGTAGGTTTCAGACTTCTTAACTCCTTTTTTATTGAAATGGGTTTTCACAACCTCGTCTCGAGTGATTTAATTCGTAAACCTATGTGCCACACACTCTTGGTCGAAGTTTTACTGGTAATACGTTCTTACAGCTTCCTTCCAAACTAAAGGCGACGGTATTTATTATAGAGAATCCGAGAAGGTTTTCATTTTCCTCTGCGAAAAAGGAGAGACAAGGTGAACAAACGGAAGCTTCTATCAAGGATCTTGTCTTTCTAAACTAGCCTCCCCACCATCAAGGGCAAAATCAACAAGGTCCCCCCAAGCCGTTATCAGTCCACCCCCTCCGGCCCCTTGATCCGTCTGGCACCCCTGGAAGTGTGTCGGTCTGTCTGCGATGCGTCGCCCCCTACAGCCCCCGTCGTCGGTGCCGCCCCCACGGACTTCAGTCCTCCGCCAGCCTCGACCGGGGAGACACGGTCCTCGCGCCGCCCACCTTCATCCGCGAAGTCGTACTCTGTTCGTGATATCGTCGAATTAACCTCGAATCCATGAAATCGAAAAACATCACAAATTACGTGATTTTTTACGAACGATGAAAAACTCCAATTTCTCAACTAATAATTTTCAAAACTAAGTCGTCGAATAACAAAAATTTAAAAAAGAAAGTTATTAGGGCAGTTTAGCTTCCTTTCGTGAATCGTTTGATATTGATATTCATTATTATTGATTCTGTGATGTGACAGCTTCTCAGCAATGTCAGCACTACTGATCGCAACGCTCTTTCTCATCGCGTTGACCAAAGGTACGTTAATGCATCTTTCATCTTCCTAAAGAATATTTTCAATATCTGAAGAGGTTGTAGGTAGGATGTGGTAGTCGAGGAAAATCCAATATTCTAAAAAATCAGCCTGAATGCATACATATCTTATTTGGTTATTTTTGAAAGGTTGCCGAATTATTTTAAAAAACAAAAACAATCTGCCAAGTTAGGAGGGCAGTATAGGATCCTCTTGTGAAAAGTTGGATCTTGGTACTCATTATTATTGATTCTGTGATGTGACAGCTTCTCAGCAATGTCAGCACTACTGATCGCAACGCTATTTCTTATTGCGTTGACTAAAGGTAAGTTAATGCATCTTTCATCTTCCTATATAATGTTTTCAATATCTGAAGAGGTAATAGGTGGGATGTGGTAGTCATGGAGATTCCAATATTCTAAAAAATCAGTCTGAAAAAAAAATCTGCCAAGTTAGGAGGGAAGTACACCTTCGTCTCGTGTATCGTTTGATCTTGGTATTCATTATTATTGATTTTGTGATGTGACAGCTTCTCAGCAATGTCAGCACTACTGATCGCAACGCTAGTTCTCATCGCGTAGACCAAACTTACGTTAATAAATCTTTAATCTTTCAAAATAATGTTTTCAACATCTGAAAGGGTTATAGGTAGATTGTGGTAGTCACGAAAAATCCAAAAATCCAAAAATTCAGGCTGAATGCTTACATAGGTTATTTTTGCGATTAATTAAATGTCTAAAGGGAGAGTTTGTTGTTTTCGGTCTATAACAAGAAATGGGGTTCTCATTCCAACAAAACGGAGTAAGTATCAATTATTAACAATACGGAGGGTGCATGGTTGAATTCTGCTTGAACTTAAGAAACTTCATGTACACACGTCTCTACTACCTGAAATCAGGGAATCTTAGAGTTAAAAGTATATATATTTATGTCCCTCTCCACGTTTAAGGAACAGTCATTGTGTGAAATAGAACGTGAAATGAAACAAAACTCGTGAGAATTCGGATTTTTGAATGATAATTTGCAACAAATTTCTGAATAAAGAGAAAATTTACAACTATGAAGAAAGCCAACTGAGGGATTTCTATTTTTTTTATTTTTTATTCGAATATACGGTTCAAGTGCCAAATGCAATATTATGAATACATTCATGGTAACAATTGAGTGACAGTGTAGAAATAAAAACTATGGTTATTTATGCACGAGTTTAGTAATTTAGTGTTTTCATAATAACAAAAATGTGGAACAAAATTAATTGTGTACCTAGGTATGAGAAAAGTTCGTGCGGCGAGGGTTTGTCTCTTCCACATTGTTTAACTCCTACGCACACATTCCTTTCCTTTGACACTTACGGCATACTTTGTTCAACGATAAAATATGGTTGATGAAGATCTTCGATGAAATTATTCAACATGTAACACTGATGATATTTGAGGAGTTTTTTATTCGCATTTTGATATGGGTGGTACCATAACGAATTATATCAACAATTTTCTAGTTCCTCGCAGTGGGTTTTCACCAGCAGAGATCTTCCTAGAGAGTAAAATGTTCCAGTATTCACTCTAATTCCTCACACCTACTGCGAGGCCACGTTAGCGCAGTGATTTATGGCCTTCATACGGCCAAAGCTACTTCCCTCTGTTGATTAAAGGCTCGGAGAGGCCGAAATATTCCAAGTAGAATATAGCGGTTAGGCCTGATTTATGTTCCAAGTAAAAAGCTATTCTTGTTTGTCTCGAGTCGTGATGTAAATACATTCAGAGCCGTGCTTCTGGAATCTTTTATTCCTTGCATGTTCTCATAATATGAGAATATATTATAAGTCATTACATTATATGACTTAAATTATAAGTCATTACTGAATTTGAGTCAATTTTGTTTTTTTAATCACATTTCACATCAATTTACGAATTGATTGAATTGAAGTGCCTGAATGATTTGTATCAAAAGAACATTAACCATCCGACTACCAATTGGGGTCCTGGAAGACTCCACGTCCACCATTTTCCTTCTGCGCAGGCGCCACTGTGATGCTAGAGCTCCTAGCTTTAGTATCCTCCTTCCAGTTGTGAGTCGTGGAATGTTGTGACTGCTCCCTTTTTGATCTTCTTGAGTTCGATATTGATTAAAACTTCAGAAGAATCATCATCAGCATCATGCCTTCATGGAGCAGGCATGTCTGTATTCCATTAAGGGGTACAAGCCAGAATGTCCGACGAGGATAGTCCAACCCCCTTGCTTGATCAGTTTTTCTTGGATACTTTTTTAAATAGTGGTTCATTAAAGTTCCGTTTAAATTCCGTTTTATTAAAGACAACCGGATTAGGTGGCTTGAACATCTGAAAAGAATGCCTAATAAAAGGCCCCCCTAAGATGATGAGGAATTCAAGACTTGAAAAAAGAAGGCGGAAGTGGAGACCGAGAACCAGATGGATGGAGAAGGATGGAAGTCCGAAACTGGAAGAGTAAAGCCCGTGATCATTATGAGTGGAGGAAGGTTGTTAGGGCGGCTATGGGACATAATATCGTCCTGTAACACCTGTGTTTTTAGGTACCTCGGGAATCAGGATAATGATTATGGCAGTTAACTGTACGAGAAAACGATTTATTGTACAGTATTCGGGGGTAATAAACGGGAAATAAGCAGCACTACTTGATTTACGGGTGAATGGTACAACAAGCTAGTCTGGACTGACGAAGATGGTTCAGGCAGTTGGAAAAAGTGATCCGCTCTGACCTAGCACTTTAGGGGAAATAGACTAATACCGTACTACTTATTGTTCTTTTATTGTACTAAAATATACTCGTACGGCTTCTTATGTTCCAGTTTGCAATTGAGTTAAGTTGCATTAATTAATCGGGACAGAATGGGGTGGCAAAACTGGCCCCTGTGGACGGGCTTTGGAACTAACGGTCATAAACGGCCACAGTGGCTCCTTTGTTCCTCACGGCTGCGAATAGGCAGGAGGTAGTACAAACAACCTGGGAGTTATTTAATTAGTTAATCAATGTTTTCTCAAGAGTTATAACCTAGTGAACGAGTGAGATGTCTCTTTGAAAGTAAATTTGAACGTACAATCGAGATATGGGTATCCGATGGGATTTTAGGGAACTTTTGGACTATAAAGAGGGGAGGGGGGAGAGGGTTCACGGTGTTTTCTTGAAATATGTTCTTAAAATATTAGATAATATCTAATATTTTATTATTACTCAAAATTGTCTTGTTGCACATGTCAATCCAAAATTGTTATTGCAAAAAATACCGCAATTTTTTTTTTTGCAAATAATACTGCAAAAAACGTTAAACCGTGTTTGACATGGTTCTTTTTTTTCATGGCCAAGTAGTCAATATACAATTTTGGAATGAAATAATAGCTTTCCATCGAAACGGTAACGATTTTTGTGGGTGGAAAACTGGGAAACTGTGGGTGGAAAACTGTGGGTGGACACATTTCTCTAGTAGCGTTTTTGGACACTCTCTTTCGCTTATTAACTCGAGAAATGCCTACCACAACGTCACTGTGAGACGAGCACAACTAGAAACACAGACTAATGAGATCTATCGTTCATCTTAAATATTTTTTATTGACATTAAATGGGATGCAAGAGTCAGTACTTCCTTCTGTGGGCAGAATGAGACCAGGAATCCTTTATTTGGAGATGGAGCGGTTTCAAATTGAACACTTTTCCTATGTTTCCAGATAGAAAGACCTCTGATAAGGAGTTGTTGAGTTTGAGATAATGATATATTTCCTTGCAGTTCACTTCGAGGCCGTTTCCAGATCCAGATTATAAATGGCAGCCTCACGCACCATCCCGATCACAGAAAGGACTACAATAAAATTTCTCTGGTCCTTATAAATTTCACCCGATGAAATTACATTTGTACTTCTCCAAAGGCACTCATATAACCAACCCAGATCAATATACGAAAGCCCATTATTTTTAAAGTTCATCAACTTTCTCGTTCTACCTCACCGTGGACTTTAAAATGTACTTGTACTAGTCACACCTTAAATATGGAACTATTTACATTATCGTTATAAGCGCGATGTTATCTAGTCCAATTCCTCTTTGAGGCCTTTACCCCTAAACAGCTTTCAATTCACGTCAATAGAGATCCAAGCCCACACCCTTCCGTATTATTTCAATGAGCTTCAAACCACCGAACGGTCAGAGCCGACTCTGAGGTAGTTCTCTGTGGGCCCAACCCCTCAGAGGGTTAACCGATCAACCTCTCAACTCACCGACAAACTTATCTCGTTCATACGCCTCTTGTCGAACAGTTTCAGGAAGCCTTACAGAAATTTCCTTTCGGCTTTGATTCTGAGTCTGGAAACATCATTGAGAACATCGACCCGCGCCGGGCTGAAGTTTCTAATCAAGTTTGTGTACGAGTTTTGACGGATTTCATTAACATCACTTCTCAAGAAGCTTGTCACTTTGAGAATTGATTAGTAGTTTATTAGTTTGCCAACCCACTCACGAAGGACGAAGAATCATCCGACACAAGAAAGCTAAATTCACAAAACTAAAAACACTATTTATTTTCAACTGCCCACATTGGCGCTAAGTTGGGTGGGCAGTAGAATGGCTTCTTCATGTAGAATTAATAGTCTCAAGATGAACTGGAGTGATAATGAATCTCCTGACTACTTTGTCAATAATCACTTATCTAGACTATTTCTTCCGTTTAAGTGGAAATCTAGTGATTCTAAGTGCCAAGTGGTCCCGAGCGGGGCCACTAAATAACAGGCATTTCTCATGAGCATGCTTGGTTTGGAAATTTAAAAAATATTTTTCCAGTATCTATGAAACTATAATGAACACCGCACAAGTTTCCGTAACGGAATTCAAATTGAAATAATCGCAGGCATTTGGAAGTACCTCCACAACATCAGCTAGGGGGTTACTTTATTCTTAACTCACTTAATTAGTTTCTACCTCATTATTAGAGATTTTACTACCACGTTAGTTGAATATACAAAGATTTTTGCAAACAAGATTTTGGGCACAAAGTTTGTTGTTTCGTCCTTCTTCCTTTCGTTTCAATTGTCTTGACTGTTTTTTTGTTGTTTTTGTTTTGGTAACTTCTGTATACAATAGTTTTTGTTTAGTTTATAAGTGTTATTTTAACAGTAACACTGGAACTTGAGTGAGGGTGGCTGTCCTTTGACAGACTCTCTCAACATAAATGTTACATTAATACATAAAATCTAGAATAGTGCAATAATTTAGATATTTAGTGAGTTGTTTTAATTTTTCTAATACACACATTCTAATTTCACACATTATAACTTTGGGGTTAAGTGACACGGATGTCTCTTCGATGTTGTCTAATAGGTCAACCGTTCTCTTCCTTTTGAGGCGTCGGGGGTGGAGCAGACTGTCCCATGAGTTGAGGAGGTGCCCGAAAGCTGAGGTTTGGTGAGAAATTATGGTCGCGTGCATTCTGTTCATTGTGGTTTTAATAACCTCCTCCACCAGCGGTACATCTAGATCTTTGTGAATAATTGAATTTCTCACGAACCATGGACCACAAGTGATCATTCGAAGAGCTCTATTTTGCTGATTTGTACTTTCTTCATCTGGGTCTTGCTTGCCAACCCCCGTATAGAACAACCATACTGCCAGATTGGAAGAATCATACTCTTTTCACTAATTCGTTGATGTGTACATCTTATGTCAGTCTTTTTTGAAGGTGCACTCCTTGGTAGCATACTACATCAGTTTCGGGGATTGTGTGGTCATTCATGGCAATTTGGCTGGTCTGATAATTTCTTCTCAAGGTGAATGTAGAAGTACATGACTTTTCTGCGTTGATCACGATTTGCCACTGATCATTCCATTGTTGAATGTCGTTGAGGTGGAGCTGGAGTTTATTGGATGCTTCTATGCTAGATTTATCACGGGAAACTATCATGCAATCATCAGCAAACATTGCAGCACTTGTGTCTTGACTGTACCTCGGTCGTTGGACTCAAATAAGGTAGATATGATTATCAAGTCACGATGATTGTCAATCCGGTGTTCGTCATGACTTCTGTCAAGTGTGGTATTGCGATTATTGTCGACAATAATAGATACACGAAAAAGTCTGTTTTAAAATCGGGGAATATTGTGTGGAGGTGAGTTGCGTTAGGTCGCAGTTGTTGTGTTTTTGTCACCACGAATGAAGAAATTTGTAGACTACGTCTTCGACAATTACGTGTCACTGAGGCAAATTTTCTTCCAGCTATGTGGGCGGCAAACGAATCACTGGATGAATCTGAATGTTTCTGTCAATTCTCTATACACTGAACCACCCCGTACAGTCAGAGCCGCAACTTTGCCCCAGGTCCATGCGCGATGGACAGAACAGTACAAGGACTCCTCTTATTAGGACGAATCGATGAACGCCCATGATTTTAAGTCAAGTATGAAATACAATGCTTCTCAACAGTAAAAACAAAAACGTTCTTGCTCGCTTTCAGAAATTTGAATAATAAAACTGAAGATCTCATTCGAAACTGCCTAATAACGTTCGTTGCAGGTGTACATAAAGTATAATCGTCATATTATGTAAAACTATATTCATGAAAAAATATTTCATAGAAACTGGTCGTGTTGTTTCGCGACTATCCCATTTCAGCCGCAGACTCCTAGAATTGTTCGTTTAATCGGATATAGTTTTCTCAGTTTTCATTAGTATTTACCGTCCAGGGGAGTGCGATAAGAGAAATAGAGTTTTTTCCGCGTATTTTTTACTGTTCTTTTTTTCCATCGAGGAAAAGTCTAATTGCTAGAACTAAGTCCGGGGATTGCGGATTCACTGGGGAGCGCTATTTGAGCCCCTGATATCCTACTTTCCAGTGGTGTTGCAGATACGAATAACCTCATTTTACGTGCTCTCGATTTTTGACTGCAAATGAACTCCAACAATGGTGATTCCTCTCTATTGGTTTATTATTTTCGACTGACTGAAAAGCATGCTAAAAGCAGGCAAAAACAAAAATGTATTAATAGGTACGTAATTTATTAAAGTAAAAAAAAATGTTTTTTGATGTCACGGCCTGGAATTGAACCCGGGTTTTCCAAACGATCGGCGACATACGCGTACGGTTGGGATTCAATGTATTAGATTATGTTTATAGATGATGAACCTTTCGAATCGGACTGCAAGAGAAAAATTATTCCAACCTTGAAATTTGATGGTTTTACGTTTCAAGGTACGAAAAATCAAAAAATCAAATTAAACAAATTCTGCCCGTCCGCCGTACTCTGAAAATGGCACTTTGCCCAGTTCCCGTAGACTAATTTTTGATGAAATTTGGTGTATCGGCTCCATTGGTGGTCTAGTTGTGTCCCGAAGCTTTTGGTAATCGTCAGTCACTTGAAGTGGTTGAAAAGTCAAAACGCCCTAGTTTTTTCATCAATATAAACTAGTGACGATTTCTTAGAATCGAATAAGAAAATCCGAGCTTTGTTGGATCAACTATTTGTTACCTACGAGGATGATTATTGTTAATTACAAATTACTTAAATTTAATGATGAATGTTTACTGACTTTTACATAAATTTTTAGAAACGAATTAGACCACTCAGAACTTGTTACGAGCAACCATCATAAAAAGCAAATTGCGACTGAAATTTGGGTTTTCAGAGGACATTTCTTTTAAATTTCGCACGATTGCAAGGTCTCATTGCAGGGCGATCCTTCCCTCGGGAACATAGAAAGATGACTTTTTTTTCGGCAGGCAGGTGAGAAAATCTTTAAGATCAAGAGGTGGAATGGATCTCGTAAGATACCTGGAAGGATCTGCATCTCCCGTTTATGTGGGATTCAAAATCAATTAAAAAAACACCTCCTTTTCTTTCCCTTGTTGGAGCTCTGCCCGGAACCGTTTAACACATTACTTCGGGCTGAGTCCTGGGGCGTTTAATCAGTTTTGGGTGAGGGGGCGGACAAGATGCTCCCTTATCACTCTTTCTCAATCTAATAGTATCTTCCTTGTCAGGATGCTTTCTGTGTACTCTGCCACAGCTGTCCAGCTCCTTTCACATTCCAACATCCTACTGACAACACCCTACGGTGTTGAACTCTGGGGAGCTAAATCCAGGTCTGACATCAGCTGGTCTCTTTCAGGCGCCCATTTGGTGCATTTGAAGAAGGTGTGGAGCACATCATCGTCATCATTGTTCTGGCAGTGTAGACATGTTGGGGCAGATACCTTCCCAATTTTATGCAAATAGGCATAGAAAGTCCATGTCCTGTAAAGAACTGTGTAAGGAAGAAGTTCACTTCTCCATGTTTCCTTTCAATCCAAGTCTGAATGTTTGGCACCAGCCGTGCAGTTGATGTTCTTCCGTCCATATATCTTGCAATTTTGCCATTGTTCGTTCCCTTTCTTCCTTTGCTATGTAGGCCCTGTTTCCTTCATCCCTTCTCTCAAAGATTGTTTTCCTCTCTGAAGCCATCTGGTGAATGGGTATGACACTCGTGAGAACAAAGATAGCAGGTTCTTATACTGTCCGGTAAGCACAGGCGATTAGTGGGGCTCCTCTCATAGAAAGATGACCTTGTCGATCCAAGGAGCACCAGCATACTCTGGATCAAAACCTTCACAACCACCACCCAAACTATTTATGAGGATGGATGGACAGATGCTGCAGTGCCAAGACCTAGGGTGGGTGCCTCTTGGCTTCTCTTACCATCAAACTACGAGTAGCTATCATAACTGAGGACAACTGAACAAGGCTGAATTCTGCCCTTGAAGCTCTCACTGGTCACCTCTGTTCTCGTACATAACACCCTCGTATCTAAGGCCAATGAATAATATCGAGTGTCTGGAGTTGTACCCGTATACCCCTCTTAAACCACCGAGCCCAGAAACCAACGCTTCAGACAGTCATCATTTCTCCAGTGCACCGTCATACCAAAAATGGAAATAAGGGAGAAACAGATCTTCAGGAGAAGGGCACTCGATTCGGCTCACTTCCCACTGTATGCGGCCTTGGACTATGACACCTGCTATCTGGATATTAAAACACTCAAGGTTGCAAGGCTAATATCGAAAGCGCGCTGCGAGCAGCTTGGACTCAATGTAAAACCTTGGAATCGGGATACGGAGGGAGTTCTCTGCGCTATGTGCAACCGGGTTGAGGAGGGAACGAGCCATAATTTCTTCTGTGGATGTCCCATAATGGCGGAGTTTAGACTTCGGCATTTCGGGAAAAATTACCTAGAATCATGGGAGGTCGTAGAAAGCCTGGACGGTGCGGATTGGCACAAATTCGTACGTGTTTCTTAGGGAGGCTTTGAGTTACCGTGAGTTTTTGGTTCAGAATTTCAATTTTGTTGGCTGAGCCATGTGGAAGTTGTGGTCTGTTTTATATTTTGTCGCTAATGTTATGTTTTGTGCTGTAGCTGGTTCTGGTTTCTATTGATTGTTAAATGATGTTCTGTCGTTACTGTTATGTTATGTCCTCTAACTTGTTCTGGTATCTATTGATTGTTAAAAATAAGTGAAATAATAAAGTAGGTAAATAATTATTAGGTAAATCAATTAAAATAAATAATAAAATTAATAGGTAAGAGGGAAATGATGAATAGCTATATTTAATAAGCAGTTTTTTAACAATTTTTTGTGTACGACGTTTTTGGAATAAGGGTATTGAACTCTCCGGGCAGATGACCTGTGTCCGTACACTGAATGTTTTCTGCGATATTAATAATTATTGATGCCAATGATTTATTGTATGCCAAATAAACAAATTTTCTATCTATCCATAATTTCTCCAGTGCTGTCAAAACATTGTGAATGTTGTGATTGTGCCACCCTCTCTTCATCTTGGCTTGCGTCAACCATTTGAGGCTCATAATTCGAAGTAATTCGTCAATGATAGAACTGTAGTAGGCAGCAGTTGTTTATATGTCATTCACATAATTGTTCAAGTGTGTTGGTTCATTCAAATATCAACTGTTTGTAAGATACGACGAGAGACACAAATAATACAACTATTTAAGCAATTGCAGTTCATATACTGATTCGTAGGTGGTCATAGAGTCAATTCCAAGCTTCAGTGATACTGTAGTTCTCAACTATTCGAAAACTGTGTGTCAACTTGTTCATTATATAGGTGTGGCAAAGGAACTACAACACCTACGAATGCCTTCACCTTGACAACGATCCTCCCTTTGTAATGAAGATAATTTTAGTCACCTCGCGTTAGATTCAGTTCTCGTGGAAGTTAGATGGAGCGGATTTGAAACCACATCCCCCAGCGAGTTTCAGGCAGCTCCCGTTTTCGGCGTCTCCTGAGACCGAGTCGACTCGATGTCCCGCTCGGGGCTTGTCTATCATTTAAAGGGATTAGCCTTGAGAGGAACTTTCGGTCATAAATATCCCAGGATGAGACAAGCCGATGGTGAGACAGTCTGGAAGGGAAGGTTATTCCACCGTCAAAATCTTCGAGAACGCATCGCAAGAACATCAATTATCGCGGATAAGTCACTAAGACCTCCCCTGCCCGCCGAATCAATACTTAAAACTCTCTGGCGCTCTGCCATTCTCTTACTTACCGCGGAAAAGGGGAGCAATTTATATAATCGTAATTTCGGTTTCATGCTCCGCTTGTGATGGATTAGTTTGTTTTCTGGAGTCACCACGATGGTAATAATTATGTAATAGTAATAATATTCACGCACGAGAAACGAGACAATACCAAGTTAGGTGGGCATTATAAATTTCCCATACAACAATTACGAGGATGCAAAAAAGTTGAAAAGTTACTGATTAACTCTTCGACATGAAACATGATTTTCATGATCATGTTGACGGTAATATAGGTAGACCTATATCAACATGATTAGAGGAGTTGTTCGTCATTTTGTTGCCGAAATTTCACTTCTTCACAACTCACTGTGAAAATATAAGTAAGTACTTAACTCAAAATCGAAAGTTCTGTTTTCATTTGTATTTTTTTCAAAACGCGATTGGTTGAGAATCAAACCGCTTTTGACACTTAAATGTTTGAATTTTAATTCCTCTGAAAATGACTCTCAATAAGTATAATATAATAATATATAATATATAATATATAATATATAATATATAATATATAATATATAATATATAATATATAATATATAATATATAAATGAATAGATATATAGAATATATAATATATAATATATAATATATAATATATAATATATAATATATAATATATAATATATAATATATAATATATAATATATAATATATAATATATAATATATAATATATAATATATAATATATAATATATAATATATAATATATTGTCCGTCCGTCCGCCGTCCGCGGCACTTTCCTTAGTTGCATGGACCGATTTTGATGAAATTTGGTTTATGGGTTCCATTGTCTAATTGTGCACAGAAGCTTTTGGTTGATGTCAGTCACTTCAAAGGGTTGAAATTTTGAGAACGCCCTAGCTCAAAAACTTTCAATACATAGGTATTATTTTCCCATCTATTTGAGATAATATTGAACTTATGATGATAAATTCAATGGTTTTTACAAGCCTGGTCGTGTGACTCTCCAAGGCGCGCCTGGCGGTGGGTTGAATATATTAATATCATTCATTGTGAACGAGATCTACCTACTCCTGATCTAACTAGACAGGTGTTTCAAAACTAATAACTTACGTCGATTTTCGAAAATTGTGCTGAGGGGGTAACCAAAAGATATTTTCTGACCCCCCATACTTGGAAATTCAATCCCATCCACTTTGTGGCATGGGAACAAAGTCAGAGAAATCTTTTATATGACATTCGAAAAAAAACTCGAGGAAGTAGGAGAAAGACGAGATGAACTATCTGATCTCCGAGATGCCTTATATTCCTGAATGTTAAAGAGAATACAAGGTCAAGTAATTCGCTTTTTATGAAACAAAAAAAGAAAGGCTGACAATAAAGCGAGATCCCTTCGAAGGAAGAAAGATTTTCACGAGGAGTTTGAGCATTCTTCTTCTCAAAGAAATAGTAGAAACCGGTACTTTCCTCTTTGCAACTTAGAAGTGGTAGGGAGAGATATAAATCATTATCTTGAAAGCATCCGTTGAAAGTGTGGAGGAGTAGCTATACCGAAAGTAATTAATGGGGGAACTGAAGTCGTTAGAATGTGAACGACTCTAGTTTCAATGTTTCTCCGAGAGATTGCACTGGTAGTTATTTCTTCGGTTACTGCTCTTTTAGAATGACGAGTTTCAGGAACGAGGAGAAAAATTGAAAAAAAAAAAAAAATTACAATTGTGAACAAATTTGCTTGAGGATAACCAATCTGCAAAGTTGAGTAGAACAATTTCCTCTTAATGACGTACGAAGAATTCTTACGTGGGTAAATAATTGATTTAAATTAAATGTTATTTATTGTGCAGTACCAGTGATAACAAACAACATCAAGGTGAAGCATGATTTTCACGATCAAGTTAATTGATTCTCATATTGACAAATTTTGTCAATATGAGAATCAATTAACTTGATCGTGAAAATCATGCTTCACCTTGATGTTGTTTGTTATCGCGATTTACTTCGTAATCATGTTGATATTTAATATCAACATGATTACGAAGTAAATCGCGATTATAATGCTGTCGTGAGGGTCAGCTGGCGATGTCATCGGGTCAGCTATTAAGTAGCTAAAGTTGTGATTTTTGGAAAATAACATTTGAAAGTTTGTTCTATTTATTTTTGATAGTCTTATTTATACGGCGCTACGGTCCTTGTAGAACCAGGGCCCTCTCAACAACAGACTTCCACTCCGGTCTGTCTCGAGCCAAGTTCCTTCATCGTCGAACACCAAGACGAGACAGGTCTTCCTCAACATCGTCCAGCCACCGCTTTCGGGGTCTTCCTCTCAGCCTTCTTCCATCACGCGCTCCATACATGAACTTATGAGTGTTTTTATTTGCAGGGATCCTCTTCACATGACCCAACCATCGAAGCCTACATCGCCTGTTGAATGCCACTATAACTGGCTCCCCATAGAGGTTTCTAAGTTCCAAATTTCTACGGATTCTCTACCTACCATTTTCGCATAAAGGGCCAAAAATTTTACGTAGAATCTTTGTCTCCCACCATTTCAAGAGACGTTCGCTGGCAGCTGTAAGCACCCATGTCTCACAACCATAGGTCAACACGGGGCATATTGCTGACTTATAAACTATACGTTTCGATCTGCGAGATAGGCCCCGGAACTTGAATGCTTTTTGTACAGCCCAGAAACATCTGCTTCCTGCTGCTTTGTTCTCCTATGTAAAGGGGAAGAAAATCGTCAATTTGGTAGAACAAAATGTTTGTGACGGGAATTCATAACATTCACGGGGAGGCGAAAGAGGCAAATCCAAATAAGGCCAGCAAAGCTCCTGGACATCAATGCACCCGTTGTGGAAGTACAAGGGCCTTTAGTTAGCGTACAGGGCTACCAAAACATGCCAGAGGGTGTTCCCTTATGGGGAAACTCCGTCAATTCTGTCTTCGTCTGCAGAACGCTGCTATTCGTATAATATTCGGCCTGAGTTATAGGCAGCCGTGCTGTGGATATTTTAAGCGGCTGCAGAGTCTTACCATTGCTGGGCTCTGTGTATTTCACGTGTTGGTTCTCACGAAGAATAATCTAGAACGCCTACGACAGGATGCAATTTTCACGAGCATGCAATGCCATACGACCTCCGCTGACTCATCTCTCTACCTCTCTTCGTACTAATCTTCTACAACAAGGAGTTCGATTGTATAATCGACTACCCGATCGGATTCGGGCATTACCGGTTGATCAATTTGGAAAGGACGCGAAAGAGATATTGATTGGACAGTGTTTTGGATTTTTTAAAGTTAGAATTTCGACAAAGTCGAATTTATTGATTTGGTTGTGATTACTTATATGACAATGGGGTATTTCAGTCAATTCGAAAACAATGTTTTTCTCAAGAGAGCATGGGTCAGGAATAACGGTAATCGGGTCAGTTCGTCGAGAAAATGTTTAGAAGAAATTAGGGAAGCTAATGAAAGTTTAAGATTTGAATGATGTGACGCAGCAAGTTGTTGATCCACATGTTATAGTATCAATGGGCAAAAAGTTGGAGTATAGAGGTTTTCAATGATGCTGAATCAAAATAAGAGGTCAAAACCTGAATTTCCGAGCCACCAAAATACCCCATTGTTTCTTATGATCCCTCAAATAATTTAAGTTTTCTGACAATTGTAATACCATCTGATGCTTGGTTCTACAATAAGAAACTTTTTGACTAAATCAGCTCATCCTGTATGTTTTTGGTTTATTATTTTCAATAATAAGCCTTTGGAATCGAGCAAGAAAAAAAAAATTTTTAACCCCCCTCAAAATTTGATGTTTTACGTTTCAAGGTACGTATAATACGAAAATCGAATAAAAAAATTTCCGTCCGTCCGCCGTACGCCGTACGCGGCACTTTTCTTAGCAACACTGGACCGATTTGGTTCAAATTTGGTATATGGGCTCCATTTGGGGTCTAGATGTGCCGCGAAGCTTTTGGTTGATGTAGGTCACTTCTAAGGGGTGAAAATTAAGGGTTGCAATTTTCAAGAGCGCCCTAGCTCGAAAACTCTCGAAATAAAGGTATCGTTTTTTCACCAATATTAAATAGTATTGAATTTTTAAAAATTTTTGAGACCACCCGGAGCTCTGTAGGACAAACCGTTCGGTCCCTACGAGTACTTGAAGGTTTTCCTTCGATAAAACAGAATCATGAGTGTGAATCGCAAAAGAGGTCTAATCTCCATTCAAATTTTATCTGACTAAAATACGATCGCTGTTCATTTCTTCGATTTGTATACAGCTTTGCCTTCTGCGTAACCAGTAATCAAATTTCCATATGAAGCTTTCTATTTTTCCAATCGAGTGTGAAGCGTTTAGTTCTTTCTAATAAACTTGATTGTGAAGGTGTGAAGCCAGTATGGTGTGGTAGGTAGTACCTAGCTGGTAGGTAAAAAAAAGTTGGTAGGTAAAAATAATGTTGGTGGGTAGAAAACGCTGCAAATCATTGCTAAAAGGCTTCTTCACTCTTCAGATCACTGATCAGCTGAGTGAGCTCGGAAGCCATTTTCAATCCTATTGAATGGAAGTGCTCTTCAAGGCGTCTCCAGCATTCGAGGAAATCTTCTTCACTCCTCAGATCACTGATCAGCTGAGTGAGCTCCAAAGCCATTTTCAATCATATTGAATGGAAGTGCTCTTCCAGGCGTCTGCAGCTTTCGAGGAGATCTTCTTCACTCTTCAGATCACAGATCAGCTGAGTGAGCTCCGAAGCCATTTTCAATCCTATTGAACGCAGGAAGCTGAAATTTGAGAGGGAAGGTCAAGGGAGAATACAGATGGTGGTAGGTGCTATTGATGGAGAACCAGTGATCTATACAGAAGGGTGATCTATACTGAAAATAATAAACCTTTGAGCAATGATTTGCAGCGTTTTTTTTTCCTCAGCAGCCAGTACACCCTAGGCTGAGGGACTTTATTCCACATATTCTACATTGTTCTACATATTTTATTCAACATTTACATGACTACATGTATTTCACAATTACACATTATCAATATCACAACAAATCGAAGTCCATACTGTTGATGAATGTGGAGAAATCTCCCAACCAGCACTCGCTTATCAGGAGGCCACAGCTCACCCGTCAGTACCTAATAAGCCTACTTCCCTCCGGCTCAAACAACAGGCAGCTATTGATGAGGAGGTCCCACGTCTACTCGGTCACTCCATCACATCCACAAAAAGGGTTCTCGGCCTGGCCGAAACGGAAGAGCGAGACCTTGTTCCTTCCATGGTCAGTTAGGGCCTGGGTCATTCTGCATGATATTTGAAGCTCAGACTTCCTTCTCGCAGAAATACTTTGGTATAAATTCCAAGTATACCGCCTCTTCTGACTCAAGTTTTATTTGTGGTTCCATTCTTCAGGCTGGCATCTGAGCTCATTCTTGAAATAAAATTTAACGGCGTCAAGTGGAAAGAAACCACCGCCTCCTCGTCCATGGTCGCTTCCTTGGCCAAGTGATCCGCATCTTCATTGCCCACTGTATCGTCGTATGCCTGTACCGCATAGCTACTCGCCAATTGCCATTTCTCAAGCTCCACGCGGTCCGCCGTATCCACTCCACAGTCTGCGTTCGAATTTTCAGGTTCTTCAGACAATTCAAGGACACATGGCTGTCAGTCCACAGCGTCACTCTTCTCGTATCCTCAGGAATATCCTGTTCACTGATCCAGCTGAGTGCCTCGGCAATGGCTAACAATTCCGCCAGGTTGATGGAGCACCAAGTGAATTTTGGTGCATCTCGATACACCACGAAAGCACAAACATCCCACATTGCCATCATTGCTCATCCTGTGTAGTATGCTATTGGCGAGAATGACCCAAAATAGAGCAAATACTGGTCACATGTCGGAATGAGTGTCATAGAGGATACCCAAATCAAGATGCCATATGGTTAAGGCCATCGAGGGCTAAGAATGCTGATGTATTCACTTTGATGTAGACATTTATGTTTAATACAATTTTAAGTAGCGGTAAAATACTGTCCCAAAAACGGATTGCAGTAGGCCAAACAAATCGATGTGAATAGTAGATACAAAATCAGGGCTTATTGGACAACTTGTGTTTCTTGTCAGTTTCTGCGAGAAGAAACCACGGAAAGTCAGATCAAACACGGTATTTTCTGAGGGCTGATAAGAAGTTATTTTCTGGTAAAACCAGGTTCAAATTAAGGAAAGAAGAAACCTAACTGCCAGTCTGAGGAAGACACCCTCCCACGAATAACCTCACACGTTACCTCCTACATTAAGGTCAAAGTAGATTGCTTTCCCATCGGACGGCAACTAGCATCAAAGTATCGGCTCATAGAAAATTAACGCCTTAATTCCCTCCGGAATCTTGGGGAACTGTTTGTGAGACTGAAGGCGCTATTTGCGGGTCTTTGTGGCTTCACGTTGAATTGACCCCTCTGTATATTGCATTAGCTGTGATTGGAACCTTCGATTTCGGTGGGTCGATGGTTCGTTGGGAGTATTCATGGGAACTCATGAAAAATGTAATCGGTGGATAATGGAAACCTGAATTAACATTCAGTGCAACAAGCATGACGTACTCTTCGGGTAAAATCCATGCAATGATGAACAATACTGTTGATTAAATAAATTATTTGTCATGATATAGAGGCTCGGGGCTATTGAAGTATATCAATCGTAAGTATCGCTTTTTCGTGACCAATTCTGTGACCGGTTTTGTCACCAATTCTGTAACGCTTCTTCGTTTATGTGCCAAAGTAAGGACAAAGAATGTCAAAATAATTATAATTTAAAGCACTTCTTTTGATCTCTGCTAAAGAGTTATAAAAACCACCTTTTTGGGATTTTTTATGCTGGTATCATACCAAATTAACTTGAGTTTCCTGCATGGGTAGCCAATTTTATAGTACTGGACAAAAATTATATTAACGTAGGCTTTTCTACAAGCAAATTGGCTTGTGAATTTATAGTAGGTACTGATAAATTATCTCACTTCTTGATCACGAGGGGATCCCCTACAAAGCTGAACGACAATTACCAGTTCTATTTAATACTAACTTTAAATGGAAAAAAAAATTAAGCTGGCTTAGGAGGACACTTTATAAGCCAGACCGAAAATTTAAAGAAACTGTATAAATATCACAAGAAAAGGCAGATAGAAGGCTATCTAAATAATCAGTAATGCTGAATTCCTCGATCATTGTAAGCCATTATTTATCAAGATGAAAATTCCAATAGTAATCGATAGTAATAAAGCACATTAGTGACAAGAGGAGAAAAGTTTGAGTTCAAACCGTTTATATTTTATTATACAATAATGGAATTAATTATGTCACTCTCGTGACCACATAAATTCCAACGCTCATCATCAAAGTTTTAGAGTCGAGAAAATTACGACGGTAATATGGTTCAATTTATCTCGCTAACACATAATACGGCAAACTAAGCGGACCGCGTTCTTCAAAAAGCAACTTCATTTTACTATCTCTGCGTTCCAGGACTTTTACAAAAACCAACTTCAAGCTCACGAAAGAGTTACGAATGAAGGAGGGAATTCAAGCAATTAACTTGTTCCGTTAATGTTTGTGTGTCTTGTGTAAGGCTTCCGTTACATCGAATTTTACAGCGGTCTTTATTAATTAGGTAACTCTTATTGTTCATCTTATAATATATAAATTACCATACTACTTTCGTTAACCCAAATCCATGGAGTCGTTACTTCATTTCTTTCAAATTTACAATCTGACTTAGGACTCCTAACTAATTTCCCTACCTGAAACGTTTACTTTCTGCCAACATATTAGCTATGCTGATGACCTTCAGCTTTATTTATCTTGTGGCAAAGAAAATGTTAATCAAACTGTTCAGAAATTGAATTATGACATTGAGCGGATGATATCCTGGTGTCGCGAGCATGGAATGGCCATTAATCCTAGCAAAAGTAAGGCACTGGTGATAGGCTACAAAGCACAGTTGCTCAAACTTAATCGCAATGAAATCCCAAAAGTAGAAATAGAAGGAGTGTTTTTGGAATATGAACATGAGTTTAAAAATCTTGGAGTGGTGATCCAAGACACACTCTCGTGGGATAAACAAACGGAGTCAGTTTGTGGTAAAATGTTTAGGGGAATATACCAATTACGTCGAATGGCAATAGATTTTCCACAACATGTACGACTGCAGCTGGTTCAATCTTTGTTACTGCCAAATTTGGATTACAGTATACTCGCATTTTGCGACCTTAATGCAGAACAGGTAAATAGAATTCAAAAAACTCAAAACGCGGCTATCAGATTCATCCTTAGGCTATCGCTGGACATGCATGTAACACCGTACTACAAGAAATTGGGTATGTTGAAATTTAATGACAGAAAAAAAGTAGCAATGGCATCAATGATTTTCAAAATTCTAAAATTCAAAACTCCTTCTTATTTATATGAAAAGTTGAAATTCGTTGACCATATACACGAAAAAAGCACACGGCATGCAAGCAAAACGCTCCTTTGTCCAATGCATAGAACAACGATTTACGAGAGGTCCTTCCTTGTTCAAGGAGTTAGAATGTATAATATGCACATTGACAAATTCGACACCACAATGTCCGTAAGTTGTTTCAAGACTAACCTTAAAAAGGAGTTTTTGGAAACTTATGAATAAATAGTATAGTAGTATTAATAAGCAGCATACTAGTTATAAATTCATAAAGATGAATGTAATGAATCCGAAATTGTAGACATTATTCGAAGTACATGTAACCATTATTTATTGAGAAGACACACTTTATTTCAAAATATTCAATAGACTTTTAATTTTAATATATAACAACAATGTAATTGTGATTGAGTACCTAGCAAGGAGGTCTAAATAATTTTTGCCAGGGACGAAGTAAGAGAGGGCCACTTGGCCCTATCCATCCCTGGTTATGTAAATAAAACGCTTAATCAATCAATCAATCAATCAATCCTCATTCAGACATGTCTAAGACATCATTATCAGGTTAACTCAATTTTTCGAGCCTTGTAATATAATCTTGAGTTTTTGAACTATTTTTGCTTCCGAATATACCAAGGTAGAAGAAGCTTTGTTTTCACTTTTCAAGGTTTAAAAACAAGTTTTCCAAAATCAAAAAGTTCACTCGCGTTTTACGTTTCATACCTTCTTGAACAATTTTGGTTTCGTGTCTGTCAAGAAATCCTTGTTACGGGCATAACTATGAACATTTATGGTCCTATTTCGATGACATTTTCAGGGTTTGTGCGAGTTGGCGTGTAGATGGTCCTATCACCTCCGGACTGATAGTAGTCACTGCGCATGCGTAAACGTGAATTCCTTGTAACAGCCATAACTTCTACATTTTCCATCCGATTTTGTTGAAATTTTCAGGGATTATGCGGATTGGAGTTAGGTTGGTATCCTATGAAAAACATCACCTCCGGACTGATATTAATCACCGCGCATGTGCAAAAGTAAATTTGTTTGTAACAGTCTTAAATTCTACATTTTTCATCCGAATTTGGTCAATTTCTCAGGTATTGTTCAGATTGGCGCCACCAACTGGGTCGTACAATTCTTTCTGGTACTACTTACACAACTCGTAATAGCTACCCTATATCAGTTCAATAACGTGAAAAAGCCAAGTGTTTCGTCCTTACTTGTAGGTAACTGTTCGTTTCTGGTGACCTCACCCTAGGGTAAAGTCACCAGTAACAGGCAAGAGTCCAATAACCGACAATCGATAGTTTGGCCCGAAATAATACGCGATTAGGGGGGTAAAACTAAAGTTGGTTGTGGTCCGTGTTGGACGGTGCAGCCATCTAGCGTCGTTAGAGTGAATTTTATTAGTCAATTGGTGTTTACATGGAAGTTGTGAACGGTTTTATGGCAGCTGGCAAAAAAAAAAAAAAAAATTAAAAAATCGTAAAAAAATCAATTTTCAGAAGAAAATGGTTCATTCAATTTGATTATATAGACGATTTCATCAGCACGAATTGCACATGCGTCGCCACTTATCAACGATATCACGTGTTATCTATCTTCGGACCATCTCGCTTGTCACACATTCTCACCTCACATATACCGCCAGATATGTATAATACGCGATTAGGAGGGTAAAACTGAAGTTGGTTGTGGTCCGTGTTGGACAGTGGAGCCATCCCGCGTCGTCAGAGTGAATTTTATGAGTCTATTGGTGTTCACAAGAAAGTTGTATACGGTTTTAAGGGTAGTTGGCGAAAGAAAAAATCGTCAAAAAATCAATTTTTAGAAAAAAATGTCTGCCAAGTGGGTGTGACACATAGCTTCCTCGTATCCATAACCCGACTGTATAGATGATCCGATGCATAGTAGTTGATCTCAAAACACCAATCTCTAAGTACCTTTCACTACTCTCATAGGGGACCATCTACACGCTAATCTGGACAATCCAGTGGATTTCATCAGCACCCATTGCACATGCGCTGCCACTTATCAACGGTATCACGAATTATCAATCTTCGGACCAAGTTGTTCGTCAAACCCGCTTGACATTCATTTTCTCCTAGGTAGGTACTAATTCAATTCTGCTTAACTTGCAGCTTACAAGTGACCATTCCCTGAAAATCCTGGAAACCCTCATCTTCCTTACCAATATCGCCCTTGGTGTTGTTGGAATGGGCTGCCTGTGTCAGAGAGTGTTAAAAAAATTTCGTTCATAAAATATGAGTTAATGAGCCAATTTTCGAAGGAATCCTCGAAACAACTGTGAAGAAAGTTGAAATATCAGCTATTTATGGGATAGCAGTCAGCCTAGTGGGTTTGTCACAGCACTATTCATTAAAAAATACCATCATCCCCTTGCTTAAAAGATTTTAAAATAAACTTCAACAAATAAGATATCCCTTCAGTCCCCTCAAACTCCGAGTACACACGTATTTTTTTTCCATTCTTAGTTTATTTTGACCAACAAACTGCATGCATAGGGTATGTTTTGAAGACGTTAAGAGTACATATACTTAATCATGTTATACTCGTCTCCACGAATTCAAAGGTACTTATTAAATTTTTGGATACAATTGTGCAGTGTCTGGTGTGCCAGAATGATAAGGGCCGTTCTCTCTTCTACTCAGTGATTTAAATAATTGATGATGTCATACAACTCCTCACTGTCAAGATTGTCGAAATTGTTCTGACGAAATCCGAATTTCCGCTCTGCCGAGGAGACTAGACGATTTGGCACTTGGAGCTGTACTTCTCGGAGATGGAGAAGCATGAGTGGTGCTTGTTGAAGGCACTGGCAATATGGGAACTACTAGGTGAGAGGCAGCTTTGGCCGGCGTTTTCCAACCCAGTGAGAACGCGCTATTTTGACTAGCTTCGGAGTTTTTGTTATTGCTCCTTATTGACCTCAACGTTTGTCCGAATAGGCGGTGGCTCCACTCGTGTCATGGGAGGGAGTTGTTTTGATAAACTAATCTTAATGAATTATTTCTCTCAGAGAAATGCTGAGGAGACCATTCGGGTCCCACTGACTGCACCACATGGTAAAATCATCGGAAATTAACTTCCCTCGAACGGGGATTGATCTCCTATCATTCCGAATCTGAATCGGAGCTCCTACCACTTGATCTAAGGAAGTGAATGGACAGAAATTCGAAGAGGTATGTGATCACAACAATTAGACTAATTCGAAACCCTTACAGAAAGCATAATTTTTGCTGTTTCCATCAGATTTGGAAGGTTAGATATTGGCGATACATTATGCTGACACTCAAGAACCCACAATCGTGTAGATATGCCACACCCGTAAGGGTTATTAGTACATCAGAAAAGAATTTGTGGTTCGTTACCTTATAGGAGAAGTTGGTCTGATTGCAATCGGATCAACAAAATGGAATCTTGATGAAGCTGTCAATTTATGGTACTAGGGATCACCATTCCCTCTTTAGGATGATGAACGTTTTCAACCAATCTCTAATTGAGTTATTGCGTTCTATCCTGCGGATGATTTGCGTTTGAGACCGCATGCAGGAGATACCTATAATTAGAAGCATCTACCGACCATGTAGCATCGTTTGCGTTAATGAAATTCCTATGACAGAGATGTGTTGCCATCAACTCCACGCTCTGTCCCCGTCACCCACATACCTTGCAACATCGTAGAGGAAATTGAGTTGGTCTGTATTACAGGTAGTTACCTAAATATTATCCACGACTACTGCCGCAGTGATTTAATTGTTCAATAATTTCCCGGAATCAAAGTTCCTGCAATTTTACATAATTACGGTGACTTGAACAACCAGGATGAATAATAGATCCCACATCATTAAAAACCATGAATACGTCCCTCCGAGAATAGCATGAAAGTAAGAATGCTCATCCAACACAATGGAAACGTCAATCAGAATAAAAGAGCCTCCAGCCTACACAAACACAGATCAGAATGCAGAAGCCATCTCTCTTTACCACGGATATTCGTCCCTCAATGAATCTATCATTGTTATCCGATTCCGTCACTGCAGAAAATTCTGGCAATTCCGTCTCGACTTCAAATTTTGGTATGATCTACCAGAAAAATATCTATGTCAAATCCTAACAATTATTATCTTACCCTTGAGACGCTATAAAACGAAAAGTAGCCCAGTATGATAATTTTATCAAAAGAAAACATTTTTGAGCCGAATTTTAGAATTCAAAGGACTCGCATCATTGTGCTTTTTGACCAAATTCAAAAGTCCGGAAGGCCCGAAGAGAAGGGATCTTAAATCGCTGTGTCATAGAATGACTATTTTTTTTAAAATGTTTGTACAGCATTTTTTAAATTGATTCTGGCACCAATCTGTCTGATTCTTTTTGAAATGTCTTCTCCCAGTATCTGTGGTTGTACCGTTTCTAATGGATTTCATTTTGCTTTGTCCTTCACTCACCTGGAAGACTACCCATCATCACCTAACTCTATTATATCCCTCACATATTTGGTAGGGCACTACGCAGTTCTGACGACCTCCTGTACCATTACCTACCCTGTACTACCTGTATTACCTACCCAGCTATGTTATGGATGACGAGGAAGCTGTGTCCTACACCCATCAAGTACTCCAATAACTATCGTTATTCGGAACAAAAACCACCGTAAATTCCGTAGGGGAGTGGGGGGCACATTTGACATAGGGGCACATTTGACAATGGCTGTTTGTCACACAAGATTTGAATTTTACCGCGATTTCGTGTTTTTGTATTGTGAAGAAGAACCATTCCAGGTGAAAACCGTGCAGGTTACAAATCATCTAATTTTACCGAAATCGCGGTAAAATTCAAATCTTGTGTGACAAACAGCCATTGTCAAATGTGCCCCTATGTCAAATGTGCCCCCCACTCCCCTACGCCAAATTACGGAATGAACTGAAGGGTCACGGGGAAAAAGGATCAAACTCCATTTTTTGGCCGAATTGAGACAATCATGCCATCGTGTAGCTTGGGAGGTGTGGAACCGAAGGGTTGTTTCACTTTGGGGAAGAGAGATCGCACTCATTCGTTTTGAAGCTAAAACAAACAGTAGGACCAGACTCCGTGAGCTCGCAGTGAAGAAAGATCAGTGTCCGAACTCTGAGGGTTGGGGTATGAAGGAGAAGACGCCATTTTATGTTGCGATGACCCTTTAGATGAATCTTTTTTTTTTAAGTACCTATGTTTCATGTTTGCGTTGTTCCAACAATGTTTTGTACAAAACTATACCTAGTTTGGAAAATAAAGCCACTTTTTGCTAATCATTTTTCTGGAGGTCAAAGTAAGGTACCTAGTAAATTTACTAGGTAAAGTGAATTAAGAGATTTGAATAAACAATTGGTAACTTGCTGATATTAATATAAGGTATCATGGTGACCGAGAAAAGAAGACCGAGAAAGCGAATAAAAGTGGGGAAAAAGGTCAAAGTTCATACCTTGTGAATGAATGAATGAATGAATGAATGAAACGTGTATTTTTTCTTTCACAATGGCTGACAGTCAGTTCCGTACACGAAAAACGGTTTGACTCAATTGAGTCGACAACGGGGTTGGCAATATTCTACCAGGTCACAATAGAAGAGCACTTACATAAATACATAAATTCCTATTCCACAAAAAACAAATATAAATAAACTTTCAGCATACAACATTTTATCACAACTTTTGTTATATATAACATAGTTTAAATTCCTCAATAAAACATATTGTTTAGTAATGCATGCATTTCAGGAGACGTCCCATTGGATAAGCATTAGATCAGTTTAACCAGTTGTTAAGTGATAAAACTGTTTAACTCGATGTTATTTATTTATTACTTTAGGCAAGAAATACTGACCCCCCCCCCCACCATTATCCACCTTAACATTTCTAGCGGCATGGGAGCCTCGAATCTGAAGAGCATTTTAAAATCCATGATCTACGATACCCAACATGCGAATTCGAGTTCACCCCCCCCCCCCCCACAACCCCAACGCCAACAATGGTGCCAGTCTGGCACCAAAGCGGAAATACGTCGTAACATTGAACTTTCATCTGTTAGTTTTGGTAGGCAGTCGGTCGAAGTTCACATCCGTATTCAAGGTGAAAAACGAAAAAAAAAGCACGAAATAAGCGGTTTATGGCATCATGGCACCATGTCCTGGCACCATGCTGGCACCACTATTAGTTCCATGGTGGTACAGAGAATAATTCATGAAAATCCGGAGGTATAATGGGAATTTTACCTCAATTTCAAAGCTTGGGTACAATTAGTAAGCAGTAAAGGAACCGAAATATTGAAAAATCGGATATTTTTTGAATATTATCCCCCCACTCACCCCCTCCCCTTGCGAATTTTGGTACTCTGGTAAAATCATGTTCAACTCGGAAGTTATTTGAGTCAAACATAAAAAGAAACACGCAAATCGGTTAGAAATTGAGGCCTGGGCAGAGTTTACAAGATTATGCACGCAAACGCACGTTTTTTAGGCATTAACCCCCCCCCACCTTTCCCCCTCTTAAAAAGCAAAATCCGAAATTCCGGCGCCGTAGTGCACAACTAGATAGTATTCCGCGTCAAACAAAAAAAGAACCAGGAAAATCGGTTGAGAACTAAGGCCTGTGCAGAGTACACAAGATTTTGTTACACACACACACACCTACACACACACCTACACACACACACATACACACACACACAGACATACACCTATGGTTTTTTTCGCGGATTTGGATTCAGAATGGTCTAAAACGGATTACTGTGTGGTTATTTTTTTTTCTGTTGTGTTGTCCAACTTTACCCCAGATCGATCGCATAAGGACGCCCAAGTCTTACTGTGGGACGTCCTAATAAACGAGTACGATAGCCCCGAAATTATTATATAACATTGTTCCCTAACATAATTCCTAATATAACATTATTTCTTAACATAATATCATAACAATATAACAACTAACAAAATGAATCAGTATTTAAATTCTAGTAGGAGCTCATGCCGATATTTCCAAGCTTGCCTTCAATATCCCACCAATCTCCTCTGTAGGCTGCTGCCTGTCAATATACCGATGCATTCCCGCCTATCCACGATCCCCTTTCCTAACCAATAACTTCTTAATTCTGCCAGTATCGTACAGCTTCCCAGGAAGTGGAGTGCGTCTTCTCTTTGTTGGCTGTTACACTATGCGCATCTCCAAAGCTCCTCTGTACGCCCCGGTGGAAAGTTCAGGAACATCTGCCCTGTTCTCAACTTGAACAGCCATCGTATCATTCCCAAGCTTTTGATTTCCATGTACTTGGGTACGGCGTCAAGGGACATTACTTCTTTGAAGTGCGAATGGAAATATGATTCGCTCTATTCATCCACTCGTCCTTTACCTCCTCCACCATTCTCTCCCTCACCCTTCCCCACTGCACCTTCAGATCCCCTTCGAAATCGAATACCAGATTAAATTTCTCTGCCATCCAGTTCATACCTTGTTTGAAAATTTTTATTATATCTGGAAATTATCTTCTATCTACTTAATCTTCTTTCTTGTCACTTAAAAATAATTAAGTTCCCGGTCGGTTAGGCCATACAGTTCACTTATTTTATGCATAGTCTGCCTGGGACGACTTCAAACTTTGTTTTTCGATTTTATCAGAATTAGGAAAAGAGGATTTCGATCCTTTTTCCCCGTTATTTTTTAGGCTCTAATTTGAGAAGGAAATCAAGTTTTAATACAAGACGAGTTGTTAGTTTGAATATTAATTACGGGAATTAGGAGAGAGGTACTCCTACCAGTCGATTTAATTGTTAATTAACACAAGTAACAACTTCTAAGTACTAACTAAAAGTACTAAGTACTAACTAGTAAGTACTTCTTCTAAGTATTCACTTCTTTGACTGAAATCGTTCATGTTTAAGTGTAGTACAGTCGTTTTAAAAAATATGTTGTGATGAAAGTGCTGAGTTTTTTTTTCAGTATTTTTGATGTTATCGCATCCTTGTTACTGTGGAGGGACTATCTATTTCTCATATATATTCATTTTTGAAACGGTCCTTCTTTTCATGTTACGCGGCCTTTTTACAATATTGATACGTCGCGGACAAAGCGGATCTCTACATTCCCGATTCATGAATAAAAAATCATTATTTGAGTAGGTACCCACTCTACCAACCTGCCGGCATAAGAGCGAATCGGTTCAGTCGGGAGGTCTGGGGAGACGGTAGGTATTTGACAATATTCAAATCCCGACATTCAGTTTTCATGGCGGTATTTTTGCTAAATGGGTCAACGAGGTACGGGTGAAGGTGGAACAATGGAGTTCCCACCCCCCCCCTCACCATCTCCCTAATATGTATACATAATTCATTGAAATCTGAATTGCAAATAGTCAAGGCTTACGAGAAATGGCCAAATAAAATGTTGAGGAGCCGAGACATGTTTTTTTATTTTTCTTCTTTTTTCCAGCAAATGCAAAGCTGGGGGATCTTATCGCGTGTAAGAATGCAATAGAGGGGTGTCCTATGTCTGAGGGGTACTTTGGGGATTTCTATTTCTCTTTTGATTTTTCTAATAAAATTTCAAGCAATAAATGAACGTCAAAATTTCGAACAGCTGATCAAAAGTTATAAAATTTGATGGTGCTAGATTGTTGAGGGTTGTGCGGCACCCTGAAAACCCCGAAAGACTGTGAAATACTGGTTTGGGCTTTAAAAATTGATGGGTGTGAAGGAATGAATTCAAAAACAGAGACAACTATCGTACCTTATGAGGCAATACAGGGTGTTTAACAAGAAGGTTACACCCCCTTCATTTCCCCAGAATACAGCATAAAAAATTGGGACTAACGATATTCTTAATGATTTTTTTGTGAGGAATTCAGGAAAAATACATTCGCGCGAAATACTTGCGCGCAATTGACACTAACTTCATTTTTTCAAATGAAACCCCCTTCTTTATTACAGATTCGGATTCTACTTGAAATTTCATGAAAAATTCATACCCGAACCAATTTTTTTTTGCGCGCAACCTAGCTTTTTGAACACTCTAAGTTGCGCAACTCCACAATTGCACAAAAATTAGGTTTTGGAGAACCCTAAGTGTGGCACATCATTTTTTGACACTGAATCACAGGGTGTCATCCGTTTTTCAATTTGACTAGAATTTTTCTAAATGGTGGTGGAAAATTTGGTTGTTTTTAGGGGAAAATCGCTCTTTTTAAATCTTTATGAGTTATTAGACAATTTTTTTCAATTCAAACATGGTCGTGCTGTCAGTTTTTAGATTGAACTCAGTTTTTACGATGGAGTGACCCGCGGAAAGGTTACACCTCCCTTAATTTCCCCAAAATACAGCGTAAACATGATTTCGACAACAAAACTGATGATTTTTTGAAAGAAATATTCCTTTTTCCTCTTGATATCTTGGTCTTCCTCAATACGGATGACACCCTGTGATTCATCGTCAAAAAAGTAATGAAAAAAGATGTTCCACACTTTGGGTTCTCCAAAACCTAATTTTTGTGCAATTGTGGAGTTGCGCAACTTAGCCAGGTTGCCCGCAATAAAAAAAAATGGATCGGGTATGAATTTTTCATGAAATAAAGGGGGGTGTAACCTTTTCGTGAAAACCCTGTAATTATATCAATTGAAGCTTTTGATGAACGAAAAGGGGTGTTTTAGGCATAACGATAACCATTAGAGTACGTACTTAGAAAGGTGTTTACTAGTAGAAGTGTTGAAAGTTATTTGATGGTCATCTGGCTGTTTATTAACGAGCCTCGTGGTGACAAACTTGACGTCTAGGACGTTGCGAAAATGGAATAAACCAGCATAACTATTGTTTTGCGAGTGCTTGAGGGCAACTGAACTTTGGGAGACCACACCAGGCAGGATTGAAGAGGGGGACCAAACCGGTTATAAAACCACTGGGTTGAGACCTGAGTGGTCAAAAGTTCACATGGCCCTTCTCATTCACTTATCGGGTGATTGTCCGAACATCCTGCCAATAAAAATTCGGTATCTGTTCAGGAACGCGGAGACCAATTTTATGACAGGAAGCAAGAGAACGCCATGAGCAGTCCTGATCTCGACGACATAAAGCCTGAACCTGGCCTAGTATCCACAGAGATGGAGCTGAGTTATATAAAAGCAGTGGAAGCGTACTGGGCCCATAACCCGTTGTAGAATAGCCCAGGTGTGTTCTATAATCTACTTGGAAGTTCTATGTTTGTGAAATAATATCAGAGTCTACCTTTTGGTGCAACGTTTATTCTTCGAATGAGGGAATTTTGTACAAAGAGGCCTTATAGGAAATTTAGCATGTGACGAGGATCTCTAGCAACAAGTGAAAACGTAACGAATTAACAATTTAAAATAAATTTTTAACTCGCGTAATTTGATGCCATAAAAATTTGAGAATAGACTATTCTACTAAGTCGTATGGTAACATTCCCTCTACGCAGTCAGTCATCAGGGTTTCCCACAGAACGAGTCAACCGGTAGAATTCCTGGTTAATGACCCCATTCTCATACATTAAAATTTGGATTCTTCTAGGATCAGTAGTTTCTAACTTGAGGTTATAACCGATCCAATTTTATCTACTATTTCTACATTGTTAGTAGATTTACCTGAATGTTATTCTTCCAGGAACATTCCAATCTTCAAGTATTGCAACCATCCAACGTAAATTATATCTTACATAATTTATAAAAGATAAAAATCCATTGATCTATACATGATTTCGAAGAGCTGAGAACATGTGAACTCAGGGAAGTCTTTGTCAAATCGAGATGGCTTGGAAGTTACTAGTGTGAGCTTTAAGAAAGTCGTTTGGGTTGGAATGTGAATGCGCATGGCAATACTAACCCTGAAAAAATGAGTGGGTGAGAGTATTTGCTATGGATAAGTTGAATAAAATTGAGCCAAAGTACTAGTTGATACTATGAAAACCCTACATATTAGCCCCTAGTGATTCAATGTGGAAACATTGATTAGAACACAGAGAACAGAGTAAACGGGAATGTAACAAAATCGGAATGTAACAAAAATGTAACCAATGTAACAAAAATTGGAATGTAACAAAAATGTAACCAACATTTAATGTTGGTTGTATTGACATGAATATGAATAGAAACGTATTGGACAGGAAATGGTTAAAAAGTAAAACATAAATAGGAATAATAAAACATATTTCTAAAAGTACTTGACATCAACAACAAAAAATAGATAATACAGGCACAAAATATTGTGAAAGAATGGCTCTACCTTACGCCTTAAAATAATATATAGAGTTATCCAAAATATCACTTTAATGTAATAATGCTCAACAATCAATATCACTGTGTACATGAGCACTCACGTAAAATTATAAAGAAATTTCTAAAGGAAATCAAAGCACCATCTCGCATATTCCAGAGGCCGACCCTCGAGGAAGGGCCTATAAAGGGTCAGACGATATAATATAGGAATTTATTTTGCGTGGAATGTCATTATTGGAATGTCAATTTATCTTTAACATTGTTAAGAACCAGTGAAAAACGGGCAGTCCAATAACTCGCCGACACGTCCCCTAGGAATATTGATCATAACATATTTTCCTTCCTCGATACTAAGTATTGGTTTGATCAGTGAAAGTCACTACAAATGCGAATAAGCGGATTGTTTTAATTTAAATTTTCAATTTACATAACTTTTAATAACTATGATCGATAAAATATCGTTAGGTATATACCGTGGAATGTATTCTCGGTGCCTTCCCTATCATAAACAATCGATAATTATCAGGGGTCCGGTGTGGCTACGGTCGTTGGGGCGTCGTTGTTTGGCGGTGGACTTTGGACCGACTTCAGCGGGGATCGTTGTTTCAGGGCTCACCGCCGGCAGCCTGCGTTTTTTGGCGTGCGGGGCTCTCATAAGGGAAATCATCAGAAGAAATTCTTATCTTCCCTTTGGAAGACAGCTGATGATGTCCTCGACGCCAGGAATGACAGTCGGACGAAAATCCAACCTGAAATGGTTGTTTACTTCACTTTACATAACTTTACTTTACTTTACAATCGAAAATTTGGAAAAACACAACCAACGAGGTGATTATTCATGTCTATGTATGGTCAGAGAGCGCTAGAAACGGTCAAAATTTTGGTTTGAGAATTTTGGGTTAATAAATTTCACAGACAGAAATACAAAAAAAAATTCTGAGCTCTAATGACCCTGAATGGATATTAAAAAGTGGAACATCCATGAAACGGGGACACCCTACGTATACCCTGATTTTGTACCAAACCATCATTTTACATGAATCGTGACCTCGTTTTTCTTGTTGTACCGACTATATAGAAGTGCTAAGAGAATTTTTCGAATCCCTTGTGAGGCCTTCAAGTTTTCATCTCTGGCTTGCGTGCGGATGAAAGATTGTAACTTTTATCCAGAGCATGGAACTTCTCGAGGGTCCTTCCTCCAAACTTTTCTAGTTACTTGAAAGAGCTCTTCCATGTATTGCGGATATGCGACCCACAATCGGATGAAGAGAAAGTTACGCTTTTCTTATCGTATTCCTGTGTCAGGGATGCTGTAGATACAAACTATCGAGACAGATGCAGAAAGTAAACGAATAACGTTAAAAGGTGCGGTGGAAAGAAAAACACTTTGACGATGATTGTGACAAACGCGGCCTTGTGAATACTTCAGGGGGTTCTTCTTGCTCAGTTTATATGTTTTTGTAGGCCTCTTGCATACATTGTTGGGATTATCACTGCTTGGTATTAGAGCTGGGTGAGACGCTTTTTCTGAGAGCAAGATCGCATTCATCCTCTTTGCACCTTCGGCCTATAAGGAAACATGCATGCATATGTCACAATACATTCGACCAATTTTGGAGGGTATATAATTATGCTTTTATTTGAAGGATCCGCTATAGGAAACGGGTGGAAATCTTTTGAGAATTTGTAAAAAAAACACAAAAAATGCAAAGTTTTAAGTTTGGACTAGGAAAAATCTAACTAGATGCGAAGTTAAAAATGTGTGTTTTAGCTCATCTGATGGGAAATTTAATACTTTTTCTGACATTGTAATAAAATTAATTTGAATTTCCACGAAAAATAAGGCAGCTATAGTCATTTTAGTGGGACAAGGTTCAACATATGAAAAAATCTTTAAATTTAAAAAACAAGGGGTTAAAATAAAATTGCTAAGAGACAGTTTTTGTTGGAAATACTTTGTAGAATCGACTCCTCAAGTTTGACCGTATCTTTCTCGGACACCCTGTGTACTGAGGAGAGGAAGAATGCCGAGAGCTTTGAAGTGTCCTCGACAGTGCGAAGTGAATCCCTACTTTTATATAGTGCGGAGACATCTTGTTTGCTGTCTGAAAGCCGCCTTAGCATAGCTAGAGTTCCCCCACAGTGCGACGCAGTACGCGAGACGTCTGGTGAAACAAGTGTGATACTTCATGAGTAGTACTTTAAAGGAAAAAGCTTAAGCGAGTCTACGGAGGAGGATATTGCAAGAGGACACCTTTGAAGAGCTCTCTATGTGGCTGAGCCAAGACAATCTATTGTCCACTGAGATACCCAGGATATCAACCGAGTTCACGTGGCGGTCGTTGAGTTTAAAACGCTGCAAATTATTACTCGAAGGTTTATTAATTTTCTTCATAGATCATTCGTCTGCAAAGAACACGGTTTTGCCATTGTTACCACCAACCAACTTGAAGAAAAATATCGATCGCACTTCGGTCAGCTATTTTGCGATTCACACTCATGTTTCTGATTTATCGTAGGCCCAACCCTTCATTACTCGTAGGGGGCGAACGGTTTGTCCTACAAAGCTCCGCGTGGTCTCTAAAAATTCTAAAAATTCAATGCTATCTTAAATGGAGGGAAAAACAATACCTTTATATCAAAATGCTTTGAGTTAGGGCGTTTTCAAAATTTCAAACCTCATTTTTCAACACTTAGAAGTGACCTACATCAACCAAAATCTTCGGGCACAACCAGACCCCGAATGGAGCCTACATACCAAATTTCATCAAAATCGGTCAATGCTAAGTGGGGAAAGTGCCGCGTACGGCTGACGGACGGCCAGATTTTATTCGATTTTTGAATTCTATGTACCTTGAAACGTAAACCAACAAATTTTGAGGGGGTGTTGAAAAAAAATTCCTGGTCGATTCCAAAGGTTCGTTATTGAAGATAAAAAACCAAAATTAACTCTTTGGTCTTGTTGTTATTGTTAGATTAAAGCGTTCGCAGCACACCTTTGTTTTCAACCGTGTCTTCGGATTTAGAAATATTGCTACTGAGGAATTCGGTGTCAGGATAATTTTCGACTTTGAAACCCTGTTAAAATATTATTTTCCTAGTTTCAATCCAATTTTATAACTTGACCAATTTCCGTCCGTTCATACTCGTGTTTCTGCTTGATCATTCGTCCCAACTTGAAGTTCTCATTTTTGGAGTGAACGGTTGGTCCTGCAAACCTCAGGGTGGTCGCATTATATCCTGTGAAGAGAGGGGAAGAATACATATTTTTTCTGTTCAATTACAAGGGTTTATTATTGAAAATAATAAACCAAAAATTCATACTTTCCAACACACTTGGCAGATTTTTAAGATGAGTTTCAGTGATGAGCATACAAGATCCTCTTTCTGACGCAGCCCCGCAGAAAACCTAAAATGGCATCTCGAGTGGTTCTTCCTGGACTACAACTTGGCCGACTGGGAGCCAAGAGAGGCGGGAGACACTCTTACATCGAATAATAGATTCGTTTTCGCCCCGAGCCGAGATACCGAGCTTGTCTCCGGTCTATGTTGACAGTCTGACCTGGTTTTCTCAGCAGAACTACGCTATAGTGACTCAAGTCACCACCGAGCCGCAGTCTCCGAGGTTTTGAAGTCATAACGGAGGACGGCGCTATCAAGATGTGAATCTCATCACCTGTCACGCACTCAAAGTTTTGACACTATGACTGAAAGATACCTGACAGGTAGTGTTGCTTCCTCAACTCAATGAATAAATGAATGAATGATTGAACAAAACTCAATATACTTAGCGATAGTATACCTGCGAAACCGTGTATGTCCGATTTTTTTTTTTTTTTTTCAAAAATAATGATAGTGGAGTGAGTTTGACGGTTTTTTAGTCTTCTGTAAAATTTCAGGGAATCGACATACACGGTTTTGGTTTATTATTTTCAATAATGAATCTTTCGAATCGACCAAGAAAAAATAATTAACCCCCCCCCCCACTCAAAATTTAATGTTTCACATTTCAAGGTACGTAGAATCCGAAAATCGAATAAAAAATGTCCGTCCATTCGCCATACGCCGTACGCGGCACTTTCCTTAGTTACCATGGACCGATTTTGATGAAATTTGTTGTATAGGCTCCATTTGGGGTCTAGTTGTGCCCCGAAGATTATAGGTAATATAGGTCACTTCTAAGGGGTGAAAAATAGGGGTTGAGATTTTGAAAACGCCATCAATTTAAGATAGTATTGAATTTCTGGAGACCACGCGGAGCTCTGTAGGACAAACCGTTTGCTCCATACGAGAATTTAAGGGAGAATCTGTCCTCTCAATTCTCTCCCTTGCGTCCTATGCGATGGGACAACCGTAAACTATCATGCATTCTAAATGGGACTCGCTGGCTCAGTGGTTGCGCGTTAAACAACCGCCCAAAAATTCTGGGTACCAATCTTACTTTCGTCGACAAATTTTTTGATTCAATCACATCGGCTCTGGT
This sequence comes from Apolygus lucorum, assembly GCA_009739505.2. Taxonomy (NCBI): domain Eukaryota; kingdom Metazoa; phylum Arthropoda; class Insecta; order Hemiptera; family Miridae; genus Apolygus; species Apolygus lucorum. The sequence continues at coordinate 31,829,892 of CM019169.2, forward strand.
TTAATGTAGTTATATCTACTTGCAATCGATGTTTTTCTTTATATTGGTTGGTGGTAACAATGGCAATTGTGTAATAATTTGCAGCCTTTTTAGGTATACTGTCGATAGGCATTTTATAAAAAGACCACCTTCTCGCTATGCGCATTCCCATGATGATTTTGCAATACACAGCAAACCTGAACTCAGTTATCATTTTAACATTTTTATCTAAAAGTATGATTTTCCATGGTATCATTCGAGAAACGTGGGTTTTCCATGAGTGAATGTGCCTATTCACGATAATTGACTATTTTTTTCCAAGTCATTTGCATTCCCATCTCAACTCATCAAACAACGAAGAATCGGGAGCGGAAAAAAACGTTTAATTGATGTGAAAAAACGATTTTAATGGAGACCGTGTAACGAGTCAGTAGTGTGGGAGAGCGTATATCCACAGAATACGAGAGCAAATGGGAATGAGCAAAGTATCAACGATCCAGTCCGTCTATTGACAGGATTTCAAATGTCCACATCCGAGTAAATGTATACTAAATACTGTATGAGTATTCATATACTAAATCCCAAGCGGATAATAATACGGATTACCATAAATAAACTGAGCGATTAAACACCTAAGAGGTTTTCAGTCACAAAAAAGTGAAACAACAAGAAAGAAAATTAAGCAAGTACTGCCGTGGATGCCTAAAATACGGTTACCATGGAAACGATAACGAGTTGTAATCAATAATACGACTCACATTTCTCTCAAACCGTTCGTTCCCTATGAGAATTTAAAAATGGAATCACGTTAATTCAGAAACGCGAGTGTGAATCGCAAAAGAGGCCGAATCTCCGTTCAAATGTTAGCTGACCGAAATGCGATCGATGTTTTACCTGAAGTTGGTTGGTGGTAACAATGGCAAAGCCGTGTTCTTTGCAGACGAGTGATCTATAATAAAATAAATAAACCTTTATGTAATAATTTGCAGCGTTTTCTGTAGAGCTCGGCCGTCAGGCAAAGATTGCATTTGATCAGTGAACGTTCATATGAGTTTCCAACCCGTGTTTTTGATTCATCATTCGTCCAACCCACGGAATAATGGAGACATTACTTCTCTACAATGGGTGGTTTCATTCGATTTTCAGGACTAGAATTCGCTTGTTGGGTGTCGTAGATCATGGAGTTTAAAGTTCAGTTCAAATCAGGACTGTAATATCACTAAAAGTGTTGTGGTGGCTAAGGGATGATGGGAGGGGAGGACATACATGATAGATACCTCTTTACTGACAATTCACGACGACGTTTTTGGTATCTTATACTGCTGAAACACCGCAAATTATTACACAACGATTTATTTACCTTTTTTCAGTATTACTCACTCGTCTGAAGAATACAGCTTTCCGACATGATGTTGTCGTTATCCCATAGTTGGGTGCCTTCCATACCAAATACAAGATCTATTTGAAGAAACGAAGAAATGTTTCATTTGATCAGCTGAAGTTTGGCTCACTTAGGCTTCTCAGTTGTGTTTCGGACTCACTATAATAAGGGTACTTAAGGGTTACGGGAGAACTAACTGTTAACTGACCGTAGGAAGGTTCAGTTGGTTCTTAGGGACTGGGTTCACGAAGGATGCGTTTCCTGTATAATTTCACAATAAACGCGTTTAATAATTCCTGTTGATCCTCATGGTGGTTCCATACGTTTCAAAAAATTGAACACAATCATAAATTAATGAAACAACGCTGCAAATTTTTACCAATGGTTTACTATTATTTCACTATACCTGTAGATCACCCACCTGCATAGAACGCTCTCTTTTGCGATTCACACCCGTGTTTTTGATTCATCATAAGTCTAACGCTTAAGTTCTCATGGGGAGCAAATGCTTTGTCCTACAGAGCTCTGGGTGATCTCAATCGATTCTGAAAACTCAATACAATCTTAAATTGGCGAAAAAAATACCTATTATAGGTATTGTTTTTTTCGCCAATTTAAGATTGCCAATTTAAGATTGAGCCAATTATAACAAACGAAAATGTTTGAGGTAGGGCGTTTTTTAATATTACAACCCCTATTTTTCACCCCTTAAAAGTGACTGTAATCAACCAAAAGCTTCAGAGTACAACTAGACCTCAAATAGAGCCGATATACGAAATTTGATAGAATTCGGTCCGAAAAGCCGGGTATTGCGAACGGAAGAATTATTAAACTTTTTTAATTATAATAAAAAAACGCTGCAAATTATTACACAATGGTTTACTATTTTTAATTTCCTATAGATCACTTGTCTGCAAAGCCACCAACCATCCAACATGAAGAAAAACATCGATCGCTTTTCAGTCAGCTTTAATTTGAACGGAGATTAGTCTTCTTTTGCGATTCACACTCGTGTGAATTATCGTACGTCCAAATTTTAAAATCTCATAGTGAGCGAACGGTTTGTCCTACAGAGCTCCGGTTGGTTTCAAAAAATTCTGAAAATTCTATAGAATCTCAAATTGAAGGAAAAACAATACCTTCATATCAAAATTTTTCGAGTTAGGGCGTTTTCAAAATTCATTTTGGAACCTTTAGAAGTGACCTACATCAACCAAAACCTTCTTGGCGCAACTAGACCCCAAATGGAGCCTACATACCAAATTTCATCAAAATCTGTCAATGCTAAGTGGCAAAAGTGCCGCGTACGGTGTACGGCGTACGGCGGACGGACGGCCAAATTTGTATTCAATTTTTGGATTCTACGTACCTTGAAACATAAACCATCAAATTATGAGGGGGTGTTAAACATTTTTTCTCTTGGTCGAATCCAAAGGTTCATTATTGAAAACAATAAACCAAAACGGTATAAATACCGTTGGAAGGTTGCTGAATTGCAGCTTGTACTTTCCGAAAAGAGGAAAGTTTGGGAATGAGTGACGATATCATTTAGAAATACATTCAAAAGTTTAAAGAAAAATTAGAACTTTTTGTAAAATTTCACTTCGGCACAACTCTTTACGTACTAAGTTTTGATTGCGCGATGAGCTGAAAGGAAACTTTATGTTCTTTTCAATAATATCCGCTAATTTGCATTTACTCGGTATACAACGGGAGTTACAGCAGTTTCAATGACAAACCTGTGGTCAAAAACACGAAAAAATCTTAGAATTGAAAAAAACAAAACTTGGAAAAACGAGGGGTTAAAACAAAATTGCCAAGATACATTTTTTTTTGTTGTTAGGAACACCTAGTAAAATCGATCCCTGAAGTTTGAATCATTAATTCTGGGACAACCTGAATATTATTCAGTATCAATATGTAAAAGCTCGATTTTGAGTGTAAAATGAAGTTCGATCTCTCATGATTTAAACATTTCACGTCGGTAGGTGCCGTACTGAGTGGCACCTGGAATCGCGGTTCATTTATCAGCAAACAAGGTTCGCGGGATTACACTCGTAATTACGCGGGTGAGGAGGTATACCACTAATCAGTCGATGTGTATCCAGCAAACATTCGACAAAATATGAGTTAACTAGGTATCCCTGTAAAGGGCTAATTCACGGAAAGCAAACACCGTTAACTTAACCGCACGTTCAATCGTAATCCAAATGCGTGTACTGTGCAATCCGAGTAACGTTCTAGGATCAGTTTTCTAATAGGTACTCTAGCGGAGCCACCTACAAATAGGATATTCGGTCGATTCGTTGGGTGAGCGCTTATGTAGGCTACCCTTTGGTATCAAATATGGATATAAACTCGAGAGGGCAAGGCCACCAAATGCTTTGCTCTCTCGTAGCTACATCATATGAAAGAGTTTTGACACAAATATGTCCAATTGCTAGGGTTACCCTGAAAACAAAACGCTGAAAATTATTACACAAAGGTTTATTATTTTTTATATAGATAACTCGTCTGCAAAGAACACGGCTTTGCCATTGTTACCATCAAACACCTTGAAGAAAAAAAATTCGGTCAGCTAACATTTGAACGGAGATTCGACCTCTTTTGCGATTCAAACTTGTGTTTCTGATTTATCCAACCCTCAAATTCTCGTAGGGAACGAACGGTTTGTCCTACAGGGCTCCGCGTGGTCTCTAAAAATTCTAACAATGCTATACTATCTTAAATTGATAGAAAAACAACACTTTTATATCAATATTTTCTGAGATAGGGCGCTTTCAAAATTTCATACCGTTTCAATCCTTAGATGTGGCCTATATCAACCAAAATCTTCGGGGCCCAACTCGACTCCAAATGGAGCCCACTTACAAAATTTCATCAAAATCTGTCAATGCTAAGTGGGGAAAGTGCAGCGTACGGCGGACCGACGGCCAAATTTTTATTCGATTTTTGGATTCTACGTACCTTGAAACGCGAACCAACCAATTTTGAGGGAGGTTAAACAATTTGTTTTCTTTGTCGATTCCAAAGGTTTCTTATTGAAAATAATAAACCAAAACTCTGCAAATTATTGCACAACGATTTATTTCTTAAAAAGATCACAAGCATGCAAAGAACACGGCTTTTCTACAATCTGTACCAAACTATCATATTTTTGCTCAGCGTTCACCGTCAATATAATTTGACAGAAGGTATTTACTAGTGAAACATCGTCATCCGGGAGCTGTGGGTGCCCTCATATTCAAAACGAATTTTGGTTCTTGGTTGTCTGGGAGGCACAACAACTGAGAGAGATGAAACTCGGAGATAGAACTCTTGGTTGCTAAGGAAGCCTAACTGTGGTACATAAACATTCATTCAAAGAAGCTATCTCTGGTTCTAAACGGCTAACTTTATTCGAACAATTTGATCAGTTGAAATTTCAACGGACATTTAGCCTCTTCTCCCATCCACAATCGTGTTTCTGTTTTCATGTAAGTTCATCCTTTAAGACCTCATAGGAAGCAAACGGTTGGAGCCTCATAGCTCTGGGTGGTGTCAAAAAACTCTTAACCCTAATTGGACCATGGTATCACTAGTGTCACCGAAAACATCTTAGTAATTCCATAGCTGTCCGAGTGTCACCAGATTGAATAGATTTACATTGCAATTTTAAATTCAATGGACAGCAGAATTTTTCGTGGGCTATTGAAAGCCTCAAAATAGAGTTATGACAAAAAAAATTCCAAAGAAATCAAAGAAAAATTTTTCAAAAGTTTAGTCGTAATATAATTTTTGACAATTAATAACTAATAAAAAATGCAGCTTTAAATCTTAAAATTCAATGTAAATATTAAAATTTAAAAAGTAATTCAAAAACGCTGCAAATCATTGCTCAAAGGTTTATTATTTTCTGTATAGATCACCCTTCTGTATAGATCACTGGTTCTCCATCAATAGCACCTACCACCATCTGTATTCTCCCTTGACCTTCCCTCTCAAATTTCAGCTTCCTGCGTTCAATAGGATTGAAAACGGCTTCGGAGCTCACTCAGCTGATCAGTGATCTGAAGAGTGAAGAAGATCTCCTCGAATGCTGGAGACGCCTGGAAGAGCACTTCCATTCAATAGGAGTAAAAATGGTTTTGGAGCTCACTCAGCTGATCAGTGATCTGAAGAGTGAAGAAGATCTTCTCGAATGCTGGAGACGCCTGGAAGAGCACTTCCATTCAATAGGATTGAAAATGGCTTTGGAGCTCACTCAGCTGATCAGTGATCTGAAGAGTGAAGAAGATCTCCTCGAACGCTGGAGACGCCTGGAAGAGCACTTCCATTCAAAAGGATTGAAAATGGCTTCGGAGCTCACTCAGCTGATCAGTGATCTGAAGAGTGAAGAAGCCTTTGAGCAATGATTTGCAGCGTTTTTTACCCACCAACATTTTTCTACCTACCAACTTTTTTTTACCTACCAGCTAGGTACTACCTACCACACCATACTGGCTTCACACCTTCACAATCAAGTTTATTAGAAAGAACTAAACGCTTCACACTCGATTGGAAAAATAGAAAGCTTCATATGGAAATTTGATTACTGATTACGCAGAAGGCAAAACTGTATACAAATCGAAGAAATGAACAGCGATCGCATTTTAGTCCGATAAAATTTGAATGGAGATTAGACCTCTTTTGCGATTCACACTCATGATTCTGTTTTATCGAAGGAAAACCTTCAAGTACTCGTAGGGACCGAACGGTTTGTCCTACAGAGCTCCGGGTGGTCTCAAAAATTTTTAAAAATTCAATACTATTTAAAATTGGTGAAAAAACGATACCTTTATTTCGAGAGTTTTCGAGCTAGGGCGCTCTTGAAAATTTCAACCCTTAATTTTCACCCCTTAGAAGTGACCTACATCAACCAAAAGCTTCGCGGCACAACTAGACCCCAAATGGAGCCCATATACCAAATTTGAACCAAATCGGTCCAGTGTTGCTAAGAAAAGTGCCGCGTACGGCGTACGGCGGACGGCGGACGGCGTACGGCGGACGGACGGAAATTTTTTTATTCGATTTTCGTATTCTACGTACCTTGAAACGTAAAACATCAAATTTTGAGGGGGGGTTAAAATTTTTTTTTTCTTGCTCGATTCCAAAGGCTTATTATTGAAAATAATAAACCAAAAGCAATTAAATTACTAAGATGTTTTCGATGACACTAGTGTCACCATGGTCCAATTAGGGTTAAAATTGTCGCCATTTTAAATTAATGGAAAAACGAGACTTGACAAAATATTTTGTATCTGTTTTGGGAGTGACGGACAATAACCACAACTTCCGGGCAAAACTGGAGCCCAAACCAGAATTTGATCAAAATTGGTCCACAAAACGCCGACTTTGAAAATGGAAGAACAATGTTTCATTCGATCTTTGGAATTTACTTACGTTGTAACGCAAACCATAATGTTTTGAGAGGTGGTTGTATTATTTTAACACAGAATGTGTTTTTGCGATGACCTACCGAAAAAAAATCGTCACGAAAAAGCGACAGAAAGAACCGTTACGCGCCTTTTATAATGATTTTCACGTGCAACCAAGCCGTTGGTAAGGAAATAGAACTCCCGCAGTGTTCATTGCACAGAAATTGTTCACCATTCGTTGGAAAGCTCTCAATTTATATAGTATTTTTCTTGTAGTTACATATTTATTTATATAACATTTATAGAGTGTTCAATCTACGAATTAAGAACGCGGACAATTTAAGTACTATTAACGTTCTTTATTGCACAACGTTTTAGGTAGGTACAATTGACGCAAAACATAGAAAGGAAAAGACCGAGTTTTCTAATTACAGAACGCGAAGTGAAGTAACGAACAATAATTCGGATGATAAAAAAGGAGTCAAAAAATCTGGGCCACGAAGTGGCAGATGATTGGTTTTCAGTCGGTCAGCTGGTCAAGTTATAATTGTGGAGAGGACGGAACATCCTCCCCCGCAGTGAGCAAGGTCTCACTCAAGAGAGGCAATCAGCATGCTGGGTGACTGGGAGAGGACAGAGCTTTCGGACGAGGCGCTGGAAAGTGGAGTCTGCAGTTCTAACATCGGCCACTCGAGGAACTCCATCATCTCCAGGATGCAGCTTGATGATTCGTCCTAACTTCCACTTGAAGGGAGCGAGATTGTCTTCAATAACAACCACAATGTCGTCGACCTTGGCAGGGGTGGCTGGTTGGTTCCATTTCAGTCGGCCTTGGGTTTCAAGCAGATATTCCTTCTGCCATCTCTGCCAAAACGATTGGAGGGCATGCTGCGACCAGCTCCATTTGTCTCGTAGCGAGGTCCGTTGGTTGATTGCTGGGAGGATTGGGGGAGCGGTCAGAGGGCGGTGAACCAAGAAGTGGCCAGGGGTGAGAACAGCGAGATCATTGGGAGAGCTGGAAATTGCGGTCAGAGGACGAGAGTTGAGAACAGCTTCAATTCTGGTCACCAAGGATCGAAAAACGGCCATGTTTGGGGTTTGATCTCGGAGGATTACATACAATAGACGCTTAGCAGACTTGACGGCTGCCTCCCACAAGCCACCAAAATGTGGAGCATGGGGAGGGATAAAGTGCCATTCTGTCTCCTGGAAGGAAGCATCCTGTTGCAGGAGTTGGCTTACCCGAGACATTTCATTGGCTGCTCCAACAAAGTTAGTCCCATTGTCCGACCACACTTCAGCCGGCCTACCTCTCCTTGAAACAAAAGAATGATATGCCATGAGAAAAGCCTCTGTCGATCTATCTTCCACAACTTCTATGTGGACTGCCTTGATTGACATGCATATAAAAATTGAAAGGAGGGTGTCAACGATAGGAGCGTTCCTAGTGCGATAAGCTTTGATCTTGAATGGGCCAGCACAATCAACTCCTGTAACATAGAACGGCACAACTTGGGTCATTCTCTCTGGAGGAATGTTGCCCATAACAGGTTGATAAGATCGAGGACTAACACGCTGACATGGTACACATAGTTCGAGTAGTCGGCGAACTACGTTTTTCCCATTCAAGATCCAGTACTTGGATCTGACTGCTGCCAGGGTAGCAGTGGGACCTATGTGCAGATGTTGCTGGTGGTACCACTGAACAATAAGCTTGGTAGTATGATGATCAGAAGGTAATAAAGCCGGATGTTTTGTTGGCTCAGGAAGCGATGACCTATTCAGGCGTCCACCAACTTTCAATATCCCATCATGATCTAGGAAGAGATCCAAGACTTTAGTGATACGAAGTTTGGGTCTATCTCGCTTGGCATCTTCTAATTCTGAGGACAAACCTTGAGCTTGAGCTCGGAGTACTAATACGCGATCAGCAGCTCGACGCTCCAGTGCTGTAAGTGGCCCTTTGTGACGTACATTAGGCCGGGAGGCGTTGTGCTTGAACCTTAAGCACCAGGCTACTATTGACTGTAGCCTTGTGTAGTGAGAAAAGCGTTTTTCAAGAACTTCACTGAGGTCAGTCATTTTAGAGGTCACCCCAGAGTGCAAACTAGAAGGACGTGCTTCTTTGATGACAACATCTTCTTCTAGACGGGGTCTTACCCGTCTAAGAGGCCATTGATAGGGGTCAAGAGACAGCCAGTGGGGGCCAGCCCACCACAAAGAGTGCCTTAGGAGGGCAGATGGAGTCATTCCCCTCGATGAACAATCTGCAGGGTTCTGTTCAGAGGACACATGGAACCATTGGTCTTTAGGCACATTAGACAGAATGTCAGATACCCTATTACCAACAAAAACCTTCCACACGGGGGCTGGGGTTGCTGTTATCCAAGATAACGCCACCATACTATCTGAGAAAACGAGAACATGAGTTGGATCGAGGTCAGGAAACAGAGGAGTAACTTGTCTGATAGTTCGTGCAAGCAACTGAGCTGCACACAGTTCTAATCTTGGAAGAGTTTCAGTTTTGATAGGAGCTACTCTAGCTTTGGAAGTTATCAATCTGACCGCTTGGGATTTCGTATAAGGGCACCAGCAAACCCAGTACACAACTGCAGCATAGGCTTTTTCGGAGGCATCTGCAAACCCGACTAAAAATGACGTGGAGTCAGTAGACGGGATTAACCGGGGAATCCTCAAAGCAGAAAGCAGTGGGAGCTCCTGGGCGAGATCACACCAATCTTTCACAACTCCAGAGGGCAAGGGGTCATCCCAATCAAATGAATTTTGTACAACAGTACGAAAAATTGCACGAGCGAAAATTGTGATTGGTGTTAACCATCCAAGTGGGTCAAATACCTTGGCAATTTGACTGGCCAGTTCTCTTTTTGTGCGAATTTCCAAGATGGGCGTAGGTCGATAGTGGAATGAGTCAGAATTTGGATTCCAGCATAGCCCTAATAATTTCAGAATGGAATCTTCTTCATCATCAAAAGAAATTGAAGTGGCCGCGGGAAGCAAATGATCATCAGGAATACCCTGGAGCAAGCGCGGATCATTAGAGGCCCACTTTCTCAAACTCAACTGAGCAGTGGCCAGAAGGTCCTGGAGTTGATTCCGAGCTGCCAGAGCTTCAGAAAGCGTTTTCCCTCCCCCATTGATATCGTCAACATAAGTGCGTGTGGTCAGGATTTGGGACGCTACTGGATGAGTATTACAATTATCAATGGCCAATTCCTGCAAGACCTTACAAGCAAGGTAGGGGGCGGATGCTGTGCCATATGTAACTGTTGTTAATCTATAATCCTGGACTGGGTGGTCTGGTGTTGGTCGCCATAAAACTCGCAATAGGTCGCGATCTTGAGGTCGATGTCCGATTTGGCGGAACATCTGACGAATGTCAGCTAAGAACACAAACGGATCTAGTCGAAATCGGGTAACAACATCCGAAATATCTAGCTGCAACCGAGGGCCGGGTAAAAGGAGGTCGTTTAATGATAGGCCTGAGGTGGAGCGTTGGGAAGCATTGAAAACTACCCTAATCTTTTCCGGTGGGTCTCCAGCACGATGAACAGCGTGATGAGGCAAGTAGTAAGTCACCTGGCCTGGGATAGGTGGAGGGACAGGCTCCATGTGCCCTAACATCAGATACTCATCCATGAATTTCTGGTAGGCTTCTAACTGTTGGGGATGTTTACGGTGGCGATCTTCTAGCTGAAACAGTCGACGCATAGAAATATGACGGGTGGACCCTAAAAGAGCTGGATCACGATTTAATGGGAGACCAACAACATAGCGTCCATCAGTTTGGCGAGAACACGATTTTCTGAACAAGTCCTCCGCTTTCAACTCATCAGGCGTCATGGGGCAGGTATCGACGACTGATTCGAGCTTGAACATTTTCTCTAGAAGCTTGGCGTACTCAGGATCAGGTGATTTTTTTGGTGTGGGTATCAATGCGTTAAGGGAAGAATTTACAGGTTGGTCAGTCAACACTGGTGGGCCAACTAGAACGTCTGAGGTAAGTTCTACCACTGTAGGTTGAGGCCAGCATGATGGGGAACCAACAGCCTGTTTGATGTGGTCATATACTTTGGATTCCAATGAGATTTGACGGACTTTGAAAGTATTGCGAATCGACACAGTTGCAGCTTGAGTTTTCACGATTTTTGGAGGACTATTTAGAGCGTGAGGACTTTTGGGTGGAGTGAAACGATGCCCTGGACCAGCCAGACGTCGGCCTTTTGGAGATTCAGACATAGTGTTTGGCATAGGGTCACAATTTGCCACAATTGGTGTTGGGTCAGAGGTTGGACGAGATTTGGAAACCTTTTGAGCAGACGAATCAAATGATACTTTCTTTCCATTGTTGGGACAAAAGGAGCCTGAAATTACCCAACCAAATGTGGTCAACCGAGCGTTAGGTGAACCTGCGATGGAGTACAGCATTTTATTGCAATCTACCCGATCTATTATTTCTGAACCAAAAATAATGTCGATGGGTCCGGGTGAGTGATAGTTGGGATCAGCTAGTGGTAGAGCGTTCAGATGATGCCACTGTTGATATGGAAGTTTCGAGGAGGGGAGATCCAAAGTGGCCACATCTAAGACAAAGAAGAGTACACTAAGATCTGGCAGGTGGGTATTCTGAAAGATGAAAGCTTTGGCAATACCGACTATCTGAGAACTTTTACTCCCACCAATACCAGAGAAAAACCCAGAACAGGGTTTCATTTCGAGGCCACATTTTCGAGCACAAGCGGTCGTAATAATATTTGTCTCACTCCCTGAGTCGAGTATGGCTCTGGCACGATGATATCGAAATGCTGAAGAGCCAACCAGCACCTTGACAGTTGGAATCAGCGAAAGGTTCCTAGGAATTTTCAAGGCAGATTTTAAGCGAGGACAAGAGGACATATAATCATCATGCCGGCCATGGAGTCAATTTGCATCAGGAGATTTTGAGGTCATAGAATAGCAAACATTTGACATTTTAGGAGTGCTTTCGAAAGATGCGTTTCGTGGCCAGTAGGGTGTGGGGAGAAAATCTGGATCATATGTAGATGGATGAGAGGTCATAGGAGTACCGATGGTGTCTTCTTCGTGAGCGCCTTCATATGAAGATGGGGAGGAGAAGTAGGAGGGCGACGAGGAGCGGGTCAATGGTTTAGAACGAGAGTTGGTAGTCTTACTGGGCCTCAAACTCCTGTCAGAACTTTCAACTTGCTTTTTGGAACGATTGTAAAATTCAGGCTCGTCCGTGGTCAGATGTACGTACGAGTGATGTTTCTCTTTGCAATAAGTGCAAGTACGGCTGGATGGACAGGAATGAGTTCCATGGTTGGGAGAAAAGCAATTGAAACATAACTTATTTTTCTCAATGAACTTGATACGATCTCCCACTTGGAGTTCCAAAAACTCCTTGCAGTGATATAGCAAGTGACGATCCTTACAGAAATAACAACCACTCCGGAGATCTCGTTGTGATTGTTGAGGGTCGGGAGCTACGTATGATGAACGTATGTACTTGAACTTATTGGTAGAACTAGATGGGGGCTGTGGTGATGGAGCTTTCGTACCAAAAGTTATGGGTTTTTGAGGCCGGGCGCGAAGAATTGAGAGTCTATTGGACAAGAAGTGGCACAGATCAGCATAAGTGGGAAGTTGATTTTTGTCGAGGACATAGGTTTCATAAAAGTCATCACGAAGATCATTGGGTACCTTGGAGAAGGCGATGTGGAACCTAAGAAAGCTTAGGGGGTCTGGGAGCTTAAGGTTGTCGATTGCTCCTATGGTGGAGTTCATTTCCGAAAACATTCGTTCCAATTCAGTAACCGATTCCTTTGAAATGGGGGTGATGTTCGTGAAACGTTCATGAAGTGCGGAAGCAATACGATAGGTACCAGCGTAGTGTTCAATAAGAGTACCGTAAGCTATTTCGTAATCGTCGGGAGACGCACCTAGATTAGCTATGAGCCGTAAGGGCGCACCCTCCAGTTTTTGACGAAGGGCAGTCATTTTTTGTGCATTAGGTATGGAGCGAAAGTGTACAGCTTCGTTGAATGACGATAAGAAGGCTGGAAAAAGGGTGATCTCCCCGCAAAAGGTTGGTACACTCGGTAACAGTAGAGTAAAGAGCTTCAACTCAGTTAGATTTGACTTAGCGGGATCATCACGTATTTCTACATCGTTGCGTTGAGGAATTGGATTAAATCTTCGCACATTGGGTCGGACAAAAATTTCAAAGTTTTGGTTCATAGCACTGACGATCTCCATAATGATTCTGTGGAAACGTTCTCGTTCCACGCTAGAACTAATGTTATCGAGGCAGTCTAAAGCTACAACATGGGCTGAATGAAGTCCAGTATTTAGATCGTTTAGTAAAGCGTCGGCCACTGCGCCGGCATTGGGTTGTAGGGCATCAAAAGATCTAAAAGTATTGGAAAATACGTCCAACGAACGAATAATTGTCTCTAAGCGTCGTGTATACCGATTTTCAGACTTGGCAGGAACATGAAAACCAGTAGGTAATGTTTTAGGAGGTGCAGAGTCGGACAATAAAGCATCAAAATGCCGTTCGGACTTGTCCCCATCAAGTCTAGAGCGCGATCGTGTAATTCGAGGACTGAAAGTGGTCAGACGTGGAACAGTACCAGTTGGCTTAGAGACTAGCGAATGCGAGATCAAAAACTTATCAGTACAAAAAGGAACATCCTCACCCAATGACGCATCAGTAGGCGAATCCGGTAACGGCGGGTCGTTTTGCTCTTCGTAGGACATGTTAGCGGTTGGGAGTAAGTACCTACTCACGGACGTAGATAGGTGGGTAACGAACGCGAATTTTACGGAAGAATATTCGCGAACGCGATTGCACCGCACAAACGCCCGACTTTCGATTTCGGATATTCCGGAATGGGACTCGGCAATAAACGAACAGGTCCCGGGTTTCGGCACCAATGTTCAATCTACGAATTAAGAACGCGGACAATTTAAGTACTATTAACGTTCTTTATTGCACAACGTTTTAGGTAGGTACAATTGACGCAAAACATAGAAAGGAAAAGACCGAGTTTTCTAATTACAGAACGCGAAGTGAAGTAACGAACAATAATTCGGATGATAAAAAAGAAGTCAAAAAATCTGGGCCACGAAGTGGCAGATGATTGGTTTTCAGTCGGTCAGCTGGTCAAGTTATAATTGTGGAGAGGACGGAACATAGGGTTTTAGACCAATTTAAATGTCTAACAATTATTTATTTTATTATTGCCAAAGACTCCACATTTATTATTGTTGTTTTTTATTTAACGGATGACTAGCATCGCAAAAACACATTCTGTGTTCCTATGATTTCATACAGAGTATGGAAAAAGAAATAAACCGGGGGGTGCAGGGGGGCGGAGCCCCCCGCCGAGGCGCAAAGCGCCGAGTTTCTTCTAGGTTCAATATTGAAAAAAAAATCCAGAAATACCTTGACGAAAAGCCGTTCTCTTGCATAAGTGTCTCATAGATGATGTTTCCGACTGGTGGCTTCACCCCTGTCTCATGTCCTGACTGGCAGATGAAAGTTGGAACCATCACAAGCAATTTGGGTCAGTCTCGTATCGCCCCCATGATAGGGGCCGTACATAGCGCTAAAAAATCAGATCAGGCTGCGAGAGAACGGAAAAGAGGGAGAGAGAATGGACTAGACGAGGGGAGGAGAGGGGTGCAATTTGTCAGACGTCAAGTGAGAGAATCCTTAAGGAGAAAAAAGGGTGATTTATAGGTACGATTTTATTACTTCGGAAAGTTTCAAGTTCGGTCCGACAGAGTTCGGTAGGGGAGGTAGTCAGATGGGAGGGAAGTATGGAACCGTTCGAGTCTTTTCTGTCACTTCGTCGTTTGTCATTTGCAAATTCAGTCTTTCCATGTTATTCACGAGTTCGACAGCCCGCGTTTGATATCATCGGCATCCTGTTACATTGTAATAGACCTCAACTTTGCACCTTTTGACATTTCACACCATCATTGGTACAATGTTCATTGATGTACATATTTCGTTGCTATTTCTTCGTGCATACAGAAGCAATAGATAACCTTTTTTGTAGGTAGATAGATAGAAAAAATGCTTTATTAATTAAATCATACTCAGGTTACTACGTAGACCAGTTGTACAATAATGCCATTTATGATAATGAATAATGCCTTTTTTGTAGGTATGTTAGTTTATTTGAACCTTGATGATCAATATTTGGATGACCAATCGCAAATCTTTACAAAATGTATTGAACTAGATTGAAATTAAAAATTTCAGCAGTTTTATCCCCGAAGGGATGTTGGTGTCAGCTGCGGCTGTGAGTACCAGCTGAAATTTATATCACATGCCCGCGAGCTGGCTTCCTCGTATCCTTGTATTCTAGGGGTGTGTCTATCCACGTACTTTCCTGGAATGGTTCCAACAGTTACGGTGACAAAGTCGTAACCGTTCCAAATTACTGGAAAAGCTCCATTACTAGTACTGCCTACCGAGGGTGGTCAAATCTTCCTTCTTCCATGCTTATGATCTCAACTTGCAATACAAAAGGAAGGAATTCGAACAAGTGTTACAAAAGAGACAATTAACAATGATAATGAACAAACAGTTCAAGGAAAGAATAATTTTTTGTTGCAGTCAAAGAACATAAAATAGGAATAATATGACTGGAGACAACTTCCATGCTAACCAGTCCAGAAGATCCCTTCCCAGTCCAGAGCCATTCCATGTGACTATATCTTATCATTCTATGGAAATGGTAAGTGCATTTTCAGTTACATGGAACTGAACTGGAGACAATATCCTTGCTCACCAGTCCCTTCCCGGTCCAGATCCATTTCATGATATCTTATCGGTCCGTGGAATCAGCAAGGTCACTTCCCGGTACATGGAACCACAGAGTACTGGAGACAAGTTAGCAAAGGAGAAAGCTAATGTTAAAGTGGGGTGCAACCATTTTTGAGGCTGCCTCAGTTGCGCCATCTACTTTCAGCTAAAGAACTACTACGGAAACTGAAGTTGGAGGCCACACTCTCTTCATGCCGCTTCTTTTCAAATCCTTTCGAATGACCAGAAATTGATAACTTTTCATTTTATCGTCAATTAGATTTGCATGAATTACTTGGGAAAATCAATCAAGGCGAAAGGTAATTTCCAAGTTTCCCTTACAATTGTTGTTTTCCCTATTGCCAGTAGTTCAAATAATGTTCAATCGACAACTGCAACCCATAGAAACGTTTGAAACCCATGCATTCTTGAAAATCGCTCGATTTTTTCATACATATCGAGAATATAACTAAATGTTATCAAATTAATTAGTTAGATGCGGCCGGTAACGCCCCAAGGAGAAAAATAAGTGATAAACTAGGTGACTTGTTGTGATGAGGTTGGGAACAAGCGATCATGAATGCGATCTGTTGCACTCATCTAGAACTACATCCTGGAGCTCCACCAATCAGAACGCTTCTAGGGCTCCCAGCTTCAACTTTCAGCCCAATGCATGGAACTGAACTGGAGACAAGTTCCATGGTTACCAGTCCGAGAGATCCCTTCCTAGTCCAGAGCCATTCCGTGGTATCTTATCAGTATGTGGAATTGGTAAGGGCACTTCCCGGTACATGGAACTGATCTGGAGACAAGTTCAATGCTTACTGGTCCAAAAGATCCCTTCCCGGTCCAGAGCCATTCAATGATATCCTATCAGTCTGTGGAACTGGACCAATAAGGGCTGAGTTTTTTTCTTTGCATTGAACAACTTGATGACCTATCAAATCTTCTCTAAAGTAAGGCACGCATTTCAACTTCAAAATGCAAAAAACAGTGAATTTCATTGTTTAGAGATATAACATGATTTAAAGGGTTTTTCATAATAAAGTCCTGATACTTTGATAATTTTTCTTTGTCTGGGGTTGTGGTGCCTCTACTTTGCCTCCAAACTCTTCTTCTTTGTTGAAGTTCATGCCACTCTCGTCCAGAATTACAGCTGAGCATCTAGGCATCATATTTAAATTCAACTCATCCAGCTTAAAGGACCACAATGTTACTTCTACAACATCTATCGTAAGTTATAAGAAAACTACACTTATGAAAGAAATGCTGCCGCAAATGCTGTTGTAATTCAAACGGGAGAGAATTTCGTTATTTAGATGCAACAACATGATCTGAAGGGGCTTTTATAATCAACTAAAGACAATGCAACAATTTGATAGATTTTGGTTTCAAGACAAAATTTCTCCTAAATGTTTGATTCGTAAAATTCAAAAAAACAAAAATCTGTCAGTCCGCTGTCCAAGCCACTTCCAATTTTCAATAACACTGAAAATTTGTACACAAAGGTTAATTATTTTAATTGTAATTATTTTTCTATATGGATCACTCGTCTGCAAAGAACACGGCTTTGTCATTGTTACCACCATCCAACATAAAGATTAGGCCTCTTTTGCGATTCACACTAGTGTTTCTGATTTATCGTAGGGAGCGAACGGTTTGTCCTACAGGGCTCTGGGTGGTCTCGAAAAATTATAAAAATTCAATACTATTTTAAATTAAAAGAAAAACAATACCTTTATGACACAATTTTTTGAGTTGGGGCGTTTTCAAAATGTCAACCTTTAGAAGTCACCGTGATCAACCAGAATCTCCGGGGTACAACAAGACCCTAAATGGAGCCCATATACCAAATTTCATCATTATCGATCCATGGGAACTAAAGAAAAAGCCGCGTAACGCGGACGGCGGTCGGACGGCCAAATTTTCATTCGATTTCTGGGTTCTACGTACATTGATACGTAAACCAACAAACTTTGATGGTGGGGGGGGGGAGAGTAAAATTTGTTTTTCTTGGTCGATTCTAAAGGTTCGTTATTGAAAATAATAAACCAATATACCGGGATTGAAGAAGTGATGAATTGGTTACTTTTGGTATGTTGGGATTACTTTCGATTACTTCTGAGGGTGATGCAATTTGAAATGACCAACACATTCCTCGTTGGGGAATGTTTTTATGACACTCTGGTCAATGTATATGAGTACGAGTAATATTTATAGATATAAAATAAGATAAATTTAAGCGTTTTAGACCTATTGAACATAATAATACAATTTTATTCTATCATCTTATGGTGAGAAACTAAATTCGACTTGAATGATCTGGACAATACGCAGGTAATTGCAGGGAAAATTATAGTTTGAAATGGGTAAACCACAGCCCGTCCCGATCAAAATGTATCAGGGTTTAAGCCTCCGAAATCTAAACATGTCCTAGGGAAACAGAACGGATGGTAGCTACAATCAATTTTTGGTACTAATAAATTATTCCAAATGAAAGTAGAATAGTAAACTCATTCATATTTGCATAGCTGATTATAGGGGCGCGAAACCTCGTACGGCGTTGATTATATTTATGAATACACCCAATACGGATCCGGGAGAAGAGCAGGGCTTATCGTTTCAGATAATAACATTCTGTGGCAAACATGCAAGGGATAGTCATGCTAATACCTACAGTCCTACACCCTTCATACATATTAACATTTCCGAAATAGATAATTCAGATTCTCCATCATTCAGAGATTGTACAAACTAATTCTACGGTAATACGATTGATCGAGACCATCAGTCTGTCCTCATGAAATCAACATTAATTTTCCCAGCTAATTCTCATCAGCCTATCTAATTTCCACCCACTATAATACTAGCGAGTGTTTCTCTGTGAGACCGTTAATCATTCTAAAATGATTTCACTTCGATTATAAGGACGTCACTCATATTTACGACGGAAAAGCTACCTAGATGCCACAAATTCGCAATCGTAGTAGAATGGAGTTGGTGCTGTTGAGGTACTAAATTGTAAAACGTACATGCGAGGACCGTCCTCACTCAACAGGTCATTACGGTGAAAGGTGGGATAAGCTATTGAAGGCTGTTAACCGAACTTTAATGCTTAATGTGCTTAAACTGCTTAATATATGTGGACATTGCATGCTGTATTTATACTATTACATTATTTTGTATACATTAATATTTCTAGATGACAATAAGTTTTCAAAATGTACAGGGAATTCCATAAAGGCCGATAGGATGTTTAACATTTCATCTCATTCTTTGTAAAAATATTCATTACAAGGGCAAGTCATTACTGAACGTTCTAAATTACCACAAGGGTCCTGTTACACCTGTGTCACCCACACCATTATTAGTGTTCGCATCCTCGTGACAATTCTACAAAATGGTTTGTATATGGCGTATCCTTTAAATCAGGGTCGGAAAGTGGCAGCTGGCTGAATTTGTCTATAAAAATGCTGCAATTTATTACACAATGGTTTATAATTTTACTATATAGATCATTCGTCTGCATAGCCACTCACCATCCAACATAAAGAAAAACATCGATCGCATTTCGGTCAGCTATAATTTGAACGGAGATTAGGCCTCTTTTGCGATTCACACTTGTGTTTCTGATTTATCGTACGTCCAACCCTTAAATTCTCGTAGGGACCGAACGCTTTGTCCTACAGGGCTCCGCGTGGTCTCAAAAAATTCTATACTATCTTAAACTGATGGAAAAACAATACCTTTACATCGACATTTTTTGAGTAAGGGCGTTTTCAAAATTCATTTTTCAACCCTTAGGAGTGACCTACATCAACCAAAATCTTCGGTGCACAACAAGACCACAAATGGAGACTACACACCAAATTTCATCAAAATCGGTCAATGCTAAGGACGGCCAAATTTGAATTCGACTTTTGGATTCTACGTACCTTGAAACGTAAACGAACAAATTTTGAGGGGGTTTAAAAAACATTTTCCTTGGTCGATTCCAAAGGTTCATTATTGAAAATAATAAACCAAAACTGAACACTATCCCGAATTGACAGAAAAAAATCTTGAAACATTCACTCATTAGGTACCTAAATCATTTTCGTCTTCCAGAATTAAGTTGGTCCTGCAGAGCTCTGACCAACTCTTCAATTCTTTAACATTTTGGAAATTTCAGATTAATGAAAAACATTGTTTCATTAAAATTTATTCATGGGAACTAGGCAAAGTGCAGCTTACGGCGGATGGACTGAAAAATTATATTCAATGTTTGATACCTTGAAATATAAACCATCATCTCTTCAATGGGGGAGGGGGGGATAATTTTTTTCTCTATCTCGATATGAATGGTTAGTATTGATAATAATAAACCAAAACCAATAACTTGAACATGTTGGTTTGAAAAATGTTGACAAAATGGGACAGTGATGTTATGAATGGAGTGACTTCATCTTCCATGGCATACTATAAAAAGAATACACTGCTCCCATCATGATGGAGCTGGCGAAAGACGATGGTTTTCGCATTTCTCCCAAGGCGCCCAATGACGGCATTATTGTCTTTCTATCATACCAATTGGACTTTTTTCCTCCAACTCTCACAGTTCGGAGCGACCCAACCAAGACTTTTCACGGGTTTTATCGTCGGAATTTATGAGGTAAGTATGCCGTAGGGCGGCACCCTTATCACTCCTTTATTAAACGCAGTCTCTCCCTCCTGCTACCATTTGCCCTTAATAACCATCGAACACCGTGGAGAAGGCAGGAGTGAGGGGGGACTTGGAACAAAAACCCCATCAAAACCATTTCCCCCCGCTACTAGCTCCCCTGCCGATGCCACAATGAAAATAAATGACATTTTCGGCTATGATGCTTAGATTCCCCGTATATCTCTCTTCCACAGAGGTATATTAATGATTTTCGAGCCTTCGATCGTATTGGAGAGAATGATGAGTCGCTCAACGCGCGTCGACATTGGGATTTCTCACGTTCATTAATATGGAACAGTGAACAAATGACTAGGGACCCAGAGCGACAAGTCCAATCCAGCTTTCGATTCAACAAATACCCAAGAATTGATGAACTGTCGTCAGCTTCCTACATCCTTGTGAAAGTCCATTCACCAGATAACTGGATGTTTCAACCAGATGAATGATGCTGAAAAACTCGATAATGAAAGAATAATTTTTTCATCAGGATAATACAACCCTTAAATTTACTCCTGCAATTATAACTAATAATAATAACACTGCAATTATAACTCCGTACAATCCATTTCATTTCTATCTTTCGAAGAAGTGGAGAGGTTGTTCGCGGCAGGTCTGATGGAATTTTGGGAGTTTTATTTGGTCAGCATGTCTGCTTAATCATTTCCCCAGGTAGCACAATGTGATGGGATCCATTCAGTAACGATAAATTAGGTATCCCGTTTCGTACGATATGAATAACTTTCTTCTTTGTGGAAGAGAATTGCCTGAGCAAAATGGGAAAAACTGTTAATTCAGTTATGTTTTTCCCATAAAATGTAGCTAAACTTGACATTTCCAAGGATTTTAGAAATTCATTATAGCAAGGCCTGAGACCCCCTTATGAATGAATGAATGAGTATTTATTGTAGCAGCCACATGGTGGTAATACAATAGTCGAATAACAAAAATAAAGTAGGAGATTTGACGTGAAAAAAAAAACAACCAATACAACAACGTGCGAGTAGGAACAGGTCGGCAGGTACATTTAGTGGGACTTTGAGTGCTATAACTACGATAATACTAACTTATAAATGACTTCAAAAAACAATGAATGTATGAAACATAATAAACACTCAACAAATAACATTAAAACTAAAAATGCACCTATATACTCTAATCCTAATATCACACAATGGTTTCACTATCACAGACAATATCACGGCAACTTAAAGTAGAATACTAATTTAATGAAATAAATACGCATGACTGGAGTACTTGACAAAAATATTCCTCCGTCAGCGAGTCGAAACATTATTTATACATATAGATACAAAATTCAAATAACAACCGAAGTTCCGCATCTTGGAGGATAGCCTTAACTCGTTCATCAAACTTTCTTCCACGAAGCTCGCGCACTGGCTCCGGTAAATGGTTGAAAAACCTCACGCCCGTCTGCAAGGGATTACATCTCAAAGAGGTCGTCAATCGAGTAGTGGGAGGGCGGAGATTATGTCGAGCTCGAGTTGTATATTTGTGAACTTCCGAACCACTCGGCACCATTCCAGGGTTATTTCCCATTTCTAATCACTTCACAATCGCTTATCAACATTAAGCGATTACGTTCTTCGATGGAATTATAATTTAACATCATAATTATCATACGCGCTCGAAGGGATCTGATTGAATGCATAATCCATAATGCACAAAATTGATTCCTTCTTGATTGAATTGTGACCAAGAATTTATGTGAAATTCACTGTAAACGTTCTGAACTCAATTTAAAAGATGCGGTCTGAATGAGGCAGATGGAATTCTAGGCACGACCTGAGAAGAAAAATTTCTGAAGGAAACTTCTCATGAAAGGAGGATCTTTTCGTGCCCCTGCCTGTACGTGACTGGTTCACTCCACTGGTTTACTTTAAGTCGCTTTTGAGACTATGGCATTAATAAAACATTATACCTCGACCGGATATTCCACGAGCATTTAGGTGTCCAAGTAAGACAAGAGCTTACCAATGTATCTTATTTACAACGGGGATACGAGTTTACATTTTATATCCAACCATATAGGCAGAAAAACAGTGGGTAAAGTTATCAGTGATGCATTCGTTCTTGGAGAAGTCTCTATAGTTAGGGAACAGAAAAAGGCGTTTGAGATGTATCCAGCAATGTATCCAGGATGGAAGATAGTGAGATATCGAAAAGAACGCAGAATGAGCAATTATTTGCATGAAACACGACGCTTGGGCAGACTGAAGAGCAGAATAGGTTAACGACGCTTGGGCAGAAAGGGTTACGATAGATTGGAGTACCTAAGTCACGATGCTCTCACCATCTTGGGAGTGCATGACTGGAAAACGGTGGCGCAAAACCCAGCTGGAGGAATTAGTGGGAAGTGGCCATAATGCCTCGCAGATTGTACTTAGTGCCATGAAAAAAAAGAAAAACGTTGCAATCATTACACAAAGGTTTATTATTTTTCTATATAGATCACTCGTCTGCAAAGCCACCAACCATCCAACATGAAGAAAAACATCAATCGCAGTTCGGTCAGCTATAATTTGAACGGAGATTAGGCCTCCTTTGCGATTCACACTCGTGTTTCTAATTTATCCAACCCTTAAATTCTCGAAGGGAGCGAACGGTCTGTACTACAAGGCTCCCAATGGTCTCAAAAAATTCTATACTATCTTAAATTGGTGGAAAAACATCACCTTTATATCAAAATTTTTGATTTAGGGCGTTTTCAAAGTTTCAAACCTTATTTTTCAACCCTTATAAGTGACCTACATCAACCATAATCTTCGGGGCACAACTAGACCCCAAATTGAGCCTACACACGAAATTTCATCGAAATCGGTCTATGCTAAGTGGGGAAAGTGCCGCGTATGGCGGACGGTTGACGGACGGCCAAATTTTTTTTTCGATTTTTGGATTCTACGTACTACCTTGAAACGTAAACCAACAAATTTGGGGGTGTAAAAAAAAATTATTTTCTTGGTCGATTCCAAAGGTTCATTATTGAAAATAAGAAACCAAAAAAGTCTGCCAAGTGGGTGTGGCACATAGTTTCCTTGTATCCTTAACCCGATTTTATTGCGATGATCCAATGCAGTAGTTAATGCAGAGTACTTAATCTCAAAACATCAATCTCTAAGTACCTTGCACTACCCTCATAGGGGACCATCTACACCCCAATCCGCATGATCCCTGAAAATTTCATCGAAATCGGATGGAAAATGTGGAGGTTATGGCTATTACAAGGAATTCTCGTTTGCGCATGCTCAGCAGCTACTATCAGTCCGGGGGTGATGATTTTCATAGGGGCCACGCCAACCAGCACAATCCCTGAAAATTTCATCGGAATCGGACAATAATTTCATATATTAAGCCCGTTTCAAGGATTTCATGACAGACAGACAGACATGGAACCAAAAGTGTTAAGGAAGGTCTGAAACGTCAGTGGAAATTTTTATTTTGATTTTGAAGAACATTTTTTTCTTCAACTTTAAAAAGTGAAAACAAAGCTTCCGCTACCTTGGTAGACTCGGAAGGTAGACGGAGGGTTAATACTGAATATTGGATATTCCTTCCTAATAACCTATTCCCAACTCACTGTTCGCCTCAATATGGATATCTCGGGGGGTCCAGTGTGCTAAACCGAGTTGCAACCAAGCTGGAACTCACCCAAACGGTTGAACCAACCACATTCCAACAAGGGTGCTTAGAGAAGGGTAATCCATTCACAGGCTGTGAACTATAGAGATTTCATAATACACAAGGTATTGCCTTCATGATTTGGATATTTACTATACCTTTTATGATGGTCTTGGATTGTAGATTTGTCCCCTAACTTCTCCAATTGATTCCATGGGTCAACTACGATTGGGGGTGTCGTTGAACTGAGAACCCCTACTTCGTTCATAACCCTTCTTACTTACTTCGATCCATGGTACCATGAACATTCATAAAGCCGAGGGAAATTAAAAACGTCTGCCAAGTGGGTGTGGCACATAGCTTCCTCGTATCCATAACCCGATTATATAGAGGATCCGATGCATAGTACTTAATCTCAAAGCACCAATCTTTAAGTACTCTACCCTCATACCCTACTACCCTCATAGGGGACCATCTACAACCTAGAAAATGTGGAAGTTATGGCCGTTACAAGGAAATTCACGTTTGCGCATGCGCAGTGGCTACTATCAGTCTAAAGGTGATGATTTTCATAGGGGACCATCCAAATACTAACCTGTAACATCCCTGAAAATTTCATTGAAATCGGATGGAAAATGTAGAAGTTATGGCCGTTACAAGGAATTCACGTTTGCGCATGCGCAGTCGCTTCTATCAGTCCGAGGATGATGGTTTTCATAGGGGACCGTCTACACACTAACTTGCACAATCCCTGAAAATTTCATCGAAATCGGACAATAACATCGTATGGTTATGCGCGTTACAAGGAATTCATGACAGACGGACAGACAGACAGACAGAAAGACACACGGACACACAGACACGGAACCAAAATTGTTCAGAAAGGTCTAAAACGCAAAACGCGAGTGAAAATTTTGATTTTGAAGAACTTTTTTTGTTTGTCTTTGAAAAGTGAAAACAAAGCTTCCGCTACCTTGGTAGACTCGGAAGCAATACTACTATTTTGATTTTGTTGCTGGTATGTAAAGAGGTTTTGTGTTGAAAGGCGGTGGTTTTATTACTTCACATAACCGTTCTTCCTTGTCATCTACTCTAAATACTGCTCACCCTCTTCGATTACTGGTAGGTAGGAAGTTCTCTTAGATCGTTACCCCTGTTGCTATAAAAACTTTGCCGCATTTCGACTGTAGGTAAGTGCGGGAATTCTTTTGACTTCTTTCAGCCGTTTCCATCCAGAGAAAAACGTTTTCCTCGTTCCACGTCGGGACTCGTATCTTAATCGCGATCTCAGAGTATTCCCCTGAATGCAAAGCGACCACTTTAGTGCTCCTAGGACTTTTCCACAACCAATGGTTCAATGAGATTTCCCAACTCTGGCCTTGTCCCACTCCTTTCATCAATGATCACCGACGTTCTTTATTTGCTAAGGTACGCCTCTGTGGCGCAACTTGGAGTATTATGAGTACGGGCCTGCTTTGATTGATTCCTCAACCCTTTCGCAACAGAGTTGCTACCATTACTCTTCGTCAAAATTTCAAACAACGTTCACTTTTGTTGAGTCTGAGGCAAAACATGTAAGCCCTATACTCAAAATTTGATATTTATGGTCCACCGATGAAAAATGACTGGGTTTTCGCCTACCAGAGCTCTGAGTAAATAACGAAACCTGGATGAAGTTGGGTATTCACTCACGCAAATCTCTTTATTATTAACACTCAAGCTCCTTAAGGGGGGGGGGGGATGAGTAACTTTCTACAGAGATGGCTCAACTAAAATTTCATTGAGGCGTTGAGGGAATGGAGCTAACCGCGGTTTGGGCGTCTCTTCTCAACCTAATGCACGCCTTTTCTGTAAGTAATGAACTGTTTACGAACCAAGTACTCGTATCTTACCATCAAGAATTCTGTTAGATCATTAATCCACGTGATAAAACGAAGAAACCCTCTGGGTTCTTCCCTTCGTAGACGAAATTATCAGGTTACTGAGACTAGGGGTATTGCAGGCTCCTTATTCCTTCCCACTTAATTCTATCAGCCCAAGTTTTCCACAATCGAAACTGATTTAATTTCGGTAGCTTATGGTTCTAGGTAAGTACTAGTTACTTTGAAGGTAGAACTACGACCTCGTTGTACTACGACCTGCTATAGATTTGCAGATGAAACGTACTCTGTGTAAAATTTTGAGTTCAAATAGCGCTTTATTTTGCCGAATATTTATTTTAGTTATTTATTTTTCAATGAAAAATACAACATAGATACAAAGAATGGGATGGAAAACAGTCTTACGAAAAAAGGAAACAAATTAGCTCAATACCTTGCCCACCAAGGCTTAAGTTCTTACGAAATTGTGTCCCCTGACGGAGTCTAAGTAAGTAATTATAACATTTTTTGCTTCCGAGTCTACAAAGATAGCGGAAGCTCTGTTTTCACTTTTCAAGGTTGAAAAAAAAAATCTCCAATATTTTAATTTCCACTTGCGTGGTACATTTCAGACCTTTCTGAACAATTTTGGTTCCGTGTCTGTCTCTCTGTGTGTCTGTCACGAAATCCTTGCCACAGCCATAACTTCTACAGTTCTCGTACGATTTTGATGAAATTTTCAGGGATTGTGCAAATTAGGTTGTAGACGGTCCGCTGAGAAAATCATTTACCCCCGGACAGATATTAGCCACTGCGCATGCGCAAACGTGATTTCCTTGTAACAGCCATAACTTCCACATTTCTCTTCTGATTTCGAACAAATTTTCAGGATTATGCAGATTAGGTTGTAGATAGTCCTAAATGAAAATCAGAGCCTTAAAATTCACAGTAGTCTCTGCGCATGCGCAAACGTAAAATCCTTGTAACAGCCATAACACTAAGTGTTATGGCTGTTACAAGGATTTTACGTTCGCGAAAGAAAATTTCATAAAATTCGGATGAAAAATGTAAGTCTTACATTTTTCATCCGAATTTTATGAAATTTTCTAGGACTGTTCAGATTGGCGTGTAGATGGTCCCCTATGAGGGTAATGGAAGGTACTCAGAAATTGATGTTTTGAGATTAACTACTGCTAATTACTCTCTCGAAGGCCTGAAGATGATGTCCTTACATCGAAAGCGCTCGCCTCCTCTACTCGACTTGCTGGTTACGACGGATTCTCCAATACGGTACGTAAATAATAATCATCCGGATAGGTTCCAGTAGTAAAAAATAAATTGAAGTAGAATGCCAGTGGTTCCGCATATTACAAAACTACCTTTGTATTTCCTGTGATTCGACGTCAAAAGAACATAACGCACATCCGGAGTAAGACTGGTATAAGTCAAAAAACCCAACTGATGGGAAATCGCATTTAAAGATTTTCGACTTCTTTTTTGTTCTATAACAGTCATCTGAACGAATTTTTTTAATATCTCAAGGGTCTACGGCACTCATATACTATTTAACTATCATGTGCTATACCAAAATTGCTTCGTTACCTCTTCATTTGCGACCAGCATGCTTAAATTGATCAAATTCCTATGATGTACCACTATTACTCCAAGAAATGGTGGAACATCTCAAAATAAACCAGAGTTGTAATTCTAAAAGTGGAACCAATACATGACTTTTCGGATCAAAAGTGGTACATCTCATATTATACCAACGTTACAACATGCAGACCAAAGAGAAATTCCATTTTGTTTTGGAGAAATACTGGTGCATCTCAAAATAAACCAGTATTGCAATGTAATTGTAATTTAAAACTAGATCAACCACTCTAATTATTGTTGGATCAAAAGCGGTACATCTGATATATACCAGTATTACACATACCTTGAGTTCATCACACTTCGGCGTCTGGCGCATAACTGAAGTGATCCAGTCTTGCTCCGACGCCATGGTAGAAGAATGGCTCAGAACCATACTGGTTTATCTGCTCTCTAGCGGCCAATAACTAAGTTATCGTTAAACCCGTTCTACCCCCGTGTAGAGCTCGACGAGAGCTATCTGGTGGAATATATAACTCAAAACCGCCAATTTCGGACTTATACCAGTCTTACTCCGGATGTGCGATAATATGGCAATCCCTTAACTGAATGAATCAGATCGCCCTCAGAACTTGGTTCACGTTTTTCGTTACTATTTCAAGGTTTTGTTAGACAACAAATTTGAAGTTCTTCTTACGAGTATAAGATAGTACTTGTCGTTTGAGATCCGAAGGGAAGGTAGAATCAACTGTTCGTTTCTTGTTAGTTCTTGCCTGACTGTTTGAGACTTTCGTTTGTCACAAGAAGTAAATATTGATAGTGAATTGAAAGTTATTGAACGTTTCCACTCCCACGTTTCTCAGTGTTGATCCCCAAAGTTGTCAGAATGAAAGACCTAAGAATCTTCATCATCTTTTCACTGATCTTTCTTCTGTCTAGAGGATTCAACTTTCACAGAAACGCCCGGGAAATTATAAATCCTGGTCAGATCCCTTCAAACTCCGTTTGAAATGTGAAACTTTTCCATGAAAGTGAAGGGGGAATTGAGAAAGGATGCGAAGAACGATCGGTGGAGGGCATCAAAGTTTTGCCTCCAACTTTTCCTATGGAAAGGCTCGCTTAGGACCCTAGTATCCGCATAAAACCAGCTGTGGTGTTGTATTCCGAGTAATAAAACAGAGTAAAGATTCATGAACCGGAACCCACTTCCGGACCACAGTCGGTTTATTCAAATCAACGGTTTATTCGTTTTTTCTACCCTCGATGAAAACGAGATTTTCAATACACCTTCTGGATTACTTGTTCCACCTTCTCAATATTTATTATTTCAGGAAATACAGACGTACAACACTTACTCAGCTAATCTGTTTTTTCATTTCGTTCACTAGAAAAGCTCCCAAGAGTACTCATCACTTAGGATGATATGCTCCACTTAGATTTCCTAATATACACGGTGTCAGCTCGTAAGGCCCTCTAGAAGTCGTACCTACTCATTTCCAATAGAAATGTTCCTAAATTACAGTTTTTAAGCCCTTATTGCTTCCGAGTCTACAAAGATAGCGGGAGCTTTGTTTTCACTTTTCAAGGTTCAGAAAAAAGTTGTCCAAAATCGAAATTTCCACTCGCGTTTTACGTTTGAGACCTTCCTGGACGATTTTGGTTCAGTGTCTGTCTGTCTGTGTATCAGTCATGAAATACTTGTATTACTTGCACGACTTCGATGAAATTTTCAGGCATTGTGCGGGTTGGCGTGCAGACGGTCTCCCATAAAAATCGTCACCCCCGGGGACTAATAGTGGCCGCTGCACATGCGCAAACGAGAATTCTTTGTAACAGCCACAACTTCCACATTTTCTATCCAATTTTGATGATATTTTCACGAATTATGCGAATTGAGTTGCACGTGGACCCCTGTGAAAATCAAGGCCTCAAAATTGGTAGTAGCCTCTGTGCATGCGCAAACGTGAATTCCTTGTAACAGCCATTACTTCCACATTTCTCATCCGATTTCGATGAAATTTTCAGGGAATATGCAAATTTGGTTTTCGATTGTCTCCTATGAAAATCATTGTCCTCAGACTGATGGTAGCCACTGCGTAAACGTTAATTCCTTGTAACATCCATAACTTTTACATTTCCCATCCAATTTCGACGAAATTTCTCAGGATTATTCAGATTGGCGTGTAGATGGTCCCTAATAAGGGTAGTGGAAGATACTTAGAGATTGATGTTTCGAGATTAACTACTACGCATCGGATCATCTGTATAATCGGGTTATGAATACGAGGAAGCTATGTGCCACACCCACTTGTCAAACTTTTTTGAGAGTATTTTCATCGAGTTTTCGACTACATGTGACTGAATTGACCATAATTACCTTAATTTACCGTGTAAATGTGAAAATAAGGGCACCGATGGAATTTTGAGAAGATCTGACGCCCGAGAAGAATTTGATAGTGATATTTTGTATGGTGATTTTCAGAGACACTTCACGGGAATAACTTTCTCAGAATCTCATTTTTCCAACGATCTATTCCCTAAACATATTGTTTAGTAATGCATGCATTCCAGGGGACGTCCCATTGGATAAGCATTAGATCAGTTAACCTGTTGGTAAGCGATAAAACTGTTTCACTCGATGTAATTTGGTTTATTACTTTAGGCAAGAAATAGTGCACCCCCCCCCCCTCACCATTATCTACCAAAACCTTTCTAGCGGCATGGGAGCCTCGAATCTGAAGAACATTTTAAAATCCATGATCTACGATACCCAACATGCGAATTCGAGTTCACCCCCCCCCCCCCCACCACCAATGGTGCCAGTCTGGCACCAAAGCGGAAATACGTCGTAACATTGAACTTTCATCTATTACTTTTAGTAGGCGGTCCGTCGAGGTTCACATCCGTATTCAAGGTGAAACAAAAAAAAAAAAAAAACACGAAATATGCGGTTTATGGTGTCCTGGCACCACGGTGGCACCACTATTAGTTCCATGTTGGTACAGAGAATAATTCATGAAAATCCGGAGGTATAATGAGAATTTTTCCTCAATTTCAAAGGTTGGGTACAATTAGTAAGCAGTACAGGAACCGAATTTTTGAAAAGTCGGATATTTTTTTAATATTATCCCCCACTTGCCCCCTCCCCTTGCGAATATTGGTACTCGGGTGAAATTATGTACAACTCGGAAGTTATTTGAGTCAAACAAAAAAAGAAACACACAAATCGGTTGGAAATTGAGGCCTGGGCAGAGTTTACAAGATTACGCCCGCAAACGCACGTTTTTTAAGCATTAACCCCCCCCTTTCTCCCCCTTAAAAAGCAAAATTCAAAATTCCGGCGCCGTAGTGCACAACTAGATAGTTTTCCGCGTCGATGAAAAAAAGAACGACAAAAATCGGTTGAGAACTAAGGCCTGGGCAGACGACACAAGATTATGCCCAAAAACGCACGTTTTTTGAGCATTAACCCCCCCTTTCCCCCCCTTAAAAGGCAAAATTCGAAATTCCGGCGACGTAGTGCACAACTAGATAGTTTTCCGCGTCGAACAAAAAAAGAACCAGGAAAATCGGTTGAGAACTAAGGCCTGGGCAGACGACACAAGATTTTGTCACACACACACACACACACACACACATACACACACACACACACACACACAGACATACACCTATGGTTTTTTTCGTGGATTTGGATTCAGAATGGTCTAAAACGGATTACTGTGTGGTTATTTTTTTTTTCTGTTGAGTGTTGTCCAACTTCACCCCAGATCGATCGCATAAGGACGCCCAAGTCTTACTGTGGGACGTCCTAAAAAGAGGATACCTCCCTCCTGTAGCTAAGTAGCCACCCATCATCCGATTCGAATAAAAATTTGGATTCGTTCGATTAGATTATTGCTTAGTAATGGGTGAAAAAATACAATTTTAGAAAATTCAAACATTTTAATTAGCATCAAATCTGCAGATAGATGGGAAATGTAACGCTCTTCCCAACAAGGTATGGTTATTTTAGTGTTATAAGGTCATCAAAGAATATCCTAATACTTAGATTCCTCACGAGATCGACGGGTCACAAAAAACCCTTTGAGGATAAGCTTCTCAAAGAACATTCTTTCTTTTTGGTTCTTTCAATAATAAACCTTCGGGATCGAGTAAGATAAAATAAATGTAACTCCCCCGCAAAATTATATCGTTTACATTTCAAGGTAAGTTTGTTGAATGCTAAAATCGAATACAAATTTTCCGTTATGTTTAAGTTATTGTCAGTCATTTGTGAGGGGTAAAAATTGGTGATATGATTTTAAAACTATTTTAAAATCTCCTTGGCTTGAAAAATTATAATAAACAAGTATTGTTTTCTCATTGATTTAAAATAGTGATAATATTCAAGTATTTTTCGACACCGCCTTGAGCTCTTTGGAACCAACCGTGTTCTACGAATATAATTAATAATAATAATAATTACTCAATTATCCACGGACTAATGTATTACTTACATTTTAATTATCGTGAAATACCCCCCTCCTACCTCCTACCACAGGTCCCTAGAAGGGTAGGAAGAAACCGTGATGCTGAAAAATTATAATGGGGGGTGCGCCTAACTTTTAAAAAATTTTTAATCGAAATTAGAATTTTGACACCAGCCGTCCTTTTTTTGGATGTGTAGACCTGTTTCTATGATTTTTCAAAGTTTCATATGTCTATGAAGTCACGCGCCCCTCCCGCCTGGGCGGGACCCCCCAGCCCACTGTGACGTCATAAACATTCGAAACTTTGAAAAAATATATAAAAGGTCTTCTCACGCTAGAAGGTCGCGGTTGGTGTCAAAATTCTCATAATGAGATCCAGTTAGTTCAAAAATATCAATAAACAGTTTTTCCTACCCATGCGCACAACCCATTCTGATTCGATGTACAATTTCATGGAAAAACCTCTCGCCTTTTGAGTTACTTGATTGCACGGAATCCTCAAAATAATTTTGAGCATAATTATTATGCATAATGCGAAAATGTTATTTGGAATGCGATCGTCCTTTCAGAATGAAAGTTACCTACCGTTTGTTGGACCAGAAATTATACGCAATAATTCTACCACTATCTTCAAAATTCGGAAGTAAAACTATGGTAAGTTTAATTGCAGCTCTCCGCGTTGAACAGGAGGGAAAAGAAAGCCATTTTTGCAGGACAGACTTCGTTTAACCGCATGATCCGAGAAAAAAAATTATGTTCCCGAAGCAAGTCATGTCGGTTTTCCATATTGAAAACCCGAACGAGATTACGAAAGAAGAAAGTGAAGCGTGCAGGGCAGAAGCGCAGAAGAAGACATTGAGACCTTAATCATAATTGTAATAACTTGAGGCTGTGTGGACGAGGGGGAGGACTTCATCACGGCAAAAACTTTAATCAAAAGACGGAGCTTCTTTCGAGAAAAAAAAGAAAAAAAGGAACTTTTCGGTCTTTTCATCGACCCCTAGGGTTTCTTTTTTGGAGGATACGGTCCTCTCAAATGCAAATTAGAGTAAAAGAGATGATTTGACCTACATTTTCCCACTAACGCCTCGGCTTAGTGGGGAAAACAAGGGGTCGATTTAATTAGGTTCGTAGACAAATATTACCACAAACTGTTGCCTTCTCACTGCGCCTAATTGGAGAATAAAATACATAATGGAGGACGAAACGATGATTTTATTGTTTTTCTTACAAGGATGTGGCTTAATGGTGGGGGTCAATGATATAAAATATATTCGAAACGTCAATGTAAAGTCAATATGTCACCCAATATGAATAAAATCACTCGCGGTGAGATTGTGTAAAACCATTTTAATAAAAACAAATATTTCGTCGGTCAGGTCATCATCAGTAACGAACAACAACTGAAGGTATATCACAAAGAGCATAGCTTACAGTCACAAGTTAAAGAGAGCTTGAATCTCATTGGTAGAGAAAGAGAAAGTCATGGCCAATCAGATTGAAGCTCATCATCATCTCATTGAAGGATCATCGAACGCCAATCAAGGCAGACAAAGTGAGAGAAGTAAAAGGCAGTTCAAACATTGGTGAGGGTAACATTGTGAAGGGGGGGGGGAACCAAGCTATTGCAGGAATGAACTCATCAACGGTGAAACATGTTGAGGGACCACCTCATTCAGACTTTTACCAGACCGATCACTCTTAAAAATCTCGAGCTTTTCAAGCACATCCAACGCACCTCCCTTCGGGCAAAAATGAAGAAATTCTATGTACTGTCCGTTTGTTAGATCAAAACTAAAATTATGAGTGGATTCTCTTAGGAGATTCCCAAAAGCAGAATCACCTTTTTTGGATGTCCCACAGTAAGAATTGGGCGTCCTTATGCGACTGATCTGGGGAGAAGCTGGACAACACTCAACAGAAAAAAAATAACCACACAGTGATACGTTTTAGACCATTATGAATCGAAATTCGCGAAAAAAACCATAGGTGTAAGTCTGTGTGTGTGTGTGTGTGTGTGTGTGTGTGTGTGTGTGTGACAATCTTGTGTCGTCTGCAAAGGCCTTAGTTCTCAAACCGATTTTCGTGATTCTTTCTTTGTTCGACGCAGAGAACTAGCTAGTTGTGCACTACGTCACCGGAATTTTACCTTTTAAGGGGGGAAAGGTGGTTAATGTTCCAAAAACGTTCGTTTGCGGGCATAATCTTGTAAACTCTGCCCAGGTCTCAATTGTCAACCGATTTGCGTGTTTCTTTTTTTGATTGACTCGAATAACTTCCGATTTGTACATGATTTCACCAGAGTATCAAAATTCGCAAGGGGGGGGGGGGTGAGTGGGGGATAACATTCACAAAATATTCGATTTTACAATATTTCGGTTCCTTTACAGCTTACTAATTGTACCCAAGCTTTGAAATTGAGGAAAAATTCTCATTATACCTCCGGATTTTCATGAATTATTCTCTGTACCGCCATGGAACTAATAGTGGTGCCACCATGGTGCCAGGACACCATAAACTGCATATTTCGTGGGTTTTTTTGTGTTTTACCATGAATACGGATGTGTACCTCGACGGACTGCCTACTAAAACTGATAGATGAATGTTCAATGTTACAACGTATTCCCGCTTTGGTGCCAGACTGGCACCATTGGTGGTAGTGTTGAGGGGGGGGGGGGGGGTGAACTCGAATTCGCATGTTGGGTATCGTAGATCATGGATTTTAAAATGCTCTTCAGATTCGAGGCTCCCATGCCACTAGAAATTTCATAGTGGATATTGGTGAGGGGGGGCTCACCACTATTTCTAGCCTAAAGTAATAAATAAATCACATCGAGTGAAACAGTTTTATCGCTTACCAACAGGTTTACATTTATCTAATCTCTAAAACAAAATAAATCTCTAAAATCTACTCTACATAATCTCACTTTCCTAATGACTAGATACAATAAGTTTAACGATTAAAATCATAAACCATTCAACTAAGCTCCAAAAATAAGTAATAAATCATTTGGATTCCTGTGCCATCACACAAGGGATCTCTTTGCACATGGAATGAGGTTGACACGACATGTTGGCGAGCAGTTAGTGACACGACTTTATCACTCTATTGTCGATATTGATAACATCGAGTCGATATATCGAAAGTAGTGGTTTCAAACTACGCAAAATCAAAAATTTCATCGATTACGAAAAAAAATCGGTATAGAAAAAACACCCTCGGTATAGAAAAATAATAAACCATTGTGTAATAATATGTAGCGTTTTTTTTTTTAAATTACTTACCTACTACTTCTTTTAAAGTCGAAATTTTTCTTAGGTACCTACTAGGGCATTTTTGATAGTTCAACCTTCCATTTCGAAAGTAATGGAGGAATTACTTCGTGTTGTAATTGTTCGTTATGTCGATGAACATATTATGATATAGCTACTTAACTTTAGAAGCGTTTTTATCAAATTCATCGTTCAAACTCTCCCACTCCCAGCAAAAATTTTAAACGAACAGAGATTTACGTTCATACCCGGTGTGGAAGCATCTTTGTAGTATGGGTGTGTATTTTTGCGACGAAAAGAATACCTAAGTAGAAGATTGATACAAAGGTACGTTTGTGTCTACAGATGGGCACGGCGGCGACTTCAATCCGTATCTACCTGCCATTATACCTTGGACCTATCTGAATTCCCTGTGATTATTATTTTTCTCTATTTGGTGTTTACCGACATCAGTTTTGTTATGAGGTAGGGAGTGAGGCTGTCTTCCATGGAGAAACAGCAAAATTAGGATGATTCACTACCACAGGAAAATGCCACTCCACTGTATTTCGGGAAATATCCAGGACTGATTTCAAATATCTCTACTTAGATTCAAACAACCAAATTATTGGATCAAAGTATTTCGTGTCTAAGTATAATGTTTTAGGTAGCCGTCTAGTTAGCTGAATGCATTTTTATAGAATTTCGTACTGAGTGTTGTAGAGATTAGAATTTATGAGATTTTTGAGCTTGTCGACCAAGCTAATGTATGAGGACCTCAAGGATTTTTGGGGTAAATTTTCGAAGGTTTTAAAATAGAATACATCCGACATGCAATCATTCTATTGGGGACTTACACTAATCCTCTGGTATGTATCTGATTAATTTGTTGTTGCTCTTAAAAACACTAGATTTTTACTCTATCTTATGAAGATGGCATAGAAAGATAGTCGTAATGACAATACATTGATGTAGCTGAAAAATTCCAATTTACAATGTATATTAATCCAAAACCTCAATTTGTTAACAGTAAAGGTTCATAGTCTGACAGCCTTCGTGGTACCTATAGTACATGGTATATCTAGTTGTAGTCGTTGATTAGACTTTCAATTTGAGTTCGATAGAGCATTTGAGTACAAAAATCTGCTCATAATAGCAGGTTTCAGCCTTAGGAAGACACTCTGGTTGGTAGGTCTGATTGAAGTCTGTTACTTCTTCATAGTCCGATAAATTATTACTTATCTATGACAAGCTCTCTTTTGACGCGGATGTAGAAAACGGTTGAGGGTCATTCCCAATAATCCGAGTCGGATATGCCACTGCTTCTTAGGTAGTACAATGAATACCTAGTGCAACACAATCGTATGAGGTTTGCCAAGAGGAGGTAATAGTACGGTTATTTATGGTATGTAAGGGGTAAGCATTATAGGTAAGTTCGGTATCTCAACTAGGGTGAAGTGTATAAGAACGCCCAAGGGGTGGGCAGCTTTCATCACTTTCCTCAGATATTCCCATGATAAGCAAACGAAAAAGGCATATTTAGCGGTTTCTGCTTCCTCGCAATTTAAAAACCGTGCTTCACTCTTTATCTTTACAAGGAATGTCGTAAAGTAATCGTGATATGACAGAAACTGGGTAAGAGAAGAAAATCGAAAATCAATCAGAAACTGGGTCCAGTCATTCTTCAGCTAGCAATTGGTTCATTAGGTTAGCCTTTTCGGTCTCCCATTATTGTAGAAATTGTTCAAAAGGAGAAGCTCGAATTGTCTCTTCGGCATTGGGCTGGTCCTGGGTCTCATCAGCCTGGGTCTCATCAGCTACTTCTCCCCCATCACAAACAGCGGAACGTGTGTTCATAGTGAGAACCACCGCTGCCACCAGTGTTGTGTGCATATAGTGGGAGCGCAATCACAAGTAAGTATTCACAAATAAGAACCAACTTGGTCGAATTACAAACACGGTAATTATACTTACTATTACACTTAGCATACCCGAGGTTATTGTCTAGCCACTCCTCCACATTTCTGAATTCAATCCGGATCGATTGGCTCCGGGCCTCGCTTGACCATCTACTTTCCATTTCCAAAGTGTTCCTTTTCTCTTTACTGCACTGACTCCAACCACGTCGTCCTTTCACTGGTATCTTCTCCTTCCGAAATAAGGTCGACTGGTATTACTCCAGGTTTTATCTGTACAGCAGGGATTGAGACTGTCCGATAAGCGCTGCATTTTCTCAGGGCTTCTCGACGCTGACTGCTTCCATTCTCAGTAGATATTTCTGAAATCGATATCCTTCGGCTCATACCCCGTATAACATTTCAATTACAGCCATACCTTTTTCTGCCGCAATGTGATTGAAGAAGGTTAGAATGAACTTGAAATTCAAATTGAATTAATTGCCTAAGCTCTGATAACTCAGTAACGATTTGGTGATAAGTACCATTATGGCCATTCCGTGAAGCAGAAATACGTTTCAGATTTTTCTTCTCTCCATTTGGTGGTCGAATTCGGTCGTTCAGATCAAATGGTTACGACAGATTTCCACCTGACGATCACTTTTCAAAATAATTTCTCCAACGAGCCCATCGCTGTCGGAAAAACTACCTTGTTCCTTTTTTGCCTTTCGTTTCAGTTCGGTGTTTTCAATTCCTCGCTTTGTCCATAAAACATGTTTAGACGAGAGAGGATTCATACCTCGGTAAAATGTATCGTAGAATCGGCAAACGTCGAGAGAGAACAGAGAGTGTCGAAAAAAGTTCGGCCGCCCTATTTGCTCCGGTGGGAGCGGACCTTCGCATAAATCAACTAACCGTGTAAACTTTCCGAGGTTGGTGAGAGTATGGTCGGGTAAATGTGAGTGTTTTCAACAGCACCAACTTTATGAGTCATCAAGCCAAAAGTTGATACCTTGTCTAGTTGGGAACCGGCCCACCGAGGTAAATTGGGGGAAAGCATTTTGTGGGAAGATGGAGTCTAGCCTATCGAGGTGAATATTTGTAGTCTATTCCACTGAGAGAAGTTGAGGTCTAGACCAGCGGTTAAGATTGTAGTCTTCATTTAGAGGGAAGTTGGCATCCCTCTTAGGGCATTGACTATAGAGCAGCCCCTAGATTGGCACCCAGCCCTCTTAGATAGTTGGCATAGAACAGCGCCTATCGAGGGAGGCTGGGTCCAACTCTTCTAGGGTATTGTGATCAGAGCCTACCAATGGAAGTTTGGGTCTAGTCCATCGTGAAAGGTTGTTGCTTAGCCCACCCAGGTGAGTAGTTGTAGTCTAGCTCTGCAAGGAAAGTTGGGGTTGGTCCCTCTTAGGGAATGTTTGGTTTAGTCAACCGAGGAGAGCAGTTGTGGTTCAACCTTCCTAGGGAATTCACAGTTTATAGTCAGTCGTGGAGAGTACACAATCGTAGTCTATCCCACAGCGGGATGATGGTGTCTAGTCCATCAAGAAAAGTTGATGATTAGCCGACCCAAAACAGTAGTTATAATCTAGCCTTGCAAGGTAAGTAGGAGTTTAGTCCTCTTAACACGTTCAGTGCGGTATTCAACCGAGGGGAGTACTGGCAGTCTAACCGAAAGATAGAAGTTGGGTTCAGCCCTAGGAATTTTCGGTTAAGCCAATTGTATTATTAGTTCTAAAAATACAGTCTATCGAGGAAAGTTGTGTCCTAGCTCTCCAATTAAAATTGAGGTCAAACTACATCTTTTTCAATAGTAATAATTCTCATGTAACGCATACCTCGCATCTCTCAGCATGAATCATTAACTAGCTGAACTTCAAACTTCAAACTTCAAACTTCAAACAGTGAAAGGAAAGAGTTGGAATCACAACTGACAACTTCCCATATTTTGAAGGAATAATGTAGGTAACGCTGAAATTCTGTTAACATCCTAATAATACAGCTATATAACTTTCAAAAGTTCAAAATGGTGTTTATGAAGGTGTTCATAAGTGGATCCTTCACGAAACAAGAGTTCTTGGTGATTGCGAGAACCACCTTCTTTGGAAACTTCCAATGAAATCCGAACTGTCGGGAGTATAATTTGGAATTAATTAAACCTAATATACCTACGTTTCAACAACGAATTTTGAGAGGCGGTATATTATTTATCGTTATCCTGCCAGTGCTTCATTCATACAAGCTCCGAGATAATTCCCAGTAAAAGGAAAGGAAAAATCCATGCAGCATGAATTAAGGAGCGAATTTTCAAAGAAATAATTTCTCTTTAGTCTTCAGGGTTCGTTTCAGAATGTTCCAAAACGACTTTCAGTGAAGAAATTTTTCGAAAAAGTCCATTCTAAAAATTTCGAGGTCATCGCAATAAGAGTAGGACAATTGTCCTCTATCAACCTATTTAATCCAAATACCTAGGGAATCCAAATGTGGGAATTAGTTCCTTAGTAGTAACCAGGAATTGGTATCTACTAACCATCAAATATCCGAACCTCTAGACCAAGAAAATGGGAAATGGTACCTTGGTCTTTACTAAATCTGGAATCGATATTTAACTCCTTCAATCCAAGTTCGGATTGGGGGTCTCAGTCATACGACACTGAGCTGCGGTTTCTCAGTTCCAACAAATCCATACACGCTTGGATTCGAATGGATTTCGGCTTTAAAAAAATAATGAACCTTTAGAATCGAGAAGAAAATAAAAATTGTAATTCCCTCAAAATTTTATGGCTTAAAAAATTGATACGAAAAATTTTTAATAACAACTTTTCCCAGTTCACATGAACTAATTTCGATTAAATTTGGTATATCGGCTCTTTTTGGGGCTCGCCGTTCCTCCCTCGTTTCAGGTTAGTCTAATTTCTTACGCACCGGCGCTCGGCTTTCCCCTCCCATCAGTCAGAAGGAACAACATTGCCACCCACCTTCCCCTGGACCTCTTCCATCACCTAGCTGTTCAGTTTTTATCAACAGTTTTTCCCTATTTTTTTCAGGAAATATACATCCAAATTTTATGTTTCTTGTGACATTCTTCTTATTTTCATAATCTGTATACCCATGCCCTTGTTTAATTCCAAAAATTAAATTACAAAGGTAAAAAATTTGTAACAAAATTTGAAATTTTCAAAGATTCTTGAAATGCGTTAGTGCATCTAGCTAGGGAATTGAAAAACTAAAATACCATAATTGCAAGAGAAAAGTGGAAAACATCTCTCATTCACTGACCGAGACCTCCTCAATCCTTCCATCTAATTAGTGTTAGTACAGTTTGATAATACCATATTATTGTGGAAAAATACCATATATATATCCTGGATAAATTCTGTTTGATTTTAAAATCTTCCGCAGCTTCATTAGCACAGGATACGCCCATCCACCGCACCTTGGAGCAGGTCGCTTAATAATTGGAAAACTAGTTCGACTGAGAAGAACAGCGGCGGAAAAAAAACCTGTGAAAGAAACGGAAGTTGCTACTACGGGTTCTAAAGAAGATGGGGAAGACCTTGTGATCAGTCCAAAAGTACGTGGATGATAGTAATGTTTGGTCATATTCGTATAGCAGTGTTAATTTTTCAACCATAACAAAGAAGCAACATCAAGTGAATACTGATCGTCATGAATGGGGCAGAATGATACAAAAATTTACTAATCCAAAATTTCGAGAAAAATAATATGATATTGTAATATAATATTATATTATTTTTCTCGAAGTTTTGGAATATGATCTTATCATATTCCTTCTTGAATATTTCTCATTTTAAATGAAAGTGACCCAAAGTGGCCATGAGGAAAGCGAATGAAATTTTGTCATGAGGAGTAATTTGATCAGTTTACCCAAGTATACGTTTTTTGAACGAAAAGTGTGTCTTAAACTCGAACCCCTGCACCCAGCAAGAACAGTTTCCTTTCTACCTTACATGAGTGTCTTGTAGAACGGCCAACAGACGATTTCTCCCGATGCTTTAATTACTTTTCAAACTGAAATCTAGGTACATTAAGACGTTTGACACCGAAGAACACACTCCCTAGGCTGGGGGAAAAACGCTGCTAATTATTACACAAAGGTTTATTTTTTCTATGTAGATCACTCGTCTGCAAAGAAATCGGATTTGCCACTGTCACCACCTGCCTACCACGTACCTACAGCGATCCCATTTTGGTCAGCTAAAAGTTGAACGGAGATTAGGCCTCTTTTGCAATTCACATTCGTGTTTCTGATTCATCGTCCAACACAAGTTCTCGTGAGGAGCAAACGGTCTGTCCTATAGAGCTCTGAGTGGTCCCTAAAAATTCAATACTATCTTAAATTTATGAAAACATAATACCTTTATAGCGAAATTTTTTGAGCTTGGGCGTTTTAAATTTTAACCCTTATTTTTCAAACTTTTGAAGTGACCTATATCAACCAAAAGCTTCGGAGCACAACTAGGCAGCAAATGGAGCCCTAAGGAAAGGAACTAAGAAAATTACCGAGTGCGGCCACATTTTTGAGTGAATCTAATAAATAAAATTCACAATAAAAGAAGTTTGACCTGGATATATAAATATAAAGTTTACAATGGAGTATTGACTACCAAATATGAGATTGACAAAAAAATCACATTTTTCGCAGAAAACTAATTTGTAGATTTTTGCATCAAAATCATTAACTCGCATTTATATATCCAGGTTTTACTGGGCTTCAATAATACACATAGAAGTTTCGGATTGAAACTTGACAAAACCGGTGGATCAAAAAATACGAAACTGAGATTATATCAGAAAGTTGAGTTGAATGAAGAGCCTCCTCCGAAAGTGAGTAGAACAGGAACGGTTGGTATGAGTTCTGAAATAGTGCAGTTTTTCTGAGTTGTGAGAGAAGGAATGCGTGTGGGAAAATGTAAATAGAGCGCTACAGCCCCATATATTGTATAATCAAGTTACACTATCGTGCAAAGAGATCGGTGGGGTTTGCGTAGACCGCGTTCCTTCAGTGAGAGCGGAGCCTTAGATATCGTATGTCATTCGTTAAAATTCCATATATTATTGCCTAGATATTTACTGAATTATGTGACGATTGTGGGAAATATTCGGGTTCACATTCGTCATTTCAGGACAAAGAAACGCCGAGCAAGCCCGATCTAGACGGAAAGATTCTGCTTCTTATGATCGTCCCTCCGGATAAAATCAAGGAAGGGAAAGACGGGAAAGAAGGGAACACGAAGAGGAAGCCCAACAAAAGGAAGAACAAGAGGAAAATACTGTCCAACATCGTGGCAAAACCTAGAGCATCTAAATGCAAATGTGCATCCGAATTGGCGAAACAACTTGATGTAGACGTCGAGTTGGCTACCCAGCTACTGACGAATTCGTCCATGGGAATGATAGCTGCTGTGGCCTGCACCAAAAACGCTTGCCCTTTGATGGCAAAGATATCTGAAGTACTCAATTCCAAGGTACTTCCATATTTAACTTCTAGAATGTATTTGTAAAGGGACTAATTTTGACTCCTTTACTAATTATGCGTTTCCAAATAAAAGTAGGTATTAGTTTCTTAACCCTAATTTGACCATTTCCAAGGAACTCGAAGACAAAATTTTCGTCATGACATCATTTTTTGACTTTTAATAACTTACAAAAATGATTTAAAAAATGCAACTGTCTATTAATTTTTAAATTGCGATTTGAATCTAGTTAATCTGGTGACACCCTGAGACAGTAATGGAATTTCCAAGATGTTTTCGGTGACAATGGTGACACCATGGTCCTGTTAGGGTTAACCCTCCATCACTAACATGTATCACTCGAACACTGGTACTAACTTGGGGTCCAATGAACCCATACGAACCGT
The DNA here is from genome assembly GCA_009739505.2 of Apolygus lucorum. Taxonomy (NCBI): domain Eukaryota; kingdom Metazoa; phylum Arthropoda; class Insecta; order Hemiptera; family Miridae; genus Apolygus; species Apolygus lucorum. Next base: position 31,872,783 of record CM019169.2, read on the forward strand.
TGCATTTTGGTTTCTCGTTAACATTTAGCGAATTTTCAACGAAAATGAAGCTATTGCAATAGCCTCAATATTTTTAGAACGGACTTTTTTGAAAAATGTTTTCACTTAAATCCGTTTTGAAACATTCTGAAAAGATCCCAGAAGTTTTCCCAAAAATCATATGTATATATATTTATATATCACATATATATCATAATTATGAGTCACTCCGCATGTTCATAACAACGAACAAAAGGACGAGTTCGTTAGTCTGAAATTTTGGACAACCCTAAGTGGTCCAAATTTCAAAAATATTCCTAAAAATTGGGTTTTCCCGGTTTTGTGGTTATTACTTTCACAATCATAGTAATATAATATATTACCATATTATGGTATATTCGGACTCAGTACAAAACTTCTGATACCGATATACTTTACAAAAATTATATATACATATATGTAAATATCTTTTCATTTTCTTACAGTATATATATACGACAGAAAATATATTTAAAAAATTGACAAGATGCACAGTTGATGTAACAATAGTTGCCGTATTATGCAATAATTGAATAGGCGTATGATCAATAATTGAATTGCTCTAGGTCAAGTACATTTCGGACGTCAGACCAGTCATCACTTGCGAGGATCCGTCGACAACGACAACGACACAGTGCGGTACTACGACGAAAGAGAAGGAAAAAGAGTGCGGGGGAGACAAAGATTCGAAAGACTCGAAAGATTCAAAAAATGAAAAAAACCCGAAAAACACCGGTGGATCCGCCATTATGGGCACCAGTGGACACGCAGATTTGCGGAGCCATCCAGAACAAACAACCTAAAATAAAAAATTACCAAAAAAATCTGATTATAATCAGATCGTATAAATACGAATCAGTAAGTTATTGCAACCACTAGGTGAAGTCCCCAGTAACAGACCACCCCAAAAACATCGCTAGTAGTCACCTTCCACAAAAAAGTATACAATAAGCTTCCAGACAAAGGTTTCACATTCAAATTCATAAATTTCATAGGTTTCACATTCATTCATAAATACGAATCAGTAAGTTATTGCAACCACTAGGTGAAGTCCCCAGTAACAGACCACCCCAAAAACATCGCTAGTAGTCACCTTCCACAAAAAAGTATACAATAAGCTTCCAGACAAAGGTTTCACATTCAAACTGGGCGTAGAGCTTCATTAGAGCCTCATACAGAAGATATCTGAACTGTAGAGTGGTAGTGGTACCTATTGGGAGACAAGGTGAACTTTCCTACAACCACTACCACAGTCTGCAGCTTGGGCATTGGTTGAGCGTAAGTTACGTTTTTAAGGATATCTTGGTTGTTTTCAAGGGACTTTGTTGTCAGAGGGCTTAATTCCAGATAATTATTATAATTAGAATCGATATCCATCAGCTTTGCGATTAAACTTGAACTTGATTTGTTTTCTCGGTGGACTGATATTGGTCCTTTGATAAGATGAAATGACTAGTGTTGGACCACCCGGTTCAATAATGGTTTTCAGGTATATTTCTAGCTGTTGCTTTTATTGAATAGCTTTCACTAAGAACAACATTTCTTACAAGTTTAATAGCAGTCAGATGACGAGAACTAGTATTTGACCGGGGTGGTCCAACACTAGTCGACACTTTCTCTTATAGGGACCAGTAGGTATTGGATCTAACCAGGGTATTGCATCTTAATGTGCTTAGGCAATTTTATCTACGACACCCAACATGCGATTTCGAGTTCACAAGGTGGTGCCAGTCTGGCACCAAAGCGGTAATACGTCGTAACGTTGAACATATTGTTTAGTAGTGCATGTGTCGGCGGCATCGCTAGTATTCAAATTAGGCGCTACCGAAATATAATAAGATAGCTGATTCAATAGGCTTCAAAACGTTCCATAGGATAAGCATTAGGTCAATTTAAACCAGTCGGTAAGCGAAAAAACTGTCTCATAAATAATCACTACATACAAATAATTAAAAACATGGTCCTTTGGAAAAGGCGCATGTTAGTTTTCCTGTAATATTAATTTAAAATGGAATTAAAAATGCCAGTTCACGAATAGCTCAGGGTGTTTCTTTCTTGTACTCGCAACAATTATATTGGTCGACCACCAAATGTGTAGGCATATATTCCGGTCGGACTTGTAGTCGGATTAATTTTTTTATGATAGTGTATTTTACCTGATGTATTAGGGGTTTTCCGTATTACACAAAATATAATGAAATGAAATAAAATGAAATAATTAAATTACTAAAATAAATAAAATTAAATGAAGAAAAATATTCAACAAACAGGAACTCTGATAATCTAGAATGCCCCTTACTATAGGGGCGAATGAATCAAAAACGCAATGGGTTTAGGGAAAAGTCGCAATGGGTTTGGGGGAAGGCTCAAAGGAGAAAGTGATGAGTTTGGAAGATCGAAGGAAAACCTCAAAAATGAAAATCTGTAATAAGTCAGCTGTATCATAATAAATGTAATCTATATCGTAAATAAATGAAATCAGTCATCATCAGATACTTCGTTGTCATCAAAAACAAATTCAAGATTGTTGTAGCGGACGCTCACGGCCTTTATGTTCACTTTAGTGCAACCATTCTTCACAACGTTCGTAGATCCTAGTGGAAGAAAATTAGGTAGCAGTTTCATTTTATTTCATTCATTCATGGGTCATTTTCCCAGAAAGGGCCAATCGTTGTCCAGAGAAGATTCCGAATGCCCATTTATGATTTAGGCGTTTAAAAAAATTCTCCATAAACTATCAACTTTGTTCTACTTTGGGCAATCAATTAAATATGCACTTATTCACGCTAAAATATAGAAATTAAAGTTTAAACTGCTATATGTCCAGTAATCTGCCATGTCCGGACCCCTAGGTAGTCAACTTTGCTTGAACACTGTGAATCACCTATGAAAGCAGCGGCCTGAATTTGTAGTGATTCTTTATTGCACATACCTAGACATGAAAAAAATGGATTTGCAGATTTTTTCAGAAGCAAATAAAGCGAGCAGGAGGATAAAATGTGCTTGTCCGGAGGTTTCTGTCTTCAATCTGCCTTTTTGGTGTTTTCGTATTTTGGCGGCTTTACATCGTTTCCCGCGGTTTTGCTACACTGTAAGAGGTGAGGTTAATCGTTAGGTTATCAAAGAAAGCGGCGGGAATCGTATTTCTTCTATGTGGAAGTGAGCACAGGTGGTTTCAGTTGCGAAAACGTGGTGTCACAGTCACCGTCTGTCTTTCATCTGCCCTCCGTGAAACGGTAAGAAATCGAAACCATTTTTTCTTTTTGGTCTCTAGTTCTTGGTTCTACCGAGCTGGTTCTAGCGATATGGTTACATTTCATCAGAACAACACCAGAATGCGGGAAGAGCTGAAAAACCTAAGTGCCACCCAGGAACTTGTGTCTTTCATCTGCCAGTGATGGTGGCAGATAAGAGACCTTTTGGACAGATAAAAGACTTTTTTCAAGTTGTTAACGATTTAATTTGAATTTTCCGTTGCAATTTAAAAGAACAGAAAATGTTCGTTAAATCGAGAGCTTTCCAACGAGTGGTGAACGATTTTTGTGGGTTAAAAAGTGTAGAAAAGGAACAAACCTAACAACGGGGTCGTTGTAAGCGGAAATCATTATAAAGGCACTGTAACACAATTTCGTTACGCAATTTCGTGACAGTTTTTTGTGCTATGTGCCAGGGCAAAGACATGAAAATGTCAAAACTTGACATTTTTAGACCTCAAAACTGTATTCAGCAACCGTAAAAATCCCCTGGTACCAAGTTTTGGCTCGAAAACCCGATAAATTGAGATTACTTGGTTACTTTCGGAGGTTTCTAGGTTGCTATCAGAAAACCCGTGTTCCACGTTGGTTTAACCCTTTTCTACACCTGCGTCCCGCCATGGTTCAATTTTTGGAATAACTCCCAGTTCTCGCTCCTCATGGAGATGGGATTCCGAGTGTTCTCCTTTACGCGGAAACCACGCCAATAGGTTTCTTTCGATAGGTTTTCTTCTTTAATTTTTAATTAATTAATTAAGCGTCCCACTGTGTGTTCTTTCGTCGAAATTCAATCAGTATGGTGTGAGGTTAATCCCTAATTTTTGGTAGAATTTGAGTCGAACTTTAGTTTTTTTGAAATCTTGGGATACCGATTGTCCCTTTCTGGGAACATGACCCATATACATGGTTGATACATGGTGTCTACACTTAAGTTGGGCATAACTTGGAAGGGTGATTCTACAACTAATTTGGCTTCTACGAAAAAAAATGTCTCTTGGCAATTTCTATGTTTTCTTCTGGTTCAGGTTCGTGGGTGTGATCGTGTTTGGTGGCTATTACTCGGGATACATTGTAATCGGTACACACCGTAGCTTTGCACTTAGATATACTATTGCAACACCTGAACGTAATTGACCTGTCCAACAAGTTGCGGTATTCTGAAAATGTGTAATATTTACGGCAATTATTGTGTTTGATCACGATAACAATTTTTCCACGCCTTCTTGTGAATTTGTTTGAAATGGCAACATCCATCGCGCACTGAATTCGAATCTAAACTGTTCAGTCTCTACGCTCACAACAATATCGGAACGGATACAAATTAGAGGTGTGTAAGACAAGGTCATTTTGTGGATTCGAACCCCAAACAGTCACTCATTACTCCAGGTCTTTTGAATCCGTTCACCCGTTCATTAAGTTCACACCCAAGACAAAATTTGTCTTGCTATTTAATAGCCAACCGGTCAGAAGTCACAAAAACGAGCGAGTCTGTAAACTGAACGAGTCGGAACGTTGGGATGCAGGTCGTGACTCAAAAAAACGCTGAGTTGATAAACTGAACGAGTCGGAATAGGTTACAATGAGTAGATGAGGAGGCGATTTGAATGAATCGAATGAGCTAAAAAACAAAAAGAATGAAAGATCGATTCGAATCGTATGGATCAGTCTTTGACTCAAAGACTTTGAGTTTTTTTGGTCTTTCAGTTTTGACTTTTTAGTCCGCAGTTCATTCGGACGTAATTCTTCACTTGGATGGTGGAAGGTTTTGCTTAGAAAACCACTTCCATCGACTTCTTTCTGTTGATACTTCCACGTCATTTTCACACACATACATCCATGTACAATTATGCATGTATATTTATTATACATCCATGTTATGGGCAATTAATTTGTTTTGTTGGCCTTCCGCCGTTGTTCTCGGAATTTTTCTGAAAAACTCAATTGGAGGGTTGCCGTGTTCATTTTGACAACCCGTTCAGTTCAGACAAGGTCATTTTGAAGATGAGATCCTTTCAACACGTTCACTCATGACCAACACACCTCTAATACAAATCATCTTTCACCCGAATGTCTTAACCCAAACACATTGCTCGTCGAAGGACCTTTCACTTTCCATTCCCCCAAAAGCCAAGGTCCCCTTGTAATGGGGTTTCCGTATTATCTGAAATATTATAAAATGATATAAATGAATAAAATAAATAAATAAAATTAAATGAAAAAAATATTCAACAAACAGGAATTTTGATACTCTACAATGTTACCTACACCACGTCTCGTGTGACATTGATCCCCCCCTTTCTCAATTGTCCAGATGAAGCTGACTGGTTATACCCTCAACGTTCTCTTCCTGATGGCATGTAAGTTCCCTCATCCTGTGATAATACAAGTCGACTGACATTTGGTTGAATGATACAATTTAAGGTGTATACGTTACTAGCCGACTTCAGTCGACTAATAACGAACTTCCATAGTACGGCTCGAAAATCGTTCAAAAATCAAATATTTCAAGATAATTATACGCAATTTATTATTACAAGCCTCGAAAATTCCTGAGTGTAGTTCATTAGGAGCTCGAGTGGCTAAAGGACTGAAACGGCGCGTTTTCGCTCCTTTCAGCGTAATTAAGGTTCCGGGCGGTTGGAGTGGAGTGGGTAAAACGAGAGGATTAAATTGAATTTGTCCCTCCAGCCCAGTCTCTGGTTTGAAGGGCTTTCACCGATTTGGTAATAATACTCCAGACCGTCTTAAGGAGCCCCTGGAGACGGTTTCGGGGATCCGTGGAGTATGAATTGAGCTCCTGGATAATTGTCTTTGGTCTGTCTGGTTAAGGAGCGAAGATCGCAGTTACGTATTGCTGTAATATTCCGGTTTGTGATCCTGCTTGATTTAGAAAAAAAACGCTGCAAATTATTACACATTGGTTTATTATTTTTCTATTTTATTAATATCAATCACTCGTCTACAAAATCACCAACCATCCAATATGAAGGGGAAAAAAAAATCAAAAAAAAATTTTAAAAAAATCAAAATTACCAAAAATCGATTACATTTCGATCAGCTCTAATTTGAACGGAGATTAGGCCTCTTTTGCGATTCACACTCGTGTTTTGATTTATATATATATATATAAATATATTTCAAAATAAACACTTAAATTTTCGTAGGAAGCAAACGGTTTGTCCTACAGAGCTCCGCGTGGTCTCAAAAAATTCTAAAAATTTCATAGAATCTTAAATTGAAGGGAAAACAATACCTTTATATCGAAATTTTTTGAGTTAGGGCGTTTTCAAAATTTCAAAATTGATTTTGGAACCCTTAGAAGTGACCTACCTCAACCAAAAGCTTCGGGGCACAACTAGACCCCAAATGGAGCCTACATACCAAATTTCATCAAAATCGGTCAATGCTAAGTGGCAAAAGTGCCGCGTACGGCGTACGGCGGACGGACGGCCAAATTCTTATTCGATTTTTGGATTCTACGTACCTTGAAACGTAAACCATCAAATTTTGAGGGGGTGTTAAAATTATTTTTTTCTTGGTCGATTCCAAAGGTTCATTATTGAAATAATAAACCAAAAGAGAATAAAACAGGGCAGTTTTTCCGGTTTCTACAAGCTCATAGTGTCAGCTACTCACGCATTGGGGATCAATGTCACCAATTAACAAGCATCCTAAGAAAAATTCCAATTTGGAAATGCATTTCGTATGTAAGACAGCTGATGATTGTTATCTTTTATCATTTTTATTTAAGTTATGTAATTAACACTGTTTTCCTAAGGCTGTGCTTCCTGAAATTTTTAGCTGAAATTATGCTTTAAATTCCCCCCTTTGTAACTTTACCTGCAATAGTTCTGAATTTCATTTCCCACCTGTTATGGTGGCATCTCTAATTACTGGCTTGCTGATTGATGCTGATGCGATGCTCTCACGGTAACACATCCTTTCAGTCCTGAGAAAGGTGATAAATTCACCGAAAGCTTGGCAAAAGAGGAGTTTTACTTCTGAAGACCTCATTCCCAATAAATTGACAGAATCTGTCAGTAAATTGGGATTTATTTTGTTTATTTTACAATTAAATTATTTATTTACAATTTATTTTGTTGAGTGGATCGAACGTTAGAAAAATAATGATATAAATAATATAAATTTTACAATTAAATTTATTTATTTACAATTTATTTTGTTGAGTGGATCGAACGTTAGAAAAATAATGATATAAATAATATAAATTAGACCGAATGTACGAGATTTGTTTTCTGATAACAAATCTCGTACATTCGGTCTAATTTATATTATTTATATCATTATTTTTCTAACGTTCGATCCACTCAACAAAATAAATTGTTCACTCCCTCTGCTTATTAGGAAGTATCTATATCAGTAGCATGTACCTATGGTTCCTTCTCATAGGAGGCCACAAGAGACTTAGAAGGTCCCTATTTGAACTATAATTGCTGCTTTTATCTTTGTCGATACCCGCAAAAATTAAAGCTTGTTACTTTCACATCGATCAGAGCTGAGTGGGCGACAGAGCCTTTCTGGGTTAACTGCACTTGAGAGCTGCGCCGTGGTTCGTCTCTTTGTGGAGAATAATGGGTCGGGAGAGCCCAAAAGGCTTTGATAGTTTCAAAGAGACCCCCACTTATACGTAGTCATGTTCCACTCCGATGGGCAGATGACTAGATTAGATGCAGCGAGGAATTTCGTTCGGGAGAATACTGCTGATGAATTGTAAAATACCACGCAGAGATGATCATACTTATTACAACAATGGATGGTATTCATCCGAGAAAACAGGACTGTGAGCATGTTAACAGGACAAAGATCCTTTCTGGTTTCATATAAGCTGTTGGAAAACTTGCTGAATCTGGGTATGATACACATTTAACTACCTACTGCATAGATTACCGATCTCAAGGAAGAATAACATGAACCAATCAATCCTAATATACAGGTTGTCCCATGGTGGACCGGAAAACTTCGGAAGTCAATCCCAGAACTAATTAAGTGAGAAAATATCTCTTAGCTTGTTTTAACCCCTTTGAATGCCCCAGCTTTTCCAAGTTTTCCTAATTTCAAGATTTTTTTATGTGTTCGACTTACATCTAAGAGAACTGCCATTACTATTTTAACTTACAGAAAACATGTAAAAATAAGGACACCATTGAAAAGGGCGTCAAATTTTTCATCTTTATATTGCCTACAAAAAACTATTTTCGGGATCCAGATCGGTGAAAAATTAACTGGTAGTGATTTTTGTCAAATTAGCAAAACTTCCTATTGGTTTATTATTTTCAATGTTGATTTATTATTTTCAATAATGAACTTTTGGAATGGACCAGGAAAACAATTTTTTTAACCCCCCTCAAAATTTGTTGATTTACGTTTCAAGGTACGTAGAATCCAAAAATCAAATAAAAATTTGGCCGTCCGTCAGCCGTACGTCGTACGCGGCACTTTTCCCATTTAGCATTGACCGATTTTGATGAGATGAGATATGTAGGCTTCATTTGAGGTGCAGTTGTGCCCTGAAGATTTTGGTTGTAGTAAGTCACTTCTAAGGGTTGAAAAATAAGGTTTGAAATTTTGAAAACGCCCTAACTCAAAAAATTTTGATGTAAAGGTTCAGATGGTTATTCCGTCAATTGAAGATAGTATACAATTTTTAGACTTTTTTTGTGACCACGCGGAGCCCTGTAGGACAAACCGTTCGCTCCTTAAGAGAATTTAAGGGTTGGACTTACGATAAATCAGAAACACGAGCGGGAATCGCAAAAGACCCCGGAGTCCTCCCGTCAAACCGTTGATTTCGATGAAAAAAGTGCACGTTGTTCCGCGTTCAAACAAGAATTTCTCCCTTAAATTTGATTGTAGAATACTTTCTGATTATATCAATGGAAAGCTGTGATCTTCACGCAGTTGTTGATTACAAGCCATGTGAAAACTACTGGAAAGAAAAACCATAAAAAATCAAAATTCAAAATACGAAATTTTGCTAATTTGACAAAAAAAAGGAGTTGAAACAAAATTAACAATGAGACATTTTCTCACTCAAATTACTTCTAGAATGAACTCCCAAAGTTCATTAACATGCGACACCCTGTATACAGAAGGTCCGAGAATGATACGGCCAAACTTCAGGGATCAATTTGACAAGAAAATCCCAACAAAAAATATCTCATACCATTTTTAATTTAACCCCTCGATTTTTCAATTTTTTCCAATTTAAAGGTTTTTTTTCGTACGTTGAACCTCGTCTCACTAAAATGACAATAACTCCCTTATTTTTCTTGGAAATTCAAATTAATTTTATTACACCGGTAGAGACCCCGGATTCCTCCCGTCAAAACGTCGATTTCGTTGAAAAAGATCTTCTTTTCCGAGTTATTTTAATTTAAAGTTTTTTTTCCGTGATTTTGTCCTTATGCCATTAAATTGGTAATAACTCCTTTAATTCGCTATAATAATTACAATTTGAGGATACCGTTGAAAAAAGCATTAAATTTCCCATCTCTCTGATACAAAATACATTTTTTCAGTTGAATTTTACGGGTTATAAAGCATTCTGAAAAGTGAACTTAGTAACTTTTTGAAAACTTTTCGTTTTTCAACGCCCATAATTTCCAAATAATTCGAAATAATAAACTGTTGTCGGAAAGCCTAAAAACTGCGCCAGAATCTCTTATTTTTCAACTCTTTTAAGTTACCTGCATCAACCAAAAGCTTTGGGGCACAACTAGACCCAAAATGGAGCCAACATACCAAATTTCATCAAAATCGATCAATGTTAACTGAGGAAAGTGCCGCGTACGGCGTACGGACGGCCAATTTTTTTTCGATTTTTGGATTCTACGTACCTTGAAACGTAAACCAACAAATTTCGAGGGGGGTTAGAAAAAAAGTTATTTTATTTTTTTTTTTTTTTTGTCGATTCCGAGTCAGGGATATTACAACAGCTAATCAAAGATATCACAACCACTAACTCAAAAGAGAACATTGCGGTTAGTCTTATTCGAGTTTGAGACCCTGACGTGAGTTTTGTAAAGAATAACGTGGTTAGCTATTATTGTTCTGATCAATTCAACCAACGTCGAACCCATGATTTTTCCACTCATTACGAAAAGTAGGAAACTCGTTGAGGACGTTCAACCACGACAATGGGGACTTTTCCGAGTTTCCCAGAGCCTCCCCATTTTATTCCGGAAATGATGAATCTTTGTTTCATCCACCCAAATCGTCCTGCTTCCAGATCCCGACGAACGTCAAGCAATCCGACCGAAGAAAATTGCAAATCCTTTCTTGCGGAAAGGGGTGTAGCAGAGGGTTCAACTTCTGTCCTATTGTGCCCATCTAGTTTCCGTAACAAAATCACAATGCTGCTCCAACAAAAACGACACCCTCTCGAGGAATATTGTTTGGTCCTTGTTTGACCTAACAATGCGTTCTCCCCGTCTCGGGTCTCTTGAACAAATTACAGGACGCCTTTCTTGTGAGAGGCGCTTAAGAAACGGACTCGAGTTTTCTTCAAGTTTCTGTTTAGCCTGTTGATGATGAATATCAAACACACCGTTTCGGCAAAGTGTGAGTCATAGAATGCTCAAGACAGCATTTTCAGTTTAATTCTATTAATTTTTCATGGATTACTTATAATATTTTTCAAAAATGTTGCTCTCCTGCAACAACACTTCTAACGTTTTGCTGCTTCTGGATCATCGAAATCTATCAATTATGAACAGAGTTACGACCTTTAGCGACAAATACCGTAAAATGTGATAATTTTCAGTAACAAAAAGACTGGCTGAAGATGAGAAACGGTAAGCACTTAGTTCAAACTTTCAGAAATACACCTTCAGCTTGCCTTTATATCAAAATTGTATACTGGAAAATATGATTGAAAATCTTTACCTCCTTAACCTGATCAGCTATCTGCAGTACCGTCACAAACTATTGCTCTGTGGTGTCTGTTAAGCACGCCGTCTTTATTGTACCTTCTTCCACACCAAGTACCTGGCTCACCAAATTTACTCTTTTGGCAAAAATTAAAAATTAATTTGGAAAAATTATAATAAATCATTTTTTTAATTAATAAATTTTGAATATTTAATAATCATACACGTTATGTTTTAATAGTGTTTAGATACTGTTTTTAAGCGCACTACGTCAGTATTACAAGGATTTTGGGGTTGACATTTGAGGAGTTTGATTCCAAAAGGTGCTAAAGACCATTTTCATCGAAATTGAGTTAACACTATCCCAGTGTTTTAGGGGGGTAGTTCTTCACAAAATTACGATGATTTTGGAGCATAAGATAGTCTATTCCCTCGAAAAACATGAGGGAACATTCCGTTTAATTTGAAAAGGTACTACATCCAGCACAATGGCGGTCTCTTATCCGTTTTGTTTCAAAAAGTACTTCATGCACTTCGTTTGTTTTGAAAAAGTACTAAACGCCACGTTTTTTTTTTTTTTTTTTTCAAAAAGTAATACATCCATAAATCTACTATTTCAGATCTCGTTCAAAATTATTTTAACATGGAACTAATGTACCTTTTTTTAGGACGTCCCACAGTAAGACTTGGGCGTCCTTATGCGATCGATCTGGGGTTAAGTTGGACAACACTCAAAAGAAAAAAACAAACACACGCTAATCCGTTTTAGACCGTTCTGAATCCAAATCCGCCAAGGAAACCATAGGAGTATGTCTGTGTGTGTGTGACAAAATCTTGTGTACTCTGCCCAGCCCTTAGTTTTCAACCGATATTCCTGGTTATTTTTTTGTTCGACCCGGAAAACTATCTAGTTTTGCACTACGTCGCCGGAAATTTGAATTTTGCCTTTTAAGGGGTGGTAAAGGGGGGGTTAATGCTTTAAAAATTGCATTTGCGGGCATAATCTTGTAAACTCTGCCCAAGTCTCAATTTCCAACCAGTTTTTTTTTCGACTCAAAAACCTCCAAATTGCTCATTATTTCACCAGAGTATCAAAATTCGCAATGAGAGGGGTGAGTGAGGGGATAATATTCACAAAATATCAGAGTTTTAAATATTTCGGTTCCTTTACAGCTTAATAATTGTACCCAAGCTTTAAATTTGAGGAAAAGTTTTCATTATACCCTCGGGTTTTCACGAATTATTCTCTGTGCCACCATGGTGTCAAGACACCATAAACCGCATATTTCGTGGGTTTTTTGTGTTTCACCTTGAATACGGATGTGAACCTCGACGGACTGCCTACCAAAACAGTTTTGGTAGGCAGTATTAGTTACTAATAGATGAAAGTTTAACGTTACGACGTATTTTCGCTTTGGTGTCAGACTGGCACCATAGGAGGTTGTTTGGGGGGGGGGGGTGAACTAGAATTCCCCTTTTGGGTATCGTTGATCATGGATTTCAAAATGCTCTTTAAATTCGAGGCTCCCATGCCGCTAAAAATGTTATTGTGGATAATGGTGAGGGGAGGGGGGAGACCTCTATTTTGCCTAAAGTACTAAAAAATTACATCGAGTGAAAAGTTTTATCGTTTACCAACCGGTACACATTATGTTTCCAAAAATATTTCTTATATTTTAGAAATACATAAAAAAATTACACCATTAGTTTATGGCACGTTTTTCAGATCGCTAAGGTTTTTCGCGTTTTTCTCACGTAAGACCAAAATGGATATGATACCTTTTGGAAGAAACTACCCATAAGGATCGTACAGTATACTTATGGTAAACTCATAGTTACCCTTCGTTTGCAACATTAAATGTATTAAATGACCTAGCTATTCGGCATATCAAATTGAAACTCTTCGAAATATTGGAGAAAGAGTGTCAAATATTCACAAAACATGTTTTGCCCTGGAGTTCCATCTGTACTGGAACTCTTCCGAGAAACAGTAAAAGTTGGCAGAGTTCCTCGGACCCATGTCGATCACATTGACTCCGGGTGTCAATTATCGCTTCCCACTTTCTCAAAAACCGTTTCTCCGAGGGTTGAGTTACGGGTGCTCTTGGTAAATAAAGTCTGAAGTGGCGGGAAAATTACTCATGTTGTTCGGCTCGACGCTAAACTTCGAGGGTTCCACAAATATTTGATATCCCGCCTACCCATCAGGGACACCCTCTTTCAGGCGGCGAGAAGAAGTAAGTGGATAGTGAGGTAACGAAACTTCGTCAGCGATATAGGCAAACAGAATTTTGAATCGTATTATGAGCTGGTGATGAAGCTCCAATCGAAAAATTCGTCAGCTCGGATGTAACTAATCGAATGCCTTCCAAAGAAAACGTTAAAACCCGATTGAATTTACCATTAATATGAGGGGCAGTTCCTATAAAATTCCATTTTTTGAACATACCTGCCCCCCCACTCGTCAGCCATTTATTACACACGATTTTCGAATGTTCCCTACATTCAAAGTTTTCATCAACGGAATCATCGGTATGTCTTCTAGCCGTATACGACTTGTATGTGAGCCCAACATGTTAACACAATAAGTCGCGTGGCGCAAAATAGACACCACCAACGATGTACAACCAAAAAACTTCTCTGGTGCCCTGAATAAATTTCCAAATACGCTGAAATATGGTGAAAAGGGAGGGGGATGGGTTATAAATAGAAGAATAGAAATTGGATTTTCCCCGCAATCGCTTACGTCATATCATACCTGGAGCAATTTTTGCGCCTACGCGTCCTTTCGAGTGTTAATGGAAAATCGATTTTATATCCAGACGGGTGATCTATAATCTGAATTCGCAAACCTTTTCATGTGAATAATCAGCGTTTAATTCAATTCAGAACAACATTTCAATGCTACGACTCATCACTATGGTGGGGTAGTTGCATGATATTTTGCTTCCGAGTCTACCAAGGTAGCGGAAAATTTGTTTTCACTTTTCAACGTTGAGAAAAAAAGGTTTTCCAAAATCGAAATTTCCACTCGCGTTTTACGTTTCAGACCTTTCTGAACTATTTTGGTTCCGTGTGTGTCTGTCATCAAATCCTTGTAACCGGCGTAATTATACGAAGTTATTGTCCAATTTCGATGATTTTCAGGGATTGTGCGAGTTGGCGTGTAGATGGACTCCTATGGAAATCATCACTCCCGGACAGATAGTAGCCGCTGCGCATGCGCGAACGTGAATTCCTTGTAACAGCCATATCTTCCATATTTTCTATCCAATTTTGATGAAATTTTTCAGGCACTATGCGAATCAGGTTGGAGATGGTCCCTAATGAAAATCAAGGCCTTAAAATTGACAGTAGCCCCTGCGCATGTGCAAACGTAAAATCCTTGTAAGACCCATAACACTTACATTTTTCATCCGACTTTGATGAACTTCTCTAGAATTGTTCAGTTTGGTGTGTAGATGGTCCCCTATGAAAATCGTTGTCCCCAAACTTATAGTAGGTAGCCACTGCGTACAAGCGCACACGTCAATTTCTTGTAACATCCATAACTTCTACATTTGCCTTCAGATTTCGACAAAATTTCTCAGGATTGTTCAGATTGACGTGTAGATGGTCCCCTATGAGGATAGTGGAAGGGAGAGATTTGGGTTTTGAGATTAACTGCTATGCATCAGATTATATACATAATTGGGTTATGGATACGAGGAAGCTGTGTGCCACACCCACTTGGCAGACTTTTTTGTATATCTTCTGTGTAGTAAATCTCTATTTAAGTACGTAATACGTACTTGCAGATACTATCTGCAAATGAAACTCCCAGAAACGCTTCCTTAAAATTTAGAAATTTTTTCAAAGAACGGGATTTTTGGATTCAGGCAGGAAAACCTCCACACGGCTTTGACGCTGCGGGGTGGGGTTCACGTCACAAGCATGGAAGAAGATAGGTTACCTACCTTCTTCCATTTCACAAGTGTAGAAGGGACCATGATACCGCTACACCACTGTTACCCTGACGCAAGGTTATCGAGCTTTCTGTTTATTTACTTACATCTGTGCTGCCGTGTGAAGGAAGAACGACTCAACTCGAAAATGGGGTTTTTACGTATCCCCTCTAATTTTCCCCCCATCTTTCCAATGAACGAGTCAAAATTTCAAAATTCACCCCGGAAGGGGTTGAAATCGTTAGGGGTGTAATTTGAAAATTGCCTAATTCTAAGCAAAAACGTCTCAACTCCATGCTTTTTAGGAAAAACATCTCAACTCCTCGATTAAAACACCCTAACTAGCTAGATTTTCTATTTATTTGTGGAGAAAAAAAGACTCAACTCGCTGTTGAGTTGTTTTGTTGGCTTCAATATCGGGTTGAAGCGTCTCGTATGGTTGTCTATATTTGACTCAAATGACACGAATCGATTGAAGGTAAGTGTGTGAAGAGGAATAATTGTAACAGTCGATTGAGTTGAACAACATAATATGTTGTTCAACTCAATCGACTGTTACAATTATTCCTCTTCACACACTTACCTTCAATCGATTCGTGTCTCATATTATGAGGTCTGAAAAAAATATGGGGTCATGGGAGTGATCTGGAGTGAATTTATGGCGAGTTTTCCAGAAAAACTTCGAAGCTGATTTCTGGGATTTCGAAAATTTTGAGTTGAGTCGTTCTTCCTTCACACGGCAGCGTGGTGCTTTCATACTGAATTTTGCTAGCAGCGCAATCGGAACATGTTGCATCCAAGATGTCGTTTCCTTCTGGCATTCCTTCCACTGTAATTGATACCTTATATGGTTGTGAGGAAATGCGGTGTTCTGGTGTTGATTTGCTAGATTCTTTTAAGTTGGTCATAACCAACATCCTTTAATTTAACAATTTACAAACACTCATTGGTACTGTAAAAGATAATGACACTACGATGAAACTTCCAATGAATGAACTACTGCAACCATTCTGATGAAGAAGTACTACACTCAAGAAAACACAATTAAAACTGACCTTTTACTCACTTTTACTTTTATAAGTATTAACTCCAAATTTCAAGAAGGAAATAGTATAGTTATTACCAATCGGCATCTATCAATATTAGCAGCGAAAATTATTAGCTCGTCCATATTATGATCATGCTTTTTCTTGACTTGGAGATGTACCTACCCGTAGTTATTATTATTATGTACCTATGTTATTCAACTAACAATTTTCTAATGATCGCTACTGATTTTCTGAAATATAAAACTAAAATGAGAAATAAGAAGCTTCAAAGACGATAGTTGTAGCGTGCAGTATTTTATTAGTTCGAGCAAGATGTTCCAAGTTCTACAATAAAAGGCGGCAGCGGGTGCAAGGCATTGCTCTGCATACTGTTATCTTCTAAATAGAGAATCTTATGAAAACTCTAGAGATAAGTACGAGGAAAATCATTACGTATATCCGTTTCTTTCTGTTGATGCTTCTTATTTCGATTCGCCTTTCCAACTTGGATGTATTCCATTTAAAAATTAATTTGTCCAACGTTGGGTGTTTTCAAGTAGTTCACAAGGTACAAAATCAGGGTTGAGTAACCTCCCAACCATAACCTCTGGGTCACGTTTTTATCTTGATCGGGCGTTTGGAAACAAATTGGTAGCTTCGACCTTTGAGTGGCTAAAAGCTTTGCTACATTTCCAGCTGCCTTTCGGTGGTCTAAAAGGAATTTCGAACTCCGGATTTGTCTTCGCAGAAAATAGTTTCCACAACGAATAAAAAACGTGATATCACCTTCCATCGTGATAACTGGATTTTCATTTTTTAATATTATTGATTCATATGGCGGCCTAATAATATTGTCAAGCTTAAATTTTCCAAATAGGTATATTGGTAAAGCAGATCAAGCAGGACAATCGAGTAGGCTCCAAATAAAAACGCTGCAAATCATTGCCCAAATGTTTATTATTTCCTGTATAGATCACTCTCTGTAGAGATCCCTCCCTACCAACCATAAGTAACTACTACCTACTAGGGCACTTTTGAAAATTTCAACCCCAACCACCAACCAAATGGAAATGAAGGGTAGAAATTTTCAAAAATGCCTTAGCAGGTAGTAGGTATTTATGGTTGGTAGGAATGGGTCTATACAGAAGGGTGATCTATACTGGAAATAATAAACCTTTGAGCAATGATTGCAGCATTTTTTTTTCTCAGCATTTTTTTCAGGATTTTTTTTTCTCATCATTTTTTTTCTCAGAATTTTTTTTCACCAACTTTTTTTACCTACCAACTACTGGTAGAAGATTAGGCCTCTTTTGCGATTCACACTCGTGTTTCTGATTTTACGTAAGACCAACCTTTAAGAGATCTCGTGGGGAGCGAACGGTTGGTCCTAAAGGACTCTCGTTGGTTTCATTCGATTCTAAAAATTCACGACTACTTTAAAATGAAGAAAAAAACTTCAATATCAACATTTTTTTGAGCTAGAGCGACATGAAAATGTGTACCGTTATTTTTCAACCCTTACAAGTGAATGACATCAACCGAAATCTTCTTACTAAAATTTTGACTAGCTAGAACTTCTTAAATTGACTAGCACAACCCCCTACGACTATCCACTTGAAATTACAATATCATCTTGTGATGTCTATCATAATTTGTGAAACCATTTGCAAATTCATTTACCTAATAATTATTGTTGGTGATATGGCTTGAAAGCCTTCACTTTCACTTTTTTTTTCAACTAACAAATTTTTTTTTTTTTTTTCAACAGGGATTGGTCCATCCTGTGATGAAGTGGTGCAGACAGTTGCTCAAGCTGACTCAGGGACTATAATCATGGAACCCCCACCGTTAGCTGGTACATGGGTCTCGGACAGGTAAGTCACTGAAGTTGTACCTCCATGCAATGTAGGCTATAATTAACATTCGTTGATGACAGCAAATCAAACTCAGGCTCAGATAGACGTACGAGCCCACAGTTTCCAGAAACTGAGGGTTTTCAGCTAACCATTCAACACCTAGCTACACAAGTGAATGAGGAAATCACACCAAAATGAACAACAACACTCATCAAGAGGAACACTTATAAGAGCAATAATCATGAAGAACAACTATCATGATGAACAAGACTCATGAAGTGCAATCCATGAACTGCTGCACTTTTCTTGATTTACCACAACTTTTAATATTGTATGCCATTCCGAGATGTTTCCTCCATGAAGATTTTAAAATCGATTTGACAACTGGTGTGAGGTCAGATCGACGAATTCCAATGTCGCTTTGTGACTTTATAGATCAATTAATTGATTACCTTAAAGTCTTCATGTCCGGGTGCCCAATACAACAGTGACTCCTAAGATCCACTGATAAAATATTGCAAACATCTCTGCCTTTATTTAACCATTCAGAGAGATTCTAAAAAAATCGGGAATCAGCTAGATTGTACAAAACCAATATGACAGACTAATAATGTAATTTTGATCCCTAACCTCTACCTCCCTACATGTGACCTCATTATCTAAAAGTAGAGGGGCTATTGCGAGTTTAAAGGCATGATTCTATTGCTATTGATTTCATTTGGTAAAATGGTTTTTTTTTAATCTCCACCTGATTCGACCTCATTCACCCCTCCATCAGAATTCTTCCATCATTACTATTGTCTAAATAACTCTCCTTTTGATTACTGCTGTAAAGGACGTTATTTACAGGTCAGAGCTCATTTTGATTAGATGAATTTACTGGCGTTAATAGGGGCAGTAATTGTAATTTATTAAAAGGTGATTTGTTTGGAATTTAGAACGAAACAAAATTTACATCAAATGTTCGGGGTCACCAGTTGTAAAGGATGATACTAATTTTACTTTTCCTACTCGTGTAGGTACTAGCTGTGATATTCTAAATTTGTAGGTGATGGAAGGAAAGACCTGTGTTCCCTGAGGTGTTACCCTCAGCCCTCCAGGTCGTAGGATAGTGACTCGTCGGCAAATGTTCCAAGATCGTTGATCTGCCCGCTTTGCCGATGAGGGGATTAGAAGAAGAGGTTAGCAAATATTGTCCTGTCGTTCCCAGCTAGGCTGCCCTTACAGAATAATGATTCACTAGCACACATTTTCAATTAGGTAAGTGGTTGTTCCCAGACAGGTATCCTCCCTCACCACTTAACTACTTGAAGATTTGACATCTAAATGGAGGTTCCCTAAACAGACCGTTGTATGAATTTTGAAGAAATTTGTGGAGGTGAAGTTTTTAAAGGGTAGATGGTTTCTTGAATAAGACAAGGTTTTTACTCTAGAGCAATAGCTTCTCAGTAGGTCCCTAACCTGATTATCTACTGCTGGCTTGAGCCAGCGGCTATTTAAGAGGGGTTCACCTACTCCGGAGCCTTCCCTCAACAAATGGCTGTCCGGCGAGGTAGGTGTTAACCCTTCCCTGGGGAATTGCGGTCTAGGTGAGTGATCCATTGAGCGCGTTTTTATTGTGAATAATTATACAATATAGGGTAGCTCCCACAACTGTCATTACGACAGTTTTTACCATTGTCTTTATTTGAGCCATAATTTTACTTATAATATTTTCTATCATTCCCATTATTATTATTATTATTATTATTATTATTTTTACTATAGTTACCATTCCTTCCATCATGATCTTTATTGTATGTAGAATAACATAAAGAGTCTTGGTTATTAAGGATTTAAATTGCCTATTAACATTGTAGTTCTCATTATAACTACCACGATACGAATCCTTGCTGCTGTGATCTTCCTTTGGGCCAGGGTACCGATCATTTTCCCTTTGAACCTGATCAATTGATCTTAATTGTCCAAAGAAATGCTTTCTATCAGTGATTCTAGCTTGAACAAGCAACTTCACATCAGTAAAATGTGATATCAGGGCCTTATTTACGATCGAACCTTGTGGAGCATTGTCGACAAACTTGAGATATTCGAACTATTCACGAGAATATTCCTCGTGAACATTCGAATAGAAAAGTTCC
Source organism: Apolygus lucorum (assembly GCA_009739505.2). Taxonomy (NCBI): domain Eukaryota; kingdom Metazoa; phylum Arthropoda; class Insecta; order Hemiptera; family Miridae; genus Apolygus; species Apolygus lucorum. The sequence goes on from CM019169.2 coordinate 31,892,910, forward strand.
TGTATTCAACCTTCCCAGTAATTCGAGCTCTTTCACTTCTCCCCAATATCGATCGAGGTACATGGGTCTCAAGTTGCCGAGTTCATCAGACACTGCCATAATTTCATCGCATTAATAATAATAAATAATATTTGTTGAGAAAGCCAAATCAAATGGCGTTAATGGTGGTAAGTACGAGTTTCCTATGAAATTTTAGGAAACCGAGGCCTTCCAGCTGACCATCCAACACCAAGTTGTTCGAGCAAGGAAATACGTAAAGCACATCAAAATGAAGAGTACACTCATTAGGATTTTCCTCAAATTTCGATGTATCATGTCCCACCTCCAAAAGATCCATGATTCCAATCGATAACAAATCGTCCATATACCTGGTAAACCATGTAAGTCGGTATTTTTTCGAAAATAAGGTTTTGAGCTTTTCAGCTAATTAGGGTCGTTTGATCCATTTAGTGAAGCCGTTTTCCAATCTGATGAATATTTTTTCATCCAGAAGGAATAGAAAAAACCTGTAAGTCGGTAACCTCTTTATTCGCCGGAAAACCATGTAAGTCCTGTGTATGCCTTCATAAAAGTGAGCAGCTCACGCTGGTGGCAAGTTTCCATCGAAAAGTTTTTTTTTTCGTGTAAAAGTTTACAAAATTAATAAATGGAGTTCGGAGAAAGATAAATAGAAACCTTTTTATAAGTTTCAATTTCAGCAATAAATTCCACTCCTTGTATTCTGCAGACACGTGATTTTCCATACAGTGGCCAACCTTAAGATCACGACCTACGTGTTTTTCCGCATTGTTTCTAAATTATTTTTACATTATTTAGGAGGATAATTTAAGATAAATTAATTGATATGTTGGCTGTTTGACCTAGCTCTAATGCTGCTGTTGCTGAAATCCAGCTCTGACCTATCCCTAACCCCTTATACACACCCAACCAATCCATAACCCATACCTGACTTATCCCTAGTCCAACCCTAACCCATCCTCAGCTCATACCCTACCCAGCCTATCTATAACCCCTAACCCAACCTGTCTCTAACTCATCCCTATCCCATCCCTAGCCCATCCATTACCACCCCAAATCCAGCCCTGACCTATCCCAACCCCTATCCCATCTCTAACCTAACTCATACCTACCTAACCTATCCTCAATCCATCTCTAGTCCATATATAACCCATCCCCAGCTCATCCCTATCCCATCCCCAACCCATCCCTGACCTATCTCCAACCCCTAACCCATCCTCAGCTCATCCCCAACATATCCCTAACCCCTAACCCATACCTAACTCATCCCTTGTTTTAATGAAACAAAAGTACCTAGTTGCGTAACACTTAAATTCAATGCATACGGTGGTGATAGGTAAAGTGTTCCTATAAGTAATGGTTGTAATTTGAGAAATGGTAATTGAGGAATTGGTAGTATATTGAATAATTGTTTGCACAACTCTAGTAATATTAAGACTTAAGACAGTCATTTTGACTCAAGGAGCCTTAAAGTTGGACTGCGTATTTTTCAACACCTATGAATTTTCATGTAAATAATTTCCTTTTGCATCGATTTGAGTATTTTGTGTAACCTTGAAACCTGGAGAACAAAAGTGAATAATATTCCTAATAATTAAATAACCCAAGCTGGGTATATTTTCATAAAAATCAAATTGAAAACCATGTAAGTCGGGTGTCAAAGGCTGGGTAAAAGCATGTAAGTCCATTTTTTCGTTCGCTGAAGTAAATTTTGATGAAATTAGTCTCAGGCTCTTCGAAATATACTGTTACCACCAGTTTTAAGGAATGGAACGAAAAAACTTATTGCATGTGTATTGAAAACTGAATTATTTAGTTTTTAGTGTCCCCTGTAAAATTTTATAAACTCGACTTACATGGTTTACCAGGTATATGGACGAAATGGAAATGTGATAGTACTTCATGCTTTCATCCGCCAATTCATTTTCTTCAAAGTCCCAAATTCCAAGTACCTATCACAATAAAGATCGGTTTCCTGTCGAAAATATTTCTGATAGCATAACAAATTCCGATTTCATATTTCTTAGCATAACAAAATTCACATACGAATGTACTTTGTAATTCGATTAATGGCGATTTTCCGTCGTTCATTTGAATCGTGTTTCATGCCTCCATTATTAATGCATCCTTTACGGCGGAACTTTGTTATGAAAGCACCCACAACTCTCGGAAGATAATATTGTTGTAGGTAGAAAGTTTATACTCAGATTTGACCCTCCCAATATCATTTATGGTTGGTATTCAGTATTTTGATTATAATAACGAACGTCTAAAAGCTGCGTACACACAGTAGGAATTAATGAATTATTATCTAAATGTATGTTCCTATTGAGTAGATTGCTACTAATGGAAGTTCATGCTCCTAAGATCACTCATGGAGCAGAGATAGGTACGTTTCATTTGATAACTCGATCGATGAACACAAAGCATCCCTACCTACGGTAGTGAGAAAGATCAACTTAATTATAATAAACCTGGCCTTTCGAAACTAATCATTAATTAATCCGATACCAATGTTAACCATCAGTTATGTATTTTCTTGCGATGTGGCCCATTATCTTCACGCCTCAGCACCTCCTCCCTTCATTGACTTTGCTCGACCTCCCCTCATTTCGACTGAAAGAGGATCAAAAAGCCTCGTGGAGGGAAAATTCCGAATATTAATCACGAGATTAATGACAGAAAAGGGTGCTTCGTAGATGCGAATTTTCACCGCTTTCAAAATCCTCTGAGATAAATTCGTCAGGTCCGGACGGATGTGGCGTGAGCTCGTACAACTTTATCTTCCCCATTAACCTACGAAGGGCTTAACGATTCAACGGGAACCAGAGACGACAGAAAAGGTTCCCTTCTCACTTGAGGGGCGAGTAATGAACGGAAAGCCATTCAGTTAGCAGCCCGCGAAAGGTTTTCGAGATGAGGAATTTATCAGGTTCCCACCGAATTACCTGATCCAGTTATAATCTTCAAAGAAGCAGCTTGGCCTTTTGTTGCTTGTAATTGAACGAGCTGCGCCGTTTATTATCGTCCTGAAGAAGTGTCATCCTTTGAATCTCAACGTAATAACCGCCTTCGGCGAAAATATTCCAAGGGGTTTTAGGTGGGTACGTGGTGGGGCATTATCTTGATCCACGTGGACTCCATTCGGAAAACTGCTGTTTTTGTCCCTTTATAAAAGCTAATAAACCTAGTTGTAATATCCAGTGTAACTACAAAGGGCTTTATACCTCTTAGTATGCCCATTAACCCTGAAATAATAACGTGAACCACTACCTCACCAATATTAACAATACGCCTCAGAGGCGTCAAATTTTTCACATGTTGCTCAATATACGCTGTAAATTACTACACAAAAATGTGTTATTTTTCTGTGCAGATCACTCGCAGCTTTGCCACTGTCAGTACCTACCAATTTTTTCGCAAGCTTCACTATCAAGTTATATTTGAAACAAAAAGCAGTTACTCACAGTCTGATTGTTTAAATATATGATACAATAACATGTTGGTTGGAGGGCAGAAGGAAATTCACTTCTTTGGTATCTCTATAATTATGTCATTTTTATCTTTTATAATTTCTTTCTGGTAATAAATTCATATTCTTTTGAATTCTGAAATTTAGTACACAAAGGTTTTTTTAAAATGCATCACTTGTCTGCAAAGCACACAGCTTTGTCATTGTCACTAACTACCAACCATAATACACCTCCACATTTGGTTATTTGGAAGAAATAAACGCTGAACACTCAAAACCAAGAAATGCCGAGTTGCGGGTACCTTTATTAGTAACTCATAGAATAACGAACAACGATCGCATTTTGGCCAGCTAAAATTTCAACGGAGATTAGGCCTCTTTTGCGATTCACACTCGTGTTTCGGTTTTCTCGTGAGCCCAACCATTAAGTTTCCATAGGGAACGAACGGTTGGTCCTACAGAGCTCCGAGTGGTCTCATTCGATCCTAAAAATTCAATACTATCTTAAATTGATGATAAAACTACCTTTATATCAAAATTTTTTGAGCTAGGGCGTTTTCAAAATTTTACCCTTATTTTTCAACCCTTACAAGTGACTGACATCAACCAAAAGCTTCGGGGCACAACTTGACCCCAAATGGAGCCCATATATCACATTTCATCGAAATCGGTCCATGGGAACTAAAGAAAGTGCCGCGTACGACGGGCGGACGTATTGTATTCGATTTTTGGATTCTACGTAGGTACCTTGGTACGAAACCAACGAATTTTGAGGGGGGGGGGGTTAATTTTTTTTCTTTGTCGATTCCAAAGGTTTATTATTGAAAATAATAAACCAAAATTGTCCAATAAGCTGTGAACCAAAAACCGCTGCAAATTATTACACAATGGTTTATTATTTTTCTACATAGATCATTCGTCTACAAAATCACCAGCCATCCAATATGAAGAGAAAAAAAAAATCAAGAAAAAATTCAAAAATAAAAATCAAAATCACCAACCATCGATTGCATTTCGGTCAGCTCTAATTTGAACGGAGACTAGGCCTCTTTTGCGATTCACACTTGTGTTTTGATTTATATATATATATTTATATATTTCAATATAAACCCTTAAATTTTCGTAGGGAGCGAACGGTTTGTCCTACTGAGCTCCGCGTGGTCTCAAAAAATTCCAAAAATTCTATAGAATCTTAAATTGAAGGAAAAAAAACCTTTGTATCGAAATTTTTTGAGTAAGGGCGTTTTCAAAAGTGATTTTGGAACCCTTAGAAGTGACCTACATCAACCAAAAGCTTCGGGGCACAACTAGACCCCAAATGGAGCCTACATACCAAATTTCATCAAAATCGGTCAATGCTAAGTGGCAAAAGTGCCGCGTAGCGTACGGCGGACGGACGGCCAAATTTTTATTCGATTTTTGGATTCTACGTACCTTGAAACGTAAACCATCAAATTTTGAGGGGGTGTTGAAATTTTTTTTTCTTGGTCGATTCCAAAGGTTCATTATTGAAAATAATAAACCAAAATGCGAGCCTTGAAATTTTGATTCTGTAAGATTTGTAAGATTTGTTTGACCTACAGCAATTTGTGATTGGAACAATATTTGAAATAATTTGTATATGGGACAGTATTTTACCACTACTTCAAATGGTATTAAACATAAATATTTACATCAAAGTAAATACACCAGCTCTCGGTGGCCTTACCCATCTGAGCAGCTTGATTTGGGTATCTTTTAAGGCCCCCATTTCCGACTCATGCGAACGTAAAACAACAAATTTTGAGGGCTGGGGGGGGGGGAGTAAATGTTTTTATTTTCTTGGTTAATTCCAAATTTTCATTACTGAAAATAATAAATCAAAAGGAAGTTAAGTTGCCGCACCCTGTACTAAATCTTCGAACAACGCATAAGGGCGCATGAACCTGTCCGCTCAAAGACCCCTTGGGGAATAGAATTAATAAACAAAAATCCTAGGGTGGTGTTTATGGTGAAACGGTTCCCCTGAATACTGATACATTTTAGGGCGCTTTTACGAACCATGAACGGAGGGCAAACTGCATGAAAGGCGTATCTCCTCCCTCTTGAGGTGGAAAGGGCTTTAATAGCTCAACTTCCAAAGAGGAAAGTCGAGACCGCCCTCCACGCTAGGGATTCCACAGTACGGAGAGGAAGTTCTTCGAGGGATAGAGAGTGCTCTTGGAAATGGGAATGCGCTGTAGCGACACGTTACCCCCCAAACCGTCCTCTCAATTAGACCCCTGCCGCTCTCCGAAAACCCGAAGAATGAGGTTGGAGGTAGATTAGAGTCCATCCTCGCTCCCATCATCGATTGAGCCAAAACTCTAACGAACTCTCTCGTTTTCCCGTATGAATGAACTGACCCTCCTAAAGGAGCTTCTAGGGACTACTAATTTGTCAATGAAACTCGGAAAAAGCAAGTAACGACCATTATCTCATGAATGGTTGTTGCATGATAAATGTTAAAATTTTCCCTGTGTATTGAATCTACCTTACAATTTTCCTTATTAATTTATAGCAGCACGAATGATCGAATTTTCAAAACACTCGGTGAGTCCACTACCTACCTGGAAATTATTTCGCTGTCATTTTTATCTCCCTTGCACCTCAAATACTCAAGAAATGCAATAAAATCAATGAAAACCTTCAAACCAAATTGAATTGTTCCTTCAAAGGGACATGTTATTCACATCAACATGTAGAAGGAACATGTTTCTTTTTAGTGGTACTATTCTCTTGCTTTGGTGGAAGAAATGGTGATGAAACAAGGCATTATAGTTTCAGTATTTCCTAGTTCACTACCTGAATGACTAGTGAACTAATGATCTTTTTGACTAGTTCTAATTTACAGTACAAAAATACAGATTCTATATTAATTCTGAATTGATTAATTTTACTAGGCGTTGCAGTATTTTACTAGGCTTTGTGCGATTTCAATTTTGAAGTGATTTCTAGGGGTAACTTGACTAATAAAGTAATGAATAATAACTATTCTAACTATATCAAAATTCGCTATTAGAGAGACGTTTCCGGGAGTTTATCTCTCAGTCCGGTAATTGAGCCTAGTAATTGTATTTTACTAGGCTTTGTGCGGTTACCCCTAGATTCATTCAACCCCCTAGATTCATTCAAGTTACCCCTAGATTTCTAGGGGTAACTTGACTAATAAAGTATGTTGGGTGACTAATAACAATTCTAACTATATCAAAATTCGCTATTAGAGGGACGTTTCCGGGAGTTTATCTCTCAGTCCGGTAATTGAGCCTAGTAATTGAATTTTACTAGGCTTTGTGCGATTTCAATTTTGAAGTGATTCGAAGGCTTCGAAGTGCATCGTCTTCCGAACCTGTACAATCAGGAATTTCATCGAATTCTGTTTGCATTTTTCCTGAATAGTTGATGGTGTGGGGTAGATGAAAATTGGGTGGATTTCGGAAAATAAGTCTCCTGTTATTTTTGGGAGACGATCAAAATTTGTGATTTCAAAAAATAACCGGGAAAACGGACCTCTTCTAAGCAGGAACGCTCGCTTATTGGCTGTTTGGATCGCCGTCTCCTCCCAGTGTTGCCCATTGGAACGACGAAATCGTGTTATCTGAGAGGAAAGTTGTCAAACAAAACATGGGAATCCTTATATTCCCCGTCTTGCTATTTCTATTTTTTTCTTCAGTTTTTCGATTTCGAACTTTACTAGTTTTGTGAAATGTTGCATCTGGGGACTATTGATTTTAGGATCTCAGCGCTTCAAGCGGCCGTAATTGAACTATTCCAGCTTGACGTCATCCTCCCGGTTTTCATATTTTCTACGCTACGTTCATATTTTCTAAACTTTTTTGTTTATTCGTAAATTAGGAAGTACGGGCTGAAAGTTTGCCGTAAAGGGTTTTTCGAGGTGCTGAATCCGATTTGGGTTCAAAAATAGGAAATTCCAACATGGTGAAATTCCTCATTGATGGGAATCACTGCAAGAGCTAGATCCACAAACTTTGAGCCTCATTAATTATATCTCTTTCGCAAACGGTCCATTATTTACTAAAGAAAATACAGAAAAAAACACAATATCAGCTAAATTTATCTCAGCAGTCATTTCAGATAGTTCCCTCTCAATAGTCGGTCCTTAGATAGTTTACGAATTTTAAGACCTTACGATAATAGCGAATTTTGATATAGTTAGAATTGTTATTAGTCATCCAACTTACTTTATTAGTCAAGTTACCCCTAGAAATACGTTTAAAGGGACGTTTCCGGAAGTTTATCTCCCAGACCGGTAATTTAATCCTGGCGCACAGAGCGTTTGCCCGGTTACAAAGAGAGACTTATTTATGAAGACGAATGACACAGCAGAGCGCCTGACGTGGCTGTGCACTCGAATCGCTACATGAACCTCAGTCATTAAGTCCTGGTCATCGTTTTTAACTGGCATACTTCACCGTAATTGCTAGGATGCTGTTGCAAGGCTATCCGTTCATCGCATCCTGTCGACCGGGTGTGTCATTCGTTTGAGAGCAAAAACCGCTGCAAATTATTACACAATGGTTTATTATTTTTCTATATTGATCACTCGTCTGCAAAGCCACCAACCATCTAACATGAAGAAAAACATCGATCGCATTTCGGTCAGCTAAAATTTGAATGGAGATTAGGCCTCTTTTGCAATTCACTCGGTGTTTCTGATTTATCGTACGTCCAACCCATAAATTCTCGTACCTAGGGAGCGAACGGTTTGTCCTACAGAGCTCCGCGTGGTCTCTAAAAATGATAAAAATTCTATAGAATCTTAAATTGAAGGGAAACCCATACCTTTACATCAACATTTTTTGAGTTAGGGCGTCTTCAAAATTTCAAAATTCATTTTTGAACCCTTAGAAGTGACCTACATCAACCAAAATCTTTGGGGCACAACTAGACCCCAGATGGAGCATACATACCAAATTTCATCAAAATCGGTCAATGCTAAGTGGCAAAAGTGCCGCGTACGGCGGACGGACGGCCAAATTTCTATTCGATTTTTGGATTCTACGTACCTTGAAACGTAAACCATGAAATTTGAGGGGGTGTTACAAAAATTTTTTCCTGGTCGATTCCAAATGTTCATTATTGAAAATAATAAACCAAAACGATGCTGCTGTCACGTCCCATTTGATTGCGGAACCGCAAAGGTGGATAGATTGGACGTACAAAGATCTCGGGTTCCCTGCCGTCATCCATGGGTTACTCACATGTCCTTATTTGCGTTGATGGTTCCTCGAAATTCACAGTTTCAAACCCTCTGACCAGAGCAACCTCAAGATCAATCATGAATGCACTCAACACTCGTGTCCAGAACATCCAAAACAAGGTTTCTGGGGTTGCAAGTTCCAGATTAAACTACCCTCAGGGATCATAACAACAGCATTCATTTACAACAATGTAAATACGATGAGGAAAATGGTCCAGTCTATGGTAGGATGAATATAGTTGTGCTAGTTGCCATCATTTTGGTTGTGTAATGTTTGTACTAATTACCACTCTATCACAAATTGCACCACTGACGACACTACACACTTATTAAGGAAATATCTCACGTTAAACTTGAAACAGAAAAATACGAACTTTTTCCGCTAAGAAACTTGGATCAGAATATATTTCCAAAAATTGTTACAACAGATGACTTTCAAAAACATATCGAAAATTGATTTAGAAATCATGTTATTTCCAATATTTCCAACATTTGGAACATTTTTGATCAATTTCTGTCCATTCAAAACTGAAGAAGTTTCATTTCGCTAGCAACGACCCGGTTGTGAGCGGAAATCATCGAAAAACCAACCGTAACACTTATTGTTAACGCTTTTTTCGTTTATGTGCCAAAGTATAGACATGAAATGCCTAAACTTTCTTTACTTTATTTAAGCGCATGCAACCTTTTTTGGTCAGACGCCGAGTACAAAGAGTTAACAGTAACCACCTAGTATTTAAATTTCATAATTCGAACCATTTTTAATGTAATTTTCAACAATTAGTAAGCAGAACAAGTAGGTAGAATTATTATTTCCCAACAACAGTTTAACAAGTAGGTAGAATTATTTTCAACAATTAGTAAGTTGAACAGGTAGGTAGAATAGTTGTTTCTTAACAACAGCTCAAGATCCTGTCAAAGCAGTGGTGGGATGCTGCAAAAACTGAACATTCTCATAGCAGGTGGCGGACAGTCAGTTGACATCCACAGGTGTCGCAAAGTGGAGGGGGAATCCTTACCTATCCTTGAGTTGAGTTCCAATGAAACATGACATGACATTTTAAAAACGAGCACTCACGAGTATTATCTGCTTATGTATCAACCCTAAAATTTGAACTTGTAGATACTGCTCCAATAAACAACTGCAGCTTGTTAGAATGTTTAGAGACACCTGATGATGTAATAAACACCAAAACCTGGGAACAGGAGATTTATATCATAAAGAAGAAGATGAAGAAGAAAACCTTTATTAAAAAGGAAAAAAGAAAACAAAATACACTTTTTATTTAAGAGCTTAAAGAGCAATGTGAAATGTCTGCTCGAAGTTTGCCGGTGATGACCCTTGAACCCACGACCCCCGCAGAAGTCGGTCCAAAGTCCACCACCAAACAACGAACGTAGCCAAACTGCTGTCCCGTAATTCAGTATACAAAGAATCTCTTCTCGTGAAAGATTACTCTTTGCGTAAACAATTCTCCTGATATCACAAAGTATCGGACAGACTCCCAAAGAGTCGTACAAATCCTACATCTCTCCCATATTACCAAAAGGAGCACCATTCAAACTAACAATCTCCCCCCCTAAGCTTAAAAACCCAGCGCAAAGTACTCACATCCTGATTAAAGCCTCTCTGACCAGCCATATTGCGCACACCACTGTTCTTCGGAGATGCCGATAGAGGTCAAATCTCTCAGAGTTATTGACACGGTTCAAAATAAAATTGCGCTTGTATTTGAGATGTATCTTGTTGTTCATTACCAAAAGGGTTAATGAATATTGTGAGTTGCATGTATTCTCTTCGAAAACATAGTTCCCACAACAAAATGAAGTCCTCAATGACAAAAGTAAGGCATGGGACCATTTCTTTTTATAGACATGGCAGTCTTTCAAAACACACACTGCCCATTCAATATTGGTTTATTATTTTCAATAATAAGCCTTTGAAAACGAGCAAGAAAAAAATCTCTGTTCAATTTCTCCCTTGCGAGGGAAAAACATTAAATCATGTTTAATGTTTTTCCCTCGCAAGGGAGAAATTAGATTGCCGATCACTCAGCTGATCAGTGACCACTCAGGCGCCTTCAGCATTCTCCATTGACCCTGCTTCTCAAATTTCAGCTTCCTGCGTTCAACAGGAGAGAAAATGGCCTTGGAGCTCACTCAGCTGATCAGTGACCATCTTGGTACAACTAGACCCCAAATGGAGCCGATATAACGTGGTAACTAAGAAATCGGTCCGTGGTAACTAAGAAAAAAAAGCGTTGCAGATTTGCGTGTCGGAATTCACAGAATGACCCCCAGCCCTAAAACATTAAACATGTTAAAAATGTTAACCCCCCCCCCCCCCTCAAAATTTGATGTTTTACGTTTCAAGGTACGTAGAATACGAAAATCGAATAAAAAAATCTCCGTCCGTCCGCCGTCCGCCGTACGCGGCACTTTTCCTAGCAACACTGGACCGATTTGGTTCAAATTTGGTATATGGGCTCCATTTGGGGTCTTGTCGTGCCGCGAAGCTTTTGGTTGATGTAGGTCACTTCTAAGGGGTGAAAATTAAGGGTTGAAATTTTCAAGAGTGCCCTAGCTCGAAAACTCTCGAAATAAAGGTATCGTTTTTTCACCAATTTTAAATAGTATTGAATTTTTAAAAATTTTTGAGACCACCCGGAGCTCTGTAGGACAAACCGTTCGGTCCCTACGAGTAATTGAAAGTTTTCCTTCGATAAAACAGAATCATGAGTGTGAATCGCAAAAGAGGTCTAATCTCCATTCAAATTTTATCGGACTAAAATGCGATCGCTGTTCATTTCTTCGATTTGTATACAGTTTTGCCTTCTGCGTAACCAGTAATCAAATTTCCTTATGAAGCTTTCTATTTTTCCAATCGAGTGTGAAGCGTTTAGTTCTTTCTAATAAACTTGATTGTGAAGGTGTGAAGCCAGTATGGTGTGGTAGGTAGGTAGTTCCTAGCTGGTAGGTAAAAAAAAGTTGGTAGGTAAAATAAATGTTGGTGGGTAAAAAACGCTGCAAATCATTGCTCAAAGGCTTCTTCACTCTTCAGATCACTGATCAGCTGAGTGAGCTCCGAAGCCACCTTCAATCCTATTGAATGGAAGTGCTCTTCCAGGCGTCTCCAGCATTCGAGGAGATCTTCTTCACTCTTCAGATCACTGATCAGCTGAGTGAGCTCCAAAGCCATTTTTACTCCTATTGAATGGAAGTGCTCTTCCAGGCGTCTCCAGCATTCGAGAAGATCTTCTTCACTCTTCAGATCAGTGATCAGCTGAGTGAGCTCCAAAACCATTTTTACTCCTATTGAATGGAAGTGCTCTTCCAGGCGTCTCCAGCATTCGAGGAGATCTTCTTCACTCTTCAGATCACTGATCAGCTGAGTGAGCTCCAAAGCCATTTTCAATCCTATTGAACTCAGGAAGCTGAAATTGGAGAGGGAAGGTCAAGGGAGAATACAGATGGCGGTAGGTGCTAGTGATCTATACAGAAGGGTGATCTATACAGAAAATAATAAACCTTTGAGCAATGATTTGCAGCGTTTTTAAAAAGGGCGTAAGTCCACAAAAATGCCCTTTTACTTTTTCTTCATTTTTTCTGTTCTAGAAACCCTAAGCGCATAGTTAGCAATTGAAAGGGCATGCGAATGAGGTCTCAGACAGAGTAAAAATCGTTTTTGAAAATCCACAATTTTATTCATGAGTGGCATAGAGGAAGTTTTTTTTCCCCCACAACTTTGGTTGCAAGGACTTAAACCCTTTAAAAGAACGATTCAAACAGTCTTTAAAAAAATTAAAAGTGATGAGCTTCCGATTGAATTAGAATGATAATACAAAAAGTTACATTCGCGATGAGTAAATGACCAATTTTCGAAAAAACATTCCAACCGATTTTCGTCCATTTTTGACATCAAAAGCCTCACTTATTCCTTTTGTATCCGTAAATAATGCTGAACTTCACTGCTCATTGGTAGATCAAATGGGGGACATGGGAGAAACATGATTTGCAGGTTAATTGTTGAGCTTCTGTGCTCTCTCTGACTATGGAGTTTAGTAATCTGGAGCTGATTAATTCAACAGCCAGAGGACTATGTGATGCACACATGTGAGCCAGTGCAGAGCTCCAGAAACTGATAGGTAGTAGTAATACCTCTCATGTACACGTTGAATTAGTTTCTCTCGAAGTCCCTCTAAGACAGAGGAGGATCACTGCCAGATCGAGTAGATAACCTATTCAATTCTAGATAATGGACCGCCACGATGATCTTCGTTAGTAGGCACCATTCATACGTGTGCTTTGCAATCTTGCTCCATAATTATCTCAACGCTACCCTCGATGGCAGTTGCCCGACCATTGTTTATACCTGATTATAGAGACAACTCGCTATAAAGTGAATGTCGAAGCATGTGCAACTTTAATGGACATAGTTTGAAACCGCCTGTGCACTGTTAAGGGGAGCAATTAGGGTAATTACTCCCGACATTGGCTTCGCCCCTAGCTTTACAAGTTGGAAGCAGCTTCTCCGCATACAGGACTTAGACGATCTTGAATGAGGATCGCTTCTGAAGATTAATGAAGGTCTTGTCAATTGTGATTCCACTTCAATACAGAGCTTTTGAGTAAACGCGCAAAATCGTGAGAGGAAAATCATTTGTGTAGAACTAAAACAGTCTGGAACGTTAATTTTTTTTCTTAATGGAAAAAGTGCACACTAAGAGGACTATCCGGGGGAGAGGTCTTAGGAATCATTTCTGGCGTTTTTAAACGTCACATAAATGTGTCAGATCATCATCAAACTAAGAATCTGTTGAAGGGTCCAAGCCATAGCAGCATTATGCGCTCCCCACTCACAATCCCTAAGCTACTTAGGTAGTGTCCTCTATTTTTAAACTATTGTCATTGAAGTGGCTGGTTTCAGTGGACTTGTTGGTGATGGGATCGCTGGGGAAAAAATAGGGTATGAAAAAATTAGGATACAAGAAATAAGAGGAGTAAATTATTCGATAGTAATATTATTACTTAGTATTACTCGTAGGTACCTGCAATAACTCAGGTGGAGAATCTGGTAGTACAGCCTCCTGAGCCATCAATAAGGTGATTTTGACTTGGAAAAAGGTGCATGAAATGGAGAAAAGCCCTGGAGAGATGACATAAATCGAGATATTTATTATCAAAATGGACGAAATGAGCGGAAAACATTGAGAACACGGAATGCAAACATTGATTTAAAAAATTGTTTTTTGGTTTTTTTCATATACCTAGGTATTTTTACATAAGAACACAATACTCAAGAAAATTTTAGACAAAAAAAAAAAAAAAAAAAAAAAAAAAAAACATCTAGAGGGGGGGGGGGAGGTGAAATCTCGACGCAAACATTGATATCTCTCTCCTCGGGTATGGCCGCACAAAAGATATCGGCTTTTCAAATGACAGTTGACTGAACCTCCCACAATCGCAACAACAGGCAAAGAAATATAAAAAAATAGAATAGAAAAAGTTTTCCTTTGTAAGAAAATGTAAACTCATCACAGTTCACTAAATTATCTTTCAATTTCTCTTGAGATGGTGAAGAAGGTAAAGGAGAAACAGGAAGCATAGCTACTGTTACCTCATCACTATCAGCTGAACTGGTTGTGACCTGTGATTCTGACGTTTCTCAAACACAAAACACATGTTTAAGTTTTCTGAAAACGGGTTTTGAATCCGGCATAGTGTTAAAACGCTGTGCATTATTACACAAAGGTTTATTATTTGTCTACAGACAAAAAATGTAGCAATTTATTTATTTATTTAGCAAATAGATTTATGTAATCTTTCACGAAAGTAAGGAATTTTGGAAGGCCACAACCACCAGTATTCAAAGTATACTTTTGGAATTTTTAACACAGAATGTGTTTTTGCGATGACCTACCGAAGAAAAATCGTCACGAAAAAGCGACAGAAAAAATCGTTACGCGAATTTTATAATGATATTCACGTGCAACCAAGCCATGGAATGCTGGGTCATTGTGGTCACGTGCAACCAAGTCAATGGAGAATGCTGAAGGCGCCTGAGTGGTCACTGGTCAGCTGAGTGAGCTCCAAGGCCATTTTCTCACCTGTTGAACGCAGGAACCTGAAATTTGAGAGGGCGGGTCAATGGAGAATGCTGAAGGCGCCTGAGTGGTCACTGGTCAGCTGAGTGAGCTCCAAGGCCATTTTCTCTCCTGTTGAACGCAGGAACCTGAAATTTGAGAGGGCGGGTCAATGGAGAATGCTGAAGGCGCCTGAGTGGTCACTGATCAGCTGAGTGAGCTCCAAGGCCATTTTCTCTCCTGTTGAACGCAGGAACCTGAAATTTTAGAGGGCGGGTCAATGGAGAATGCTGAAGGCGCCTGAGTGGTCACTGGTCAGCTGAGTGAGCTCCAAGGCCATTTTCTCACCTGTTGAACGCAGGAACCTGAAATTTGAGAGGGCGGGTCAATGGAGAATGCTGAAGGCGCCTGAGTGGTCACTGGTCAGCTGAGTGAGCTCCAAGGCCATTTTCTCACCTGTTGAACGCAGGAACCTGAAATTTGAGAGGGCGGGTCAATGGAGAATGCTGAAGGCGCCTGAGTGGTCACTGGTCAGCTGAGTGAGCTCCAAGGCCATTTTCTCTCCTGTTGAACGCAGGAACCTGAAATTTTAGAGGGCGGGTCAATGGAGAATGCTGAAGGCGCCTGAGTGGTCACTGGTCAGCTGAGTGAGCTCCAAGGCCATTTTCTCTCCTGTTGAACGCAGGAACCTGAAATTTTAGAGGGCGGGTCAATGGAGAATGCTGAAGGCGCCTGAGTGGTCACTGATCAGCTGAGTGAGCTCCAAGGCCATTTTCTCTCCTGTTGAACGCAGGAACCTGAAATTTTAGAGGGCGGGTCAATGGAGAATGCTGAAGGCGCCTGAGTGGTCACTGATCAGCTGAGTGAGCTCCAAGGCCATTTTCTCTCCTGTTGAACGCAGGAAGCTGAAATTTTAGAGGGCGGGTGAATGGAGAATGCTGAAGGCGCCTGAGTGGTCACTGGTCAGCTGAGTGAGCTCCAAGGCCATTTTCTCACCTGTTGAACGCAGGAACCTGAAATTTTAGAGGGCGGGTCAATGGAGAATGCTGAAGGCGCCTGAGTGGTCACTGATCAGCTGAGTGAGCTCCAAGGCCATTTTCTCTCCTGTTGAACGCAGGAACCTGAAATTTTAGAGGGCGGGTCAATGGAGAATGCTGAAGGCGCCTGAGTGGTCACTGGTCAGCTGAGTGAGCTCCAAGGCCATTTTCTCACCTGTTGAACGCAGGAACCTGAAATTTGAGAGGGCGGGTCAATGGAGAATGCTGAAGGCGCCTGAGTGGTCACTGGTCAGCTGAGTGAGCTCCAAGGCCATTTTCTCTCCTGTTGAACGCAGGAACCTGAAATTTGAGAGAGCGGGTCAATGGAGAATGCTGAAGGCGCCTGAGTGGTCACTGATCAGCTGAGTGAGCTCCAAGGCCATTTTCTCTCCTGTTGAACGCAGGAACCTGAAATTTTAGAGGGCGGGTCAATGGAGAATGCTGAAGGCGCCTGAGTGGTCACTGATCAGCTGAGTGAGCTCCAAGGCCATTTTCTCTCCTGTTGAACGCAGGAACCTGAAATTTTAGAGGGCGGGTCAATGGAGAATGCTGAAGGCGCCTGAGTGGTCACTGGTCAGCTGAGTGAGCTCCAAGGCCATTTTCTCTCCTGTTGAACGCAGGAACCTGAAATTTTAGAGGGCAGGTCAATGGAGAATGCTGAAGGCGCCTGAGTGGTCACTGATCAGCTGAGTGAGCTCCAAGGCCATTTTCTCTCCTGTTGAACGCAGGAACCTGAAATGTTAGAGGGCGGGTGAATGGAGAATGCTGAAGGCGCCTGAGTGGTCACTGATCAGCTGAGTGAGCTCCAAGGCCATTTTCTCTCCTGTTGAACGCAGGAAGCTGAAATTTTAGAGGGCGGGTGAATGGAGAATGCTGAAGGCGCCTGAGTGGTCACTGATCAGCTGAGTGAGCTCCAAGGCCATTTTCTCTCCTGTTGAACGCAGGAAGCTGAAATTTTAGAGGCAGGGTCAATGGAGAATGCTGAAGGCGCCTGAGTGGATTGAAAATAAAATAAATAATTGTTAGACATTTAATTTGGTCTAAAACCCTATAAATGTGCGCATCCATAAAGCAGGATATCCCTTTTATAATAACTTTTATGATAAAATCCCTTTTATTAGAACTCTTCATTTTCATCTTCTTGTTTAGATGGAGCTATTCTCTTGAAAGAAGGAAGAGAGATTCTCCTTTTTGGACGAGGTGTCATACAGCACCTTCATACAGCATAAACTGGAGGTTCATATCTATTGAAAAGCCACTGCTTGTAATTTTAAACCCGTTGCATTGAACGATAATCGCAGAATGGAAATATTTGGCATTTAACAGACGATCAAAAGTTCTATCAGACACTTCTTCCACTCCAGTGGCTTCCATGAGATCAATATTGATGTGGGGAGTATTAGAGGTGGTAAAACAGAATGTGTTTTTGTGATGACCTACCAAAAAAAAATCGTCACGAAAAAGCGACAGAAAAAACCGTTACGCGCCTTTCATAATGATTTTCACGTGCAACCAAGCCGTTGGTAAGGAAATAGAACTCCCGCAGTGTTCATTGCACAGAAATTGTTCACCATTCGTTGGAAAGCTCTCAATTTATATAGTATTTTTCTTGTAGTTACATATTTATTTATATAACATTTATAGGGTTTTAGACCAAATTAAATGTCTAACAATTATTTATTTTATTATTGCCAAAGACTCCACATTTATTATTGTTGTTTTTTATTTAACGGATGACTAGCATCGCAAAAACAGATTCTGTGTTCCTATGATTTCATACAGAGTATGGAAAAAGAAATAAACCGGGGGGTGCAGGGGGGCGGAGCCCCCCGCCGAGGCGCAAAGCGCCGAGTTTCTTTTTTAATTTTCATTTTGGAGGTTGTATAATAGCAACCGTTCCATTATTGCTTCATAAAATTGCGTATTCAGTGAAAATTTGAAATTTTGTTAAATTGGAGAGTGAGGGAGATAGATGTCTAGTGAGGGAGATAGGAAACGCTGTTTGAGCCTCTTTAGGCTCATTGCCGAGTTCGCCATCGATCTAGAAACATGTTTCAATGTAGGCATTTTGGATGTAGATCATCAATGATGAAGTTTTATCAACGTAGTATGAAATTTTATATAATGTATGTAAAAAAACGAATCTGATCGTTTTGCTTCCAGATCTGCCAAGTTGGGAGCATTATTTTCAATTTATATGTATTTAACAAATCAACAAACAAGTATTTAACAATTCTGAGAGTCGGTCTGTGTGTCGAGGTTGTGCGGAGTGGGGTTTAGATGGTCCCCTATGAAAATCATCTATCCCGAATTGATGGTACCTACCGTCTGAGCACATTTTCCATTCAAGTTCAATGAAAATTTAAGGAATTGTTCAGGTCCCCTGTGAAAATCATCATCCCCGGATTTATTGTAGTCGCTGCGCGTAAAATCCTGGAAACAACCATATTTTCTACACGTTTTATCCTAATCGGGTGACATTTTTGGGGATGGTGTTTTTGGGACTATAGACGGTCTTTTATCATCGGTATGGTGATGTGCGCTTGCGGCATCGTGAAATCCTCGATATGCCTAACTTCTATAGTTTTCATTCGATTTCAATTGCATTTCAAGGGGTTTTGTGGTTGAAACTCTGGACTGTCCCTTGTAAGTGTTATTGACCATCAATTCTGGAAGATGGATTGAAATTTTGAGATTATCTACTGTTATACATGTGTTTTATGAAAACAAGTTCCATGGATTATTAACCTTGAAAAGGTTTTAGCGATGGGACCCCCCGCCGAAAAACGACAGGAAAAATCGACAGTAAAAA
Source organism: Apolygus lucorum (assembly GCA_009739505.2). Taxonomy (NCBI): domain Eukaryota; kingdom Metazoa; phylum Arthropoda; class Insecta; order Hemiptera; family Miridae; genus Apolygus; species Apolygus lucorum. The sequence goes on from CM019169.2 coordinate 31,911,571, forward strand.
GCGACAGGAAAGTAGCGCTATGATTTATCATATGCTTGACGACAAATATGCTTGACATCCTCTCCTGTTGAACGCAGGAACCTGAAATTTGAGAGAGCGGGTCAATGGAGAATGCTGAAGGCGCCTGAGTGATCACTGATCAGCTGAGTGAGCTCCAAGGCCATTTTCTCTCCTGTTGAACGCAGGAAGCTGAAATTTGAGAGGCAGGGTCAATGGAGAATGCTGAAGGTGCCTAAGTGGTCACTGATCAGCTGAGTGAGCTCCAAGGCCATTTCCTCTCCTGTTGAACGCAGGAACCTGAAATTTGAGAGGGCGGGTCAATGGAGAATGCTGAAGGCGCCTGAGTGATCACTGATCAGCTGAGTGAGCTCCAAGGCCATTTCCTCTCCTGTTGAACGCAGGAAGCTGAAATTTGAGAGGGCGGGTCAATGGAGAATGCTGAAGGTGCCTGAGTGGTCACTGATCAGCTGAGTGAGCTTAAATATTACAGTGGAAGAAAGATAAAGAGGGAGAGGGAGCAAAAACCTTTTCAAGGTATGTCACATTTTAGCCATTAGGCTCTAAGCGGAAATCATCCGGGGGTGCAAGGGGCGAAGCCCCCGCCGAGGCGCGCAGCGCCGAGTTTTTACAAACCTAATAATTTTTTTAATTCGTTGATAGGATGAGATTTGAATTGATTGTCGAGATGAGATTACATGCTTAGGTAGCTCGGCATTGAGTCTTTTGAGGCTCATCATAGTTTGACAGGTAACCCGGTTACGAGCCTTTCCAGGCTCATCCATAAAAAATCATAAATAATGACCAGGGCCGTAATGATTTTTTTGATTATTTTTCCCATCATTCTGAGGATATTTAGTACTAGGAAGAAAATATTAGGATTGATTTAATGACATCTAATTTTGCTTGCGAGTTTGTGGGTAAGTGGTTACATAAAGGGGGAGATAGGATCCAAACTGACAAACACCGTTTTTGTAGCTAAAATTCACGCTAAACAAAAATGGACCGAGAATGAGGACTGAAGCGAATAATTTTTGGTTCAGCTGAACTCCTGGTTCTAACGTACAAAAAAAAGACGGTCCAATACGATCTCCTTTATCTAAAGACTCTAAAGAAAAATTGTGTGAGGGAGATAGGCTCCAGCTGTGGGACAGGCAAATAACCGACCACAGAATAGTCCTAGTATCCACCAGGTGGTCGTTTGTCTTCAAAACGTAAAATAGAGAGGATGCCTAAAATATTTCTGTGAAGCATTAAATTTGTATTGCTTGTGGGTGAAGATTAGTGGTGATGACAGACGCAAACCTATGGTGTGGGACATGGGAGGATGAGAGATTTTAAGCAATTTTATTAATTATTCTGGATAGCTGAAATTTAATGGAAGGAAGTCACTTGATTGAGTAAATGAGACACAGTCTTTTAATGAAGAGGAAAAAAAACGAAAAATTTAGGTCCACCCAAATCTAAATTACGGAGAGAGGACTGAAAATTCCCTAGTTTCGTGGAATGACCCCTGTATAGATCACTCGTCTGCAAAGAATTCGGCTTTGCCACTGTCACCACCTGCCTACCACGTACCTACCTTCCTACGTACCTACCACGTACCTTTTGGTCAGCTGACATTTGAACGGAGATTAGGCCTCTTTCGCGATTCACACTCGTGTTTCTGATTTATCGTAAGACCAACCCTTAAGTTCTCGATGGGAGCGAACGGTTTGTCTTACAGAGCTCCGCGTGGTCTCTCAAAATTCTAAAAATTCAATACTATTTTAAATTGATGGGAAAACTATAACTTTATGTCAAAATTTTTTTGAGCTAGGACGTTTTCAAAATTTCAACCCTTATTTTTGAACCCTTAGAAGTGACCGACATCAACCAAAATCTTCGGGGCACAACTAGACCCCGAATGGAGACCGTATACCTACTCGTAATTTCATCAAAATCGATCCATGGGAACCAAGGATGAACGTACGGTAAACAGGCGAAAAATTTTCTTATTCGAATTTTTTATTCGAATTTTCGGATTCTACATACCTTGAAACGTAAACCAACACATTTTGAGGGGGGTTAACTTTTTATTCTTCGTCAATTCCAAAAGTTAATTATTGAAAATAATAAAACACCGGTTTTCTACCATATTTCCACTTCTTTTAGTTTACATCATTCATGCGATGAGAATATTCATCGAGTTGAAGTGTTTGAATGTGATGTACCTATAGCCGTTTTTACTGAATCTTTCGTTATGCTGGAGGGGAACATGGGACGGTCACGCGCCTTTTGAATACTGCTGGGGATAATATAACTTTTGAATTAAAGCTACCTACGGCTAAAGGTTCTGTACTAAATTTGGCTAAGACTTGTTCCATGTTTTACGCGAAGCGTCGAGTTTTGGAATTCGGGAACTTTTTTCTCAGGTACTAAGAATGATATCGCTATGTAGTTTCTTTCCTAACAATTATTGTAGGTGTGTTTCCAATGGACAATTAGAGCGCAAAATATTTTTAGACAACGGATTCCGACGAGGCTATATCCCAGTCAAAGGTGAGTAAAAAAAATACTCTAAAATTCACAAATACGGAAAAAGTATAAATTTTGTCAGACAAAGCCTCAATTTCGAATTGAACAAGATAATTTGCAGCACAAAATGGCGAAAAGGCCATGAAAATCGGGTGAGCAGAACGCGAGAAAATGTACCTATAAGTTACCCCTGTTTATGGCGGGAGGGGTGGGTTTTTGGTCCTATTAACACCATTTGCCACCATTTCCTTGATTTGATGTGCATTTTGAGTAGAAAAAAAATTGTCTCGTCCGATGACGACAATTATGAAATAACTGAGGTTAATCAGCTGGTTTATCATTGAATGTTGAAGATTTTTTAGGAGAGATGTCGCTGTTGAACGAGTAGAGGAAGGAGAAAAGAAGGCAAGGGGAAATTAAAATATACCTTCTTGAGTGTATTATAATCGAGAGGTAAACAATTTTTGTAAGTTGTTAATTTTGACAGTAGTACCTATATCTCCCGGTTCTACATCTCCTCCAGCTCTATTTTACATAATATATCTTCATCAATATAATAGCTTTTATTTGGTGTTCTAAACGATCTTAATAGAATGGAATGAAGTATATCTTGAAATATAGATACCAAATCATAATGTGAGGGAAACCGAGACCCCAGAGCGTTTATCGGGCCGCTCTTAGCAAGGTCTTATACTTATCAGATCATAACGTCCCTCCAAGGGGTTTAACATCACAACTTCTCCGAACATCCAAGTGAACTCTGCCAAACTTGCCTCAGGAATCCTCGTGCGGACTACCGAGTTTACAACTCCTGAGCGTCATTTCCTCCCCAAACTCCATCGCTTGAATCCAGACGAAGGGGGCTCGGACCCCTGAAAAGTTATTAGTGGCCCCCTGGCGTTCTCGGGGTCAGGGTCGTAACTGACCGCAAGTGGCCGATACCTGTCTAGGGACTTTATTGGGTGGCAGGTGCGATCGACCAATTTACCGGTGGGTACAGATGGTACGACGTCACGGAAACCGGAATCCCGAGATTGATTATTACGTGCAATTACCCCTTCAGAACACGTTCTGTAAACACATTTAGTACAGTATGTTTCTCAGGAAGAATGTTTGTACTGCATTCAACAGTGCCGAAACTGGTATCAATCCACCAGTAGGTATACAGGGTGTCTACACTTTAGATGGGCATAACTTCGGGGTTCGATTTTACAAGGTATTTCCAACAAAAAAAGTCACGTAACATTTTATTTCACTTTAAAGTTTTTTTTTTTGCGTTTTCGACCTTACGGAAGTAATATGGTCATAACTCCTGTTATTTACCAAGTAAATTCAAATATGAGGATATCGCTGGAAAAAGCGTTACATTTCCAAGCTACCTAGTGTAAAACCAAGATTTTCCAGCTATAAAATAGTTCCGAAAATTCAAGTCAAAAACCAAACTTAAAAATTCTTTTGAAACTTGACTTTTTTGACATAAGTTTTCACTCTGAATCCCTGCCCATTCCGATGGGTGCTGTTCTGAAAAAAAACATGCTAAAATTGTCAGCTTTTCAACGGTCTATCAAGTAAAAAAAATTCAAATTTGGAAGAGTCGATCAATTTTTTATGCAAAAAAAGTGAGTTTTACTAGAAAATCAGTGTTTTACGCGGTGTATCGTCTCCCTCGATAACAAGATGACTTGACGAGTTTGGCATCATTTCCTATGTAATTTTTCACGCTGAATCCAATGGTGGTATTTTTGAATAATTCTGACTGCCAGAAAGTGGTTTTTCGGAGAAACTCTTCGTTTTTCGTACATAAAATACGCATTATTCGTAGATATGGTAGTGATCATAAAGTAATACCTTTTTCCTCAATAAAATTATCAATCAGCCAGAAATTTGATGTTTAAATTGAGTAAAAAGGTGTTACTTTAGGCAGGTTGGTAGGTAAAAAAAAACGCTGCAAATTATTGCCCCAAACATTTATTATTTTCTGTATAGATCACCCTTCTGTATAGATCCCTCCCTACCAACCATAGGTGCCTAATACGTACCAGGGCATTTTCGAAAATGATTTGCAGCCTTTTGTTTTGGGGGGGCAAACCCGATTCTCAGCAAGTTTTTAAAGAGAGATACAAACCGTTCGGAAGGAATTCAACTCGTAAGGTGATAGGCCTTATCCCAAAGTTTCAGAATCCGTGACAAACATAAAGTGTAAAAATATGCCAGTCTGAAAGAAAACTCTTCAACTCTTCTTACAAAAAATATATTTTCCTCTTGAAGATTAACGAAAACATCACACCAAAAAGTCACAAATTGTTGACCTGCTGCATTGAAAATTTAACACTTGGAAAATTAATTCACATTCAATGGTATTTCACATCAATATTAAGATCAAAGTAGTCACATCAGCTGTAACTATATCTTGATAGCTATATCCATATGATAGCTTGGTTTCAGAGTCGAAGGTTTAATCCCAAAATGTGTAAGTGAAGAGCAAGATTGAGTTAGCTTGTCTCGAGTTGACGGAGGAATGTGCATCTTCTGGTTATGCCTTCAGTCGATTCTCTACCTCCCCAGGGGGTTTGAGTTCAGCTTCAAGTTCGCCGGTACATGTCTTTGAGTCTCCGTAACCATCACTTCTGTCAGGACTCAGGAGGCCATGCACTGTCGGATGAACAATGGGTGGCCTGCTAGAACCTGATCCTTAGCTAACCATCAGTATTATAGATATTGGGCTAAACTAAATTCGAGTGGACCGTGATAATTATAGGTAACGATTTCACACAACACAAGAAGAGGGAAAATTAAGTTGTAAATGTTGTGTGATGGGACGCTGGCCTAGATCGCTCAAATAGGACCTGAACAAAAGGGGATGATAATATTATTATATAGGGGCTGTGCAATGTATAAAAGGTAGGTAAAAAGGGATTGCGATAAGAAAAAACTCTACTCACCGATGGTGTCTGCAGACGGTACTTACCCCGGCCGGGGTGTGAAACGACGAGAAGTTCAGCGAAGAGGCAAAGCAGAGTGGTGCAGAAATAGGAGCACAGAGACAAGGATAGGGAGACCTATACGCGGTTGAGATTTTATAGTTAAATGTGGGGTAATTTGACCACAGTTTCAAAAACTAATATTAATGAATTATTTGCGGGTTACAGTTATATAGATAGATAGATATGTTTATTTGGCGCCATTTTGTACACTTTTACGGCCATACAATTCTTATGACTCTTCTTTTCATGATTCTGTTTCAGGAAATTGGTAATTCACAAAAAGTGGTACTATTCTATCTCGGAAAATATATTTGGTTTATTCAAAGAAACCTATCTCGATGGATCAGTACATTTCAAAGCCATAATTCCCATGTTTTATCTCCCAGATATAGCGCGCTCCCCCGTGTTTGGAAATGAGCGCGCGTTCCCTAGGGTTAAATACTGAAGAACCAAAAAACATTCTAGTTTCAAATTGGTCTAAGCGAAATGATGTTGTAGTCGAACTCTTGATGTGTTTGGTACTCAATATCTCTACTCACCAACAAGTCTAGGAAAAATGAGACATAACGTGAATCATTTTGAATAACGACCATATCATGTGAGCCCTCCGAGTTTTGGTTCATAAATATTGAAAAGTCTTTTCGGTTCGCGGTAGCAATTTTCCCTCTTAATCTGAAAGTAAGAAAAGCCCGCTACTGGTGTAGTGATACTGGAAGTGAAGGGTACTGGTGTGAGCAAGATAAGTTTTTTTTTTACGTTTTGCTCTTGATTTTTTTTCTCAGGAAAATGCGGGAGCGTAAAATAATGCCCGAAGAATAAAGACATAAATTATCCCACCTATCGCCGGAGCAAATTGCCCCACTTTGTCCCCTCTTTTCCCGACCTCTTCAAACCCTTCCGTTGAAGCCCGTGTTCGGGGGAAACCGCCGTTGACGTAAAGGATTATCTATCATACGGGCCTTGTGTTGGGAAAGGGGGAGTGTGCATCGCAAGAACGAAATCGGAATGGAGGGGTGAAGGATGGGTTAGGATGAGAAGCGAAAGGGGTGGAGGGAGTGAAAGGGGTGAAAGGGAATGAAAGGCTCATCCTCGGATGAAGGGGACTTATTAATGAGATTCTCTTCTAGCTCCCTTCCTAGTCGGGATATCCCATTTGAATGCCCCCCCCGCCACCACCACAATAGCTATGGCTATTATACAGCCTCTAACCGTCGAAATGTGATGTACACATAGAATTACTGGATGGATTGAAAGGTCGTTGTTCGAATAGGGGTGACCAGTTCATAGCCAGAAAGTCATTAGCATTAATGATGCCACTAATCGTGATTTTGGTCATTACACTTGAAAAGTTGGTCTCTTCATATCGTACTACGTCTCATTAATTGTTTTAACCCTAATTAGACCATGCTTTCACTAGCTTCACCGAGAACATCTCAGGAATTTTACAGCTGTCATAAAGTGTTACCAGATTGACTCGATTTAAATTCCAATTTAAGAATTAATGGATTAAGCTGAATTTTTTGATCAAAAAATGATGTTAGGTATAGACAAAAATTTGGAAAAAATTTTCTTCAATTTCTTAGGAAATTTTTGTCATGATTTCATTTTGAAACTTCGAATAGCCCCAAAAAAATTCAAAATAAGTAAATAAATAAACAAAAATGTAAAATAGCAATTTTTTGTTGGTTACTCTAATGACACTTTGGGACAGCTATGGAGATCCACATATGTTTTCGGTGACACTTGTGATACCAAGGTCCAATTATTTTTAATACAGATGATATAACCGTTCAGTTGCATTCATTGTTATAAACTTCAAAGTCTACATTTCTATTCGTTGACCTACCATCTTCTGGAATTTTGCCTTATCACTGACCACAAGTAGACACCGAGAACATCAAAACTTTCACCAGGTTGGGTGGTATTCTTCATATTAATGACATGTATATGAAATTATACTGAGTGAAAATGCTCGATTGAATATAGAGCTGAATGACTGATTACACTCCAATATGAAATTGGATTTTCACGATCGTGTTGGTGATTCTCTGAGTATGCAAATGAATAGATATCAATTAATAAATATTAATAGAATAGGCAAATTAAGAATTGGTAATTAGAAAATGATTGTACAATCTTATGAAGGTAAGTGCAGTAGTTCCTGAAGATCAGGTTGCTCATTGGCGCGAACTGTTCAACCATTTTTCAATTACCTTCAAGATTCAAGAAAATGTGCGCGATAACGTATGGGAATGTTTCAATGAAATCAAGTTTTTTCCATGCTTTTGCCCTGCATAACTGTGAAAAATCGGTGGAATTTTTGGGAAACCAGTAAAATGAACGCTGAAAATTAGGACGTGGGTGTGGCACATAGCTTCCTCTTATCCATAACTCAATTGTATGGATGATCCGATGCATCGTAATTAATCTCAAAACTTCAGTCTTTATGTACCTTCAATTGGGGACTTTACACGTCAACCCTTACAATCTCTGAATATTGTTGGAAAATGTAGAAGTTATGGCTGTTACCAAGATTTCACGTTTGCGCATGCGCACATATACACATACTTTCAATTTGGGGGCCATGATTTTCATAGGGAACCATCTCCACTTCAACTCGCATAATTCCTGAAAATCTCATCGAAATCGGAAGGGAAATGTTGAAGTTATGGCTTTACCAAGGAAATACACGATTGCGCATGCGCAGTGGCTACTATCAGTCTGGGTGCAATGATTATCATAGGGAACCATCTGCTCGCCAACCCTCAGAATCCCTGAAAATTCATTCAAAATCGGATGAGAATTGTAGAAGTTAGGTGCAAGGATTTCATGATAGACAGACAGACAGAAGGACAGACATGGAACCAAAATTGTTCAGTAAGGTCTGAAACGTAAAACGTAAAACCAAAAGCTTTGCGGCACTAATGGAGCACTCACATGGAGAACTAAGAGAAGTACCTCGTACAGTGGTTGGCGGACGGAAGGCGAAATTTTTATTCGATTTTTGGATTCTGAGTACCTTGAAACGTAAAACAAAAAATGTGGAGGGGGGGGGGGATGGGGTTAAAAATCTTGTTTCCTGGTCGAGTCCCAAACGTTGAATTCCATGTTATTCTTCCTAACGTCTATCTCATAACCACAGAATTGCTATTATTAGATATTATTATAAACTATTAATTAATTAATTAATTAATTATGAATTATTAAAATTAATTACCTACTAATTAATTAATATGAATTATTTTTATTTATTATATTATTATTACAAATAAATATATATACTGAGATAACTGCTTACCAAGGGTAGAAAAATAGCCACGTTTCAATGTACAACTACTACAATTTGTAAATGAAATATTTATTTTGCTGTGCAGCTCATCAAGATATACTTGGACCCAGCTTACAAGTGGCTCTAAATAGTCGGGCAGTGATGTTTCTGATCAATACGCCATAATTTTGATAACAACCTTTAAAAAAAATCAGGCAAATAGATCTTGAGAAATCAATGATTTAGGATAATCATCCTCAATTAACACATCTTGAACGATTCGAAGCACGGATAGGAAGTGTTTCCTCCTTGTCAAGTGAGGGAGCAGGTTTGAAGATATATTTCAAATTGATTATCATCACTCATCTAGTGAACAATGTACCTAAGATACATTTAGAGTACTGAACTTGTATTTCCAAGAAACTTAGAGCACATTAAGGCACATTAATAAGATGTGCATATCCGAATTTTATGTATATTTCGTAAAAGTTGGTTCCAAGTGAATAAGGGAAGTTTTCTTTTCTTGTTTGCTCGTAAAGTTCTACGCAGGGAAGTAAAATAGCCACCGTACAAGACGAAACTTTGAGAAACTTCGTCCATTGAAAATGATGTATGCTTACGAGAGCAGTTTGTTGTTAGATATTTATTGAGATTGATCGTGACAATTTATAAATGAAAACGCCGCAAATTATCAAACAACAGCTTATTTGTGCTTCGAAGCACCCCAGGCTTCATGGCTGTCCTCCATGTTTGTGGCCAATACTTACCCCGGGAGAACTACTCGAAAGTCTTCCCGATTTTGATGAAATTTTCCGTATTTTTGATAGCAAACCCCTTGGTGGATTTAATGCATTTGATCACAATCAAGCCAAAAGTTGTCAGCTCACATGCAAACGTGGTTTTGCCTAGATCTCAATTTCCGTGACCTAGTTGACGTATTGTGCTTAAATTCGGATTACCTACCGAAGATTTATTGGTTATCCAACCGGTAAGAGCCTCGAAAACAGGGTTTTCCGGAGCTTCATGAAATAACTACAGGCTTGGGTAATTATTCTGCTCAGGATTTCTCTCTGTGGGTCCCCAAATCATCCAACGAGGTACTTGAACAACTGAACTCTCTGAATAGACTCCGTAACAAATTCCAGATCTGGATTCTGGGACCTTTTGACAATCACGAAATTGGTTTTTCTAATGTTGACTTTCAATCCAACTTTGCACTTCCAAAAACAAAGAAAAGTGGTATTTGACTACCAATAGAAATAATGCATTAACTCGTCGTCTTATGGTTTTTGAACAATTATATACATAATATAGAGCTTCCAGCCGAAAAGTATTAATTATGTTCGAATCGAAAAAGAATCACTAGACTTCTCATGGGCGTGTCAGAGGCTATCTACTTACTTCCTGAAAGGGTTTCGTTACTTCTGGAATAACAGGACTCAAACCCTCGGTATCACTGTTTCATGTGAAAAGGTTTATTGATTGTTCCCTTAAGAACTTAATAAGAGTGAACTTATTCTGCCTATCTAACTTGATAGAGATCTTTTCATAATGGAACAAACCACTCAAATTTATAATATCTAATAGGAAGTGGAGAAATATACATTACAATGAATGAGTGGAGGAGTCTTCATACTTGAAGATTCCTATATAAATGGAGCGGATAGTAGAAAATACTGGGCAAATCCAGGTTACCCGACCGAACTTTGTCGGAGCTGAAAACCTTTCCGCTCCGAGGTCCCTTCTAGCAGATCCCACCTCTAAAACACCTCGGTGGATAAAATAAGAGTACTAGCAGAAGAAATTCTTCTTTCGCCTGTAATCTTTTCAATTTTCTCTACCGATCAGGATTGGTCCGGGTTTGTGAGTCCAGGGATGGTTTCCTCTGCACGCTGAGTGACGGGTAATCACAGAGCAACAACATTCCGAGATTCGTTTTATCGTAAAGTGAAAAAAGAACCGGTTGTTTGTACTGTGCCCTGAACGGACTTAGACAGGAGAACATTATTGAATTCATTACAAGTTGGACAAATTTCAACTAGTATTTTGCAAAAATGAAATGACCAAGGTAGTAAAATAAAAAAATAAAAATAAATCAAAATTTGATTTGATTTTATTTTACTACCGATTTTATTTTATTTGTATTATATTTAATATAATACAGATAAAATTGAAATGTTAAAGTAATTTGTTGGTTTCCCTTTTTTGGATGTTGGGATTATAACTGATTTTTTTAGGCATTTGCGAAACTCTCCTTTTGAGAAACACCAATTTATAATAAATACCGAGATTTCTAAAATAAGGTCAGCTACAGCAAATGAGAATTGATCCAAAAAAAATCAATGGATACACAATTTTTCAAAGAACAAATCCATTTCAACCGACACAGGATGAATAAAAAATTTATTCATAAAATGTGGAGCGCTGTCGAGACTTTTGTAGACACCGTCAGAGGCTCCATCAGGCAACGACGGTGAAATACCTTTTAGAAAAATTGCTGAAGCCTTCACATTCCAGGCTGAACGGCAAAGACCGTAACAATATCCTTTATTCAGTTCATCTCGGACAACCAACCTAAATACCTACTTCATCTTATTCGAAGCCCCGGATATACACTCATCGTTATGGCAGCGTCTGGCATCCTGGAGCGCCAATCGATACGTATTAGATTTGCCAGGTTTAGATTAGATCTCGCAACTTATTCAAGTTAGTATCAAACACAACTTTGGTCCATTGGGTAGGCAGATTCCAGAGGTGACATGAAAATACCAAGGAACTCCAAAGCTGCCGATTGAAGTTACCATGATAATATCATAATCAAAAATAAATAATATATGATATAATTCCAAAAATAAAAATAATAATATAATAATATCAAAAACTAATAGATTATACTTAATAGTTTTTCTTTTGAAAACAAGATTCTGAGCTACCCCCTCTACGAAGAGGAACTTCAAGAGTTTGAAGACATTACAAACATCGCAGATCTATCACAAGCCTTGAAAAATGCCTCTATGAGGGAACTACAAAGGATTATAAGTTTGACGAAATGTTAGGTAAAGAACTATGATACTATATAAATACCATAGATCGATGAAAAATGAGGACCGTTGTGGAAGGGAAACTGGTAATTGGAAATTTGAAATAAATGATGAGTTCAGGTGTAGTTTGAATAGGTACAAGAAGTGTAATTGGTAAAATTGGTATGAAGTTTGATGAAAAACCTATGGAGCTCCAAATACATAGAAGTGAGAAATATTCCATAAATTTTCTTGAATTCCTAAGGATTTTAAAGCTTAGAAATGAGGAAAGAGCCGACCTTATTGGGGGAACGCGGAATTCCGATTCTAGAAGGGTCCAAAGCGTTACCAGCGGTCATCCTCAAGGCAGTTTTACGGACCTCCAATGCTGCAGTTTTGACGAAGGCGACAGCGACTGGAAAGTGAGGAGAGCCTCAGAGATCGTCGATGAAGAATCCGTGGAATAGTCCGTCCGATGTAGTCCGAAAAATTAGTCCGTTCGATGTAGTCTGAAAAATTAGTCCGAAATATAGTCCGGTAACCCAACGAGCTGCGGAAGAAATTCGGGATGGCCAGCGTAATAAAATAATGAATATTTTGCAATATTTATTCTGCTTTCAAATACTTACGTCAACTCTTTGGTGGTACATGTGAAGATGTGGATGAAGATCACTGCAGGATTTTTTCTGAGGTGCTCAAGAATATGCAGAAACAGACGATAAAAAGTCCATTCATGCAGCATGAATTAATGAGCGAATTTTCAAAGAAATCATTCAGTTGAAGGTGCGGTTAAGAAAAGGAACAATGGTGTTGCAATTTCTTTTAGAAAGTTTTTTTTTAATTTTTTTTTTTTTTTTTTTTTTAACACAATGTGTTAAAGTCATGTCATGATGTCTGGGAAAACTTCAGGGATCGTTTCAGAATGTTCCAAAACGGATTTCAGTGTAAAATTTTTTCGAAAAAGTCAATTCTAAAAATTTTGAGGCCATTGCAATAGCTTCATTTTCCTTGAAAATTCGCTAAAACGCCGAAAATGTTGGTGCGAAGGTATCGTTTGCACTGAGCTCTAGGTCGGAAGGTGATGGTAGACAAAGAAATAGTAGATAGTAGAAATAATAGATACAAACACCTCGGGTCAAAGTTGCGAGAACACGAAAAGTGCTGGAATAAGACTTTAATTTACTTAAAAACTTCTTTTTTTTGTTTTTTTTAAATATTTTATTTACAAGAATACGTTACTCTTTGTATAATAACTAATTTTGTAAAAACTGATTGTATACTTTGTGTTAATAAAAGTGCAAAAAAAGGACCATCTATTCAGGAGCATACTTAGGTGCTAGAGACATAATGCGGGGGAAGGTGAAGGTCTTACTATGACGGATGATTTTGTTGACAACGATGGAAAAGAAAATATATTCGATGGGGAGCACGAGTCGTAACTCGTCAGAGGTTGACTTGACGGAATTCCATCATCGCACCTGAGCGCAATCTCTCCCGAAACCAACATTCAACCAAAAATACTCTATGGAGCGTCACGGGTAAACAATGCACCGAATCAACGTGAACCCATCTAATGTAATATAAAACCCTCGACCGCGTATTTTATTTTTATGTTATTCATCATATTATTCTAATTTTATATTTCGATTCGTATTTCAGGGTTTTTACCACGTTCAGAAATACACTGTGTTGACAGACTTCAAAAGAGCCGAAAGCGCAGTTACTCATTTCGGTGTGTCATGGAACGACGATTTTTTTTTTTTTTTGTTTTGTATGTTTCGACACTGATTTTTTTTTATTGCGGTTCTAATCTTCGTGATTCGTTCGAAATGTGTTCTACGAGTATGGTGGTCCCGTTTCAAATGAATTTCATGTTGCTTTGTTGAAAGTGTCGAAAATTATTCCGATAAACGGAAAATGTTGCAGGAGGGAGAAAGGGGAAAATTGTAGGGAGTTTTTCTCCTAAAACCTGTATGTTTCATCAAACGTGTTCATGCATGCTCAAGTAGGTAAGTTTCCCCACCACATAAATATGATGATGTTATCCATAACATGGTAGGGTAGTCAGTAGGATAGGAGGTCGTCGGAACTGTAAAGTACTCAACCAAATATGAGGGATAGCGAACAGTCATGTGATGAAAGGGTAGTTTACCATGTGTGTGTGGCACATAGCTCATTACATGTTCACTTAGTGCGTAGCGTCCTCTCCAACATGATTCAAATTACATGTGTGATTGAAAGTTGGTGGATCAGTAGAAAAACTGATATGCAGTAAGAAAATGCTGCAAATTATTACACAAAGGTTTATTATTTTCCTTTATAGATCACTCGTCTGCAAAGCCATTGTCACCACCTACCAACCATAGATTTTACACACCTACCACGTACCTACAGCGATCGCATTCTGGCCAGATAAAATTTGAACGGAGATTAGGCCTCTTTTGCGAGTCACACTCGTGTTTCTGATTTATCGTGAGTCGGACCCTTGAGTTCCATAGGGAGCGAACGGTTGGCCCTACAGAGCTCCGGGTGGTCTCATTCGATTCTAAAACTGCAATTCTACCTTAAATTGATGGAAAAAAATACCTTTACATCGAAATTTTCCGAGCTGAGGCGTTTGCAAAATTTCAACCCTTATTTATCAATCACAACTACACTATACTAGACCCTAAATGGAGCCCATATACCAATTTTTATCGAAATCGGTCCATGGAAACTAAGGAAAGTGTGCCAAAATTGTATTTGATTTTAGGATTCTACGTACCTTGAAACGTAAACCAACAAATTTTGATGGGGGTTAATTTTTTTCTCAGTCGATTCCGAAGGTTCATTATTGAAAATAACAAACCAAAATGATTGAAACTACAGGACCTCTGTTACGGTAACCGATCCACAGTACGGAAACATATCTACGCAACAGAAACTGATCGAAAAAGTGCTGGGAAACTGTCTTTTCGAAGAACTAGAAGTTGGTGGAGTAGGAGAGGGGTTCGGGTCTTAGGGGCAGAATTCGTGTCCTGAATAATTTCGTAATAAGCGCGTATTTAACAGTTATTGTTGATTTTCTTGGAGGTTTCATTCTCTTCTAAAACCTAAACTCTATCCTAAATTGATGAAAACGTCATAGAAAAGTCATTAATTAAGTAATGGGGAATTTGCCTCACATTTTTTTTTTTTTTCGAATGAGGGTTTATTTTTATGGAAAAAAAACCATAGTGAGCTGCTCGAAAACGCATCCAAAAAATTTAGAGAATTTAAGGAAGATGGAAATTTTAAATGTGGTGGCAATGTGTAAGAGGCAGCCATGTTTGAAACGTGACGGATATTCTACCAATCTGACTTCAAAGGAGGTTCTGTGGCGCTTACCACAGAAGCGGAACATGCGCGAACTTTTACCTACCGAATAGTGCGCACAAGAGTACGCCACGAACTGGCAGGAAGAACCCAGACACAGAAAGTGACCAAAAGAAACAATATTACTCACTTTTTTACAATACGAATCTATCTACTAGTTTATCAAGCATTATTATTCTTCATCTTCTCTTATTTAGTTTCAAGATTTGAATCACATTATTCGAGTAGCCATATCACTGGATCGTTTTGTGTGGCGGTGCTAGAACTCTGTCTGTTGTCGTTGTTTTCGCGTCGTTTTTTTTTTTTTTTTTTTTTTCGTATGACGTCAACAATATTCCTCGATTTTCGCGGTGTTTTGTAACAGAGGTTCACTTGTTTAGTCATTTTCTCCTACGGTAATTTTTTTCCGTTGGTTATTCCTAGTGTTAAACGTTATTCTAGGGCCCTATAATAGGATTTGACTTGAAATTCCAGAATCTAAAATTGAGGCCAATTCCCCATTATCTAATTATTCTCATTAGCGAACAGTTAGTCCCACAGAGCTCTGGATGGTGTCAACAAAATTTTAAAAATCTACGTTATCTTAAATCATTGAAACAAAACAATAGGTACCTTCATATTGAAAGTTTTCATGCTAGGGAGTTAAAAAATGTTTTTTATCCCTTAAGAGTGACCGACACTAATCAAAAGCTTTCAAAGGGCACAACTGGACCCCAAACGGAGCTAATACATCAAATATCATCAACATTGTTCTACGGGAACAGGTTAACACGTTCCACGCGGATTGCCTACGATGGGCGAACGAAGAGTTTTCATCTTGAAACTTAAACCATCAAATTTGAATGAGAGTTAATTTTTTTTGAAATAAATCAAAGGTTCATTTCTGAAAATGATAATCCAAAATTTTCGGCACTGTGAGATGACTCATTTGACCATGAAGTGAAGATCAAACCCAACAAATATAGGGATAGAGTTAAGAATTTGATTCGAGCTGCCAAAAAAGAGCTATTTTGCTGATAACGTAGAGAGAGCTGAAGGAAAACCGAAATATGCCATTTAATGAAAAAATTAAAAATTAGAAATTAAAAATTGCCATTTAAGAAAAACGAATAGGAATGACCCACTTATCAAAATAACAAAAAACAAAAATATCTCCCAAACCTCTCTCCGAAACACTTATTTCAAAGCAACAAATAACCGGCAAGGAGTGCTGGTTGTTGGTGGTTTATATTCTAAACGGTGCGTTTTCTGGCGTTTAGGGGGTTTCTGCAATTCAACAATTCATTGATAACAGATAACAATAATAACTTCTTCTTTGCCCTCTACAAATAGCAATTATGCAATAATAAATTTAACATGAATGGTATCAAAACCTCTACAACTTGCTTCGTTACTTTGTCCGAGTCATACATCCCACTTCTATTATCAGTTTCAAGGAAACATTCAAAATACAAGATCCCAGGATAAACTGAGCTCAAGTCAGATGTGTCCGTACGTTTATTAAATGCTTTTGGGTTACACAACCGTCGACCTAACACTGGTTCTCGATCTAATATTGTTGTTGCCTCAAAACTGAACTCAACCAACCTGATTCCTCCTTCATTTCATAAAGGATCTAAAACCAAAAAAACAATGCCGAGCGTCGATATTAATAACTCTCAAAAGATTTCGATGAGCTCTGAAGGAGCTTTTTTTTCTCTGTATTGGCATAAACACAATGCTCCACGTATGCAGAAACATAGAAAAAACACAGAAATATCTCCCTAAAAGAATCACAAAAAGAAGCTCAGACTCACTAAATACGAATACTTCGAGATAGGCTTTCTTTAATTACGGAAAAATTCAGTGTGGTAACAATCAAAAAGCGTAGGTAGAAGCACGTCCGCGTATACTACGAGTCATTGCTTTGTTAGCATGTTCCATATTAGATGAACTTCACTTCGAGCTCCATCTTCTGTAGAATTTACTTTCGTTCCTTCGTCGACCTACTTACCCACCGTGAAATCTCTGGCAATAGAAGGGAAGACTTTCCCACTTCAATCGCGAGAAATCCCAAAGGACCTGAGAAGATAGAGAAGGAATCCGAATTCGTTTTAGCATTTTCTAATGTTGCCGTCGAGTTTGTTTTTATCGATATTTCAAGACGCTATCTCCGAGTTTTGCATCAGCTCTGCTGGCAGTATGGAGTACGGAATTGCTAAAATAAATATGTAGGTAGAATGAGTCTCTTTCATAACCCTAGAATGGCATCGTGGGGTGGATTCCACCCCAGCAGCTCTTCTTTTGAGCACCACTTCTTTTCTAGGAATCCCCCTCTCTCCCTCCCCTCCCTGTATAAACGCCGCGGGGTCTTACGAACCGTGTCATGTAGTTTCCGGAGTCAGTTGTGCGTCAGATTCTAAAGTGGCACGCTGCAAAGTGATTCTGGGGTGGAATGCACCCCGCGGTACAGTTAACCGACACATTTTCCGCGATTCTGTAGTATAGAAAAGTCCCTTATGTATATTCTGACATAATTCTTTTTTTCCAGTTTTGGTGTGAACTCTCTAGTTTTTGAAAATTATAGTTCGTTGATACTAAAGAAGTCAAATAAATGTCACCTTGAATTTTTAAATACCTAACGTTTTGAAAAAAAATAAATAAATAAAAAAATACGCAATTTACGCACTTGTTCAAGTTTTTCAGTGTTCAACGAATCGATACAACCTTATTTCATGGTTTCCTTTTTCCTTCTCAATCCTTTCGTTCTGAAAAATCATTCAAAAATGCAATACACGACAAAAAGTGATTTTAAACTTTTTTGAGCATTTTTCAAAATTTGGGGTGAAATCCACCCCGCGGTGCTGGTAGCGTTGGATCAAAACACAGTGCCATTCTAGGGTTAACAAGCTTAAACTATATCTTCCAACTTTAAAGTCAGTGTAATTGTTAATCTCCTATGGTGTATTATTTCCTCTCTTCAAGCGTACGATAGAATTTGATAAATTTCCAAGGGTCTTCAATACAAGGAAAATCTTAGAGTTAATAAAGGAGAATATTGAGAGCTTCAAATTTGTGCATAATACACTCAATAAAACGTTGCATAACTCAATTTTGACCATCATGGCGAAGGAATAGGCCCTTTTCCATGCCGAGCTTATTTACAAATCTCAAAGGATTTTGATGAACTCCGAAGGATTTCTTCTCAGTATTGGCATAAACACAATGCTTCTCGTATGCAGAAACATTGCCAAATGACTTATGGCATTACCACTTACCGGGGCTTTTAGAAGACGGCAGTGCGAAGATGCCTTACACAAGATACATTTCGGTTGGTAATCATCCTAATATCGATAGTAAAAGTGCTGTTTGAACTCTGATTAACACTGGAGTGCCAACACTCAGATTCTACCCCTTCAATACCAGCACTACGTCGAATTGACGTACATGAACGAATAAAAATTATACTCGCTAATTAAAAAAGAAGTTCAAGGGAAAATGAATCTAAATATAGTGTAAATTGAAAAACTTTATTGAAAAATAATCTTTCAGTCTCATTATTGCTACAACATTGTCAAATATGAATATGATCGATATGGGAGCTATATGCCACTCTCACTTTGTAGAATACCCTCGCATCACCTAACTTTACTAATATCCATTATATTTGGTAGCGCACTGTGCAGTTCTGACGACCTCATAGTACCAATGCCTACCCAATCGTGTTAAGGATGACGAGGAAGCTATGTGCTACACCCACTTGGTAGAATACCCAGTCATCACCTAATTGTACTATATCCCTCATATTCGTAGGGTACTATGCAGTTCTCACGACCTCATAGTACCAATGCCTACCCAATCGTGTTATGGATGACGAGGAAGCTATGTGCTACACCCACTTGGTAGAATACCCAGTCATCACCTAATTGTACTATATCCCTCATATTCGTAGGGTACTATGCAGTTCTCACGACCTCATAGTACCAATGCCTACCCAATCGTGTTATGGATGACGATTAAGCTATGTGCTACACACACTTGGTAGAATACTCTCTCATCACCTAATTGTAATATGTACCACATATTTTAGTTGAGTTCCAACCGACCTACCCACTACAACCGTCAAGTCAATTCATTTCAAACATCAATGCTCGTTTAGTCTAGAAGCATCCTAACTAACAAATATCCTTTCTGCGTGTACGTTGTCTACATAAATTCGAAAGATTCCCATCAACCCATCAACCGAATAGAAATGAAGGGTTGAAATTTTCAAAAATGCCCTAGTAGGTAGTAGGTACCTATGATTGGTAGGGAGGGATCTATACAGAAGGGTGATCGATACAGAAAATAATAAACCTTTGGGCAATGATTTGCAGCCTTTTTTTACCTATCAACTTTTGGTTTATTATTTTCAATAATGAACCTTTGGAACCGACCAAGAAGAAAAAAACTTTTAACACCCCCTCAAAATTTGATGGTTTACGTTTCAAGGTACGTAGAATCCAAAAATCGAATAAAAATTTGGCCGTCCGTCCGCCGTACGCGGCACTTTTGCCACTTAGTATTGACCGATTTTGATGAAATTTGGTGTGTAGGCTCCATTTTGGGTCCAGTTGTGCCCCGAAGATTTTGGTTGATGTAGGTTACCTCTAAGGGTTCCAAAATTAATTTTGAAATTTTGAAAACGCCCTAACTCAAACAATTTTGATATAAAGGTATTGTTTTTCCTTCAATTTGAGATTCTGTAGAATTTTTAGAATTTTTTGAGACCACTCGAAGCTCTGTAGGACAAACCGTTCGGTCACTACGAGAAATTGCGTTTTGGACGTAAGATAAATCAGAAACACGAGTGTGAATCGCAAAAGAGGCCTAATCTCCGTTCAAATTAAAGCTGACCGAAATGCGATCGATGTTTTTCTTCATGTTGGCTGGTTGGTGGCTTTGCAGACGAGTGATCTGTAGAAAAATAATAAACCAATGTGTAATAATTTGCAGCGTTTTTTTACCTACCAACTTTTTTATACCTACCAACCATTGGTAGGTACTACCTACCACACCATACCGCTTTCACACCTTCACAATCAAGTTTATTAGAAAGAACTAAAGGCTTCGCACTCGATTCGAAACATAGAATTCTTAATATGGAAATTTGATTGCTGGTTACGCGGAAGGCAAAACTGTATACAAATCGAAGAAATGAACAGCGATCGCGAGATTTCACACACCTACCACGTACCTACAGCAATCGCATTTTACTCAGATGAAATTTGAACGGAGATTAGACCTATTTTGTGATTCACACTCATGATTCTGTTTCATCGAACGAAAACCCTTAAGTCCTCGTAGGGACCGAACGGTTTTTCCTACTGAGCACTGGGTGGTCTCAAATTTTTTTTAAAATTCAATACTATTTAAAATTTGTTTAAAAAACGATACCTTTATTTCGAGAGTTTTCGAGTTAGGGCACTCTTGAAAATTTCAACCCTCAATTTTCACCCCTTAGAAGTGACTGACATCAACCAAAAGCTTCGCGGCACAACTAGACCCCAAATGGAGCACATAATATGGGCATATTATACTAAATTTGAACCGAATCGTTCCAGGGTTGCTAAGAAAATTGCCGCGTACATCAAATTTTGAGGGGGGTTGAAATTTTTTTCTGGCTCGATTCCAGAGGTTTATTATTGAAAATAATAAACCAAAATGGTACACGTTGCGGCAACGTAGTATTGGCACTCTAGGATCAACACGATTTTCATTCAACAAGGTATACCTTGTTGAATGAAAATCGTGTTGATCCTAGAGTGCCAATACTACGTTGCCGCAAAACTATACATAGTTTTGGTTTCCCACCTGGGTAATTTGGTTCCCCTTCGCTAGACCAAATACAGAGGAATGCCAAGGTTGATTCATCTCTCAATTGTTTCACATAATATGCACTTTGAAATGAAAAAAAAAAAAAGTTGTGCCAGTTGGAATCACTTTTGCACTCGAACAGACGGAATGAACTCCAATCGATCGACGTGAAGGTGTCCCGGATTTCCACGGAATCGCTCTCCGACGGTTTCAAAACTCTCGAATGTGTCGGTTTGGCACTTTCTACCTGAGCCACGTGGTACCGCAATCGTGTAGGGTTGGAAGCGAGGTTGGTAACTCTATTATAGTTCAGCTGACAGAGCTCGAGAGAGAGAAGCCAAGCTGACAATGCCGAGCACGTTACCAGAAAACGGGGACCCTAATGAATGGAATAGCTGTGCAGATTTCCCGATAACTCCTACCGAACGCCGTTCCACCGTTTCTGAATACCTCGAGGCTAAACATCATTTTCATCTACATCAAAAGGAATTACCTTTTACCTCCAACGGTTATTCTTTTGTCTGTGAAATGTAAGTTTCACAGTGACATTTTCTGCGAATAGTGAAAATCCAAACGAAAACTCTGTTTGAGAGAAAGAACTACAGATCTAGAAAGGGTGTGGGACTGAAGAAAAAGTTTTAACGCACAATTTTTCTAACATTGAAATATTCTGTGAAGAGATTCGACCTGTCTGTAAAGAGCCACATGAGGCACATTCTGAATTCACGCTGCTGCAGTCTCTATTAGTACCAACGTCAACTTCATATTTTTTCTGAATGTTGGCCGCATTGATATCTGTAAGTGATCTCATTCAGTAGACCAGAGATCATCATGGCATTTTACCACCAGGAGATCAGGAGGATAACCTCGTTGTTTTACATGGTCTTACCATGGATGGACAAAAAAAAAAACTTGAAGAGCAAATCTGGAGCACTTGTGTGTCTTACTTTCGAAAGTTAGCAAGCAAATGATTTGTTAAATTATGAAGAATGCCTCAAGCGTGCAGGTTTTGAAGTTATTATTTGGCACATTGTCACTCATGGATATTTTCGTTTCTCAGCTCTAAGACCTCAGAGAAGATCCCATCAACCTGATTTAAACAACCCGCCTCCAATCATGGAACCACTAATTAAATTATATATATTCGTATGACAGATTAAAAATTAAGTTTATGATAGAAATCTTCATAGAGGTGTGTCGGAACAGCTTTACCAGGACTTTGGAACCGAGTATCAACTTGTAACGGTTCCATGCAGTGACAAAAACTCAGCCCTTACCGGTCCAGTTCCACAGACTGATAAGATATCATGGAATGGCTCTGGACGGGGAAGGGATCTTTCAGACTGGTAAGCATGAAACTTGTCTCTGATTCAATTCCATGTACCAGAAAGCGTCTTTACCAATTCCATGGACCGATAAGATAATATCTTATGATTCATGATATTATCATGGAATGGCTTTGGACTGGTGAGCATGGATATTGTCTCAAGTTCTGTTCCATGTAGATGGAATTGCCCTTACCGCTTCCATGGACTGAGAAGATATAGTGGAATGGCTCTGGACCAAGAAGGGATCTTCTGGACTGGTAAGCATGTAAGTTGTCTCCAGCAATATCATTCTTATGTTATGTTCTTAAACTGCAACGAAAAATTATTATTTCCTTGAATTGTTTGGTCACTATCATAACGGGGTATTTTGGTCAATTTTTTTTATTTTTTTTTTTTCAAAACAGTATGGCTCAGGAATAACGGTAATCGGGTCTGTTCGTCGAGAAAATGTTTTTAAAAAATCAGAGAAGCTAAGGAAAGTAGAAGATTTTAATGGTGTGACGTAGCTAGCCAATCGTGACGTAGCTAGCCAACTGTCTTTGAAAAAAGTATCCATGCACCGAAACCCTTGAAAGACCTCTTGGATACTACAAAATAGTACTCACACACGCGCGCGGCGTAGTCCGCGGCGTAGTCCTTGCCTAGTATGTGTGCATTTATAGCGGCCTGCCTTTTTCAAACATGTGATCTCTTTAATTAATTTTTCTACCACATGTTATAGTATCATTGGGCTTAAAGTTGTAGTATATAGGTTTTCAAGGGTGCTGAATCCAAATTTGAGGTCAAAAACCTGAATTTCCGACCCACCGAAATACCTCATTGTCTCTTTTGTAACACTTGTTCGAGTTCTTTCCTTTTGTATTGCAAGTTGAGATCATAAGCATGGAAGAAGGGAGATTTGACTGCCGTCTTCTTCCCTGTCATACGAGTGGGATTTGACCTCCCTTGGTAGGCAGTACTGGTAATGGAACTGTACTGGTAATTTGGAACGGTTACATTTTTGTCACGAATCGTTGGAACCGTTCCGGAAAAATACCTGGACCTACACACCCCTAATCTTCTAATTATCACCCCTAGGATTATTACTTATGAGAATAAGTAAAAATCCTAGGGGTGGTAATTAGGGATGGGATTCTCCGATTACTTTTATTTGGGGATTGAATCGATCCCTAAAGTATCACATCATCATACAACCATACTATGGATACGATGTAGCTATGTGCCACACTCTTTTCGTTAGGTCTTTTTCAACACGTTAAAGGATGTTGACAGTAAAATAGTGCTCGATTTTCTTCATCGTTCCACAATATGGGAGGAAGTGTGCATAATTTCAAAATTTGAAATTATGCACACTTCCTCCCATATTGTGGAACGCTCCCATATAGCATTTAATGCTCCGGCTTTCATCCAGATGGTAGTTTGAAGTTGAGCTTTTAACTGCTCAACGACTCCAGTTCCGTCGGTAAACGGAGATTTGAAGGGTGCTCGGTTGAAAGCTCACGAAAACGGGATAGGAATAACTACTATTCAGGCAATTTGGAATGCACTTATGGATGAAAATGCAAGCTGAGAGGGTTTGCAAATTCCCTTCATGTAGGTACTCTTCGAGTACTGGATCGATAAAGTCAGAACAATCACCAATTCTCTCTAACTCATGGGAAGAGCATTAATTTGAGAGATTCAACGTAAAAGCTCAACCTCTCATGCCGATCTTTTACGTTCCGTCAGAAATTTACGTATTTGCTAAAACGAATAGCCGGGAGTTCAAGTTTTTTTTTTTAACTTATTTCATCATAGTCATTCAAACAGCTGTAGACACTAAACTCGCAGAAAAGTCGCCTTTTCTATTCAGCAATCGAGGAAACAATCATTATAAGGAAGCCAATTCATGAAATTTGAGTCAATAATCGAATTTTCAAAGAAATTATTAAAGTTAAAGAAAATCGAAATATTAGCTATACCTATGAGAGAGTTGCTAGCTTGTGGGTGTGCGACAGAGCACGAATCGTTAAAATTATACAATTAAACCTTTTCTTAAAATTTTGATCAAATTTTAAAAAATAATCTCCTCGTCTCCCCGAACTCATAGAGTACTACCCACACGTATTTTATGTTTTTTCTGATAAATATACACCAATATATAAATATATAAATAAATGTAAATATAAATGTTAGATCTCGCTATTGGTACCTACCTATTACACTATTATTAGGTTTGAATTATTTTAGTGAAATAAGCACGCGTAGGTATTTGAGAATCTAACAAAATTGTAAAAATTTATTGAAACAGAAAATATCATGCATATCCGACATATGATCAAAAATCAGGTGGTGCATGATATTTCGTAGTGTCCGTTCCGGACATCCTCCGAAACCCAAAAGTAGAATGGAAAGGGCGGCGCTGTCGGATCAGAGGAGACTTTCAGAAACTCGGCCTGGCTTCTTCTAGGTCTAAAACTTCTTCGAGGAGGTAAAGACGAATCGCCTGCCCTGAAGTGATCACCTCAGTTGCATGTGGTGTCACCTCTGTTGCATCTGGTCCCGAGATCACCTCGACGACCCTCCCAAACGGCCGGTTGACACTCGTTTTGATGTCCGAATACAGGGCTGAGATTCGATTATGGAGGGCTAAGAACCGTCTCATTGCAGCTAGAAAAGCTTCAGTGCTTAGATCGTCCACAAGTTGTAGAAGCACTGCACGGAATGAAGCACTAGCGAATAGTGCAATCCACACTTTTCTTCTACCTTTCGGATATAAATATATGTAATCCTTAGAAATATAAGTGTGCGATGATGCTGAATCAAGCATTGTACGAATTGAAATCAATTTACCCTTCGTGGGGTTGTTTACTCTTAATATGAGAGTTTGTAATATAAAATTGGTTTGAATATTGATTTGAGCACACGTAGGTGTGTTTTGTTGATTATCCTCTTGCTCAGGCTTGAAAATAGGATTATTGCTAGTCGGTAATGATTTTGGTTTACCTTGCTCGGGTGGTCTCTTACTGGATGTTCCTGAAACAAGGGTTGTGGCTGTAGGGATATCATCTTTCTTGTTCTCTGCCACAAAACTATGTCTTGATCTGCTTATTCTTTCTTCGCTGTTTACTTCAGCCTTCATGAAATTCATTAGCTCGTCCCGAATAACGCGATGATCCTCCTTCTCTGAGTTCCGTCTCTGTTCCCATGCTTTCAATACACCATAAGGCTGTGCGGATTCGATGCCTCTCATCGAGTAGAGTAAAGGAGAATGTTGGTCGGTTTCCACCTCAAGGGCTTCTGGGGCGTGTAGCTGATCCCACACTTCCATTGGCTGCAGAGAATTTGGCTCAGTGAGATGTTCATATCGACAGCGGCACTTGACAATCTTTGTGCGGTATTCTTCCTCGGTCGCACACTCTGCAAGGAACACGTCCTGTGTGACACCTGTGGAGATGAGCTCGTCCTGAATTTGCAATTCGGTTTCAAGAAGACTTTCGCCCGTATCTTCCAGATTTCTTAGGCAGATCGTTAGCTCCAGTGGAGAAGTGAAGCGCGAGGATTCAAATTCTTGAGCCGCTGTACAAAACTTTTCCAGTTGGGCATCAAAAGTTTTTGCGTATTTCGCACGGAATAGCTTCAATCTAACCATTTCGATAGGCAAAGGTCGCCACTATATTAGATCTCGTTATTGGTACCTATTACACTATTATTAGGTTTGAATTATTTTACTGAAATAAGCACGCGTAGGTATTTGAGAATCTAACACAGTTGTAAAAATTTATTGAAACAGAAAAATATCATGCATATCCGACATATGATCAAAAATCAGGTGGTGCATGATATTTCGTAGTGTCCGTTCCGGACAATAAATATATAAATTGTTTGTTATATAATATTTTCACACTTTTTCGATAATTTTGATTCCTGAAATAGGTAGTACTTATAATACATTTTGTGAGGAATCCGAATATACCATTAAATGGTATAATACATTTTATTATTACTATGTTTGAGTGCTTCATAAAACAATGAACAACTTTTACACCAACTGATTAAGTGTTTTCGGTATCGGAAATCATTAAGGATTAAGATTCAAACCAGGAAAAACAAGATTATTACTGAGCTGAGGAAAGCTCTATTCTAGAGAGGTTTTGAGAGTTAATTTATTCTTAGCTTACACTTTTTTCTCAACCTCGGCTTTTTCCTTCTTCGTGGAACTAATCTCATTAGCATTCAGAAAATAGAAAGGCTTGGTAAGTGGTTTAGTTGTAGAGGAGATAAGGTCACAGCTGAACTTGTGAACATTAATTTTTTGACTATTTAAATTTGGAAAGAGAGAGATCGGTCCAGTTTGGTTATGTACACAGAGGCTAAAGATCTCTAATGGAGTGGCATATACGCAGACTACAGTAATTAGTAGTATTGGTAGAGGTAATTATAGTTAGTATAGTTATAGGTATTATTGGTGGCTGAAAGCTTCGAACGAGGTACGAATTTGAAGTCACTTTGCGTTTTATGTTTCAAGTTGAAGCAAATACCGGGTGAGCATTTACCTCTTGGAACTAACCATCAACGAAAACCTTGTGATCATTGGAATATAAATTACTCTCATTATTCAACCATGATTCATCGGTTGGAGCTCTTGTTAGTATCATTCGCTTCTAAAAAAACGCCATTAATTAGGGAATTATTCACTAATTAAATAATTAATTATTCTCATTAGAAAACAATTGGCTCTCACCTCTGGGTAATGTTAATTTTTTCTAATAACCGCAAATTTAAATTAATGGAAAAACAAAACCTGTATATCAAAAGTTTTCAAGCTCGGGCGTTTAAAAAATGTTTTTCCCCCACTTTCCACCCCTTAGAAGTGAATAAACAAAAACCTTCCAGGGACCTTTCTAAGTGGAGTAGGTACAAGTAAGATGTACAGCGGACGGACGGAAAAATGTTTATTCGATTTTCGTATTTTGCATACCCTAAACGTACATGCATCCCTTACATCACATAGGTACCCTAATTGTATAATCCTTGAAATTTTGAGTGGGTTATGTTTTTTTCTTGCTCAATCCCAAAGGTTCATTATTGACAATAAAAAGCCAAATAAAGATCTTTCACGTGAGGGTTTTGCCTTACCTTGATATTTTGAACATTCTCTCATACAACTTATAGAACCTTCGAACCCGAATTTCTTCGATATCTCCTCATCGGTAACTTTTACCGAACTAATGAAACCTCTAATGAAGACCAAAGACGAAAAGCCTGGTCTGCCCTAAAGATTCGATTTAGGCCTTTAAGTTCCCTTAGAGAGTTCTAGCTGAGGGTTGGAAATACCGAGAGGAGGGGCGTTAATGAATATTAGCGGAATTAGGGAAGTTGAATTAGTCCCCATTGGCTGGCCCTAATTTTCCAGCCCCCGCCCTCCTCTATATTCTCATTTTGTGTTGAGCTTTAGCCGAGTAGAAAACTATTGCATGCCGCTTTTCGCCTTTTAATCTTTGATAAGTCCTTGAACGTTCAGTAGAGTGCAAATTTTGTGATGAACATTGGCATAATGATTTATTTATTTATATTATTTATATTTACGTTCAAGATGAGATTGTACTAGCCTTATTTTTACGGGTCCACATAGAATGAGGAATTTCACCGAAATCTGTTTGTATTTTTCCTGAATAGTTAATGGTGTGGGATAGATGAAAATCGGGCTGATTTCGGAAAATAAGTCTCCTGTTATTTTTGGGAGACAATCAAAATTTTTGATTTCAAAACTAACCGGGAAAACGGACGTGCAGCGGGAACGCTCGCTGATTGGGCTGTTCGGATCGCCGTCTCCTCCCAGTGTTGCCCATTGGGACGACGAAATCGTGTTTTATAAGAGAAAAGTTATCAAACAAAAACAGGGGAAACCTAATTTTCCCCATCTTGCTTTTTCTATTTTTTTCTTCAGTTTTTAGATTTCGAACTTTACTGTTTCGTGAAATTTTGCATCTGGGGACTATAGATTTCTCGATCTCAGCGCTTCAAGCGGCCATAAATGAACTATTCCAGGATGACGTCATTTTCCCGCGTTTTTTAAACATTCGTATTTTCTAAACTGTTTTGTTTATTCGTAAATTAGGAAGTCCGAGCTGAAAGTTTGCCTTAGGAGGTTTTTCGAGGTGCTGAATCCGATTTTGGGGTCAAAAATAGGAAATTCTGACATGGTGAAATTCCTCATTACAGTTTTATATTTACATCTTCAAAATAGTTGATTTTGAAGCCTCACACCTCCTTTTTCTTTTTTCTCACACTTCATAGCGGTGCTGGAACCCCAATGCTGGAATAGCCTTTAACTGGTCGGTTACAGCTCCAAGTAAAAGTGCTGAATGACCGTTTGGCTTAAAGGTACGAACAACAGATACCAATTTTGAACCATCGTTGAAAGCACTGTGGGAAGAATAGTGGGAAAAATTATGGGGTGGCCATTTACGGTTTACATAGAGTCCAAGCAACCAGTTTTTGGGAGATTTGAGAGAAAAAAAAATTCAGAGAATGACTTCAAAAGGGGGTTATTTGAAGTTTTTTTTTTTTGACTTGTTTTATTGCACCGAGTTACAATTTATAATCAACATTTTTTTTATACATAGGTAGTTGGTGTACGTTAAGAAAACTAAGATACTTCACTTAGCTCTTGTTGTCCAGAAATTTGCACTTCAAGATGGTCACACTAAGGCCCACTTTCACCAAACATTCAAAACGAGTTTAAACCAAACGAGGTTCAGTGAATTAGATCGTGCGGCTTGGTTCTCTCAAGTCTTGTAAGCAGATCATATGTGTTGAGAGGCTGGGTGACATCATCATTTACATGATCTAAGAGCTTTAAAAGGTGATTCATGGCTTGGTTACAAATGACCTCATTGACAGATTTAGTCTTCAGCTCGTAGTGAAGTCTGTCATTTCTGAAGTATCTGTATGCATCAACGCAGCATCGCAGTACATTATTCTGGAAGCGCTGAATCATGTCTCGATTGCTCTGGGCAGTGCATCCCCGCAGTTGTGCACCGTAAGTCCAGACAGGCAGACCTGACAGTCCTGACTAGCTTGTACGAGTACCTACATTATAAGCTAACTGTAGACAGACAATTTAAACCGTCAACCCATCAGTCAGTACATTCTTCCGAATTGAATCAAAAGCTCAGCTTCTTCCTTCTTTACGTGGGACTTCCACCTTAGTTTGGCATCCAGCGTCATTCCAATATAACATATTATGTTGCTTCATTGGCATACGGTATCACCTTGTTATCGAAAAAGGCTTTCACACAGTTGATCCTTTTATCCGTGAAATCAACATGCACCGACTTGGTCTCATCCGTTCTAACTCTACATCTCAGTGTCCGATCAAGAATGCGGGAGACACAGAAATTTAGCTTGGTAACTGATTCACTGTTTGTTTCCCCAGTCGCTATAATTGCAGTTTCATCCGCAAAAGTAGCGAGGGTATTACCTTCAGTTTCTGGTAAGCCAGAATTGTATAGAAGATACAGTAGTGGGCCCAGTACGCTGCCTTGCGGCACTCCAGCTTGTATGATTTTTAGCTCTGAAAAAGCAGTATCCTGTCTGATACAAAAAAATCTGCTGGATATGTAGGACTGCAAGAGATTAGCATAGGATTCTAGCAGCATTTTACGAAGCTTGTGAATCAGTCCTTAATGACATACTTTACCAAAGACCTGAGTCACATCAAGGAAGATGGCAGAGCAGACCATCTTCTCTTCTAGCGCTCTCTCAATAATACCTGTAATTCTATGTGCTAGGTCTATAGTAGAATGGTGCTTCCTAGACCCAAACTGAATTTGAAGGGTGGAGATATAAAATTTTAATTCTACCACTAGTAAGAGTAGGCCTGGAGGGTCTAATCAACGTAATCATTTTCGAAATTGACAGATTCAATATTTCCATTTTAAACTCAGTAATTAAGCTTCAACGTCTACTTTATTTACTTTGTGTGGGTGAAATCGTGAACGGGCAGAATTTTAAAGAGTGAAAAAGCGTTTCCATCATAAATCTGGGTCATGTTTTTTTTTAATTTTCTTTTTTTTTGTGTGTGTCGTATGCCGGTCAGTTTGCACTGGGTAGCAAACAACCCGCGTTGTAAATCCACTGTTCGCATATCGCTACACGTACGCCATTGTTCCTCGTTGCATTGCTAATTCCAACGCTAGAAAGGGTCTCGGGTAGTCACTGGTTACGTTTCGTGTTGAGAGGTCCCAACAGGTGTTTACCGCTGCCGGGGCGTGATTTTTAATTCACGAAGTGGTTTGAATAACACCGGAAAGACGACTTGCCGGCATGTTGAATCAGGAAGGCGCCCCAGAAGTAGCCCACATGAACACTAATAATTAGTTAGTATAATTAGTTGAAATTTAGGAGCCAGGTCTGAAATTTTCAATACTTTTATCAGGGATTCGAATAAATTTCTATTTTCACTCGTGAAGTGAACAAAATCAGTTAAACATATTTTGAGTTGGATTGGCTGAGTGGAATAACATGAATAGTAGAATCAGTTTGTGTAAAAAAGCTCCATCGATTGATCGAACTGTACCACTGATAATTTTTCCCATATGAAACTGTTCACTAACTCGTATACGGTTTTCTGTCTTGACAAACAGCAACACGTTTTTGAAGTTGTTTGAATTATCTCGATTATTTAACAAACCACCCTCTGTGATTCACAGTGTTCTTCAAAAAAAAAGCTAATAAGTTTGTTAAATGAGAACCTATATTTGCTCAAACGTATTTCACCGAGACACTCATAGCAATACAATTTTATAAAAACCCACTCAATACAAAATAAACCCAATCTTTTGGCTTCAGGATCTTCCAATAACGAGGGACAACAAACAAAGTCCCTCTCTATTTTGCAGATCCTGTTGACCCCAATAGATTCCATGATGGTCAAATTCCTGAGTCTTGTCAAAGGCTTCGTCATTATGACTGCGACATTTGCAGGTGAGGGAACGTAGTCGATGATCAATCTTTCATTTTTCACCAAGTCCTTTACGTAGAATAGCTTGATACTGATGAGCACATTATTGCCCTTCGTGAAACTTATTGCTGCCTGGTCTTCACTCCAAATTTCATGCAGCCTTCTTAGACTACAATCAATTTAATCCAGGACATACTGTGGCCAGACCAAATCCATAGCACAAGCAGCTAATGCCATGAACTATAAGATGTTGTGTTTATCAACCCACGGCATGCATAAACTGTCAAGTATCGGGAATGGGGTCGTTCAACAAACGCTGTTATTGCCGAGCTTTCGGAAAATTTATTCCCTTCATCAGGGCCTGAAAAATACAACAGGCACACTCAGGCAACAGAAGCTGGAAGAAACGGAAATACACTAGTCATAACAAGAATCAAATTACCTATTGAGATCAGTACAGATATACAAATTTTGTTACTAATGAATCAACAAATGGATACGGAACAAGAACAAAACAATTAACTCACTCAAAGCAGCTACATGTGAGGAGAGTGAACCCACCAACTCATACTCTCATTGTTTCAACTTTGTCAAACTAAAAACCAAAATTTATCATTAAAATTGAAAATTGAAAACTAAAAATCTAAAAAGGTCCACACAACTCTGTAATCATAAGCATCACACGCTCTGTAGTCATAACTACTACATCAGTAAATCCCAAAGTGCCTTCAACAACTTAAAATTATATCAACTTTTAAACTTAACAGGATATGTTAACAAAGCGTAAATAGTAACCATAAAAACTCACCTTTTAGAATAAATAATAGCATCAGGCTTCCAACAATAACAAAACAATAAATTTTAAAATTTTCTAGGCATATAAATAACAATAAAACTTTGGAAACAAAACTAAACTAATTCTGGTTTGTAGCTTAATATAAGAAGCGGGTTTCAATAATTTGAACAACGCCTTTCTTCCTAATCAAACCTTTTATTATAATGAAATTTGAGTAGCATAAAAATGATCAAATAAAAAGAAATAAAAAATTCCCTAAAGGAGCTCCTTTTATGTAAATTTCGGAACAACTCTGGTATGATGAAAATAGTACGGCCTTTTTTCGATAAATGGTTAAAAGAAAAGTCTGACTTGGTGACTCGTGGTGACTTTTGGTGGTTGATGGGTTTCTCCCGGAGCTTCTGACGGCGAGTTTGGGTAGGATTGGCCCGAAATCCTCAGCGAATGCAAAGCGTCAGAGGAGAAGCGATGCCGCGATGGTGCCCAAGAAAATCAGTTGGACGGATACTGATGTGAAGGTGGGATACTGAGACCCAACGTGGTCGTCGCAGGCAAAGCAGTTGCAGCGCAGCAAGAAAAATATGGCGAGGATACTGGGACCTCACGATAAATGAACTCAGAGCTTGAGATGTGACTGACGCGACTTGTCGTTGGCAGTCGTAGGACGATCTCCTGCTCCCCACTTGCACCTCACAATTCCGGCACGTCTCACCCTTATCGCTGTGAACTTGGTCCGATGATCCACGGCTTAAAAGTACACATTCCTAACACTTTAACTAAAATAAAACAGAACGCTGAGGCGTTAACTAATTCCATTGCACATCCCGAAATCACAGCCTAGGCACAATCCACTGGTAGACACAGACGTTTGTTTCATTCTTTCATCTTCTTCACTTCCTGCCGAATGCTAGCATAAATAGAGCTCAGGCCATTTACATCAGTACGGTAGTTACATGCTGCAGGGGTCAACTGAATGTAACACATCTCCTTAAAAAGCCGCCGACCAATGAGCTTCTCGTGGTCTAATATTTTCAGTTCGTCAAATTTGAACTCATGACCAAACTCTGTTACATGGTCAGACAAAGCTGTGCTCTTTTGTTGCGATCCTGTGCTCCGGCAGTCCTGCTTATGCTGGGCAATACGCTCACGTATATACTGTTTTGTTTGCTCCCACGTGCTAGAGTTTTAGTTCAAATGCAAATAAGCGTATCACCACAACTATCTTTATTTGTTTTCATAACATCAACGTCTCACAAACGTCCAAACCACACTGGCAGGGTACTATCCTCCACTAGGGATAGTAAAGCCTTTTTCTCCCTTGAATCAGCTGCTTCGCATTATCTCGAGCTTTATAAAAATAGGTACCTAAGCTTATCTCATCAGTTTCAATGGAAAAACGCTTTACATTAACGCCTAGCGGCAGATACATGGACGAATTCTGCCACTCAGTGGGAAGTGGCTTCATTATCATTAAATTAATGATAATATTCAATAATTGAATATTAATAATTAATTACTAATGACATTAATAAATAATTATTAATATTCAAAATATTGAATATTGAATTCGGTTATTAAAGAACATGCGAATATAAGCGACGGATTCAAAACCGTATCGTGTCGCTCGGAAAATTCGGCGTCAATCATTAGTGAACGATATGGGTTAATGATCTATCACTCAGACTTTATTGAGCCTGATGGACGTAGGCTTGTTAGAGCCTGTAAAATTATTATGGTATACTTCCTCATGTTATCATCTCACGGCGTAATCTGATTAGCGAGCGTACACGAGACATCACTAATAAGCTGACAGTTGAGCTGAGTTAGTTAGCTCTGTGTGACGTTGCTGTGAAAATCAAGCTCATCCAGTATGTTGGCCGGTTTTGTTCACGACCTTCCATCCTACTGTGTTTATGGTATAAGAGTTGCACGATGGACGTGCAGAACTGAAACGGGTTTACATTCAGAGCGACGAACAGCGTCAATAACTTGCGAGTTTAATGACGACGAAGAGACGAAAAAAGAATTGGGCCTGTAAGCGAGATTGATAGCTCTTTTGTTGACGGGAAACGCCTCTGCTCAACCTCATAAATTACCAGATAACGCAACGAGGCGCATTATAAACGCTCAAAATCCTCCATTCATAGCCTTCCACCAGAGTACTGTACAAATCGCCGGTCTTTCCCTCCCAATTTTTGATTATACCCTGTCATATGGGCGGAAACAAGCTATTCCCATGTAGGATTGTACCAACGCCAATTTCCTGAGATTCGATATATAAAGAAGTAAGCTAGTTGGAGTAGTTAACGTATTAAAACCCATTGTATAACCGTCAGTTGGGTTCTGTAAATATGTAGGGTGGTGGCACCAGTGTCATACACGTTAACGGAAAATTTCCCGTTTTTGCTCAATATCTAGGCCAGATTACATCGTAAAAATAGTATAGGCGATAAAATAGCAAGAATGACTGTTTGAGAACGCTGTAAAACCCAGAGAAATGAAATATTCAGTTTCATTCAGCTATGAATGAAATATTTTCGAGAACTCTTTTTTTCCCCCGGTTTCATACATGGCAAAACGCTGCAAATTATTACACAATGGTTTATTATTTTTCTATATAGATCACTCGTCTACAAAATTACCAACCATCCAATATGAAGAAAGAAAAAAAAATCAAAAAATAAAAAAAAAAAATAAAATAAAAAAATAAATCAAAATCACCAACCATCGATCGCATTTTGGTCACCTCTAATTTGAACGGAGATCAGGCCTCTTTTGCGATTCACACTCGTGTTTTCATGTATATATATATATATCAATATAAACCCTTAAAGTTGAAGTTGAAGTTGAAGTTCTCATAAGGCGCTTCACTGACCGTACACCCGCCTCCCAGATCCCTCCAAAGTGTGGTGCTGAAGGAGGGTTAAAATGCCAAGAAATCTCCTTCTGAGCAGCGTACCTAGAGAGTTGATCTCTGGCTTCCTTCTCTTTGAACCACAAATAAAGTTCTCTGAGCTTGTTGGCTGCTCCTACAAAGTTTGTCCCAAGATCGGAATAGACATCCTCAGGGAGTCCCCTCCGAGCAAT
The DNA here is from genome assembly GCA_009739505.2 of Apolygus lucorum. Lineage (NCBI taxonomy): Eukaryota > Metazoa > Arthropoda > Insecta > Hemiptera > Miridae > Apolygus > Apolygus lucorum. Next base: position 31,946,704 of record CM019169.2, read on the forward strand.
GAATCTTTCAAAAGTGGCAAGAAAGGCTTCCGTACTTAGACTTGTCACAGCTTCCAAGTGTAGGGCCTTGGTCTCCATACACACAAGAAGGCATAAATAAATTTTGGAGAGGGGAGCCTTTCTTCGCAACGATTCACGCATTGTAAAAGGACCAGCGAAGTCCATTCCAACCTTGCAGAACGCATGCTTACCTTGTACCCTGAAGGAAGGTAAGTCTGCCATGATAGGGTTTGGTGATTTTGCTGTCTGTTTGAAGCACTTGATGCAGTGAAATATTCGCTGTCGCACGATACGCCTAAGACCAGGAATCCAAAAACGGGTATAAAGCATTGCTTGAAGAAGAGTTGGACCTGCATGTAAATAACTCAAATGGTAGTGATCTACAATTAATGTAACAAAATGCGATTTGGAAGGTAACAATATTGGATGTTTATGATCGTATTGAAGATTTGAGTTTTTCAAACGACCTCCAACTCTCCAAATACCATTTTGATCCAAGAAAGGAGATAGGTTTTCAAATAGACCTTTGATAGTGTCATGGTTATCGGATTTGTCATTTAGAAAATAATGACGTTGTAAAATTTGAATACAGAACAACATAGCTGCCCTTAATTCTTGTGTCCTTATAGGGCCAGTTATATTGGAAATTCCTCTATTTTTACGATTCTCGAGCCTACGTTGTAAAGTAGCAGTAACACGCAAGAGTTGAGTATAAGAAGAAAATCGCTTCATCCAGGTGATAAAAAATGGAGGAACTCTGGAGGCTGTAGGAAGAGAGACCCAATTAGGTTTTGTTTCCGGTAATGAATCTGGTATTGTGAACGATGGTGTAGGCCATTGGTTTGATGGTAACCTGAGCCAGTCTGGGCAATTCCACCAAAGGTGATGGTCAACCAAGTCACCTGACATGAGGCCTCGAGATCCACAGTCTGCTGGATTCAACTCGGAGTCAATATGGCACCAGGTGTCAACTGAAGTGGAGTGAGTAATCTCTGTTACTCTATTTGCTACAAATGTCTGGAGTTTATAGGGTTGTGTGTTCAACCATCCCAAAACTATAGATGAGTCAGTGAAGAAGACTGGGGATTGCACAGTGCCAGTGAGTCGATCTAGAAATGAAGATAGTGAATTATACAATCTAGTTAACAATAGTGCACCTTGTAGTTCGAGACGAGGAACGGATATAGTTTTAACTGGTGCAAGTTTAGTTTTTGCTGTCAGTAGTTGCGCTCTAATATCATCAACATGAACTGTTCTCAAGTAAATAGCTGCACAATAGCCTTTGCAAGAAGCATCGCAAAAGGCTAGGATTTGAAATGCATGTACTTCAGAAGTGCCAACAAAACGAGGAATGTTGATGCGTGATATGTTCGACAGCTGCTGAATGCATGAATTCCACTGATGCTGCATTGATGATGAAATTGGTTGATCCCATCCCAATCCTTGCTTCCAAATTTCCTGGATAAAGCACTTCATCATCATTGTTGAAGGAGACAAGAATCCTAGAGGATCGTAGATCTTCGCTACTAGTGATAAGATCCCTTTCTTTGTGTAGGTTACCGAGGGCTGATGTATACTGTAGGAAAAACAGTCTGTCACGGGATTCCATTGTAAGCCTAGAATTTTCAAAGAAGGGGTGTCTTCTGAAAATACAGGTATGGGATCATTGGATGATGATGACGATACAGCTTGTAGAATTTCTGGAGAGTTGCTTGCCCATTTGCTCAGGGCAAAGCAACCAGAATTCATTATTCCAATTACTTGCTGTTGCAATTCTAGAGCTGCTGCTACAGTGGATGCTCCTGTTGCCAAATCGTCAACATAAATATCTTTACCAATCACCTCAGCCGCTGGAGGGAATTTGGCACCTTCATCAAGACAAAGTTGTTTTATGACGCGAAGAGCTAAATATGGGGATGATGTTAATCCATAAGTTAATGTATTTAGTTCGTAGGTTAGCAAGGGCTGCGACTGATCAAATCGCCAATAAATATGCTGATAGATTCGATCGGCTGGATCTACAATAACACCACGAAACATCTTTACAATGTCAGTGACAAAGGCAATTTTGTGAGATCGAAAGTTGAGGAGAATTTCTCGAATGTCGTTTTGAAGTTTACCTCCTACTAGTAGGTAGTCATTCAAAGAGCCATGTTGAGTTGTAGTACTTCCGTCAAAAACCACTCTCAATTTGGTTTTATCGCCTTCGTCCTTCAAAACAGCATGGTGAGGGATAACAAATTTGGAAGAAGAGGATGTGACAGATGCATGTTCAAGTTTAATGTACTCTTCGATAAATGTATGATACATCTGCTTCAAATCAGGTTCTTTTCTGAACTTAGATTCCAAATTGAAGAATCGTTTACGTGCGGCATTTGCAGAGTCTTGAAGTTGAGGAACTGAACTCTTAAATGGAAGTCTCACTACATATTGTCCAGACGGTAAACGGTAATGTGTTGTAGTGAAATGACGTTCACACTGCTCATCAGCTGAGTCCATGGGAACTGCAACACTAGGCTCCTCCAAATACCAAAACTGCCTTAGCTCTTCATGTAAATCATCGTCAGAAATGGTGAACAAAGATGTCGAAGTAGCGGACGATTGAGGGTTTGAAAATGACCCCATCACAATGTTACCAAAGACTGAAGAAAACAATTTTGGATGATCCGGATTGATTGAAGTAATGTTGCCAGTCCAAATATCTGCAAACAGTTCAGCCCCTAGTAGAAAGTCAACGGGTGCAGACTTCCAAAATTCTGGATCAGCTAAATCAAATTTGATGTACAATTGATACAGAGATGAAGGAAGTGAAACGCTTGGAAGGAATGTGGTAATGTTCGGAACTACAATGGCGTTGGTACTTAATTGTGCTGCTCTTCCACAAGGTCTCAAAAAACAGGATACTTGACCTCTGGCTCCAGAAAGTGGAGTCTCCCCAATCCCTGATACACGGCGCTTGAAAGGTTCAAGAGGTAATCCTAATCTGCGAAGGCAGCTCTGAGTCATGAATGAGTGCTGACTTCCACAATCAATGACAAGTCTCACCTTCTGGAACATTCCCCTAGCATCACGAACTTCAGCTAAGGCTGTGCCCAGCAAAACATCTGAAACTGGTGTACTGACTGAATTCAACGAAGCACTGGGAGTGGTACTAGCAGCAGAACTGACCGAGGTGGCATGAGTCGGCTGTGTAGATGACTGCTGATGAACGTTGGTGGAAAAATCTCTGTGGAGGAAAGAATTATGCCGCTTTGAACAATACCGACAAGTCCACTTGGAGGGGCAAACTTTGGTAAGATGAGAGTAAGATAGACAATTTCGACAACCTTTCCAATTCTGAAGCAGTTTATGACGCTGTTCAACGTCAGCAGTAAGGAATTTTTGACATTTCCTAACCGAATGAGCCCCTTCAGAACATATGATGCATTTCAGGTTTTCTTTTGAACCATCATTTCCATTAACGTTTCTCGAAATTAAAGAATTTGTGTTAATAGTGTTTTTCTTGTTATACAGCGTCTTTGGTTTAATCAAAGATGTTGAGTAACTTTTAGATGAGCTATCAGCTAGTTGAAGTGCAATAAGACGTTCACGAACAAATTTGCTCAAATCATCAAATTTTGGAAAGGGAACATGTTTGTGAGCATGTTCAAATTGTTCTCTTGTCTTGGAATCCAAAGTTCGAATAGCTAAATTAAACAGAACAAAATCGCTCTCGTCTTGAATTCCCAAATTTTTGAACGCTGAAATATTGTCAACAACTTTGGTGAGAAACGTCTTCAAAGATTCGACAGTTGAAACATCTTGATTAGGCTTGAATTGATAAAGTTGGTTCAGGTATGAACTGGCGATGAGCCGCTTGTTCTCGAAAGCATCAGTTAGCGCTTTCCATGCGAGCAAGTAATTCGCTTCTTGTCTCGGAAAGGTTGAAATAATAGTTGCCGCAGGTCCACTGACGCTAGACGATCAGTAGTGAAATTTCTTCATCAAAGATAACGAATTGTCTTCGTGTATTATTGAGGTGAAATTATCTCTGAAGGTTGGCCAATTTAAAATTTGTCCATCAAAAGTCGGCAAGGGAATTATCGGTAAATGCGATTTGCTATCTGAGACGAGTGTAGTATTGCCTAAGGCCGATGTTGATTCATGGATTGTCAAATGTTGACGAGATGCCGCCTGTTCACTGGATTTAATAATCTCCATATTGGTGTGAATTTCGAAATAATATTTCTGAAGACGAGGATAAATCAATTTATCTTCTTCAGATGGAAACCCTTCGGCAGTGTCACATAACTCATCGTGCAATGTTTCGAACCTAGAATAATATTTCTCTAGCGTATGAAACATTCCCTTGAATTGCGGGATGTCCGTCGGATTTCGTATAGAAAGCCTACCTTGTTCATTAATTTTTTGAACAGTTTTTGCAGCCTCAAGCATCCTTTTGTAAAGTGGTTCCTTAGTGTACGCTGGCTGGGTGGATTCACCAGGAGGAGACATGGTGATAAATTTTCAAAATTCAGTGACGTAAGAATCAAGGTTGAAAATTCAAATTTGGGATTGAGAGAGAAAAAGGTCAAGGAAAGTTTAGGATTCGATGGAAGACGAAAGGAGTGAGCCCTGTACAAATTCGATATATAGGTAGGTAGACGAATACAGTATTACCTACTTGCCAAAACCTGATCAACAGCAAAAAAAAAATTTTTTTTTGATCTGATTGGATCGGAATCAATTAAGTGAAATAGGAATATTTTCTCTTAAATATTCAAAGGGAAAGATAAGTGTTAAAACTAAAAGTTGTCCAAGTGTGGTACACGGTACCTATCGACACTTGAGAAACAAATTATTATCATCTATGAATGAAACACAAGTACCATGAAAAGTGGTACCTACGTGAATAATTTGTGAAGGACGGCACTAACAGTAGGTATTTAATGTCATTCCTTGAAGATAGTAAATCGATGATGAAACTTAGAAGGCAGTATGAACTTACTACATTACTTCATGCGAGTTAGGTAGGTACCTACCAACAACGGCGAAATAGTTTTATATATGGATGAAGACCTTAACTAATTATAATAATATTGATTTCAATTGCATGTAAGAAATAAGGATGCTTTTAGGTACCAAATAGATCGGGCAGAAATTATATAAATTCCTTTGATACTCAATTTTCGGAATAATTTTGCTACTCAAATTCAACTTGAAAAGAACCACGCTCTGCTACCATTTGGTTTGTAGCTTAATATAAGAAGCGGGTTTCAATAATTATAATGAAATTATAATTATTGATTATTATAATGAAATTTGAGTAGCATAAAAATGATCAAATAAAAAGAAATAAAAAATTCCCTAAAGGAGCTCCTTTTATGTAAATTTCGGAACAACTCTGGTATGATGAAAATAGTACGGCCTTTTTTCGATAAATGGTTAAAAGAAAAGTCTGACTTGGTGACTCGTGGTGACTTTTGGTGGTTGATGGGTTTCTCCCGGAGCTTCTGACGGCGAGTTTGGGTAGGATTGGCCCGAAATCCTCAGCGAATGCAAAGCGTCAGAGGAGAAGCGATGCCGCGATGGTGCCCAAGAAAATCAGTTGGACGGATACTGATGTGAAGGTGGGATACTGAGACCCAACGTGGTCGTCGCAGGCAAAGCAGTTGCAGCGCAGCAAGAAAAATATGGCGAGGATACTGGGACCTCACGATAAATGAACTCAGAGCTTGAGATGTGACTGACGCGACTTGTCGTTGGCAGTCGTAGGACGATCTCCTGCTCCCCACTTGCACCTCACAATTCCGGCACGTCTCACCCTTATCGCTGTGAACTTGGTCCGATGATCCACGGCTTAAAAGTACACATTCCTAACACTTTAACTAAAATAAAACAGAACGCTGAGGCGTTAACTAATTCCATTGCACATCCCGAAATCACAGCCTAGGCACAATCCACTGGTAGACACAGACGTTTGTTTCATTCTTTCATCTTCTTCACTTCCTGCCGAATGCTAGCATAAATAGAGCTCAGGCCATTTACATCAGTACGGTAGTTACATGCTGCAGGGGTCAACTGAATGTAACACATCTCCTTAAAAAGCCGCCGACCAATGAGCTTCTCGTGGTCTAATATTTTCAGTTCGTCAAATTTGAACTCATGACCAAACTCTGTTACATGGTCAGACAAAGCTGTGCTCTTTTGTTGCGATCCTGTGCTCCGGCAGTCCTGCTTATGCTGGGCAATACGCTCACGTATATACTGTTTTGTTTGCTCCCACGTGCTAGAGTTTTAGTTCAAATGCAAATAAGCGTATCACCACAACTATCTTTATTTGTTTTCATAACATCAACGTCTCACAAACGTCCAAACCACACTGGCAGGGTACTATCCTCCACTAGGGATAGTAAAGCCTTTTTCTCCCTTGAATCAGCTGCTTCGCATTATCTCGAGCTTTATAAAAATAGGTACCTAAGCTTATCTCATCAGTTTCAATGGAAAAACGCTTTACATTAACGCCTAGCGGCAGATACATGGACGAATTCTGCCACTCAGTGGGAAGTGGCTTCATTATCATTAAATTAATGATAATATTCAATAATTGAATATTAATAATTAATTACTAATGACATTAATAAATAATTATTAATATTCAAAATATTGAATATTGAATTCGGTTATTAAAGAACATGCGAATATAAGCGACGGATTCAAAACCGTATCGTGTCGCTCGGAAAATTCGGCGTCAATCATTAGTGAACGATATGGGTTAATGATCTATCACTCAGACTTTATTGAGCCTGATGGACGTAGGCTTGTTAGAGCCTGTAAAATTATTATGGTATACTTCCTCATGTTATCATCTCACGGCGTAATCTGATTAGCGAGCGTACACGAGACATCACTAATAAGCTGACAGTTGAGCTGAGTTAGTTAGCTCTGTGTGACGTTGCTGTGAAAATCAAGCTCATCCAGTATGTTGGCCGGTTTTGTTCACGACCTTCCATCCTACTGTGTTTATGGTATAAGAGTTGCACGATGGACGTGCAGAACTGAAACGGGTTTACATTCAGAGCGACGAACAGCGTCAATAACTTGCGAGTTTAATGACGACGAAGAGACGAAAAAAGAATTGGGCCTGTAAGCGAGATTGATAGCTCTTTTGTTGGCGGGAAACGCCTCTGCTCAACCTCATAAATTACCAGATAACGCAACGAGGCGCATTATAAACGCTCAAAATCCTCCATTCATAGCCTTCCACCAGAGTACTGTACAAATCGCCGGTCTTTCCCTCCCAATTTTTGATTATACCCTGTCATATGGGCGGAAACAAGCTATTCCCATGTAGGATTGTACCAACGCCAATTTCCTGAGATTCGATATATAAAGAAGTAAGCTAGTTGGAGTAGTTAACGTATTAAAACCCATTGTATAACCGTCAGTTGGGTTCTGTAAATATGTAGGGTGGTGGCACCAGTGTCATACACGTTAACGGAAAATTTCCCGTTTTTGCTCAATATCTAGGCCAGATTACATCGTAAAAATAGTATAGGCGATAAAATAGCAAGAATGACTGTTTGAGAACGCTGTAAAACCCAGAGAAATGAAATATTCAGTTTCATTCAGCTATGAATGAAATATTTTCGAGAACTCTTTTTTTCCCCCGGTTTCATACATGGCAAAACGCTGCAAATTATTACACAATGGTTTATTATTTTTCTATATAGATCACTCGTCTACAAAATTACCAACCATCCAATATGAAGAAAGAAAAAAAAATAAAAAAAAAAAAAAAAAAAAAAATAAAATAAAAAAATAAATCAAAATCACCAACCATCGATCGCATTTTGGTCACCTCTAATTTGAACGGAGATCAGGCCTCTTTTGCGATTCACACTCGTGTTTTCATGTATATATATATATATCAATATAAACCCTTAAATTTTCGTAGGGAGCGAACGGTTTGTTCTAAAGAGCTCCGCGTGGTCTCAAAAAATTCTGTAGAATCTTAAATTGAAGGAAAAACAATACCTTTATATCGAAATTTTTTGAGTTAGGGCGTTTTCAAAATTTCAAAATTGATTTTGGAACCTTTAGAAGTGACCTACATCAACCAAAAGCTTCGGGGCACAACTAGACCCCAAATGGAGCCTACATACCAAATTTCATCAAAATCGGTCAATGCTAAGTGGCAAAAGTGCCGCGTACGGCGGACGGACGGCCAAATTTTTATTCGATTTTTGGATTCTACGTACCTTGAAACGTAAACCATCAAATTTTGTGGGGGTGTTAAAATTTTTTTCTCTTGGTCGATTCCAAAGGTTCATTATTGAAAATGATAAACCAAAATTGGGTGACACCGGTGTCACCCCCTTCGGAACCTTTACCATACACTTGCGCGAGAACATCAAAAGTTGGGCGAGGAAAGACAAAATTTGTGTGAAAATACTAATACGTAAGAGGACTCGACTCACCTTCTTAACTTAAAGTGCAAGCAGACGCCATGAATAGAGTGCTGACTACAAGGTGTCCCTTCCTGCCGTGAGGAACCCGAAAAAACTTTCCATTCTTCTCCCTCTTCTTTTCAAATCTACAATGGAAGCACAAAAATAGTTTGAGCTTAGAATATCCTACCTACGTCACCAAGAACTCTTATCATTTGGATTTGAAGATGATACTGGGTAGGTGTATGCGTCTGGTGCCACCACCCTAGGATGTTCAGGAGGAATGCCGTAGCACACTAACTCATCAAGGCTATACGGTAATTTCCACAAGAATCTATGGAAGAATCTGATCACTCTTGGATGACTCAGAGACTCTTGAGTTCCAACCAGCTTATCGTTAATCAAGAATCCGAAAAAAAGTATCAGCAACAGCTATTAATCCAGATTTTCAAGGAAAAATGAAGTCATTGCAATGGACTGAGAATGTTTAGCAAGACATGATTGACTTTTTTTTCACATTAATCGGTTTTGAAACATTCCAAAACGATTCCTGAAGCTATTCCAAAAATCATTCATGTTTAATAAAACGGCTTGAATAACGATGTAACGATATATTATGTGTCGTAGGTGCTAATAATTAGCAAACAATTATTGTTTTGCAAAAATTTCAAGTTTTTGCCAAAACATTCAAAATAACAAACAATACCTATGATTTGTTCTTAGCCAGGAACTTAAGAGAACTTTTAGGAGTCCAAATTTCAAACAATAGGTCAAAAAAAAAATCCTGCAAACTTTTACGCAATGGTTTCGTAATATACGACTTTTGGTTTATTATTTATAATAATAAGCCTCTGGAATCGAGCAAGAAAAAAAAATTCTCAACCCCCCCCCCCTCAAAATTTGATGTGTTACGTTTCAAGGTACGTTAATTTCATTAATTATCTGGAATGACATCGAAATCCAAGAGTTGTGGGTGCCTTCTTCACTGAATTTTTTTCTTGGTTGCTAAGGAAAAACAACTGGATACACTAATCTCATTTCAGATCAGCGGAAATTATGCGGGATATTAGGCCTATTTCAGACAGTGAACAGTCTTCTGCGATTCACTTATTTTTGATTTATTGTAAGTCCAACCCTTCGAGTGGTCCCATTCGATTCTAAAAATTCTATTCCATTCTATTCTATTTGTGGTGAGAAAAAAACCTCCTCATCAAGTGTTACCGAGCTAGACGTTTTAAAATTACGCACGGAAAATTTCTGAAAAAGTACTATAGTAAACATACCATGTTGTAACCTACGACCTCCAATTCTTCCCAGATGAACGACCACTTCTCCACTCATACGGAACCGCGCCGCACATATTATTGGATGACACTAAGGACCAATTTCTGGACAAAGAATTACGTTCGAATATTCGAATTTAGTACCGTTGGCACTCCGATGTGTAAATGTGGGGATCATTTGTCGCTCTGAGCATCAAGATGGTCGTTCACAAGACCTCTCTCGTTTCCTCGTTTCTTTTTTAACGTGCAGAAAGAATGCCGGGGAGCGTTGGGGAGAAGCTCCGAGTTAGTGTCCTTTTAATGTGAACAAATGGGGGCCGCAAAACGGAAGGAGCTTCTTGCCCGCGATTTATACTCTTTTTTTCCCTCCACTCGCCTTCAGTAATAGCAACCCGGATAGAATTTTAATTAAAATGCCCTGACCTTCCGTCGAGTCGACAGCGGTAGATGCAAGAAATAGGACTGGTAAATTGTGTTCTCTCGTTAGTCCATCCCTCGTCCTGATGTGGCCTCCAAGCAGCGCACTTTTGTAACTTACAATCTATGGCTACGAGCAGAAGCAGCCCTACAACCATGCAAGGAACTCTCTCAATATTGATGCGATAAAGTCGTCTATGTGAGACAAATTTCCTTAGTAGCCTGGTACCAAAAAGTTTGAATGACCGCTAATGATCCTACTAAGAAGACCACAATATAGATTTTGAAGCCATTTCTACCATTTTCCTCCAACTATTTTCTTGTAAATCAGTACGAAAATCTACTTTTATGAGCTTAAGTGCCCATTTGACTGATATGCTGGATAATGTTCTTTCCAGTATCACGCTTTTGTGGTGTTTGAAAAAATTACACACGGTGATTTTGGATTTTTTGTTTTATTTTCGTGAAGAAAGTAGGTGTAGATTCTCGTACCTATGAGAGTCGGTGATACGAAAAAAATTATATATCTGAATCACTCAGAAAAGGAAAAGTGCTTTCCTTGAGGAGGGAAATTGAAAAGCCTCACCAAAGTGATGGGATGTCCTGCAGGTGGAAAATGGAGTAATAGTCCTTTGGAGGAAGCCGGTAAAAGGTAGATCTCGAATCTCACAGAGGTTGGTTCATTCGGCACAAACAAGAAACTGACCTCTCTGAGACCAACAACAACCTCCCCAAGCTACCCCACCAGGACTCTCCTCCCCGATTGGTGATGTCACGTCCGATCTATTCACCTATCAGGTTTATTATTCTAAACGGACGTGACGCTAAGTACACCTCAGTTCACAGGTTCTTGGAAATCTCTGAAAAGAATTGGAAGCAAGTAACAGGGGATCAAAACTGGACCAAATCCATACCGATCCAGTAGTCGATTCCCGACATGATGAAAAGACCTGAATACGAACCATGTTCTCTGGTTTACAGATTGGAAAATTTTGAAAATCTGGTTTAGGGTTCGAAGGCCCAAATTTCAGTCTAACTAAACTCCTAGAGATGTTGTATCATCAAAAATTAACTTTCCACGTCTGGTGATCGATCTCCTACTATATTTACATTCCTGAGTCGGAGCTCCTACCACTGAGCCAAGGAAGTCAATGGACAGAAATATGCGAAGAGGGAGCTGATCACAACAGGAACGATAGCCACTATTTATGAAGCTGAAACCTTTTTTTCTCCCGTCGGGGGTGAGGAAATCTATAAGATCCAGGGGTGGAAATTGGATCTCGTAAGATACCCGAAGGAACCGCTCGCACGGGTTATGTGGGATTCAAACCCACTAAAACCTCACCTCCTTTTCCCACGTTGGATCTCAGCCTGGAACTGTTCAACACATTACTTCAGGCAGAGTCCTGCGAGTCTTATTAGTTCTCCGCTAGGGGCAGGGTTGGTTCCCCTTCGCTGCATCTCCCGTTCTTGAAGGATATTTTTGGTTCATTATTTTATACACATAATCTGCCAGTGGTCCAGTTTTTTTCGTTTTCCGGCATCTTTCCTATGACCGTTTCTGGGGATGTGTCCTGTGCTGCGAGATGCAACTTCTTCCTTAGGCATTTCCTCTCCCTAGTCCATCGCATGCATAAGGTTTCCAAGCTGAAACCTTTACCATAGACATATGCGCACTAAGTTATATTTAAGAAAGGAATCAAGGTGCGAGAATTCGCCGTGATTTCTACAGGCCAGGTACCCCTAACGGTCAATACTGCTTACTTGTTAACTTTGAGGCTAACCTGCGATTGTGGAAAATCCCAATAAACTGACTCTGTTCTGGTGTTCTGGTCATGAGAGAGTGGACGACAATGAAGAAGCCGATCGCCACCCAAAACAACAGTCCCAATGTTTCGTCCCTGCTTGAGGTTTCTAAGAGTTCCATTACTTCGTAAGTTCAGATTGGCTGCTGATTGGTGGAACACTCCAAAGCGGAGGCATGCCAATAAGCTGTTCACCAAATCCAATAAAATAGCTAAGGCTTGGCTCCTATTGAGACGGTAGCAGGCCCCCTCACTACCCACTACCATTTGAGACGTCATAATATGACGTTTTGTTGATATTATCAACAAAATAGACAAGGCCTGAGGAGTTGAATGTTGACTCTGTTACGAAGGAGTCGAGACAGCACAGTAAATATACTTTGTGAGTGTCCTGCTGTAGCATCAATTAAATTCCGACATTTTGTTAAGGACCCAAATCGCTCAGGAAACGCCCGCAAAACTCCTTCTCTAATTTGAATAGGGAATTCAGGAATAAATCAACAGGGTGCATCAACAAGTGACTGAGGGTGCTTCGTCCCAATAACAAAAGTCACTAGGATATCAGCCGTTGAGAAGAAGTTTGATACAACCTTCTGAGGACCCGTTCTATCAGAATGTGCCTCTTGGAGACTACTTGATGTTACAGAGAGGATCTCTACAACGCCAGATAAGCTGTGTGAATAATCGAGTTGACTTTTCTTCTGTAAATCCTATCCACTGGAACCAATTGAAGTGAGGAAGCTGGATGTGAATTATCAGAGCTCTGAACTTCGGTATAAACCGTAATAAAGGTACCAGGCATAAAATTTATGTGGTACCCACTGTTGGTGATAGTGACGTCTGGTAGCGAGAAATCGAAAAATGTTATGTATAGAATTGGGTCATGAATAATCTGTATTGATAAACAATATTCGCACCGATATGTTGAAAACTAAGTTTTCTCCGAAATAAATAAAGTTGGTGTCTAAATATTACTGGATCCTCTAACTTGGAAGCAGTAATGGGATCTCAGTTTTGTAACTTGTTCGAAAGACATAAACACCATATCTACCATTTAGGTGGGGATAATTTAAGTGTTGGAGGTTCTCATTTAAAGAGCTACAACTCATGGCGCCACCTGACTTTGCAAATCTTAGGGACAAAATATTACCTCCCTTCGAAATCTCCGGTGTGTTCCAAGTCCTAGGGTGCATGGAACTTGTAGGGTGTGAATTCAAGATGGGAACCTGGGGCGAACAAGACATTCAGCTATGACCCCATTCCAAATAACCCTAGCACCATAAATTTATCACCCTAAGTCTCTCTCCCACCAGCTACGAGCTCATTGTTGACCCATTTCCTTGAAATTCATCTCGGTGGGACGCGGAAGGATAAAATCCACCGAAACGAGCATCTTAATCAAGTCTTCGCGGTAATGTCCCGCAATTATTCAGCCTGCAATTCACTTCTTTCGACCGTCGTCGGTGGGATAAGCTTTCAATTATTTCGTCCTAGAGGCCGAGTTTGGCGTTTCCGGTGCTCGTTAGGTTATAAAGGGTTAACGAGGTCGGAGGTTTTTCAACCGGAAGCCACGAGAACTCGGTCCCGGCAGTGGAGGTAATCTGAATAACAAACTTTGGTAGGCAGGCTTGAAAGAAAACTTCTACCAATTTTGGTTTCTCACATTGTTACACGGAGTCAAAGTCAAATATTAGAGACTCATCTGAGTAACTGCAATGCTGACGTCTACGCGAGAGAAAAAAGTTCTCTCAAAGTGAAAATAAAGCTGTCCCTACATTTAGTTGTCTCGCAAGCAAACGACTTTTAGAAAAACATAAAATTATAAGAATTTGCACATCTTTTGAACCTTTATAGTTCAATGGAACACGTGGTCTTCATCGAGATAGCTGTGTGGTTGTTTATCGTGCTTTCTCTGAGCATCAGTATTGCAAGCTTGGATTTCGAATTATCTGAGATTATCTTCTGAGAAATTAAACTTTAAATTTTTTTCAATTTTTCTGTTCTTGTACTTTTGGAACTTTCGTTCCAAAGTACTCGTTCTAGTTGGCTAAAACGTAAAATTCAAGCATTTTTGCTGGGTGGTTTAATATTCCACTATTGGATTTTATTGGGTATTATCGAAATATTGGAATATACCTAGGCATATGTGAATACAGGGATGTATGAAGGTAGGAATACCAGAAAATTGAAATACAGGAATTATAGAGATATTGGAATGTCGGAATATAGCGTCACTTAAGAAGCCACATAATATGTGGACAGCATATTATGCTATCCAACTTTTTGCTACTTTACAGGAGAGCAAAAAAACGTTTCTATCATCCCCCTATCAACTGGTTTATCAATATCTTTACTCATCAACAGTTATCCTGCCTCATTGCATGTATATAAAAAGTTGATTTGTAAAAAAAATGTACAATTTAGAAAATAGCAGCACATGTTGAATTTTGCTTCCCCAAGGTAGCACAGTGGTCAGTAAAATAGCACAAGTGATTTTTTGTTTTCTCGAGATAGCCCTTGTGGCAGGAGAAGCGGAGCACAGCAGAGTAAAAGATCTCCGGTACTCATAAATAACAAACTTGCATTTTATGAAATCCCAAACATTATGAATATAGGAATACTGGGATATTCGAATATAGGAATGTAGGACTATAGGCATACTAGAATATGGGAATATTGTAATATCAGAATACCTACCTATTGGTGTACAGGAATATTGGATTATTGGATTATAGGATTGCAGGAATGCAGGGCTATAGGAATACTGGAATACGGGAATATTTTAATATACAGGAATATTGGTGTATAGGAATGTAGGAATATTGGATTATCGAATTATAGGATTGCGGGAATGTAGGATCATAGGAATACTGGAATACGAGAATGTTGGAATACAGGAAAGAAAGAATATTAGAATACTGGAGGACCAAACATGCACCAAACGGAGCAGAATGATTATTGACAAGCTTACATGCAAAAACCCTCAAAACGTGGGAGTGTATGATCGGGCAGTTGACGAAAATAATAATAATAATAACTAAAAATATGCAAATTAATAAATAGCGGTTAATTCCCAAATTCATTAACACAAATGCTGCAAATTAATAAAGATAGGTTAATTCTCAAATTCTATCAATTTCGTCACTTAGTAACAGAAGACGGTGGAATTTTTTTCGATTCTAGTAATCTACGTATTTTGAAACATGAATGTTTGATGTTAAACTTCTTTTTTCTTGATTGTTTCAAATGGAAGTAATTAATCATCACATTACAGATGTTGAGAATAATATATCAAAACTAACTCTACTATCAGTATTATGGACAAAAATTTGCTAATTTTTGGCAGTTCCCGAATTCAGTTCCAAATTTTGGACTAGTTTAAATTTTCTAATCAAGTCTAACTCTTATTCTACGGTTTTTAGTGGAAATAAATCATAGCTGTGTTGAGGGCCGTAAGAAGACGGAGCAATCCTTCCACTCCTTCGAGGTAAGGTGTTTTCATCACTGGCGGACGATGACTTCCATCTGTAGGAACTGGACACGCTGGTTAGCAATTATTATTATTTTATTAAACATAAATGTCTGTAATAGAACACGTCAAGAATTAGATACAATTGGGAAGATCTTTGCACGGTGTACGTGCGTTGCTAAGTAACATGACTACCGAGTACAACTACTGCAGGATGCTGCTACCTCCTATACTATCTAGCGATGCTACACCATCCATCTTGGAAATCAAATCGGTAGTAATAATAATGGTATTCATGAAAATTATTCCTACGCGGTAATGAATTTACCATAGGTGAACAGATCTGTTAAAGCGTACTTGGAAGGTGTAAGTACGAGTAGGACTGCACTGAGTAGGTCTGCACTCATACTTGGAGTTTCGAAGGTCTTCGCTGTCTTGCATATAAGCACCCTTTTCAAATTATTCTTTCAAATTCTTTGCAATTATATGAAATCATATTTCAATTATTGTTTTTTTGTTATCATTTTCTTTTGGTAGATAGGAAAGCGAAAATGGGTTACAAAACAACACAGACGGATGAGAAATGCGAAACGGTGGAATGATACAAACAAATTACCTCAAAGATAACGAAATCCCTCGAAGGGAAAACGACTCACTCAGGAGGACCTACTTAGCACGAAAAAATCCGAAACAGGTTCTTAAGTCATTCCGTAGATAGCAAGAAGATGAACAGCTTGGAGATACGCTAAGAGAGGCGCGATGGTATAAACCATGATTCGCCACTCGCAAAACTCGGTTTGATAGTTATTACCATCATCTACAAGGAGAGCGTCAGTTCTTTACCTCGGCCAAGGTTCTTAGGTAACAAATACATAGTTTTTCAAATAGTCGATTTTGTCAGTGAATCTTTTATTTGAACTTTGTTGGTTGAAACGACTCGAGTTTTGTGACCTCTTGTAATAAAAACGCTACAAATCATTGCCCAAAGGTTTATTATTTTCTGTATAGATCACCCTTCTGTACCTATAGATCCCTCCCTACCAACCATAGGTACCTACTACCTACTAGGGCATTTTCGAACATTCCAACCCTTCATTTCCATTAGGTTGGTGGTTGGGGTTGAAATTTTCAAAAATGCCCTAGTAGGTAGTAGGTACCTATGGTTGGTAGGGAGGGATCTACACAGAAAATAATAAACCTTTGGACAATGATTTGCAGCGTTTTGCATTCACATTTTTCACTCAACTCTCAGATTTATATAGACCCATTAGTTTATTTCTTAGGATAAGAGAAAATATGTTTGAATTCCTTCTAAATAGTTTTATATTGTGCCTCTTGGTAAGTATCGTTGATAGATAAACGTCGACTTACAACTTACTCATCAAGCCGCAACGGTTTTAGCATGCAACATGCTTTAGCATTGGACTAACTACCACTGCCGTGTCACGCGGCGGTTATTCTCCACCCGTACACCCCATCTCTACTCCGTATTTCCATGTTTCTTGAATTTTAGCCAAAGGCTCTAAGCAGTATGGCGAGGCCCAAAGGACTTATTTTTTTTTTTAGTGTTGTAGAATTGCTTATACATAAGAATAAATGGAATCACAAGTAAACATTTGTAAAAGTTCAAACGGCGAAGAAAAGTCGATATTCTTTTTGTCAACCTGGAAAGTTTTACGAAGAAGAAACACAAAACATTGAATTTGTTTATGTATTTTCGTTTTCCTCGAGCTGCTGGGGTGTACATCATTTTTCCCGTTGTTAAGCTTGTTATTTCCCGGTCGTAAAAGTTCATCATTTTCTCTTAGCGAAACTTTGCGCATTAAATGAGATTCTCAAAAACTAATTCAGTTGAAGAGGTTATTGCTCCACGCAATTTAACTTTTGGGATCGAAAAACAACCTTCGGTGATTAACGTTCAGGACCTGCTCGAGGGAAAATTCCTTTTCTCGGACGTTTCTTCCTCGGGTAATGAATCTACCTATTACTCCGAAATCCGAGATTGTTTGGAGAAAGTTCATCGGCATCTTCCATGATTGAGAAGACTTACAAAGTAGTAGGTTGCATTTTTACTCAGGACTGAAGTAACACAAAAGTGACTGGTGACTCATTCATATAAGTGAGCGAATTTTGAAACAAAATAAAGCTATTGCAATGGCCTCAACATTTTTAGGATGGACTTTTTCGAAAAATTACTTGATTTTAAATCCATTTTGGAACATTTTGAAACAATCCACGAAAGGTGTACAAAACATTTTAACAAATTCTTTGAAATTCGCTCATTTGTTCTTACAGCATGAATGGATTTTTTAAAATACTGTTTTCATTTCTCACTTTGAAAAAACATGGAAACTTTGTGTTCGAACAGCAAGTTATACAAACCAAAATGTAGCGTCTCATTTCAAAGCTTACATTAAGACCTTCAATTTTAATATAAACAAATGGCCCATCAACGACTCAGAGGGATGTTACAGGAGTATAAATACGTGAATACGGGCCAAACTTCACGTTTTTCCAACTATTTTCACAAATTTTCCACACTTTCAACAAGGCAAAATGAAATCCGTTTGAAACGGCTGGCCAACACGGAAACTGGTAGAACACATTTTAAAAATAATCAGGCAGATTGGTACTAGAATTAAAGAATGCAATGTTTTCATACATTTTTGAAAAAAATCGTCGTCAAAAAACACTGAAATTAGTACCTCTTCCTTCGCGCTACGGCGGTTTTGAAGTCGGTAAAACATCGAGCTCGCAAAAACGGCTTTGTCACCTCTTTGTAGTTAATTCACCTCTATACTGGGATTTAGACGGTGAATCGACTACTGTAAGTCTACGAGGGCCTCCAAAACCAACTTCTCTCAAGTAACTCCCTCCATTCATGGTTATACAGTTTCTTTCCATTTCATTAACAATATTCGTTTGGAGTCAACGGCTCAACCATCACACGAACGATAGTAAATCTGCAAAACAGCAAAGGGTGAGGTAGGGCAAGTGGGTGCCTGAAACCATAGTCCAAAAAAGTCCATTCATGCAACGTGAAATAATGAGCGAATTTTCAAGTAAATCTTTCAGTTGAAGGTATGGTTAGGAAAAAGAATAATTTGCAATTTCTTTTAGAATTTTTTTTTTGCACGATTCTTAGTTCTTTCGATTTGTAGTATACCATACGAACATACTGTACGCACCGGGTATGCTTTGAAGATGTTAGGAGTCCACATCCATGTTTTACTCATCTCCACAAACTCATAGAGTACCCACACGGCTATTGTCGTTTTTTTTTCGATTTTCAGTATACCTTACCAACATAGGTACTGTATGCACTGGGTATGCTTTGAAGATGTTAGGAGTCCATGTTCATGTTCTACTCGTCTCCACAAACTCATAGAGTACCCAAACGGCTACTGCATTTCTGGGTACAACAAATATTCGGACGTTTACATAATATATATATATATACTCATACTTTTTTAATTTTTGGACAATTATTCATTTTTCATTCTTTATCATACGCATGGGGATGATGGTAGGTATGTGCTTACGACGATAATAATAACATATAATATACATTAAATCAATCACACAGGAGAGGAGTTTGTCCAAATAGAAGCAGCAAACAAATAAAGATACACACATTCGTTAATTTTATGGATAGAGCTGTTTTTGATGAGAGCTGATGAGTTGAAGTACACAAGAAAGAGAGACCGTTAGTCATTGAGTCAATGCCATGATAGACTCCAAGTTTGAAGCAAGTTCCCGCCTGAAACTTCCACATTCCAAGGTACGCTCCCTTCTCCGAAATCAGATACAATCCAAGGACTATAAACTCGAGATGTGGTCTGTAGAGCTGATCAACCGCTCTCTCGAGACGTCTGTCGAAGATGGTGGGTCCGGATATTGGAACCTTCGGCGTTCGAGGAAATTGATCTTCTCTCTCCATCCAGTGGCACATTCAAAACACGGAACCAACCACCACCTCCTCACGCGCCGACATAAAGGCATTCAAGAGGTTCTCTTTCCAGACTCTCAATCGGTAGATTCGTATTCGAGAACTGAGATACAGAACATATTACCTTTCTACGTCGCTTTGCACGGAACTGGGTGAAAAGGGCGTGGGAAGAACGGATGTGTGATCAAGCAATGGTACGAAAGAAACCAAAATCGCGATCTTCAATATACTCGCTCATAATAAACCATACTAATAAGCTGTTCACCAAATCCAAGAAAAGAGAATAAGCTCGGCTCCTATTGCAGGCCTCCTCACAGGCCACTATTCCTTGAGATGTCATCAGAAAACGCTGCACATTATCACACACAGGTTTATTATTTTTCTACATAGATCATTCGTCTGCAAAGGACACGGCTTAGCCACTGTCACCACCATCCAACATGAAGAAAATCATCGATCGCATTTCAGTCAGGTAAAATTTGAACCAGGATTAGGCCTCTTTTGCGATTCACACTCGTGTTTCTGATTTATCGTACGTCCAACACTTAAGTTCTCGTAGGGAGTGAACGGTTTGTGGGAAAACAATACCTTTATATCAAATTGTTTTGAGTTAGGGCGTTTTCAAAATTTCATCCCCTAGAAGTGACCTACATCAACCAAAATCTTCGGGGCACAACTAGACCCCAAATGGAGCACACATGCCAAATTTCATCAAATCTGGCGTACGGCGGACGGACGGCCAAATTTTTATTCGATTTTTGGATTCTACGTATTTTGAAACGTAAACCAACAAATTTTGAGGTGGGAGGGGGGTTAAACTTTTTTTTCTTGGTTGGTTTCCAATGGTTCATTATTGAAAATAATAAACCAAAATCGAAAAAAATTTAAATGATAAAAAATATAAAAAAATGACTAAATATATAAAAAATAATAAAAAACAAAAATAATAATAAAAGATAAGTAAATGAATAAATGAAAAAAATTAATAATTTTTTTGGTATGAGTCACTCGAGTTTTTAGTATTTTTTCCATGATTTTTGAGGTTTTTTCCCGGTGTTCTCTAAATATATTCAAAAAATTTATTTTATCATCGTTAAAGATACTGACACTTTTTATTATGAAAATTGAAAGTTGAAATTGTAGCTATAACTGCCATAAACATGCACGAATTCTGAGTGACTCCCGTAATAAAGTTGTTTGTGTGACTAGCCTGAAGATGCTGGAGAGGTATGATGCTGGTAGGCAAAACTGTCGCTATTAAAAAAGTATAACCTACGTTTCCTTTTTTTTAATAAGAAGAGGACCCGAACCTGAGTCGAATAGACCGACAAAGAATCAGAGGGCAAAATGGAACCTTGCAAGATAGATACTACTGATTTTCTACCACACCATCCATATGACCCAGCTCAGGATCTCAGAGGTACGAGGCAGTTCTAGAGTCTCTGAGGAATGTCCAATTATCATTCTACAATGAACTCTATGAGACCGCTGAAACAATAGGAGAGAATACCACGGAAGACGAATGAGGGCTCGGTTGTTCCAAACGCTGGACGGCTGGCCAAACGGTGAAAAAAGGCTTTCCTGTCGAGACCCCAACAATGGAAACCCTCTCTTTTTCGCCAGTGATTGACACTCTGACTGGAGAAGGGCGAGTAGTTACACGGAGTGGTGAGGCGAGCTTTAAAAAAAGAAACGTGTTTACTCCGGTTGTCGTTCTATTGTGAGGGGGATCAAATGGTTTGAGGTTTCGGCGAGATTCGAATTCCTCAAGCTTTTTCCGTCGGATAGAGAGAAAACGTCTGCCAAGTTGTATGGACAGTAGATCTTCTCCACGTAGGCCGAATAAAATAGATAAAAGTAAAATTCATTGGAGTAAATATTATTGTTAGTAACGGAGTTTAGAGATTATTTCCCTGAAAATAATTCTTCAACTTATTCGTTTTATGACGTCATCAAGAATTTTCTGTACAAAGCACTTAAAATATTTCTAATATGATAAATTACCATCACTACTTACTGAATTGATCGATTTTTGAATCCAAAAACATCAATTACAGTATTAGGAATGAGCAATGCAAACTGAAAAAAAAGTTTCAAAGTACGTATAAAATCGTACTCAAAATTTGAAACCATGAATTAAATTTAACGAAATTTGGTTTACAGGTCCCATTTGGATTTAGATTTGAAATTCCGGTAAATGGTTGCTTTTTTCTTGTAAAAAATTATTCTTTCGGAAAGACCGGAAATTCATGAATTTTTGACAGTTTTGCGTTTTAAAGTAGTACAAAATCGTACTCAAAATGTATTATTATGAACTAAATTTAACGAAATTTGATTTACAGGTCTCATTTGGATTTAGATTTGAAATTCCGGTAAATGGTTGTTTTTTTCTTGTAAAAAATTATTCTTTCGGAAAGACCGGAAATTCATGAATTTTTGACAGTTTTACGTTTGAAAGTAGTACAGAATCGTACTCAAAATTTGTTATCATGAACTAAATTCAAAGAAATTTGATTTACAGGTCTCATTTGGATTTAGATTTGAAATTCCGGTAAATGATTGCTTTTTTCTTGTAAAAATTACTCTTTTGGGAAGACCGGAAATTCATGAATTTTTGACAGTTTTACGTTTCAAAGTACAAAATCTTACTCAAAATTTGTTATCATGAACTAAATTCAACGAAATTTGATTTACAGGTCTCATTTGGATTTAGATTTGAAATTCCGGTAAATGGTTGCTTTTTTCTTGTAAAAAAATATTCTTTCGGAAAGACCGGAAATTCATGAATTTTTGACAGTTTTACGTTTCAAACTAGTACAAAATCGTACTCAAAATGTGTTATCATGAACTAAATTTAACGAAGTTTGATTTACAGGTCCCATTTGGATTATAGTTGTACAACATTTATCATGCGTATTTCGCGGGTGAAAATGTAGAAATCACCCCAACTCGTAATTTTAAAAAACGCTCGTTAAAATGCTTTAAAGTTCAAAACTATATTCAAAGTGAAACACAATTGGTTGTAGGTCGATATCATTAAAAAATTTCGTTTTTCATACCTACTTTGTAATTTTTGATCAGCCATCCTGTTCGCATTAATTTGATCCTGAATTTGAAACGATTGATTTTTTTAAATCAACCTACATCTTCGTTCTGCAAGGCTCTTCTACTCCTAATTACCACGTAGTTTTTAAGATAGAATATAGGAATCATTTAGTGAAAATTTCAGTAAGGTTAGGGTATTAGGGCAAGGAGTGGCACTGGCGTGAAGCAGTAGGTACAGTAGGCTTACTAGAATTTTCCGAATAAAAATTCTTTTGAATTTTCACTAACATTGAATTTTGACTATTTTTTGCACTCACCCGAATTCTCCTCCGTTTGGTTGGGGTATTGCACTCGTAGGAGTAGCGCCCATTTTTTTTTTTTTTTTCTTTTTCAATATATTGGTACTTACTTGTGTGAGCTGCCGCTCAGCAGCTCACTGTTCCCCCTGACAGGCCACAGAGGCCAGTAAGCCCTGATCCCCCTTGAGAGCGAACCCCCAGGCCACAGAGGCCTGTAAGCCCTGAAAACCCTTGGACAGGAACCCAGGCCGCAGAGGCCAGTAAGCCCTGAAGGAAAAGAGAGAAGACCCCAAAGGCCACACATCAAATGGGGCGTGGCCCCTTCAAAGTGCCCTCCCACCACCTTGGGCACAACCAACAATCACACAAATAGTCAAGCCACTGGATGAAGACATGCAATTCTACCAACCAACATTTGGTGAAGTTAAGTTGGACAACCTGGAGGGGAGGAGAAGGAAAGGCCATTGTCATACTGGAAGAGCTTCATTCCCTGATGCGCCGCCTAGCCAGCAAGTCTCGAAGTGTACCCCCCAGTCTTTGAAGCTCTCTCCCCCTGTACCGTAACGCCTTAACGTCACCGTACCGTATCGCCCTCCTGCCTCCCCAGTCAAGTTCAGAGATAGGTTTTGCCAAGTGAGTGGTGCTATTCTGATACTGTGATTGCTCGTCCTGACCCCCCTGGAACCGTGTCGTCGTGGTGGATCGCGCGCGTAACTCCAGTCCTGTCCCGGCTACCCCCCCTGAACTCTCTCTCGCCTCTCATCGTGACCAGGACTCGCCTCGGTAACCCTGCAGCACGTGAGTGTAACTATAAATCTATCTCAAATTGGCCAATTTAGGTAGAAGGTGGAACAAAGTGAAACTCAGTTTAGTCACTATTGTATATCTAAGTAAGAGGATATCGAACTGGAACATTAAGCGTAACCATAAGAAACTTCCTAGTCAGCTTGTACAACGTACCGTAACTCTAGTAAAATTAGTCAAAAGACCACATTTTGTTCTTAACAGTTAAGCCCATCAGGCAGTGTCGGGTCGTTGGCCCCGTAACGTATCTCGAGTCAATCTTATTAAAATTACGTTTTCTAATTCAATCTTTTCTTTCAACTCACCCTGGTTCTGGTTCTGACTTGTAACGGGTATCGGTGATAGGTAGTTAAACTCATTGCAAAACACAGTAACGTCAGTAAAATCATTTTTATTCAACAACCGATACACCTTAAATGGTATAAAATACAGGTAAAACAAAGGTATCTTAACAGTAACCAACAGTATCGTCAAGGTGTGTCGCAGAGCCTCATCTCCCAAGCCGCCTCGGACGGAGCTACCACGACCCACCAAAGTTAAGTATAACAACAATTCTTAGCCTAAGTGTGTCGCTCTTCTACCTTTCAGTGACCCGTTACACCCCCAATTTAAATAGGAACATTTTAACTTCTCCCTTCCCGATCGACTGGTACTCTAACCCCCCAGGCTTACAAATTGGTGGCAGCGGTACGGATTCCTGCAAGCGTGAACCCGGAACTATATCGGACTCGTAACTTTCACTCCTCGAGTCCGGTGTATTGACGGATCGCGCGTGGTGGCGCCCTGCACGAACCCACAAAACAAATATTTGTGCCTGGAGTATCGGCCGATCCACTTTCAAATAGTTCAAAACAAGTCAGAACCCAGGGTAGTAGGTAGGTAGGACGCCTCGTAACGGTAATCCCGAAAAGTAGGTTGCACCTCACCACTATACCTGCATTCCAACGAACTGTGTCGTCACACAGGAACACAATACAAAACCGTATCGTCATACGGGAGCACACAACAACTAACACCGAACCACTAGACAGTAACTGTGACCGAGAACCGAACCGTATCGACTGTGCTGTGTTTATCCATTTTCCGCGTCCTTAAAGTGAAACATGGTGCTCTCGGACGTCGAGGATGAGGAGGAACAGCAACCCTTCAACAATAAGGAAGCGGTCGATACACTGACCGAGACAATGAAACAAATGAACGTATTGCTCAAGAGGTATCACGAGACAACCCAAGATGGTGACAAGGACGGTATTCCACGTTCACTACTGTTAGAACTGGAACCGTGGGACCCAGATACACCGGGGTCGCTGAGTGTCGGGTCGTTTTTCGCAAATTTCGACACCGTAACCAGTGGGTTGTCTCAAAAGCAAAAAATGAGACTCTTGAGAACCAAGACAAGAGGTACTGCGAAGCAGTTTTTGATCGACAGAGACGATACCCTCGACTATGACAATGCCTACGAAGTGATACGGGACGAGATGACGAACTGGTTCATGCGCGAGAACCCTCAACATGCGGCAGCCCTACTCTGGACCATCAAGAGGAACAACCCAGAAACGCTTCGGCAGTTCGCCGATCGAATCAGGGGACTGGCTCGATGCGCCGTATTGGAGGAAGGAACGCACCTCGACCGTCATGAAAAACGAGAGTGGGTCGAGCGGAAGACTTTGAGCGCCTTCGTGAGGGGTGTCGGAAAGAAGATGAGCGCATTCCTCGTAACCAACCGTCCCACATCACTCCGCATCGCCCTGGAACGGGCGGAGGAACTTGAAAATACCTTGACAGAGACGGAAGAAACGGAGGAACGATGGGATCTCGCGGCTGTATCGGGAGAATTGAGGTGCTATAACTGTGGTGGAACCAACCACTTCGCCGCTCGATGCCCCCGAAAGGACCAACCGGTACCCCGACGGGAACAGCGTGTTGGTGATGACCGCCGGAACAGGTGGAACAGTGACGAACAACGACAAAGAACTGATGAACGACCCGCGCCTCGATACCCCTGTATCTTTTGCGCCGCGATGGAACATTTCCCCGTGGATTGCCCTAAGAGTCCGCAACGAACCATATTTTGCAATTTTTGCGGGTGTCGGGAACATCTAGAAGAGAACTGCCCCGAGAAACGGAAACTACTGCCCGTATCGCAACCAATCGCCGACCCGAAACACGTAAACGAGGTCAACCGTTACAAACAGGAACCGGCTGGACTCCATGTAACGGCCGTGGAACGACCGATGATACGAACCCTAAAAGTGGAAGTGGGCCTCGGAAACGAGACCCGTAACATGCTAATAGATACCGGAGCCGCCTTATCGGTACTGGCGAGACCTGTATCGGGAATTCCAATGGTACCGACCAAGGTCATGGCATGGGGAGCGGATGGGGCTCTATTACCTTTCGCTGGGGAACAGTGTATCGACACCCGTATCGGCAAATACCAATTTAAACATAATTTCCTCGTGTTTGCCCGGAAGGGCGCGACCCTTGATTTACTGGGTCTTGATGTCTTGAGACGGGTACCAATGACGTTCACAACTGGACCGACGATGGGAATGAGAACGGAAAATGAAGCGGAATGGAGGAACATGGACCCTCTTTATTGCGAATTGGGAAATATCGGGATGGTGTCGCAGCTCGGGAGGAGGGAGGAAACTGGGTCACCGCGTCTGAGCCTTCGTGAAAGCGCCGACACAGTCCTCCCCAGCACCTTTCGAGTTGTGATGACCCCCCCCTCACCCCCGCATCACGGAGGTTCGCAGGAGAGCCCCGTCGTGACCTTCGAGGAACGCTTCACAATGGAACCCGCCCTTGAAACTCCGGACAACAAGACCTTGACCCAACAAGAGGAGTGGAACCGAGGTGGAACGTCGAAAGTGACCGCCGCGCTGTGTGCGAGCCATGACGTCGACCCTGTATCGCCCCCAATATTTCAAGGGGAAGAGACCGGAACACTAGGTGGATCGCCGGGTGTATCGCCGGGTGTAACGGCAGGTGTATCGCCCCCAATATTTCAAGAGGAAGAGACAGGAACACCGGGTGTGTCGCCGGGTGTGTCGCCGGGTGTATCGCCGGGTGTAACGGCAGGTGTATCGCCCCCAATATTTCAAGAGGAAGAGACAGGAACACCGGGTGTGTCGCCGGGTGTATCGCCGGGTGTAACGGCAGGTGTATCGCCCCCAATAATTCAAGGGGAACTGACAGGAACACCGGGTGTGTCGCCGGGTGTATCGCCGGGTGTAACGGCAGGTGTATCGCCCCCAATATTTCAAGAGGAAGAGACAGGAACACCGGGTGTGTCGCCGGGTGTATCGCCGGGTGTAACGGCAGGTGTATCGCCCCCAATAATTCAAGGGGAACTGACAGGAACACCGGGTGTGTCGCCGGGTGTATCGCCGGGTGTAACGGCAGGTGTATCGCCCCCAATATTTCAAGAGGAAGAGACAAGAACACCGGGTGTGTCGCAGGGTGTATCGCCTGGTGTAACGGCAGGTGTATCGCCCCCAATAATTCAAGGGGAACTAACAGGAACACCGGGAGTGTCGCCGGGTGTATCGCCGGGTGGAACGGCAGGTGTATCGCCCCAAATATACCACAAGGAAGTGACTGGAACACTGGGTGTATCGCCGGGTGTATCGCCGGGTGTATCGACGGGTGGAACGACACAAGAATCCCAAACCAAGATACAGAATTGGAACTACAACTTGAATAGCTGCGGTTACCAATTTGGTGACAGTGACGCATTGGAAGCAGAACCCATACCCGAATGTGAATTGGACGAGGAAGAAGACTTCCCGGAAGTACAAGTGACAGTGGCTACCATGCAAGCTGGACGACCGTCACTAACGTCAGACCAGAGCGCCCCCGAGGTGTCGGGAGGAAGACAACAAAGGGCTCTAGAGGCCTCGACGAGTGACGATAATATCGTTCACGATTCGGCAACCCCAAACGACATAGAAACCGAGATGGAGGACTGGGAGATGATACCAACGGATCAGTGGGACGAACCACAACCGGAGTTGGAAATAACCATCGAAGCCAAGCTAGCTCATTTATCGGGCACAGATCGTGAAGCAGCGAGAGGGACCCTCCTGAACTTTCGTGACCTATTTCAGCCGCCAACCAGTGAAGGATGCAGTCTCGAGGTCTATCACGAAATTACGACTACGCAACCCGAAGTGACCGCTCAGAAGCCCTACCCCATACCGCACGCGCTCCGAGACGTGGTAGAAAAACAATTGAAAGACATGTTGGAAGCTGGAGTCATCAGTGCCTCAACCAGCCCATGGTGCGCTCCAGTTCTCCTTGTCAAGAAGAAGACACCACCGGGCGAGGAGCAAAAGTGGAGGTTTTGTACTGATTTTAGGCAATTGAACAAGATTACGAAGGGGGATGCGTATCCAATACCTCGCCTGCAGGAGACCCTCGCTCTGCTGGGTGGTTGTCAGTGGTTCACGACAATTGATCTCCTATCCGGATACCATCAGATACCCGTGCACCCCGATGCGAAGGAAAAAACAGCGTTCTCAGTCCTGGGGAGACACTTTGAGTATGACAAGATGCCCTTCGGGCTGAAAAATGCTCCCGCGACCTTTCAAAGGGTCATGAACAACGTTTTGGATGGAGTGTTGGGAAGGAACTGTTTAGTATACCTGGATGACGTGATCATTTTCTCCGCGACGCTGAAAGAACACCTTGAGCGGCTTCAGGAGGTCTTCGAACGCTTACAAGATGCCCGGTTGCAAGTGAACTTGGCAAAGTGCGAATTCCTAAAAACGGAGGTACGCTTCCTTGGTCATCGCGTCACTACAGGAGGAATCCACACCGAACCCGAGAAAACTCGAGCTGTCCGTGAATTCCCAGTACCGACGTCCTCCCTAAAACTTCAGTCCTTCTTAGGACTAGCCGGATTCTATCGACGATTTATACCGAATTTTGCAGAAATCACAACACCGTTAACTGATCTCTTGAAAAAGACGAATCCATTCGAGTGGAACCAGGTGCACCAGACCGCCTTTGACGAGCTCAAGAAACGCCTTACCGAAGAACCTGTATTGGCATATCCGGACCTCACCAAACCGTTCGTTTTAGCCACAGACGCGTCGGGAACGGCCCTCGGAGCGGTTCTGTCTCAAGAACACGACGGAGAAGAAAAACCCGTAGCGTACGCAAGCCGCAAGCTCAACCCCGCCGAGACCCGCTATTCCGTGACAGAACGGGAATTGCTCGCAGTAGTGTGGGCCGTAAGGCATTTTCAAGAGTACCTACTGGGACAACCCTTCGAGTTGCAAACGGATCACATGGCCCTCACAGCTGCTATGAGATTAAGGGACCCCACCTCCCGTATCGGTCGCTGGGTTTTGCGCTTGGCGGAATACAATTTTATACCAAGATACCGCCCAGGAACCGCCATGAAGCACGCAGATGGTTTAAGTAGGATGGACGTAGCCGCGCTGACACTGGAGTTCCCGAAGAGTTTGATGATTGCGGCGCAGAATATTGATTCGTGGGTCCAAGCTACTGCGATCCTTGAAAAGGGAGGGAAGACGCGGCGGAACGACAGAGTGCTAGAGACACAGGTTCGACTAGAAGGAAAGGACGAGTGGGTACCACTCATGCCCGTGTCCTTGAGGGAATGGCTCCTTGACAGGTGTCACCGGAACGAGTGGTCGGGGCACCCTGGAGCGGAAACGACAGAAAAGCTAGTTCGGAGATTGGGATTTTGGCCACACTTGTCAAGGGATGTGAAGGAATATGTGAAAAGATGCGGGACGTGTCAACGACGTAACACGCCGACTGGTCTTCGACACCCGATCCAGAAACCCCTCCTACCCGATAGGCCAGGACAGATTGTAGGGATAGATTTCGTAGGACCAGTCACGTCCGGAACTACCCAAAAATACATTCTGACAGCCATCGATCATTTTACGAAGTACGCCGAAGCCTACCCCGTACCTGATTGTACCGCCGGCACCGTAGCACGCGTTCTGGCAACCCACTACATCCCCGTTCATGGTGTACCCGAATGATTGATCTCAGACAGAGGAACCGCTTTCACGGCGAAGTCAACGAAAGAATTGTGTAATAAATGGGGAATACAGCAAGTGTTTACAACAGCGTACCACCCCGAAGGTAATGGCGTTTGTGAACGCTTCCACAAGACTCTCGCCAACATCCTCTCCAAGATCATCGGACGAACCACCGCATGGGAATCAGCGTTACCCATTGCCCTCGCCGCCTATAGATCCCTACCGCACAAAAGTACAGGTTTCTCTCAGAACTTTCTAACTTTTGGAAGGGAAATGAGATTACCCAATGAGACCTTTCAAAGCATCAAAGGCCCACAAGAAGAGACCACTAGACTCAAACATTTACAGATAGCCAGAAACGCAGCAGTCCAATGTCTTCACAACGCATGGAAACGAAGGAGTAACATCATCAACGCACGCTTGGCAGCCAGATCTTTTCAACCTGGAGACCGAGTATACTTGAAGGAAATGCAACCGCCATCTGGAGCAGCCCGTAAACTATGGAGCCCATGGTCAGGACCTTGGGTCGTCACCCTGAAACATTCTGAAGTCACATACGACATCCGAGATATCGCAGACATAAAACGTCAGACGGTGCATATCAACAGACTGAAGCCTGCTTTCGCGGCTGGAATCCCGGACGACGCGTTTATGGAACACCTGACCGAACTGGAACGGGAACAACCCATAGTTCCACTGCCCCAAATCGACGACCCAAGAAAGGAGACAACTGAAGACCCCAATTTGATGGAGTGGGTTACAGAGGAACCCTCTAACCAAAGCACCCAGACTATAGACTCACCTGATACCACAGCAATCATCACGGAAACGGAGCAGAGCCCCGCTGAACCCTCAGGTTCCACGACCAGAGAAACGCCAGGAAGCTCCGCCACCTCCCCGCCAACAGTAACAACCCCACCTCAGCAAGAGATCTGGGACCAAACCACCGAGTCCCCTGACACACCACCGAGCGAAAGGAA
Source organism: Apolygus lucorum (assembly GCA_009739505.2). NCBI lineage: Eukaryota > Metazoa > Arthropoda > Insecta > Hemiptera > Miridae > Apolygus > Apolygus lucorum. The sequence continues at coordinate 31,977,210 of CM019169.2, forward strand.
CGGACGACCCGTAGCCTCACCGTCACAGCAGCTAGCCACAACCAGCCGCCAGACCAATGAAGACACGGTGAACCGTCCCGAGCCGAGGTACTCACTGCGACCACGAGTACCGGTGAATTACAGCCAGATCAATACGGGGAAGTGATGACTTACTGACTAACTACGACTACGACTATGACTAACACTTACCTGACACGGAACAAACACGAACACATACACATAAACATCTGAAACATAAACACACACATACGTTAAATAAGATTGAACTCGAGAAGGACCCTTCAGGTCAACCAGTTAAACAGGACCCTTCAGGTCAAACCATTTAACTAGGACCCTTCAGGTCAACTTCCCAAGCCCATAGACCCGGAAAACCCGTTTGTAGACCCTTCAGGTCTAATCATGCGTAACGAATCGAAATTTCAAACTGAGACTCACCGTGCTTTCAAGCCTGGATTGAGCCAAAACTGCGCTGGTTCGCACTGAAGTAAATGCCGTAAAATTTCAAGGGGCAAAATACTATTAGGGGCAACTTGTGGTTTCTAGGATGACGTCTCAACACCTAAGGGATCCCCGAGTTCAGAAGGGACCACCACTGCCGGATGAAGACATCGCCCTTCTCCATCGATACCTCGACAAGGAAGAAGCGCGTCTCGCCGCCCTATCGCGAACCGTCCTAAACACCACCGAGCCCCCTTATAACCCCCGTTTCGTAATGCCCACTCTGGCCACCCTTATAAAATTCATGCTGAGGACTGAGGAACAGCATGCGAAAACCATTCTAGCAGATGCCGCCCTGGTCTCCGTGACCGAAATCACCGAATTGCTCCCAACCTACCACCGAATAGCACAAGAAAGGGACATCCTGTTAGAAAAGCAAGAAGAATGGTTGGAGGAGAAACGTCTCCTTCTGAAAGCACTCGTGGAACACGAACAACGTGACACCGTGCCGGTACAGGAAGCTGCAGAGCCACCTGCGGCGAGGACCCAGCCAACTGAGACCCTCCCAGCTGAAGGAGAACGCACTCCCGACGGAGCACCTTCTTCCAGCGAATCCTCCTCCTCTTCGGATTCACAAGGGAACCCAGCCAAAAAACCGAAGGCCAAACGACCTCCCCTTCGCAAACCGCGAGGCAGCATGACGGAGGCCGACCAGCGCACCGATGACTCAACCCCACCAGAGCCACGGTCCGCCATCTCCGACCCACCGACACCTACAACCCCGGATCTGCCAGAAGAGATTGTGGTAACCGCCACCTTGCCCTCACCCATTACCAGCCTTGAGAACACTCTGGACGAATCGGCAGCCGCAACACCCCAACAAACCCCCGAACAGCAATTCGCCACGTGGATGTCCACACCACTGTACGCTCCACGACTACAGCTCGAGCGATGCGAGGACCCCAGAACCGTCTCGCCCTTGGTCCTCCGACTGAAAAGGTCGTCGGCCCCAAAAGGACCAAGGACATGCCCCGTCTGCACGCGGCCGTGTCAGCAGATCCTCAAGTTTCGCTGCACGGCGTGCAAGACGTTCTGGCAGAGGCTGAAGAAGTCCAACGACGCCCAGAGGGAGTTGCCAACCTGCCCGGACGACCACAAGGAAAAGCGGCAACCTTCAACCTGCCCTGGATGTAGACGTTACAAATATGAGGCGGGGCTGCGACGAGCCTACCCCTCGCTGCCCCTGCCCATACCCAGCGTCATCGAGGACGACGCTGGCTCCCGGAGCGGTGGGGGATGTGAGCTGCCGCTCAGCAGCTCACTGTTCCCCCTGACAGGCCACAGAGGCCAGTAAGCCCTGATCCCCCTTGAGAGCGAACCCCCAGGCCACAGAGGCCTGTAAGCCCTGAAAACCCTTGGACAGGAACCCAGGCCGCAGAGGCCAGTAAGCCCTGAAGGAAAAGAGAGAAGACCCCAAAGGCCACACATCAAATGGGGCGTGGCCCCTTCAAAGTGCCCTCCCACCACCTTGGGCACAACCAACAATCACACAAATAGTCAAGCCACTGGATGAAGACATGCAATTCTACCAACCAACATTTGGTGAAGTTAAGTTGGACAACCTGGAGGGGAGGAGAAGGAAAGGCCATTGTCATACTGGAAGAGCTTCATTCCCTGATGCGCCGCCTAGCCAGCAAGTCTCGAAGTGTACCCCCCAGTCTTTGAAGCTCTCTCCCCCTGTACCGTAACGCCTTAACGTCACCGTACCGTATCGCCCTCCTGCCTCCCCAGTCAAGTTCAGAGATAGGTTTTGCCAAGTGAGTGGTGCTATTCTGATACTGTGATTGCTCGTCCTGACCCCCCTGGAACCGTGTCGTCGTGGTGGATCGCGCGCGTAACTCCAGTCCTGTCCCGGCTACCCCCCTGAACTCTCTCTCGCCTCTCATCGTGACCAGGACTCGCCTCGGTAACCCTGCAGCACGTGAGTGTAACTATAAATCTATCTCAAATTGGCCAATTTAGGTAGAAGGTGGAACAAAGTGAAACTCAGTTTAGTCACTATTGTATATCTAAGTAAGAGGATATCGAACTGGAACATTAAGCGTAACCATAAGAAACTTCCTAGTCAGCTTGTACAACGTACCGTAACTCTAGTAAAATTAGTCAAAAGACCACATTTTGTTCTTAACAGTTAAGCCCATCAGGCAGTGTCGGGTCGTTGGCCCCGTAACGTATCTCGAGTCAATCTTATTAAAATTACGTTTTCTAATTCAATCTTTTCTTTCAACTCACCCTGGTTCTGGTTCTGACTTGTAACGGGTATCGGTGATAGGTAGTTAAACTCATTGCAAAACACAGTAACGTCAGTAAAATCATTTTTATTCAACAACCGATACACCTTAAATGGTATAAAATACAGGTAAAACAAAGGTATCTTAACAGTAACCAACAGTATCGTCAAGGTGTGTCGCAGAGCCTCATCTCCCAAGCCGCCTCGGACGGAGCTACCACGACCCACCAAAGTTAAGTATAACAACAATTCTTAGCCTAAGTGTGTCGCTCTTCTACCTTTCAGTGACCCGTTACACCCCCAATTTAAATAGGAACATTTTAACTTCTCCCTTCCCGATCGACTGGTACTCTAACCCCCCAGGCTTACACTTGGTAATGTATTTTGACGATGCTACAATGTAAAGGACCCAGACTGAGCTAGTTGGTGGTGCTACTTTCGTACCGATAGGAGTGTGTAGCAGTTCAGTGATCATAGCCTTTACTTTTGCGGTTCAGTATCACGAACATAAATTTTCCAATGTGATTTTGATCCGTTCTCCAAAAAGTGTCAACAAACCCTTGATTCATGGAATTTTAGTGGGCTGAGTGGGATTTCGAGCCACCATGTCTCTGTTACATCCAAAATTTTGGTTGAACGATAATTTAGTTCATTATAGTCATGATCAATTCACACAACCACTTAGGTGTTTTAGCGCTACTCCCATTATGCCGATTATTACAAAGCCTCATTAATTTTATGTGGGTTATTCGAAAGCCTCCCAAATATATTTACATGATGAAGTTCACCATGTAAAGTGGAGCGTTGAATAGGTGTTTCTTCCAGCAGGATCGCAACGTATCTCACATAAATCAACATTCTTTCTATATTTTTTGACGCTAGCACTATCCCTCTTTCGTTCGGAAGAGCCTCGAGGTAAAATATAGCCGTCCCTAATAACCCGAAATTCCCCTTGGGGCGATAAATCTAGAATGCCTTCGCGTTGCTGAAACAAAATGTTTCGCGGATAGTAGTTGTAACATTTCAGTTCACAGATAAACCGTCTGTACACGTATAATAGCGGAAGTTGAGGTCGTCGCTCGTGACAGTTTATTCTAGATTTTTCTACCGTTGTTCAACCTTTCAAACGTCAACCTATACGTCATCTCCATACAGTGAAATTTGTTGTAATAACATGTTGTTAAAAAGCCAGTTTCGAATAAAATCAACTGACATTGAGACCCAAAGTTACTCAACTTGAGAAATTGTTGCCTAATTCAAAGTAGTAATCCATATAAAGGTGATACTAATTTTTTTAAAGTAGGTACCTTTAGTAGGTACCTTTAAAGTAGGTTTTTTAGGGTACAATTTTGATGATAAATATTATTTATTATTATTCTGAACATCGATTTAACCCCACAGTAGTAGGGACCTCTACTAGGCGAGTTGAGGTAGTGCTACGTAAGGTTGACGTCTTTTACTTCAGGACTCACTCCTACTACAAATTTTAGTTGTGAATTTAGTGGCTCTTGAAATAATTAATCGTACTTCCATATTTAGGTAGTACATATTACATTTGTTACATTAAATCTTTATTTGAGTAGTACATTATTATTTATTATCAAATTAGGTAACTAAGTTCAGGAAAATAAAATAATTGCCTAAAATTAAGATTATCTGCGTAAATAATCAATTAGGCATATTGCACAATATTTCGTCGTCAATCTTCTTTTTTTGGAACTGCAGTAGGTACAATATTTTCTAGAACCTGTCTGATTCTCTTTATTCGTTCAAGATCCCCCTTCTTCTTTTCTTCGCCTATTTTCACATAGTCGATCACTGAGTTCCAGCTGGTTCAGCATACATATTCCAAACGTGAAAGAGGTACTACGTCTCCCTTTCTTGAAAAATTATCATCACACTCATAAAAAAACGACACAGGTTTACATTTAACAAACTTTGGAATATAATTACATGACGAGGTTAGGTAGCGCTACGTAAGACTGACGTTGACCTAGTTGAGTGGTCAGCTAGGGCTACGTAAGCCTGACGATAAGGGTTCCAACAATTAACGGATTACCACCGGAAGGCGTTGGAATAGGATGAAGAGAATGATGGAAGTCAAGGACAACTACCCTTGAGAGGATTAGAATGAGGAACTACATGCGAGTCATGCCGAAAGAAAATTAGTGGAGAGAGGGTTTTCCCTGATAACACGTAAGGATTACGTGCCCTACCACTGCAGGGTTGAAGTGGAAATAATATTCAGTCGGGTTGATGTTTGAGAAATGCTAGAAATCATCATGATCGTGAAGATTATGGTTCATGTCAGGCCAACGAATCTTTCCAGGAGGTCTAATCCGATATACGACTTAGGAAATGGGTATTATCACATCGCAAGGTCAAACCCATGAGTAGTACCTACTTAAACTTCAGACTGTTCGAAGACTACCAAAGACATGTTTGTTTTCAAAATCGTCTCCCTTAGTGCTATCGCAACTGCTGGGAAATTTCACTACAAAAGTTGTTCGCAACACAAGGCAGTAATCACCTATAGAAACAAAATGGCACTTTCAGTTATATAATTATGTATTTCTAGTGGAAGGGGATTCAAAAATTTTTAAATACAACAAAAAGGGGCCGAAACATCATTATTATTACAGGTAGGTTGAACTCAAAATGAATGTGATTCGTGTTCCTCCGCCCAAGCCTTTATTTTAATATTAGAGAGAAAAGATTTGGAGGAAAATGGTTCTAACTGTTGCCACCCCAGTGTATCATCGCTGGGGGTTTTAGGGTTCCATAACTTCAATTCAAGCGAGAGAAGGAGAGTCTCCCTGGGATTATAAATACTGTGTGACCCATTAAACCCTACTATTAGCAATATTTGTCCCTTGGTTTCCTGGGGCGCCGCCGGCTATGGATGGTTTTGGGATGAGAATGGTTTCGTTCCTGATAATCGTTTTGATGGAGCAATCTCCGAGCTTTGTGGTCGTGAAATGAATCGTGTTTCAGAACTCCTGTGGCCGATGACGGTGGAAATAGTCGAGGAATTGCTGTTATGATCACTGAAACCATCTCTAAACATCTTCATTTTCGAAGTCATCATTAGAAACCTCTTCTTAAACTTTAAAAATAAATAAAGTAAATAATCAATACTTTTACAGTTTCCAAACCACCAACATGCGATGCCCCATCAACCCAAAATCAATAGTCAAAGCAGCTAAGCTCTGCCTGATACGTCCGGAATTTAGTCAGAATTTGCTTCCTCATATTCGAAGATAAGGAAGCTTTGTAATTAACAAACAAGTCAAAAAAACGTCTGCCAAGTGGGTGTGGCACGTAGCTTCCTCGTATCCATAACCCGATTGTATAGATGATCCGATGCATAGTAGTTAATCTCAAAACGTCATAACATCAAAAAAAAAATAATCTGTAACATCCTTGAAAATTTCATTCAAATCGGATGGAAAATGTAGAAGTTATGGCCGTTACAAGGAAATTCACGTTTGCGCATGCGCAGTGGCTACTATCAGTCCGAAGGTGGTGATTTTCATAGGGGACCATCTACAACCTTATCCGCATAATCCCTGAAAATTTCATCGAAATCGAGTAGAAAATGTGGAAGTTATGGCCGTTACAAGGAAATTCACGTTAGCACATGCGCAGTGGCTACTATCAGTCCGACAGTGGTGATTTTCATAGGGGACCATCTACAACCTAATCCGCATAATTCCTGAAAATTTCATCGAAATCGAGTAGAAAATGTGGAAGTTATGGCCGTTACAAGGAATTCACGTTTGCGCATGCGCAGCGGCTTCTATCAGTCCGGGGGTGATGATATTCATAGGGGACTATCCAAATACTAACCTGTAACATCCATGAAAATTTCATTGAAATCGGATGGAAAATGTAGAAGTTATGGCTGTTACAAGGAATTCACGTTTGCGCATGCGCAGTCGCTTCTATCAGTTCGGGGATGATGATTTTTATAGGGGACCGTCTACACACCAACCCGCACAATCCCTGAAAATTTCATCGAAATCGGACAATAACTTCGTATAGTTATGCGCGTTACAAGGAATTGATGACAGACGGACAGACACACAGACACACAGACACACGGACACACAGACACACAGACAGACAGACAGACAGACACGGAACCAAAATTGTTCAGAAAGGTCTAAAACGCAAAACGCGATTGAAAATTTTGATTTTGGAGAACTTTTTTTTTTTGTCCTTGAAAAGTGAAAACAAAGCTTCCGCTACCTTGGTAGACTCGGAAGCAAAAATCTATCAAGGTGTGCGTGGCACTTGGCTTCTTCGTATCCATAACCCAAATCTAACACAACATTCACTAGTTTTCAGACCGTTTCGTTAAAACTTTCTTAAACGCCCTTGTATTTGTATCACTGAACATCAGCACTCAATTTTTCCATAGACTCGATGGAACCAAATCTTAACACTAGGTTTCAAGGAATTTAGGCAAGTGATGAACGCAATGTAAAATTATTTTCGAATCAACAGAGATGGTACAACTGTGAGATTTCTTTAATGAAAAATGACCTACTTGGACCTATAGAGCATGTTTTACGCTTTTGGTTGAAAAACGCTGCAAATTATTACACAATGGTTTATAATTTTTCTATTTAAACTCGCCTGCAAAGCCACCAACCATCCAACATGGAGAAAAACATCGATCGTATTTCGGTCAGCTATAATTTGAACGGAGATTAGGCCTCTCTTGCAATTCACACTCGTGTTTCTGATTTATCGTGAGTCCAACCTTTAATTTCCCGTAGGGAACGAGGAATTAAGGATGGAGTTTTTGTCCTAAAGGGCTCAGCATGGTCTCAAAAAATTCATAAAATTCTATACTATCCTAAATTGATGGAAAAACAATACTTTTATATCAAAATTTAGAGTTAGAGCGTTTTCAAAATTTCAAACTTTATTTTTCAACCAAAATCGTCGGGGCACAACTAGACCCCAAATGGAGCCTTGTGACAGTAAAGGGACTAAAATTTTCCATAAAGCGGGGATGAACCCATAGAAATGAAAGAAAAGAAGATCTGACCCAGGCTAGTAGGTTGAGTATAAGAAAAAAATTGATGTAAACGCTTTATTAAGCGAAATGAATTTGAAACTAAAAATCTTTATATAGTCGATACATGATTCAGGGAGGGACTTGTCACAGGTATATCCACGAAACTATAATCATAGGTCCTACATCCAAGATAATTATAGGTACTTCCTCCGAATTTCGAATCGGCCGTCGAATTTAGTAATGAACGAAATTAAATATAGCCCTAGACCCTTTGGGTACTTATAGTTGTTACTTATCAGATTCGGAATGGGAAGGACCGGAACCTCTGAAGCGGTTGGTACTTTCTGTGTACTGAAATCACCGAGTTCTGACGAGCAGGCAGTTAAGATTCAGGCTCCGACCTAAAACTGATCAAAATAGGGAGGGATTCCTCATTATCTTGCTTTATGGTACTCGAAGAGGTTGTGAGGTATGGTCGATTTTGCGTACTACCTACCGGTACGTGAAGTGTAGGTCGCTCGTCGTTGACATCCACGGCGAGGAGATGGTATATAGCACTCCAGGCGAACGGCAGAGACGAAAGAAGACTTCCGAGAAGCTAAGAACAGAGGTATCGGATGGTAAGAATTTCATCTCGTATCAGACGGCATGAAGGTGGAATCCAACAGGTATGTAGGTAGGCTTACCAAAACGGTGGAGAAGAGCTGCCGACGGTAAATGCTCGTTCCACAGGCGGTAGAGATCCGAGAAAGACGATCGATCCGATGAATTTTATTTTTCCAACAAGGAATAAAATCAATATCGGGCGAAGACGGTAGAACGGGAAAAACGAGGTACGGCATTCAGCAATGGCGAACAAAAGAAGGAGGAAAAGGAACGTTGAAGCTGAGATTTTGTCCTCCGCTCCTACAGGTAGCAGCACATGACGGGATGAACTAATTTGCAATAAATTCGTCCATGAATTTTATTCGAGATTTAGTCCATTGTATCCGTTTTCATGGAGGATAAAATTTGTAGAGAACGATGGTCCATTTTCTTCTTAGTTAAATCGGAATAATTGAAATGAAAACGATCTGCATGGAAGTGTTGCCTGACAACTGGCGGAAAACCGGAACGGATAGCACCGGGAACCGCGTTAATATGAAAGTAGCGACATTTAAATAAATTCACGGTACAGCCTACATACTAACTTTCATCAAAATCGGTCAATGCTTCCAAAGGTTCATTATAGAAAATAGTAACCAAAATTCAACGCTATTTTAAATTGATGAAAAATCAAAATCTTAACTTTGGAAGTTTTTGAGAAAGAGCGTTTTGCGAATTTCTCCCCTCATTTTTCACCCCTTAGAAGTGACTGGATTCAACGAAAAGTTTCGGGGTACAACTAGACTCCAAATGGAGCCCAAACACAAAATTTCTTTGAAATTGGTCCATGGGAATTAAGGAAAGTGCCGCGTATGGCGTATGGCGTACGGTGGACGGACGTCGACGTTTCTATTCGATTCTTGGATTCCCCGTATCTATCTACCTTGAAACGTAAACCAACAAATTTTGCCGGGAGATGAGGGTTGAATTGTTTTTCTTGGTCGATTCTAAAGGTTCATCATCCATAATGCCATCCGTTCCATTAGTTCGTGTAACCTCCGCTAGGGATAATAAAGCGTTTTTCCTTTGAATCAGATGAGAAATGCTCAGTTACCTATTTTGGTAAAGCTAGAGAAAATGCGATGCAGCTGATTCAAGGGAAAAATGCTTTACTATCCCTAGCGGAGGGAATCTTCATTCATAAAATCCCAACCGTACGTATGTACGTCGCCCGAACGTGCGGGTCCCGAGTTCGATTCCAGGCCGCGACATCAAAATTTTTTTCACATACCTACGATTTGCTTTTGCCTGCTTTTAGCAGGCTTTTCAACTAGTATAAAATAATGCTCCAGGTGTGATTTAAACGTTTGTTATTTTTAACGGGGCAAAAAATCCTGGGAGAAAAAAAATTGTTGTAAAATCGATTCTTGAAGCATCTCTTGTTGGTTACGACATGACATCACATAATATTATAATATAATATTATGTGATGTCATGTATTATGATGATATTATCATTTTTCAAAGCAAAACATATTTTGCTCCAATGTCCCAGGATGAGCAACCCCCTGCTATAAACTTGGTCACGGAGATAAGACCAGATGAACGTGAACTCCCCCAGATGCCTTGAGGCGGGCAATGGGAAGTTCTAAAGGGCCTATAGAGAGGTTCGTAGGCTATATGTGCTTGATAAGAGGCTGACAAAGGAGAAGTGGCCCGGTATAGCGTCACTTAGCGGTCGTCTACACTTACTGTGTTGATCTTGACCACCTCGACGATAAGGTTCTCTACACGACCCTCATCAGAGGCCGAGACTCGCTTGTAATCAACTGTGGAGGACCGTTGAGCCGCGATGTATTGGTTTCATTAGAGGACCCTGTGTTGCTGGTCTTCCCGAGCAGTTCCCACATGTCGAGTGAGGCAGGACGCCGTTCATTTTCAAACAGGGTATCCCGAAAGTAAATTGGAACAGCAAATATACTTTCCTACTTTGAAGGACGAAACAAAATCAATTTTCAACCATGTTTTGCTACTGTTCGATGAATATTTTCCCAAGAAATCTAACAATTTCTTATCAGATAATTCGGTGGGTCCTTAATGTGTAAATTTATAATTCAAATAATATAAACATAAATGTGTACAATATAAATTGATCGGTATCTTTTTGATGCCTTATTCACCATTTTAACGATTGAGCAGATCCTGAGATGTAGATAATTCTGAAGTGACTGGACTAGGAATAAGAGGAATTTTTTGTTCCGCGTATGGAAAGACACATTGATAAAGAATTCATACTGCCTAGGAGACGTCATCTTCAAACTCGATAGAACGATAGAAAAAAAAAAATTGCGCTCGATTGTTACCTATGTACTGGTATGTACGATTGTTATGCACTGATATGTACGATTGTAATGCACTGTTATGTACGATTGTTCTGTACTGTAGTGTACTATTGTTATGTAAGAGAACAATAAAATAACTATTGAAATAAATTGATGGATTATTTAACATGTTATAAATTTATCAGTAGACAATTCTGAAGTAAGAGGACAAAGAATAAGAGGAATTTATTATTGCTCGTATAGAAGGATTCATTAATAAAGAATTCATACTTCCTAGGAGACGTCATCTTAAAACTCGATACAACGATATAAAAAAAAAAAAAAATTGCGCTGGACTGATCCAACCGATTCCATGTATATCTCAAATTCTAGATTCGAGTATAAACTGCGTTTCCTCTTCCATCTCAAAAATGCTAATTTTTGTCGAATTAACGCTCGGAAGGATTCGTGACAGTTCGGAAAGTTTGGGCCTCTCCCCGGAAATTCCGCAATTTTCCCCTCTACGAGAGCCCAATGGCTGCTGAAAACTTTGTTATTCATTCAGTGTAAAACCTGAAGGAAAAAAAAAACCTATTCCTCCCCTTCTCGTCCCGACATAAAACGAAACGGTCGGTTATTTTTTCTCTCTCTCTCCCCAAGACCACGAGAGATCGTGGAAGCGAGAGAGCCAGGGTTGGCGGTAGGAAAAGGCTAGAGATGAAACGAGGGAGGAAGAGGGGTTCCAAAAATAGCCCTAAGCCCTCGAAGATGGCGTTGGCGAGGGGATAGTCGTGTTAAATATTTAAAGATATCCTCGAACTCGGGTAAAGGCTCTTGTCCGCAGTATTGGAATTCTGGATCATCTCTACGTGGGGTTGTTTACACTTTTTTTTTCAAGACAGCGTAGAACCTCTCTTGTTTTTGGCCGGAAACTTTGATGTTCTCAAAATCATCTGCCAAGTTAGCAGTAGCGTGAGCGGAATTCGACTTGGTGACACATGCTCCATTCCCGGATGTGCCTCGAGCAGCCGTATCCGCAGGAGATGAGAACTAATTTTCATCTCCAAAATTAGAGAGAGATTTCATGATACAAAATAAGAATATTAAAAGGTAGCTGTTTTATTGAGGAACGATCAAAATTCGCATTTATGTAATGGAATTTTGTTTTATAAAAAATAAAATGATAAAATAAAGAAATAAAACTTTTTAAAAACAAGCTTTTATTTTTTGTTAATAAAATGAGCTAAAATGTTAGAAATAAATTACTTTTAATAAGAAATTATATTTCTTATTAAATACTATATTATAGTATTTAAAAAAATATAACACTTTATCAGAGTCCAAATTTCATAAATAAAAGCGTGTAACATTTAGCATCTTCTTTTTCCTCTTGCTATCTCAATGAAACACGCTTTAATTTATGAAAATAGGGTCTGTGATAAAGTGTTTCCTATATTTCTTATTAGAAGTAATTCATTTCTAACTTTTTAGTTCATTTTATAAACAAAACATAACCTTTTTTTCTTTATTTTTAATCAACGACTAAAAAGTTTACGAACTGGAAGATGGTCTTTTATGAATTGAAGTATGCTCTTTATGAATTGGAAGACGGCCTCCTACGAATTGAAGCATGTTCATTATAAAATAGAGGATGGTCCCCTATGAAGATGGTGCTTCAAAAGGGATAATATTTCATTGTCATTTGATTTAGACATGCAAGCAAAATTGAATTCAAATCGGAAACTGGGAAGTGGATCAAATTTAACTTGCAAGATTTGATTAATGACAGACAACGGGGCAGGTGAAACTAAATAAGAGCTTGTAAAAAGTTTGAAATATAAAACAATACTCTCAGTAGGTAATCAAATTCAATGGCCTCCAATACTGTCTCGATTTCGTTTATCGAAAAACGTAGGTATCGGAACGTCAATCTTCTACAAACAAGCCTTCTAAAACATGATGGCGACAGGAAGGTCAGACTGGAGCGCTAAGGGATGTAGTAAACCTGATCAAAGTGGAGGTCGCTGCTACAATCCGAACGTTCATAACGGGTTAGCGAAACTGGCTTTTACTATCACAAGTTGAACATCATGTTTGCATATCATGATAATGTTGAACCACGTCAACACACCTTGTTTCCACCAATTAACTGAAGTGGCAGCAGCACTGAAAGGAGCTGCATGCATTCCATATCGATGTTTTGCTCTTTCAATTACTCGTCTAACTTGGATTCGAGGAATGTACAACTTCTGTTTGAACCTCCCGCCCGTTCCCGGCCATTAGGTTCAAAGGCGCCCGTTCACCGCTAGTTTTAAAGTCCATCCACAGAGGCCAGCGCTACCGCCGCATTCTACCGTGGTTTATTAATGCAACTTCGTTTAATTGCAAACCGGAATATAAGAACCAGTACGAGTATGTTTGAGTACAATAGGACAACATTGTAAGTACAGCAATAGTCCATTTCCGCCTCCACAGTTGCAAGACCTGGAAGGTGATGAGTTTGCTCACAAGCAAGTTACAAGTTTTCGTCAATCGCTTAGAGATGGGTATCGATATTTTCTATCGATCTGTGTCGTATCTGAGTATCGATATTCCAAGTATCGTTGGGCATGAGTATCAATATTTTACAATATCGAGTATCGATACTTTAGTGCCAAAAATATCAATGTTATCCAATATTCTCAAGAAACGGTGGCTACAGCTTTCGTACAAGTACGCAACCACGAGAGACATCTTATGTAAGCGAAAATCATCAGAAATTTCCGCGTAACGCTCCCCGCGTGACGATTTTTCATTTATGTGCCATAGTAAAGACATAAAATGTCAAAATAATTTTTTCAACAATTTTTATTCATTTTTCACTATCAAGAGTCCATGCAGAGTGATTTTCTTCATGATATAAACGTTATTTGTGCAACCAAAGAGTAATGATCCAAAAGCCTCTCTACCTTCTTCATTTTTTAGCCATTCTATTGAATTTTCCGCGAAAGCTGTATCGAATAACAAACTATATCGAATCCAAAGTATCGATATCCGAAAATATTGGATTGGAAATATCGAGTATCGATACCCATCCTTACAATCGCTGCCTTAGACGAATCCTTGGTGTGATCTGGCCAGATGTCATCTCGAACGATCAGCTTCTCGAGAGAACCGACCAAAAGTCTATCTCATCAGAGATTATGCAGCGTAAATGGAGATGGAGAGGCCACACGCTCCGCAAGGATGAATCGTCCATAGAAAAGAAGGTGTTTGAGTGGAACCCTCAGGGTTACAGAAGGAGAGGACGACCACGCTCGACTTGGAGGCGGTATGTGGAATCTGAAGCTAGACAAGCCGGGAAGTCGAGACAGGAAGTCAAAGCTTTGGTACCGAACCGAGAAGAATGGAAAAATTTCGTTACGGCCCTATGCTCCTCTTAGGAGATACAGGAAATAAGTCAAGTAAGTCAAGTCAAGTCATTAGTCCATTTCCCCAAAAATAGAAAATCAGAGCGGCGCCGTTATCGCCCCTCGTTTCTCCTGTTCCACCATCTTAGCTCATTCCAGTTTTCGATATACGTCCGCTTTTCCCCGTTTTAGATTGTGCTGCTAAAACATTATTACCAAACCAATTCTCTGTACAATACAGACCCTTTCAAGTTCATATTTGTACAATTCATTCAACGTCCTTTCCCTAAAGCTCTCTAATACCTTCCAAAAGTTATGGCTTGGAACCAATCGTAGAATCTCCTAAGCTTCAGAATAGAATCGTACACCAAACCACAAAAACTACAACAATTCCCCATGTTCGCTTAACAACAATTTCCCTCGCTCTGTTATGACTTGGGATTTGTTTTCCCACCAAACCATTATGTTACGTTTATTTTACCCCCTCGGTAAACCTCAACTATGCAAATCAAGCGTCCTTCTACCTGGCCCCGAGGTTTTCCCCCCAATTCTGCTACTTTATAGGAAAAGCGTCCCGTTCCCTTTTCACCTCGCGAACTCCTGAGACTGGTGATCAACATCAACTCTACTCCACCTCCAGCAAACTCTGGTTGTATACCTATCTGTCGCGTTTGACTTGCAAATGGTGTTGACGCTTCTAACTTTCAAGCAAGAGGGTTCTCAAACATTCCTCGAATCTCTAATTAATTTAATCCTCAAATATCCTTCAAGAAACATTAATTACCTTGTATATCTGGCTGTCATTAAGATATGGTAAGATATTCACATCTTCTCATCGGTGCTCTCCTAACTAGTGGTTATTCGTTCGGGTGTACAAACGTAATTTTGACTAAACGAATTGATTGAATAAGGACCTCAGAGAAGTTGAAGAGTTTTCATTCAAACGGGCTTATATCCATTCGGAAAAACTTCTTGGAAATTGAGAAAAACAAATTTCATGGCAAAATAAATAATTGCATGGGTCTAGGGTTTCCAAATCTATTAACATTTCCAAATAGTTTGTTCATAGAACAGTCGATTGTGAGAACAAGTTTCGAAATTTTGGCATGCGTTTAGAGGGAGACAAGGCCGTTTATAATTATGATATAAGCCCATTTGATGAAAAACAATAGATGTGAGCTATTTTGTAAAGAAGAAAACGTTTCTGGTCATTGGAAGAAAAATCTCAATTTCATTTTCTTTTTATTTAATATAAAATGAAAAGAAGATTTAAAAGCAAAACATTGGAAAATAGTTCTACTTCAAGAAAAAACTCGGCCCTTCGTTACTGTTTAGAGCCTTCGGCCAAAATTCAATAAACATGGAACATGCTTTAGCCGTATTTTGTTTGTCTGCTGTTTCCTTTTACTAGGAATTTGTTGTCTGTTGTTTTAATTTAGCTCTTTATGGACCTGCTTTTCAAATTGCTCGTCATTTCATTCACTTCTTGTTGTCCCAAAGGTATTGTTGTTATTAAGAAATGAAATCGAAAACATCTAAAACGTTGAAGAACACGTCGCAACTAAAAGCCTAGGTTACAAGATCCTTTGATTACTTTTTCGTAAATACGATGCCAGCCAACTACATAAAAATGAAAATCCACTAAAACGATGTTGGTTTTTACCGCGAATGTTGTTACAGTTGTTTTAAATTAGAGGTATATCGCAGCTTCGTCCATATTTACAGCTGTTTTGGCAGTATATAATTTACGCGTAAATTGAGGGCTTTTTAACGAGTGGCGAACGATTTTCGTGGGATGAAAACTAACGGCGATACATTTCCCTAGAAACGGGTCGGTTGTAAGTGAAAATCATTACAAGTTTTGACTGTATTTTATTTATGCATAAATTTATGGCTTTCCAACGAATGGTGAACGATTTTTCTTCGAACACGAATGACGAAGATAAAGTTCCGTAGCAACGACTAGGTTGTAAGTGGAAATCATTAAAAAATCACAATCAAGTTTATTGGGAAATGCTTGCATACGAGTTTGCAACACATTGGGACATTTTCATGTCAACCACTACACAACAAGGTAGTGAAGTAAGGTTGTTAGTTCATGTACCCAAGCATCAAACTAAGAAAACAGTTGATTGTTCTCTACGCAACACAGTGAGTCTATTTTATTTATTGGTCGCGTGAGCAAGATTTGCTTAGTTTTCGTGACAATTTTTCAGTTTATGTGCCAAAGCAAAGACATGAAAATGTCAAAATCCCTTGCTAATTTCGTTCCATGGTTTCGTCACGTTTTTGCCCAGTTAGGTGATAGTTAATGCATGGTCCATGCTAAAATTGAAAGAAAAATACCGAATTCTTTGAAAAATTTGTAGGTATAGTATTTTACGGCGATCTTGGTGGGTCGATCGCCTCATTTTGGAGCCCTGGTTCAATGCCCCCACAGTGGCTTTCCTACATCGGTGTCAAACAGACAAAAATATTCACTGACGGAAACAGGAGCACACGGGAGGACAGACCTCTGAGATTCTATATATATTTAGAATACATTTACGCTATTACACGCCCATATACATTTAGCGCTAGCTTTGCAGTCCACCTTTCTTCATGTTTTTCCGTACATATCTCTTGCCAGTTTGCCATCGTGGGTTCTCTTTCTTCCTTGGCTCACTTCTGTTGAAGATTCTTTTCCTCCCAGGAACCATCAGCTGAATGTGTACGACACTCGTGAGTGATATGATAGCCACGCTACGCCAACCAAGGTGAAATGTACCCTTGAGCTTGTAACGATGCTTGTCAAGAAGGATCGAATTGTCATGAAAACGAAAAAGATAACTTTGTAGCTAGAATTGTAACTTTTTCGTTGGGAATCCATTGTAATGGATTCCCGATCGCAACATGGGGTAACAGGCCCAATAGTTGGACACTTAATGTGACTTTCTCACTAAAATTCTCGCCGTAAAAGCAGCATTTTAGTAAATATTCTTCTTTCTTTTCTCCCTCGTCATCTCAGAATCTGTGGCTACATGATAGAATGAATGCTCTTTTGATTGGATGAAATGTGGATTTTGTAAATAATTTATGTAAGACAAAACTTGACTTGGCCCAGAAGTTGGACACTTGTTCTTAATCTTGGACAGTGGTGGCCCAGTAGATGGACACTACTTTTCTTAGCACTTTTCTTGTGAACTTATATTAAAATGTACTAAAACAAAAGATAACAACTGTCCAATTCCATGTTTAGGAGTTTTTCTTAACTCAAACGAACTTCCTTCAAAGAACCTCATGACTATGATACCAGCAGGTTTTTGGATGGGAGCTCGTCCAAGTTAACAAAAACTCCTAAAGATAAGATAGAACAATTTTTTTTGTTGAAATTTCTGTTAATAAAATGCGAAGAAAAGTAGTGTATAACTACTGCTTCATTATTGTTTCCTAAAATTATAAGATTCAGTGAAGGCAATAGTCAAAAAAATTTCAAATTGGTTTTAAAGCTTGCTCGTGATTCATTCTTTATTGTTTCATTCTTATTGCTCACATTAAGAACTCAAAAAATACCTCATAATCTTCATTAACATCTACGTCAGTATAATATAAGTACTAAAATGTAATAAAAATAAATGTCGACTTTGGAAAGGGAACGCAAATTGGAGAAACCTTTCAAAAACCTCTTGAAGAGAGAAATAAGAAACAATCGCGACTCATTAAATACAATGTACAAAAGAAGATTCTTATATTGAAAATCACAATTACAATTAAAAAAGAATCATTTCAAGATGTCTAATAATGAAAATCACAATTAGAATTACATAAGAATCCTTTGAAAGCTGGAAAACCAACGGATGTCCAAGTATAGGGTCATTAAAAACCAGGCCTTGGCCCAGAAGTTGGACGGTCGTCCAACCAGCGGATTTGGAGCTCCATTAGTTGTATGATGTGAATATAAAATGAATATTTACTTTAATGGTCTACTTCCTAGATGAATACCTTAAAAAAACAGCTCAACTTTATGGAACAATAATTGAAATACAAAAAAAAAAAATCACAAATAATCAGAAAAACCTTATGAATATTCTCTTGTTTACTTACCTAAATCATAACGAATAGCCACCACCACTTTCAAAATGAACTGAACCAACTATTTCCAACTCCTAGTTTAAACTAAGATTTCCCACATGGAGTGGATAGTGTATTCTGCCGGGGAAAGGATCTACAGTCGGTAAAAGGACCGTGCCCTTATTTATTAGGAAAAAAGTAACCAACTGTCCAACTATTGGGCCCGTTACTCTGCTTGTTGCCTAGTGACAACATATGGGCTTTTGGTGGTTATTCAAAGTCCTGGGATTTGTCCCATACTCGACCCACCGAAAAAAATCTCTTTAGCGCCAACAGCGGTTTTGAAGTCTGTCAAAACTAGAAAAGTAAGGTGACCCAGCAGGGTGATTGCAGGTCAGTGTCATATAGATAGGTGGTGAAAAGTGCGTTTGAAATGATGCTGATCGCCCTGAATTACTGGATAGCTGCCCTGTGATTGACTTGTTCTCTGACAGTACCTTGTACATTGCAAACCGTATTGTATCCTTGTCCTACTCAATACTGCGTCGAGAATTGCAACTGCTTTTCTTCACGATCAACCTCACGAGTGAAGAGATGCTAAGAAAACTGGACATTATCAGTGGAAAAAGTTTTACTAAGAAAACTCAAAGGTCGAGAAAGGATAAACTCTTGAAAGCTCTGAATTATTGTTCACATAAAATTGTATGAGTATGACAATTATCGGAGAACATACGCGATTCGTAGAGCTCCTCTTCGCGTCGCAGCTATTAATCTCTGTCGGAGGTAAGCCACATTCAACGCGTCTGCCCATACCTCCGCTCCACACAAGATAGCGAGAGAAAATTGTTGGTTCAATAAATTTTCATCATCTTGTTCAACATAAGCGTCAAAACGTATCAAGTAAATGTATGTACTGAACATACAGTATCATAGAAAGACTAACTCAAAGCAAGGACTCTTTGAAATCTTCTAAATATCAAGTAAAATTCATGTACTAAACATACAGTATTACAGAGAGTCTACCTCAAAGCAAGGACTCTTCAAAATCTTCAAAACGTATCAAGTAAATCTATGTAGTAAACATAGGTATAGTATTACAGAGAGTCTACCTCAAAGCAAGGACTCTTTAAAATCTTCAAAATACCAAGTAAATCTATGTACTAAATATACAGTATTACAGAGAGTCTACCTCAAAGCAAGGAATCTTCAAAATCTTCGAATTTATCAAGTAAATTTATATACTAAACATAGGTGTAGTGTTACAGAGAGTCTACCTCAAAGCAAGGACTCTTTAAAATCTGCAAAATATCAAGTAAACTTATGTACTAAACATGCAGTATCACAGAGAGTCTACCTCAAAGCAAGGACTCTTTAAAATCTTCAAAATATGAAGTAAATCCTAAACATTTAGTTAATACAACACAAATACTTACTGAACACATAGTATTACAGAGAGTCTACCTCAAGGCAAGGACTCTTTAAAATCTGGGCCAACTCTCCTGATTCCACGTTGGATGTGACAACATGACCTTCCTCCAATCTGATTCCAAGAGCTACTGCCCGGATTAAACACAAACATCAACTGACTTGGCAATTAACTGTCACAGAAAGCGGAGCTCTGTAAGCCAGAGCTCGACGGTAGGCAAACCCCCCGTGATTCTCTTACACGAGAATTCCATCTCAGCCCTGAGTTTCGCTGGTGACATTACTTCCCCCTCCACGCGCAGTCCAGTGTACACCTTCAACCTTGATCTTCCGACGCATATTTTCACTCAGGCTCGCCACTTCCAGGTGGTTTGCCCAGTCATTACCCATAAGCAAAGGAAAAAGTTCCATTATGAGCGAAATTTTAAAGTAATAATATACTAACCGATTTTGAACAGTGATGATTTTCAACTTCATAACAAATTATAGGTTAAAGAATGTTTTAGAGTAGGAAATACTTATGATTTCCCATCAAGTGAACAAA
The DNA here is from genome assembly GCA_009739505.2 of Apolygus lucorum. Classification (NCBI taxonomy): domain Eukaryota; kingdom Metazoa; phylum Arthropoda; class Insecta; order Hemiptera; family Miridae; genus Apolygus; species Apolygus lucorum. The sequence continues at coordinate 31,997,280 of CM019169.2, forward strand.
TTATTCCAACTTTCTTGTCTTTACCGAGTTTAGAAGTTCTGCCTTTTCTCCCACTTCGCATTTGGCGACCCCGGAATCTCCAGAATCGTCCGGTATGACCTTCTCAATGCTTGATTGTGATTAGATAGCAGCTTCCTTGTCTCCTTAGAGGAGTAACATTTATTTTAAAATGCTGCAAATTATTACACAAAGATTTGTTATAAATCTATATAGATCACTCGTCTGCAAAGAACTGATATTATCACCACCTACCAACCATAGATAATATCTATGAGTAGTACATTATACTACCTACCTACCACGTGCCTACAGCGATCGCATTTTAGTCAGATAAAATTGAACGGAGATTAGGCCTCTTCCGCTATTCACACTCGTGTTTCTGATTCATTGTAAGTCTAACCTCCGTAAGTCCAAGTTCTCGTAGGGAGCGAACCGTTTGTCCTACAAAGGGTTTTCAAAATGTCAGCCCTTAAAAGTGACCGACATCAACTAAAAGCTTCGAGGCACAATTGGAGCCCATATACCAAATTTTATCAAAATCGATCCATGGAAACTAAGGAAAGTGCCACGTACGTCGGACGGACAGCCAAATTTTTAGTCAATTTTGGTTTATTATTTTTTTGAATTCTACGTACCTTGAAACGTAAACCGATAACTTTTGAGGGGGGTTAACTTTTTTTCTTGGTCGATTCCAAAGGTTAATTATTGGAAGTAATAAATCAAAATAAGAAACTCTAATCCAGGTGCTACTCATTCTTGTAAAATTTACAACTATATTTACTTACTTCTTATATATTTAGTACTTTACTATATTTAATTACTTCTATATTTAACATAGAAGTAGCCTGCTCAATGTGAAAGCAAATTTCATCCCAATTAATTACAGCTTTAGTAACCACCGAACTGAGATAACCACACGAAGAAACCCTTTGAAGAAAGTTTGACTGGGCTATTTCCCCTGAACATCCCCACAGCAAGTCTCCAAGTGGTGAAACACGTTGTTGGAAGGTCTCAGGTAAACCAAACTCGTTATGTGAAAGAGTTGGCCACACAGGTAGTTTGGAGGGTACCTGCCCCCTTTAATGAGGGAAGCCATTCGCTCTTATGCCCTCAATAAATTGATTCCCCACTCACCTAATCAAGATAATTTTATATTTCGTCAGCCAACGCCTATATTGGTTTGATTTTATCGGGGATGGTTTGAATACTCATGGTAATGAAACTGGACATGACACTTAACACTCAACACCTCATAACACCTAATGATGAAGAGATACAAACATTTAATGAAAATTGAAGTGGAATATGAAAAAACAAAAATTAGAGCTTCCTTCATTCATAAATTCTAAGCACGTTTGCGTTTTTGAGAATCACACTAACTGGGAATCACCACTACTGCTCAGCTTGAGATTCTCTTTTAGAATCGCCATCCACATTGTCTTTCCCAGATTTGTTTTGTGGCCCAGCTTCTTACTCTCACGTTCAAGGGACTCACCAACTGTTGAACATCATGATGTATGAAAGTAAAAGTAGAAGTAAATTAAACAACCATGTGAGGTTGAATTTTCGTCCAACTGCCATTCCTGGATTCCCGGACGTCATCAGCTGTCTTTCAAAAGGAAGATCAGAATTGGTTCCAACGAATTCGCTCATGGCTAACTATTGCCTCACCCACTTGAGTGGAGCGGGGTTCACCAACGGCCCAACCCGAAAAATTAGCAAGAGCTCAAAATCTCCCTCGATCGGTCACCAATCTAAATACTCTCCATTAAACCAGCTAACGGTCATGACAATTATGACGTACCACTGACGTTCCAAGAAAGATTCGTTTACGTAACAGTAAGTGCGAAAGGTTTTACAGAGGTTACGTGTTTACCAATTTTGTGTTCTTCTTCTATTGCCCATAATGGGACAACATCCCATCCGGAAACGGGATATCCATCATCATTCTAACAATTTGATAGCACTTTCAATAGATCAAGAAAGTTGAGAACAGGATAGGAACCACCCGAAGACGTGGGAGGTTTTAATTGGCAGAGGAGTAGGAAGTGCGGGCTGAGGGTTGGAAGAGTTGAATGGAACAGGAATGTGTGAGCGGTAGAAGTTACTCGAAACAATCCGAAGTTACTCAGACCCTACTTCTTGATTAAGCTGGGATTAGATTTGCATATTTGCTGCTTCGCAGAATTCACCCATGAATCCCCAACCCAGCTCTATTCACAAAATTGCAATTAAACTATGGCTGTGATAATCATTCGAGGGATTTGAAACTATCTAGCACTGTCTTACTAAACTATCTTGATTAGTTCATTTCTCTAGCAATACATTTTTTTTGTCGAGTGTAGGATAGTGTCTGTACCGTAATCACATAAACAGGCCGGCAGTTATACATTTTCGGAAAATAATAGCGGAGTTCTGGAAAGGTTATTCGCCAAGATAAAAGACAGTAGATGACCCATAGCAGTTTCTTTCATTCTTGGGGACTGTAAATAGGCCTCTTTTGGCTTGGCTTGTTGTTTGTCTTGTGTTGTCAAATAAACATGTTTATATATCAAAAGATTTCTTACATATTGAAGTACTATTTGAGACATATGGAACACTGGAATCGATTGGAAGCAACAGAAATCAGATGCAGCTCACTCTTAAAACGTTCTTCTATCCGAAAAGTTTGTAATCCACAAGGATTTTATAAGAAAAAAAGTTAACATTTTGTTTTTGTAGCCAGGGGAAATAGACGAGAGGGCGAAATGGATCTATGCCTCCTGGAGTGTTATAATAAATAAATAATTCAATCAATAAATATCCCCTGTTCATCGCAGAACACTGGAAGTTGGTGCGAAGTGATCAGAAAGTTGTCAAATCAATTGATTTAGCGCTCAGTTGTCAAATCGGTTGATTATGAATCAAGCGTTCAAAGTGGTCCAAGTCTGTTTTAATCTTTCCAATCAAAAAGACAAAAACAAATCAGCAGTTTGGATATGACCAAGTGGAATTATACAGGGTATCTACACTTTCGATGGGCATAACTTCAGGGTTCGATTCTGCAAGGTATTTCCAACAAAAAATGTCTCCTTGCAATTTTCTTTTAACCCACTCAAAATTCCTTTTTTTTCACTTTAAAGTTTTTCTTCGCGTTTTCGACCTTACGGCACTGATATGGTCATAACTCCCTTATTTCTACTGAAAATTCAAATCTGACTACACCGTTAGAAAGAGCGTTAAATTCCTAAGCTACCTAGTGCAAAATCAAAATATTTCAGCTATAAAATAGTTTCAAAAAATCAAATCAAAAAGCAAACTTTACAAATTTTTCGAAACTTGACTTTCTTCGACCACAGTTTTCACTCTAAATCCCTGCCCATTTCGATGGGCGCTCTTCGGAGAAAACATGCTCAAATTGTGAGCTTTTCAACGGTCTATCAATTTTTCTTTTCAACATTCAAATTGGAAGAGTAAATCAAGTTTTAATGCCAGAAAACGTGTGTTTTACAAGCAAATCCAGTGTTTTAATCGGTTTTTATGGCCCCCCTCGACCTCAAGATGGCTTGACGATTTTGGTATCATTTTCTATGTAATTTTTTACGCTGAATCAAATAGTGATACTTCCGAATGGTTCCGACTGCTAGAAAGTGGATTTTTTGAAGAAAATCATCGTTTTTCGTACATAAAATACGCATTATTCTTAAATGTGGTAGTGAGCATGATTTAACACCTTTGAACTCAACAAAAACTTCAATAAGCTAGAAATTTGGTGTTTTTGTTGAGTTCAAAGGTGTTACATTATGTTTACGACTATATCTACGAATAATGCGTATTTTATGTACGAAAAACGATGGTTTTTCAGTACATAGCAGTCGAAATCATTCGGAAGTATCACTATTTGATTCAGCGTAAAAAATTACATAGAAAATGATACCAAAATCGTCAAGCCATCTTGAGGTCGAGGGGGGCCATAAAAACCGATTAAAACACTGATTTGCTTGTAAAACACACGTTTTCTGGCATTCAAACTCCATTTACTCTTCCAATTTGAATGTTGAAAAGAAAAATTCATAGACCGTTGAAAAGCTGACAATTTGAGCATGTTTTCTCCGAAGAGCGCCCATCGAAATGGGCAGGGATTTAGAGTGAAAACTGTGGTCGAAGAAAGTCAAGTTTCAAAAATTTTTTAAAGTTGGCTTTTTGACTTGATTTTTTGAAACTATTTTATAGCTGAAATATTTTGATTTTGCACTGGGTAGTTCAGGAATTTAACGCTCTTTCTAACGGTGTAGTCAGATTTGAATTTTCAGTAGAAATAAGGGAGTTATGACCATATCAGTGCCGTAAGGTCGAAAACGCGAAGAAAAACTTTAAAGTGAAAAAAAAGGAATTTTGAGTGGGTTAAAAGAAAATTGCAAGGAGACATTTTTTGTTGGAAATACCTTGTAGAATCGAACCCTGAAGTTATGCCCATCGAAAGTGTAGACACCCTGTATAGGTGAAAGACCATGATATGATGCAGAATCAACAGCCGCACCGCCGTAGCTAAGATACGATTTTTAAAAGTTTCTCCCGAAATATCATGTTTTTCCCCATAAAAACCCAAAGTTTTCCTCGTTAAACCAAGTTTTCTGAATTACCGACCACATTTTCGAAATCAGCAATAAGTTTGCTGTAAGACTTGTGTTCCTTCCTTGTTGAAAATTAAAAGGTAGCAGCTCAAAAATGATAGTAAAAAAACCTTACTATGCTCTCAGAAAACTTTGGAATTTTACCACTATTGAGGAAATTCTGTAAGTTGTCTAATTTGGGGAATAGCTCGAGGCTCTCACGCCGCCCACCACCCTCCCATCGGCGAACCCGTCAAATCGCATTAGCCGGAACGTCGATTCCGTTGAAAAAATTCACGTTTTTCCGCGTTCAAACTCAGATTTCTGTAATAAATCCTACTTTAAAAATGAAAATGACTAAACCGTTGGAAAGATGAGCTTTTGATGCAACTTTTAGGCTTACAGGCAACCATTTACACGAAGGAAAGCAAGGACTTAAGAGCGGTTGAAAAAAGTTGAGATTTTCAAGATTTGACAAACTTTCCTCTTCAAGTTCATTTTTTACCCGTTTTTTATATTTAACAAACTTTGGTTCTCCATCAGAGAAATAGGAAATTTAACGTTCTTTTCAACGGTTTAATTAGTTTTAATTTTTTACTGTATCAAAGGGAGTTACGGACGTTTTAGTGACATAAGGTCACAAAAACGAAAAAATCTTTAAATTGAAAAAAACTTGGAATAACAAAGGGGTTAAACGAAAATTGCTAATGGACATTTTCTATCGGAAATTAGTTTTAGAATCGAAATTTATCGTGTTGACGTTATTATAGTATTACACCCTGTATACCAAATGTCGGTAGGCAGCATAATTTAATATGATACTCCGTAAGCGGAAAGCATCGTGGTTTTAAAGAAGGATCAAATTGTTATAAATGTTGACAGTGAACCATTTATCTGCAAATAAGTCTCAGTACGTTAGCTGAATTCGTGATTTTCGGCTCGAAAATATAGCTACGGATTAAAACCCCAACTAGTGACAAAGGAGGGAGAGAAATGATGAGATCCCACGATAGAACTCCCGCCACGGAGTTCTATATGTCTCAAAACCTCTGAAGAGCAGGACTGGTATTAGAGACACGTTTCCCACCTACCAACCTTCAGCTGTTAGTTACACACCTCACGTTTGTCCTCGGCTTTGTCTGACAGAGGTTTAACCTTCTGCGGTCTCTCCCCGGCCACTCGCGTCATTTTTTTTTCTCCAGTAAGCCATACCTGTCCCTGTGACCTGTCTAACCCCACGAAAACCGCAACAACTAGTTTGTCTTTCGGCTCATCGGTAGAACTTCCAATCCAGCATCACGCGGGATCCCCCGGGAATTGATTGACGTGATTATTTTCGTTTTTAAACGAATGTAACAAAAGTGAAAAAATGTAAACTAAACAGCCATTTCACATTGAATTTTCGCCAACTGTCCTGGCGTCACGGACGCCATCATCTGTCTTCTATCATATGAGTTTGAGAAGATGATGAATATGGTGGAAGTATGAAATTCACCATTTCATCATTCATAAAGGCTTACAGGTTGAACTTGACTGGTCTGCTCCTTACCCAAAGGGACTACCCCTGGAATGCATCCATTACTAAACAATATAATTTGATCAATAATTATTTGACATTGAGATTGGACAAGTAATTACTGCTATTGATGTATTTATCATTATTAATTATTATTATGATTATTTACCCATTTCCGCCGACTGTGACATGTATGTAACATAGTAAGAGGCTTCTTGCTGTTCGATTTACAGCTACCCTAAGTTTCCGAATCGTTTGAATTACGCTTAGTTATCAAGGAGAAGTGCCTTAATACGGATTCCCACCGAAATTTTAGTCTCGTGTCAATTTTGCAGAGTTTTCAAGCGTTTGTATCGGACCAAGTGCGCAGTGAAGAGAATTTCAAGACCCCGCCATGTTGTTAGTACTCAATATCTATTGTTGTTGGTTTTTTGGTACCCTTGTTGGTAGTAACTCCTTCCTAAGGTTTATAAAAGATGATTCGGGTTTGCTAACCTCTGTTTAAAGACAATGATGCTTTCTGGTACTACTAGAAATAGTAGTGTGACAAATATGTCACAGTCGTCATACGAAGTTCAAAAATCTGAACTTCATACCATGCATCCCAAGTTTTTTCCCTCCGTTATTGTTTGTCAGGTAGTTGTTTGCATTTCAGTTTTCAACCATTTTCATCAAAATTTACTCATTTAAAACTCACGTTCACTGACAATCTTTCATTTTTCAGTAATGTCGTGCAACAAAGAGGAGGAGGGACAAATTCGTGAAACTTGCCAATCCATACATGAAGACTCGGATGGCACATTCATTTGCAAATGGGTTGACAATAATTTCGTTGCAGTGGGATCCACAGTTCATGGGTATCAGCCCACAACTATGGCAAAGAGATAGTCAAGAGCTGAGATAAAGCACAGAACATAACAGTCCCTCAAGCTTGCTGCATTACTAATCGTAATAAAAAAAATACGGATTATCGAATGGATCAAGATGTTGCTCGTTACAGAATTGGTATTAGAGGAAAGTGACTTGTTGCGATGATGTTAAGAGAACGCGATCTGTTGCCGTCAGCTATAAATACGTCCTGGAGCTCCACCAATCAGAACGCTTCTAGGGCTCCCAGCTTTAGCTTTCAGCCCAGTGGTCTTTGGAGACGAGACTCGAACCGGTTGCAGGCCCATGAGTTCGGGGCTCACCTCGGGAGCATATTTTCGGGTAAGCAGCAGTCGTAAGAGGAAACTATCACGTCACAGACTCCCGGTACATTTGAAAATTCTATCTTCCTTAAATTCTCTAAATTTTTTGGGTGCGTTTTCGGGCAGCACACTATGGTTTTCTTCCATATCAGAGAACCTTTAAAAAAAAAAAATAAAAAAATTGTGAGGCAAATCCCCCATTCAGGTGCATGCAGATAAAATTGAGAGGAGAACATGAATCTCATCTATCAGTGCAAATCAAGGCTGACAAAGTGAAAGGATATCTGAAGGGTGAGGAGAGAAGAAACCAAGATATTGCATGAATGCACTTTTAATGGTGAAATATGTTGCTGATTCACTTCCCTCTCACACTCCCTTATGTTTTTCCTTAGAACCTTACTCTTACATCACTCACTACTTTTTTGTACTTTTATTGAGTTAGTTCTAAATCTCGTTTTTAGACGAAGCACGGAACATTATTAAACAGTAATAGGATTCTTAAAGAAACCCTTGAAAGGATATATTTACACATCACTAGCTTTATTACCACGGTTCCAGTAAGCGAGAATAAACAGCACCCAATTTATTGAGATTACGTTTAAGGAGGTACGTTTAATGGGCGTAGACGATCCGCAATCCTCCGACAACCTATTTACAACTACGAGACTTAGCGGTCGAGACTTACACAAGATGAGGAGTCCGTCATTTAAAGCAGCCCTGGCCTGGTTCCACGGATTCCACTTAAGACGATGCAGCACAATTTAGTGGGGAGAAGAGGCAATTAATTGAGTGGTGGGGGGCAATTTACCTCGGACTATCGTTGGATGGGAAGGGGAAAAGATCTTGGATGGGTCGGGAGAAGGCAAATAGGCAGTTTTTTTCTTAGAAGGAACATATTCAGTTTTTCACAACGAGTCATGGAAAACGTTGTGGTGTTGGAAAACGACCATAATTTCCTAACAATGGTGAGTTTTTGAGGAAGAGACAAGAATCGACTAGAAAGTGCCTCTGTCATTTTCAGGACAAGTCCAGGTTTCAAACAGCAGCGTCTCAGGAAAGTAATCATACACCCTCTGACCCCCCCCCCCCCCGCCCTTCTTCCACTTTGTTTTTAGTAAGGGTGGATTTTTTTTTTCAATAAAACTATTTACAAATTGTGGATGTTTATTAATTTTTTTCTCTCTCCGTTATATCGTCAGATGAAAGTTAACTAATGAGGAAAAATAAAATGGATTTGAGTAAAACGCATCATATTTTGAATTTCAGTTTTCTCCGAATGGAAAAATTCACACATTCCCCCTTCTATCTCTTTGGTCTTCATATATTTGTTTGATTATCTGGGTAGCACCTTTCGTTTCTAGAAATTAAACACTATTTTAAATTAATGAAAAGAAAGTCATGAACATTCACTAATATTAAGTCATGAATTATCCTCTTTAGGCAAACGGTTGGTCCCACTGAGTTCTGAATAGTGTCAAAAATTATTTAAAATCGTCGCTATTTTAAATAATTGAAAAATCAATAGCTGTATATCGAAAGTTTTCTAGCTGGGGCGTTTTGAAAATATTCTTCTTTTATTTTGTACGCCTTAGAACTGATTGACACTGACCAAAAGATTCGGGGTGCAACTAACTCAACACAAAAATAAAACCAATCAAATAATACATCTACAAATCTCAAATACATCTACAAATCTAATACAAAAATAAAACCAATCAAATAATACATCATTGTATATCTTCAAAGTTTGTCCGCGGGATTTGGACAAAGTGCTGCCTGCGGAAGACGTACAGAAAAATTGTTATTAGATTTTCAGATTCTGCGTAGGTACACTATAACGTAAACTATTAAATTTTGATGGGGGTACAATTTTCATTCATTCAAAAGTCCATTATTGAAAATATTAAACCAAAATTGGTATTGATGGAGAGTGGAGGATTGAGAAAAACGATGAATTTTGACACCTTCATCAAATAGAGGGCAACGTGCAATAAACCTCTATCCTTTTTTTTTTTTTTTTGAAAAATGTAGAAAGTATTGGGAAATCTAGGTTTCCCTTGACCTCTTTAGGGTTAATGAAGCTCGACGGATTGAGTGGCTAAGTCACGTCGAGGGTATGTCAAGGCGAATGTCACAAAATCTTCTACATCATGGGAGCTTGTCGGTTCGGACCACGTGAAGGAGGGTGAAGAAGGTAGGTGTGACTGGAGACATAGAGCAGATCTGAGTGGCTAATTATTTTAAGAGAAACCAAAGCCCTCCCGGGGCTGTAAAGTTATTTACAACTATTTATTGAGTTGTTGTAGTTGTTATTAATTAAGTATTTAGCAGTGCAGGTTACCATATATGAACTATTCTGTTTGGTGTAATTCCTTTTTTATTGATTCTGATAAGATAAAATATGTTTTTCGGAGTTCAGAATACAATACTATTTCAAATTGATTCTCTAGACTTATTGTTACATCTTTAATTGGTGAATTTTTCGTCGCAGATTGTAGGTTGAGCTCGTGACCAAGGGTGTATAATTACAGTCCTTCATAACGTGAAATCAAACCAGGACACGCTTCAAAAGGATACCACCATTCATGAGCGTGACTAAAGAGAAAAGAGATGCCTACTCATCTTTGAGGGAGAGTATCAAGTACCTATATAAAGGTACGCATACCATGATGAACCTCGTTTCAACCACAACTAAACTTCTGAACAAAGTTTGGTTGACGGTCGAACTGCTGAACCACGATTATGTACCGCGCTCAAACAGCTGATCTCAAACGATTATAAAACGGTAGGAAGTGTTGAAGGAGGGTTTGCTCTTACCAGTTATTCCGTAATGAGCACATCGTTCAAATCGATCAAGTCTATTACGAACATTTTGTAGGTTCAGTCTTCATCTGAGTTTAGAAAACAGTCCTTTCATTTTCTCTTAGGACCTCGAAGCGACACTCCTAACCCTCGCATTAACTGGAGCCTCTTTGATGTGGCTGCAATAGGTTTTCGTCTCATGTTCACCTCCTTCAAACGAAATTACCTCAGCTGGTGGTTCTTCAAAGGCACTGTATTCCCAAAGAAACCAATTCGATTTGGGTGACGATGAAAATACACGTACTAAAGAGAACGGATTGATCGTTGATCTCATTGTGAAAAATAATTATTTAGTTCAATCAAATATACATACAATTTTTTTCAATCAAATACACATACATTTTTTTTCAAAAATTTTAAATTTTTAAAAAGAAGTTCAAAAAGAAGTTAAAAAGTTTTAAAATTTTTTTTTCAATCAAATACACATAAAATATTTTTTGACATGAAATACATGGTGTAGGTTTTGAAAATTATGGATAATTCTAATAAAGCTTCTCTCTCTCTCTCTCTCTCTCTCTCTCTCTCTGTTATGTTTTATTTTCTCCTTTTATAGCTTTTCCACTCCTATCTATTGTCAAATAAATACCTGTATTTTGCGGTGATCAAAACATTTTTTTTTTCGAAATTGCATGGGCCGAAACATGTGGATAAAATCAATAACACACTTGAAAACATAATGGAGGAGTTTCATAACACTCCTCCCCAAACAGAAAATTCAGGGCTCTCACCTTCTTGACATCTTAACTTCCCTGCCCTTTCCGTGTCTTGCGAGTGCCAAGGGAACTCCCTCTCCAACTTTGGTGAGGTCCTCCGTGGTTCCTTGCTCTTGTCCTGAGTGTGGTTCTTCGTCCTTTTCTTGATCGAACTTGCCTAACTACATCAACCTTTGCGACTGTGCTTTAAATGTGAGTAGTTCTTCCTTGCTGTTCGCACTGGTGACTACATTGTCCCTATAATAAAGCCTTTGTGCCATCTCTTGATATTCATCTGGTGCCTTCGTCAGACGGTATTCAATCGTGGCATTCAAACGAAATGGGCAAGACGTCACCCCAAAACAACTATATTATTATTATTCTATAATATTTTCCCCATTCTCATTATCCTGCTATCAAAGGAACTTGAGATATTTCCTATCACCTAGCACAATACGATGTCTTTCGTTGCCCCAATTGGCCCCCTACGAGAATCAAGTAGCAACTAGAGTATTTCTTCGATCAGATTGGGGCCTTTTCCTAAACCTGAATTCAATGAAACGCCATTATAATTCGCTAGCCGACGCATCAACCACAGGTCTAATTTTTTGTCGTTTGACTTGATTTCTTGGTGACAGCAGTATGTGGGAAGTAGAACCCCTCGTGTTCATCTTCCTCTTCTGGTACCCTCCCGTAAATACTCTATCTTGCCACTCTAGAAATATTTTACCATGATCAGAAAACCTACTCTGGATCAAGGAACGAGTCTTAGATATCACCCGTTTCTCTGCTGCCCGTTGATTACAAACCAGAGTAGGTGTCTGTCCTTTCCATGGTAAAGCTGACTTGCAGAATCTTCGTAGCTTCCTCTTTTTGAACTTTTTTTTTACTGTGTTCCTCTCAATCCGTTATTCCAAGGGTCTCAATGCGTCACATGTCCTGTAAGTCAAAGGTCATGTTAGCGAATCCGACTACTGTACGATCTTGTTTCTTCTGGTAGGTAGATTCCATAACTGCCCAGCCCAAGACAGTTTCCGTTGCTACTATACCACTTCCAAGATTTTCTGAGACCTGTTACCAAATTTCATATTACGTCAGCTCCCAGAAATATATCTACCTGAGGTGGATTTGGACCTACATCGACCAGAAATATGTTTACCTTTTCCAGGCTTTTTATGATTTGTACATCGGTAAGTCGGGGGACATAAATACAAATTTTATCTTCATCCAAGGCCGAGAAGCAACATTTAGTCATTTTAGTGAGACCCTGCAAAATAATATCATATATTTTATGTGCCTTCTGTCTTGTTTCAGTCCCACCAAATAAGCTATGACTCTGATTTGCATGCCCCAAAACAGGCAAATTTAGATCTGCTACCAACGTTTTGGTTATAGGTATAGCTTCTCTGTGACCCTGAATCCAAAAATATTCTAAATGTTTTCTTACAATTTGCCACACAAATTCGTGCCCTTAAAGTCTGCAATAAAGTAGGAAGGAGTAGTTTTCGTTTCATGTTCACCTCCTACAAACGAAATTACCTCAGCTGGTGGTTCTTCAAAGGCACTGTATTCCCGAAGAAACCAATTCGATTTGGGTGACGATGAAAATACACGTACTAAAGAGAACGGATCGATCGTTGATCTCATTGTTGTGAAAAATAAAAATAAAATTCAATCAAATACACATAAAATATTTTTTGACTTGAAATAGATGGAGTAAGTAGGTATACTTGTTCCGAAATATCGAAAGAGAAAAGAGTCGCGGATTTGGAGGGTTAAGATAGTTTCCGTTATCAACAATGGGATTAAAAGGTGAAGTCGCTCAGTTTGCATACTTGCTGTAGAACCCAAATTAGTCAAGAGAATCATATTTTTGTGGACTGATCGAGTGAAGCTCGAAGGTACTCTCAAATGACAAATCAAGAGTCCGATTTGTCGGTCATTTCTCTCTGCAATCCAGTTTAAAAGAGGTTCGTACATGCCACAGATTGGTGGAAAATATTGAAATCGTATCTTCCTAAAAAACCGCTAATACGTCGACTTTTTCCCCCTTATTTTTTATTCCCACCGCAAGATCCTCATTTCCGATAAGCCAACGCGGGCGAGAGAACTGCGTGGGACTGTTCGTACCACTCATCCGCTGCGTCCCACATCGAAATTAATCTTGGTGGGTAGCCCCACGTGAGCAAAACCCGAAGGGGAAAAAGGCAGATATACAAACAACTCCGCAACTTCACCGTAATTTTTCAGGAATAATTTTTTGTCTTCTTTTTTCCTCCGGCCTATTTTTTCCGTTTGGCTCTGTAAACACGGACTAGCAAAATATTGTTTCACATTTAAGTATAGTCACGCATGAGAGCCTATAACATACCCTTCACTATTAGGTATGAAGATACCACACACATCTTGACGTCTGAAAACCCAGGCGAGACATGCATCGATGCCTCTACTTCTTTTACTACATTGCCCTTGTTGAACAGTTATTTGGGAGAGCATATTTTCCTCAAAACCATCCTGGCGCACCATCTGGCTGAAAGCCCCAAAAAGATCAGTGTCTCTTTTCAGAGTTAGATGGAAAACACATATTTCTGTTATCACCCGTTCGGGGAGAACACAGCATTCAAACCAGCGAAACAGCGCTATCCCATTACCCCCGTTTTGGGTACCTTCTATATGAAATTTGATTCTTGGATGTTAGGGTAGAACAACTGGTTGACAAAAAAAGTATAATAAATAAGATAAATTCCATTTTAGATATATGCCTACCTATGCAATGATTTTAGTAGAGATATTCTATGAAGATAAATTATATTTGAAGAAACAAGAAAATAATTCATTTGATCAGCTGAAATTTGGCTTACTTCCAACAGCGAACCCAGTGACTGTATAGGACAGCACATCCTAGGAAACTGCTACGCCTTGAACTAACTACACAGCACTACAGGCCGATGTGGCCCTTGGCTTCCCGAACTCCCTTCCGCCACTGGGTACGGTGTAACAATATAGGTTGAATTTCCATCTGAACAACAAATGAGAAATACACCTAATTGCCCATATATGAGACAGAGGAGGGTGTGACGACCCTACCCCCTTCAGACCAGTGATTAGATTAACCAGCCGGCCCGGTATCTCTATGAATCGGATATCTCGACGGGCGTAGCTTCAACAAATTGAGAACAAACCAACGGGTTTGTTCCGTAAAAATGTAGAGTCGTCACAACGGTCACCCGCTGAGACCTCCGCAATCCCACCAACCGGATGTCCCTCAAGACATCATCAAGCCAACAACCTCTTCGTCTTCTTGTTTCCATCCTAGCTCGCAGCATCATTCTCGGGCAGGCCTCCACCGGCATGCGGCCGACATGTCCCAGCCATTGGATGCGCCGAGCTTTGATGAATCTTTTTTATTAATTCATCAATTTCTGCATTCTGTCTTGCTCTCCAACCTTGGCCCTCTCTGACCGCTCCATAGATCCTTCTTATAATCTTTCTCAGCCTCAGCCCGCTGGTCCAAGCCTCCAATCCATAACAAACCACAGGCCGCACCAGGGATCTATACAGCCTCATCTTCGTTGATCTGGAGATCACACGGCTCTTGAGGAGTTTTATATTGTTTTTCGTTAGCATATCTCGTCCTGTACTTGATTTCTATTCGTGACTAATCTCCCCAGATAAGTGAAGAACCTGACTTCATCAAACGTATAAGAACCCCTCTGGGCACCCGCTCGGGAGAAATATCTTGAGGTATCTAGTGTTTCTTTCATTTATTCGTAGACCCATTGGCTTTCCCCCTTCATGCAAAAACACAAAAACCTCCTGCAGGGCATCAAGACTTCGCCCCAACAAAGCAATGTCATCGGCATAATCCAGAATCTGCCATGTTCTGTCGACATTTGTTCCCTTCTTACCTGCATTCTTGACAGCCTCATGCAGAGCTAGGTTGAACAGTGTGGCTGACAGCGAATCTCCCTGTTTGACACCCGAGCTTACCTCAAAGGGTTCCCCGCAGCGGTTACCAACCATAACCTTCGAAGTGCTTCCTTGAAGGGTACTTTCGATTAGCCTGATTAGCTTTTTAGGAATCCCGTTTCTCTTCAACGCTTGCATTATCCCTACTCTGCTACGCTTCTTGATAGTAATCTATGAACAATACGTGCAAATCGGTATAGTGTTCTACAAATTTTTCAGCTGCTAGCCTTAAAATGAAAATTTGATCGAGAGTTCCTTTATTCGTGCAAAAACCACATTATTAGCCTCCAAGAGCTTCTTATGTGTAGCTCTGGATTCGTCGAAGGAGGATAATGGACAATATACTGCTACGCCTTGATCCAGTCCATAATCAAGCAATCCGCCTCGCAACTGGAGCTTTCCGATCGAGCCGAATTCCGAGCTTAAATTTCGATGCAGGAGAATTACCACTTACATACAGAAAAGAACACAGAAAGACACTTGCGCTAAGATACGCAGCGAAAATCAAAGCCTATAATGAACATCCACTTTATGATACCCATCTAACTGCTCTACCACTCGGCTCACCTTCACATCTACATACGTCTCTTGATATGATCCGCTCAGACTTACTGCTCCATTCCCTGGTTCTTCCCGACTTCTACGTCAAAGGTACGTGTTCTTTTGCACCGTGGAAGTTAATACCACCCCAATTCCTTCTTACGCTAACGAAATCTGCCAAAAAATCCGCTCTGCCACAATAAATCATTCCAGCGTTCTACGAGACTATGGTCAGCTTATCACCATGCACAATTGCATACTGTGATGGCTCCAAAACGTTCTCTGGGGTTGGGTTTCACGTGGACTCGGGTGTCCACAAATTCTCATTACCATCTGATTGCTCCATATTCTCTGCTGAGTTGTATGCGTTTCACAAATCACTGACAGTGGTACCGTTGGATGAAGAACGAATAGTGATCTGCTCGGATTCGCTAAGTGCAATTCAAGCAATTAAAAACGCTGCAAATTATTACACAAAGGTTTATTATTTTTCTAAATTGAAACGTAAAACATTAAATTTTGAAGGGGGGTTAAACTATTTTTTTCTTGGTCCATTCCAAAGGTTCATTATTGAATAATTAATTAATAATTAATAAACCAAAATCCTAGTTTCCTAACGATGTTGTTATGCGGTGTGTGTAGCACTAAGTAGTATTAAATATTATGAGAGGAAATTGCGTTTGACTTCTGAGTAGCTTTTGATTTTTCAGATAATCGAGAAATGAACCAACCTAAGGTAAATTTTTTCCTCATGACAGAAATCAAATCATGAAAAAAGAAAGAATTTTTTTAATTTTAGAAGTACCTAACTAACAACTCAGTTCAGTTTTCCTTCCTAGTTGCGGTCTTTCGATGT
Organism: Apolygus lucorum; assembly: GCA_009739505.2. Taxonomy (NCBI): domain Eukaryota; kingdom Metazoa; phylum Arthropoda; class Insecta; order Hemiptera; family Miridae; genus Apolygus; species Apolygus lucorum. The sequence continues at coordinate 32,013,497 of CM019169.2, forward strand.
AACAGACTCGTCCGAAGAGGAAGCCTGAGTTTAAATTGGTTATATGAAACCACCCGATAGTTTTTCTCTTTTTACTTCAGTGGAAGGAGTGGGGGGAGCCCCCCCCCCCTCTTCTGACCGACTAAGTGCCCTCCGAAGTTAGTTTGCACAACTGGACCCTTCTAGCGCCCGCCATTCGCATTAAAAAGTTGGAAGTTAACAGCGGGTATTACGGTAGTAAGAGCCGAGCGGTGTGAAACTTTGAAGAGGTCGTAACTTTTTGTCGCATTTTTCATAACGAAGTTTGGGAGAGAAAAACTACGTCATTATAATAGTTGACTTTTTTCTCGATTAGAAGAGGGATGTATTATCCACAGCGATAATTACAAAAACGTCTCTTGCAGCGTTTCATCCACTTTTTCCCCATGGAAAGTTGTTGAGCGGTGGTTCACTGTTGACCCAACGCAAAACGTTAAAACAAAAATATAAAACAGTCCAGAACACTGAACGGTTGCAGGAGTGATATCCACACTGGAAGTCACATTGTGCCTCGGAAATGCAGTCATACATTTGACAGACAAATAGACGAGTCTTGAGTATGGACAAAAATTACATCAACGACCGGTGAAATCTCATCCTATGGCTGTTACAAGGATTTTACGTTTGCGCAGGCGGAGAGGCCACTGTCAATTTTAAGGCCTTGCTTTTCATTGGGGACCATCTACAACCTAATCCGCATAATCCCTGGATATTTCATCGAAATCGGAGTTATGGCTGTCACATGGAATTCACGTTCGTGCCTGTGCAGCGGCTATTATCAGTCAAGGGATGATGATTTTCATAAGGGACCGTCTACACGCCAACCCGCACAATCCCTGCGAATTTCATCTAAATTGGATTAGAATTGTAAAAGTTATGGCTGTGGCAAGGATTTCATAACAGACACACAGACAGACACGGAACCAAACTTGTTCAGGAAGGTCTGAAACTTGAAACGGGAGTGGAAATTTTGATTTTTGAGAACTTTTTTTTCAACCTTGAAAAGTGAACACGCTGACACTTGCAGAAAAATCCGATCCGATCAATCCGAAGAACATACAAAAAACGCAGCAAATTATTACAAAAAGGTTTATCATTTTTCTATATAGATCACTCGTCAGCAAAGAACACGGCTTTTCCATTGTTACCACCAATAATGTTGAAGAAAAACATCGATCGCATTTCGGTCAGCTAACTTTGAACGGAGATTCGGCCTCTTTTGCGTTTCACATTCGTGTTTCTGATTTATCGTAAGTCTAACCCTCCGCGTGGTCTCATAAAATTCTATACTATCTTGAATTGATGGAAAAACAATACCTTTACATTAAAATTCTTTGATTTATGGCGTTTTAAAAATTTCAAACCTTATTTTTCAACTAGACCCCAAATGGAGCCTACGTACGGCGGGCGGACGGCCAAATTTTTATTCGAGTTTTAGATTCTACGTACCTTGAAACGTAAACCAACCAATTTTGAGGGCTAAAAATTGTTTCTTCTTGGTTGATTCCAAAGGTTCATCATTGAAAATAATAAACCAAGAACCCGAATGATCTAATCAGGATGGAATTTATAGGGGACCATCTAGTTCCCCAAACCCACAATCCCTGAAAATTTAGAAGTTATGGTTTTAACAAGGATTTCTGATTTTGCAGACGAAGGTTAGATCCGAAGAGCCGCGGTTCATTTTGGTTTGAACCACCGACCAGTGGTTCACTCGCTCTCCTGAAAGAGTCGGCTCAAAGAGCCGGTTCTCTATTGAACAAACCATCTCTAATCGATACGATGTTTGGGTAGCTCTGGAGTTAATTGTACAGATTCTGTTTCAACAAACTAATCTCTTTCTACATTAATTAAAAGTTCACTAGCCCAAATGACTACGATCAGTGATAGTAGATTATCATCCGTCTCCATCCTTCGTTAATCATTATGAAGGTAAACATTACTGCCAGTAGGTACTACATAAAATATACCTTTTACATAAAATATACACGGATTTTTCCCATATATTTTGTGTTTCTAGACCAGTCATTACTAACCAAATTTCCGCTAAATAGGGGTTCGCCTGATTTTTTTTTTAATTTTTAATAAAAGTAGACCTCATTCTGAGAATTTTGACACCAACCGCGACCTTCTAGCATGAGAAGACCTTTTTCTAAGATTTTTCAAAGTTTCGAATGTTCATGACGTCACGCGCCCCTCCCGCCTGGGTGGGACCCCACCCCCACCCCACTGTTACGTCATAAACATTCAAAACTTTGAAAAATCATAGAAAAAGGTCTTCTCACGCTAGAAGGTCGCGGTTGGTTTCAAAATTCTCAGAATGAGGTGTAGTATAGATTAAAATAACAATAAACAGTTTTTCCGACCCATGCGCACACCCCATTATTATTTTTATCAAACCAAATAAAAAAAATGTTTTGCCAAAAAATTAATGAAAAAGTTGTCAACGTATTCCACGAATAGGTATTTAGAAAGTGAAATAAATACCGACTGTTACCATCGTGATAACAAAACAATGAATCTAAAGAACATAAACCGTGTATAATCTTTTACCTATATCAACATCATCGTGGAAGTAAACAACGTTTCTATTTACTCCTGATTTACTGAAATGGATTCCGAACCGAATAAAGGTTTATCGCTGGTGATTGGATCTCCAACGGAATATTTTTTTTTTCGCTGTCCCGCGTATAGCCGACCTAAATCCATAAATCTGGGTAAGTTCTATTTCAATATATAAAAAAGGATATTAAACAGCATATATGAATAGGAGACTATTGGAGCTTAGAGATTAATAAAGTTACAGAATGTTAAAGTAGTATGTTAGAGATTATCAAAATGCGATTATCAAACAGTATTTATGCCAATTTGGACCTATGGTATACAGCTATGGGGATGCACAGCTAAAATTAACATGAAAACGATTCAAACGTTCCAAAATAAGATACTGAGGAGTATTGTGAATGCTCCGTGGTACATTCGTAATGATGACCTTCACAAGGACCTCAAAATTGAGACCATCAGCGAGGTAGCAAAACGATACGCGAGAAACTACGAAAAGAGGCTTCACGCACACACAAACCCAGAAGCCGTCCAGCTTCTGGACAACACTCAAGAAATCCGACGTCTAATAAGGACCAAGCCACTGGACCTTGGATGCTGAAGTGCAACTTTAATGTAGTGAAAGTCGTCGGACTAACACTTGCATGAGAACTGCGTAATACATATGTGAAGTAAATATCCATATAGTTACCTGATGTACAACACCTCAAATGTAACTAGTTGATATATTGACAAATAAACACTCTAAAAAAAAGACAAAAAACTAACGTTGTCGTGGTAGCCTCTAGTTCGGTCATTTTAATGACCAAGATTGAATGTAGTGCATGTTTTCTTAACATTGTCAAAAGTTTTAAATAATGAACTTTAGATGAGACTTGAAGCACAAGTAGTTTCTTCTTAATATGACCTTGAATTTGAAAATGACATTGCCGTGGCTTTGAGTTTTTAACATTGTCGTGGAACTCCAACATCATCGTAGACTTTTCATATTTTGGATGTCCACGTCAATGTTAAAAACTCAAAGCCACGACAATGTGATTTTCAACTTCAAGGTCATATTAGGAAGAAACTACTTGTGCTTCAGGTCTCCTCTAAAGCTCATTATTAAGAGCTTCTAACAATGTTGAGAAAACATGCACTAAGTTGAATCTTGGTCATTAAAATGACCGAACTAGAGGCTACCACGACAATGTTAGTAATTGTCGTGAACACCCTCATATTTGTCATATTTTCCAATAAACGGTTGGAGGCCAACATTCCTAACGGGACATTCTCTGGGCAACGGTCACAACAAAAGCGACGTGTCCCTCTCCCTTGGACGGACACTCTCCGGGGACTACCCCCGGAATACGACCGCTTCCCAGAGTATAAAAGCCCGGAGTCCGGTTTGCAGCTCCGCCAGCCGCCACAAGTTCTTGTGAACTTATTTGGTTGGTGGACAGATAGAAATTGTTTATTTATTCTCTGTTATATTATTATAACAGGACAGATAGAAATTGTTTATTTATTCTCTGTTATATATATTATATATTATATGCCATTTTATATTTTATTTTCTTTATGTTAATAAACTGTTATTCTATTATATTCTATTCTATTGGTTATCAAATCTAAAACTGAAACTTGTCTTGTTCGCTCAAAACCCTAAAACCCTTAACGGTAGTGAAAACGCCGGTGTTTTGCTAGCTCACAAAAGAATTAACGGTGGTCTAATGACGCCGGGCAAAATTATAACTCCCTGACATAGTCAACGGTCGTGCCAACGCCGGAGCTATCACATCGCTTCGTTCCTCCCAAAACTCAGCTCAAAAATATTTAGTCAATGGTCGTACGTACGCCGGTGCTATCAAATTTCACATTTAATATTGGAGTCAAATTTTACCGAGTCACAACATTGGTGCACCCGACGCTAGGTTTTGTCCTAACAAAATTAGCAATTTTAAATTCAAATTTCCCCAAATTCAATCATTTCAAATTTTTCAAAATAAAATTTTTTACCCGAAAGTAACTTTTTAATTCAACGGAATGGATAATGTGTCAACTCCGGATGTCAGCACAGCTCCCAGCACTTCGCAAACGACGGCCCCAACAGCTACAGCGACCAACAATCAACCGCTGTCATCGCTCTTCACCAGCCTCTCGTCATTTCACAGTGCTGAAGCCACCTCCGTCTCGATCCCGCTAACGCTACCTCCATTTTATCGACATGATCCCCGTCTCTGGTTCATTCAACTGGATGCTGCGTTCCTCGGCGCACAGATCACAATGCAACGAGCAAAATTCGCCAAGACGCTACCTCTTCTTTCCTACGATGCCGATCTCGCCAACCCCTCCTCGACGCCCCCTACGACGATCTGAAAAGAAGACTAATCGAAATTTTCGAACCATCTCACCAAACTCGAATCACTGCAATCATGGATCCTCAACAACTCGGAGACCTTCGCCCTTCACATTTACTACGTAAATTCGTCACCAAATGGGCGATATTTTACAAGTGACGTAACCCAATTCACCCCAATTCACATTGTCTTGGACCTGAAATTCAAATTTAATTTTTGGACTGGGGAAAGTGATTCATGAGCTGCCATAGCGCACTTTGCCTCACAGGGTATGACTAGAATCCATTTAAAAAATTCAAGTAATTTGGAAAACTTCTTTTTCCCAATTTTTCTCGGATCAAAATAGCCTCCAGTTTAGGAATCACCCTAATATTTGATTTTTCCATTCTTTATTTTTCATTAATGGTGTGCCCCCTACGTCTTTCAGGAGAGTTTAAAAAAAATGTATATACAGAAAAATAATAAACTTTTGCGAACTAATTTGCAGCGTTTTGGTTGATTCAATATTGTGCTTGTTACAAAATTTTTCTTGGTGTTCCTGAGGTAGGTTGGTTCTAGCTGTGGTACCACCACCCACATCCTGCATGGCTCTCAAGGTGGTGGTTCTACGAGGAACTTCCTTCTATCTCACCCCCACCTTTCTTGTCTACCCATATTCGGAGGGCCGGATTCGTTATTACCGACCCATAATTCCCCCATTATTATTAAATGTATGCATTTTTTGCAATTTTTTTGGTGCGCCCCCTCCGCTTTCAAGGAGAATTTTATTCAAAACTAGATAAAAGAATAACCCCGTCGACTACATTTTTCAAACGAGGTTAATGGAGCCACCTGAACGTTAGTATTTTAGGTTAAAGCAAATATTCCAAATTATGCATATCTTATATTATTTTTGAAACTCATCATCCTCGAAGAATGTCAAGGTAATTATTTTTAATCTAACAGGAATACCGGAAACTTTTTTTAAATGATGTATTGACTAGAATTGTTCTGGTCAATAAACTTCAGAAAACATTTTTGGAAAGCGAAGAACTTTGACACTCACTCATGTAGACCACTCACACTGCATGCCAAAAAGTGGAAGATTTATGATGGCCCTTTGTTTCAAACACATATTGTGTAGCTCGTAAACTGTGAAGAAGATTGTTTTTGAGAATGATAAGTCTTCTGTGAACTGGAAAAATACCTCAAGAAAAAGTTTATTCTGTGAGGAACTTAGCGAGAAAGTTTCAACTAGAGAACGATTTTTTCCCCCTCAGAAGCGAAGAACTTGTCCGCTAGGTATCTAAACTTCTAGAGGACCTAATCCGCCTTCTGGACGAGATAGATTGCAACGTTCCGTTTCGTTAACTTCAATATCCTCATTTCTTTGGGAAAGTCAATTTTCTTGATTGCTTGACTGAATCCGATTCCCCAAACCATGGCCGAATGACTTTATTGACTGAGACCGATGAAGTGGCAAATAATCATATCTAGAGTTTTTCAGTTTTTCACGTCTCTTCGTCCTCTCTCACGAAAATTAGTATGGATGGAATTTTTCATAACGGGACCATAATGAGCAAATTTTGAGGCGATTAATGATTCTTCTGTCGCACTACATCAATGCCAACAATATGATTTTGTTGCATTGGAGTGGAGATGGTTGAAAGACAGATAGTTGGGTAGCAAGTGACTGCCATGCAGTAGATGCACATCAGACTGCTAGTCTGACTGTAATCGCGCACTGAGAACGAAGACTTATCAGGCAACATTAGAGAACTAAGAGCTCAGCTCAGAACATCAGCTCCCACTCCCGGTATATCGACATCAGATACCACTTTGTGAAAGAAATGACGAGAACCAAAGAAGTTGAACTGGAGCAGTGACGGCTCCTGCCTCGAAACTCAGGGTGTGCACAGAGATCAGGAGAGGCTATCGAGAAGGGAAAGAATAGGTGCTTTTCTCAGACAAATAGAAATTTCAACGATGTGCAAATGGGATAAATCTTGGTAACTTTTTCATCTAAAAATTGCAAACGGTACTTAACACGTACAATAGACACGAAAAATGTTCTCTAGTGGTAAACAGAAATTCTGAAATACTTAAGCCCCCAAGACATGCGTCCATCTTATTGCAATAGCTGAAATGTAGCATATTAATTTGTTAGTCACTTCACTCTCACAAAGCCACTCTACGTTCTTATTATAATTGACGTTAAACTTATGGTACAAATTTGCATGATTTTTTTAAATTTCAACGTCTGCTGGAGTCCAGGTAGAGATGGCAAGGGGTAGCCAGTTTCTCGAATGTCGAACTTTTCTACAACAGACAAATGTGAATAGTTTACTTCAACATAATGCATCGAATTATTCATCGTACCTACACTCATAAATAATCACAATACTGTGAAAAGCCAGGGCCAGGGACAATTTCCTGCTCTCTGGTTGGTCAATCTCACATGCCTGCCTCCCTTGAAACACGTCACCCCCCCCCCCCCCTAACGCACGAAACAGACAGCCACTGATGCTCCAACTGCCGCTGATTGGTCAGGGAGCTCCTGCCTCTGTTTTCGCGCGTAGATTCAACTAGCACAGCACCTTTGACCGCGCCTTCTGTCACCAGCCAACTTACTCTTCAAACAAAGAGGTACAAACTTTGAGAAAAAATTTTTTTTAATTGGCTGGAGGTGCACATGAGCCTATGCTCCTATCAGTAGCCGCCCCTGAGCTGGAGTATATAACGACGTAGGAAAATTCAAGAATGAAGATGAGTTGGCGTTAGAGTTGAACATGAACGTTTTGTTTATGTCCAAAAAGTTGGTTGTCACTTATGTTTTGTCAATAAACGAATATTCTGTGAAAAAAAAATTAACAAAGAAGAAGGAAGAGCTCGTACTAAAAGTCCGAAAAATGTAGAAGAGCTTAGAGAAGCGTCAAAGTGAACAAAACTGAGTGAAGTACCTGGTTTTGAAGTACTTACCTTATCCTAAATTCAAAATAATATTGTTAATAAGTAATTACTTGGTGCAGTAAAATTTTCAGAAAAAACCGATCCATTGATCAAAAGATTCCAGGTCAACGTTGTACAATCTCGTGAGTTTAAATAGGTCGAAAACAACTCCCCAGGACGTCACTGAGATCAAGGTTTCAAGGTTGAACGAAAGCCGTTCCTGATTCCACCGCAAGGACAAAAGAAGATCCGACAGCATTATCCTTCTTTTTCTCAACAGACCACGCCTGCCCGCATTAAAGCCTCACAAAGAAGGCAAAAAAACCAATGAAAATAACACAAAGAAGGCGGGAAAATAATGTTACGTTACCTTCTGCAATGTGCTTTGCCCGCCCTCCAGCTCATGGAGGGCAATTGTTCCTGCGCTCGAATACCTCCTCATTCCACATCACTCGAGTGAGAACAGTATGCCTTTTTATACCTAAACCATCCCCTCACCACTGAAACGGGTTTTTTTCCCGAGACCAATGAAGGGTATGCTAATTAGGAGAGCGAAGTTACAGCGAATGAATTACGGGGCATAAAAAGCGGGTTTCTTCCCTCATCTGTATCCAACCGCTTCGTATCTCTTCTGCTTCATTATAATACCGAGCTTGGAATCAATATTCGAACTACCCCGAAGCATCCAAGCATAATTTACCGTCTTACCAAACATTTCAGCAATTTTCCGCTGATGTAGAAAAATCTGTTCTAAGGAGAAACGATAGACTCTACATAATGAACAGGCTCAGCATGAGATATATTTTCTGAACTCAACTGCAACTTTACTCGGTTTAGAAGTTTAATTACTTACGTGCATGATGTTATCCCAGTATGTATTGATTTATATATTTCTACCATATTGGTTACTATTATCTTCGTTTTGACAGCAATGAGTGCGTTTTTCATGGTGGCAACGGTGGGATCAACAAGTGAAGGAATCGAAAAGACGGTCGCAGAATTTAAAGAGGCCACACTTACGAATAACTTTCAGGACCAACTGCCCAGGAGTACTTGGAAGTTGGTACTTTGGTAATGAACAAAAGTTTGGTAAAGATCAAAGGCAAGTCTACCATTGAAACTAGTAGCCAATGGTAAGTTTCGAATGCTCGTTACTTCTTTCAGAGAAGCTCGAAGTGTTCAAGATTCGTTGTCGGACCAAACGAAATTCAAAACTGAATGCTTTAGGGCACCGCATTATGGCCCAAGATCCTATTGAATTTCGGATATATGGAGGACGGGGGCATAACAACTTCTTTTGTCTAACTCGGAAAGGATTGAAAAGGATTGAGGTTTCACATCTTTTCCGTGTTCTGACTCCGTTTAGCAAACTCGCCAGCGAACTACCTGTAAGACAGCGTTTACTCGGAGTCCAAAAAGACTTCAACCAGCGAGATTTGAATTTGGTGATGTTTCCAGTCGATGCTCACGAAATAGAAAGAAGTTCAGAGCTCGAAGTTCGAGTGCTCTCGAAGTTTCATGTTTCTTCTAGGAAACCGAGTCGTTCCAATTCGACTCCGGATATAGCAAATCGACGGCTCCCATGGAAAACAATCGAAGGGTCACGGGGAAAAAGGATCAAACTCCATTTTTTGGCCGAATTGAGACAGGCACGCCATCGTGTAGCTTGGGAGGAGTAGGACCGAAGGGTTGTTTCACTTTGTGGAAGAAAGATCGCATTCATTCTTTTTAAAGCTAAAACAAATACGGGACTCCGGGGAAAAAGGATCAGATTCCGTGCGCTCGCAGGGAAGAAAGATCAGTGTCCGATTAAAAGACCCCTTCCCTCGCCTTTGCATGAGTTGTACGGCATCACACCAAAGATTCATCAAGCACAAAAGCTCCTACTTCTGAAGATACCAGGCAGTTTTCACAACCCCTTCTACCTCGAAGAAGAAGACTTCAGTACCAAAAGCTGCTGTAACATTGGGAAACCTTCACAACGGCCACACACCCATCAAAACCAGCAAAATCATAGGATTTAAAACACTTGTGTCAGTTTCTCGTCAACCCCGGTGTTAACATTTTCTGAGTCACTGTCCAACAGGTTGGGGAATGTAGGAGATGATGACGCCATTTCATATTGCGACGATCCTTTAGATGAATGATTTATTTATCGATTTTTTTTTGCCTTTTGGTTTATTATTTTCAATAATAAGCCTTTGGAATCGAGCAAGAAAAAAAAAATTTTAACCCCCCCTCAAAATTTGATGTTTTACGTTTCAAGGTACGTAGAATACGAAAATCGAATAAAAAAATTTCCGTCCGTCCGCCGTACGCCGTACGCCGTGCGCCGTACGCCGTACGCGGCACTTTTCTTAGCAACACTGGACCGATTTGGTTCAAATTTGGTATATGGGCTCCATTTGGGGTCTAGTTGTGCCGCGAAGCTTTTGGTTGATGTAGGTCACTTCTAAGGGGTGAAAATTAAGGGTTGAAATTTTCAAGAGTGCCCTAGCTCGAAAACTCTCGAAATAAAGGTATCGTTTTTTCACCAATTTTAAATAGTATTGAATTTTTAAAAATTTTTGAGACCACCCGGAGCTCTGTAGGACAAACCGTTCGGTCCCTACGAGTACTTGAAGGTTTTCCTTCGATAAAACAGAATCATGAGTGTGAATCGCAAAAGAGGTCTAATCTCCATTCAAATTTTATCGGACTAAAATGCGATCGCTGTTCATTTCTTCGATTTGTATACAGTTTTGCCTTCTGCGTAACCAGTAATCAAATTTCCATGTGAAGCTTTCTATTTTTCCTATCGAGTGTGAAGCGTTTAGTTCTTTCTAATAAACTTGATTGTGAAGGTGTGAAGCCAGTATGGTGTGGTAGGTAGTACCTAGCTGGTAGGTAAAAAAAAGTTGGTAGGTAAGAAAATGTTGGTGGGTAAAAAACGCTGCAAATCATTGCTCAAAGGCTTCTTCACTCTTCAGATCACTGATCAGCTGAGTGAACTCCGAAGCCATTTTCAATCCTGTTGAATGGAAGTGCTCTTCCAGGCGTCTCCAGCATTCGAGGAAATCTTCTTCACTCCTGAGATCACTGATCAGCTGAGTGAGCTCCGAAGCCATTTTCAATCCTATTGAATGGAAGTGCTCTTCCAGGCGACTTCAGCATTCGAAGAGATCTTCGCTCCTCAGATCACTGATCAGCTGAGTGAGCTCCAGAGCCATTTTCAATCCTATTGAATGGAAGTGCTCTTCCAGGCGTCTCCAGCATTCGAGGAGATCTTCTTCACTCTTCAGATCACTGATCAGCTGAGTGAGCTCCGAAGCCAGTTTCAATCCTATTGAATGGAAGTGCTCTTCTAGGCGTCTCCAGCATTCGAGGAGATCTTCTTCACTCTTCAGATCACTGATCAGCTGAGTGAGCTCCGAAGCCATTTTTAATCCTATTGAACGCAGGAAGCTGAAATTTGAGAGGGAAGGTCAAGGGAGAATACAGATGGTGGTAGGTGCTATTGACGGAGAACCAGTGATCTATACAGAGGGGCGATCTATACAGAAAATAATAAACCTTTGAGCAATGATTTGCAGCGTTTTTGCAATTAATGTTAATGTTACTAACCCTAGTAAACTTACTGAAGTGAATTACGAGATTTTAATAAACAATAGGTAACATGGTGATATACTTTTAGGTATTGAGGTGACCGAAACGCGGATAATTGCAGGGAAAACTCGGCGCTGCGCGCCTCGGCGGGGGCTTCGCCCCCTGCACCCCGGATGATTTCCGCTTAGAGCCTAATGGCTAAAATGTGACATACCTTGAAAAGGTTTTTGCTCCCTCTCCCTCTTTATCTTTCTTCCACTGTAATATTTAAGCTCACTCAGCTGATCAGTGACCACTCAGGCACCTTCAGCATTCTCCATTGACCCGCCCTCTCAAATTTCAGTTTCCTGCGTTCAACAGGAGAGGAAATGGCCTTGGAGCTCACTCAGCTGATCAGTGATCACTCAGGCGCCTTCAGCATTCTCCATTGACCCGCCCTCTCAAATTTCAGGTTCCTGCGTTCAACAGGAGAGGATGTCAAGCATATTTTTCGTCTAGCATATTTGTTTGAAATTTCTAATTATTTCTGGAAATTATCTTCGACCTACTTAATTTTCTTTCTTGTCACTTGAACATAATTAAATTCCTGGTCATGTGGCCCAAACAGTTCATTTTGCTTCCTCACTACCGAAGGTAGGGAAGCTTTGTATTCGTGAAAGAAGTGAAAAAAAGTCTGCCAAGTTGGGTGGGCTGTATAGCTTCCTCACTCATTGTAATATGGACGTATAGAATCAGTTGTCGAAAAAATTATGATTCAAAGAGTTATTGAATACCAAAATATTGGCGATAATATGCGGGATAGGGTTGCGATAATATTTTTATAATTTTTATAAGGTATTATAGTTTATAATATTTTGTATTTTCAACGTAGAATTTTATTTAGCGGTCCACCGTCTAGGACCTAACCCACACAATCCCTGAAAATTTCATCGAAATTGGTCGAATAGTTGCGGAGTTTTGGTTGTAACAATAAATTTAAAGTTCGCGCATGCGCAGCGGCTATTGCTTGACCAATTTGATTGAAACTCATAGGGTGTCTCTTAGAAGTTAGTCCCTAACTAACCTCCAAATTTGAGCAAAATCGGTTCATTAGAACACAAACTACTATCATTAGAACGCAAACTCGGTTCATCATTAACAAAACTATCACAAACAAAACTTCATCACAAACAAAACTACCATTAGTTTTGTTTTTATGTATTGTTTTTTGTATTTTGTTTTTATTTTGTTTTTATTTTGTTTTTATTTTGTTTTTATTTTGTTTTTATGTATTGTTTTTATGTATTGTTATGTATTGTTTTTTGTATTTTGTTTTTATGTATGTTTTGTTTTTATCATTATGTTTTGTTTTTGTTAGTTTAGTTTTATTTATTTTGTTTTATTCATCACAAACAAAACTATCATTCACAAACAAAACTATCATTAGTGTGAACTATCGGTTCATCACAAACAAAACTATCATTAGAACGCAAACTCGGTTCATTGGAACCGAGAAACCGAGGTTCCAGGAAATTCTCGTTTGCGCATGCGCACTCGCTCCTATTGGTCCGAAGGTGCTGAAATTGATAGGGGACCGTCTAGTGCCTAACCCGCACAATCCCTGAAAATTTCATCAAAATCGGACCACAGGTTAGTATAGTTTTGCCCGGGACAAGGATTGACCACAGACAGACCGACAGACTTATCCTTAGTGCGATGGGCCGTGAGTTCGATGCTCGCCTCGGGAGCGTATTTTCGTGTAAGCCGGGCTCAGCCCCCCCTCCCTCCCGTCGCAACCCAGGGCGGTGAGGCCAATATCTTTATTGAACCATTATATAGTGCTCTGCACAAAAATGTTACCTAATAATTTAAAAAAGTTATAACATAAAAATTTTTGCAAATCAGTCATGTAACTAGTCCTTGAAGTTTGAATAATTATTTCTGGGTTACTCTGTATACAAGGACGGGAGAGAGTGGTGAGTGCCTAACAGACATGGGGAACGCCCCAGCATCGCGCATCAGTCACTCAGACTTCCAAAGATCGTTTTCTTGCCCATCTATCATTACTCATTTGGGGTGAATTTCTTATAGTAGATTCTTGTTAATATACATCACAATCTAGGAAATACCTCTCAACCAATGATTTAAAAAACATTAATGAATACATGGTTATTTCTAGGTGTGAGACTCGACCAGGTCCTGAGTACATGGTGAGGTGGCACTGGTACTCGGATAACGGGACTTACAGCCACAACACGTTCTTCTACCTCGACGATGGTTGCTCCAGACCCCTCTGGAGCCGCTGCGTCAAAGGCACGTACGTTCAAAGGGGAAAATCCTGGCTCAGACTAGGATCCCACCAGCTCGAGATTTTCCTTCAAGAAGTCATGATCATTCTCTACAGTACAACGGTAAGGAACTGATATATTTATTTAAAATAATTCCTTCTCCTCAACCCTTGGTGTGTATCCTCGGGCAGTGAGGAGCCTGTATGAGCTGTGGGTTTTGCATAGTCTTATTTTGAGCAAGAGACGAGGATAACAAGGACTTCTTTTCCTTAGACAGAATTTGAACTTTGCAGATAACACCAAATGGTACAGAAGATGAGCAATGAATCCTCTGCAAATACATCTAAAATATAAATTAGCCCTCCTACACTGAATGGTGGCAAAAAGCATTTTCGAACTCTTGGGAGATTGTGGGTTCATTCCCATCTGTTGATTAACTTAGTGTTTCCCACTCAATCAGAGTTATTGGAGTGGAAGTAAGGGTCAATTTTTGATGTGGACATCATGAAGAGGTTTGACAGATTAAATATGGTTGTATCAAACATAATCTCTGCAAACAGAGATTGTTTGAGAATGTATTCCTACTCCTCTCAATACGTAGAGGATCAATAATAGAGAATATGACATGATGGTTTGGATACAACCAAAAATTAGAAATCAAGGTAGTGGAAATTCAGATACCTGAAGAATCAGCAAGAATTCTATTGGACATTTTTCTTCTCAGCTGAGGCACTTATTTTAAATTCGTCCACCACAATTCTGGTTTCAATCTTAGAGATCAAGGCTGAAAATCGAGGATTAAAAAGACTCATCAGAATCCATTCTGGCAAAGAAGGAAATCAAGAATAATCCCATTGATTGATCTATCTTTCAAAGTTGTTGGGCCTTTTGGGATCTATAATTTATAATCGCAGGAAGAAGATTGAACCACAAATTTTGTGGATCTTGAACGGAAGCTGAGCTTGAGCTGGAGAGCTATTCATCTCTGCAGATCAATTTATATTCGAGCTGTAGTCACCTTGGCAGGATGCTTTCTTGACTAGAGAAGTTCATAATTCTCTTCCGTTTTCTTTAAATTTTTTCTGGTAGGAATTTCTAAATTTATAGTGATATAGTTTTGAAAAAATATGAGTTCATCCACGTTAGGTACCATAAGAAATTGTTAAGTTTACCGCGCTTTCAATATATTTTTCTTATCGATTCTGCAAACCTTTCAACCGGTTGTGAAGATGAGAGTAAAAAAATCTCTCTCAACAGTCGTAAAAAGTCGTGTAAAGACGGATTCCCCACTAAAATGATTCTACCGCCGACGATAGATCTTTGGTCCCACCAGCTCGAGATTTTCCTTCAAGAAGTCATGATTATTCTCTACAGTACAACGGTAAGGAACTGATATATTTAATAATTAATATATTTAATAATATAAATAATAATATATATTTAATAATTCCTTCTCCTCAACCCTTGATGTGTATCCTCGGACAGTGAGGAGCCTGTATGAGCTGTGGGTTTTGCATAGTCTTATTTTGAGCAAGAGACGAGGATAACAAGGACTTCTTTTCCTTAGACAGAATTTGAACTTTGCAGATAACACCAAATGGTACAGAAGATGAGCAATGAATCCTCTGCAAATACATCTAAAATATAGATTAGCCCTCCTACACTGAATGGTGGCAAAAAGCATTTTCGAACTCTTGGGAGATTGTGGGTTCATTCCCATCTGTTGATTAACTTACTGTTTCCCACTCATTAAGAGCTATTGGAGTGGACGTAAGGGTCAATTTTTGATGTGGACATCATGAAAAGGTTTGACAGTTTAAATATGGTTGTATCAAATATAATCTCTGCAAACAGAGATTGTTTGAGAATGTATTCCTACTCCTCTCAATACGTAGAGGATCAACAATAGAGAATATGACATGGTGGTTTGGATACGACCAAAAATTAGAAATCAAGGTATTGGAAATTCAGACACCTGAAGAATCAGCAGGAATTCTATTGGACATTTTTCTTCTCAGCTGAGGCACTTATTTGAAATTCGTTCACCACAATTCTTGTTTCAATCTTGGACATCAAGGCTTAAAATCGATTATTAAAAAGACTCTTCAGAATCCATTCTGGCAAAGAAGGAAATCAAGAATAATCTTATTGATTGGTCTATCTTTCAAAGTTGTTGGGCCTTTTGGGATCTATAATTCATAATCGCAGGAAGAAGATTAAACCACAAATTTTGTGGTTCTTGAACGGAAGCTGAGCTTGAGCTGGAGAGCTATTCATCTCTGCAGATCAATTTATATTCGAGCTGTAGTCACCTTGGCAGGATGCTTTCTTGACTAGAGAAATTCATAATTCTCTTCCGTTTTCTTTAAATTTTTTCTGGTAGGAATTTCTAAATTTATAGTGATGTCTGATATAGTTATGAAAAAATATGAGTTCATCCACGTTAGGTACTACCATAAGAAACTGTTAAGTTTACCGCACTTTCAATATATTTTTCTTATCGATTCTGCAAACCTTCCAACCGGTTGTGAAGATGAGAGTAAAATATCTCTCTCAACAGTCGTAAAAAGTCGTGTAAAGACGGATTCCCCACTAAAATGATTCTACCGCCGACGATAGATCTTTTGACTCCGAGATGGAATCTGAGTTGTAGGATGGGCTTGGAAATTTACGAGGCGATGAAAGGGCTGCAAAAGAAGGCTCTCAAAGAACGTGTACGGAACGACTGAGCAATTTTTTGTTACAGGAAATAAACATCCTTTGAAATGCATCCGCACTTCTCGTCTGTTTTTCATGGAGATCCTCATTCGAAAGCAATCCACCGCGATTCACTTCTGAATTTATTCTGGTAGGACTCAAATGTATTCTTATTATTCTTCTGAACTTCAATTTGAAATAGAAACCACAACCAAATCTACCTAACAATCAGGGGCGTGGCCCCGGCAAAATTTCCCTAAAAAGTAAGATTTTTACCTTAAACTTGAGAAACTTTGAAGAGTCTTCTCCCCAAAGTAGAAAAAATTCCCTAGTTGTAAGTGTTTTTTCATGGAAGCATGGGTCATTTACAAGTGTAAAATAATTTTACGCTGACAAGTAATTATTATGGCAAATATCCTTGGTGAAAATAGAAAGTGTAAATTGGTCATCAGAGGCTTTCCCTATAACCAGCACCATGGACCTAGAGAGAAGAAGAAGAGCTATGCAGAAAAATAATTTACCGTTGTGTAATACTTAGCATTTTTGGGATGAAAGTAGTCTATGAAAAACTTGCCACCACAACCTCTCTGGAGTCCAATTATAACACAATTGCTTCAGCAATTGCTTGCGGTTCAGAGAGATCAAATCCGTTCAAATTAATATTCAATTCTCCTTTGGGGGTAGTTGCCATTTCAACGTCCACATTTCTACGTTTGCGTCAAAAAGGAGTCAATCGCAATATTGGAGGAAGTCCGGGGAAGGGTTCAGATGTCAAAGGCTTTCAAACTTCAACTGACGGGGATTTCATATCCTGCCGGTCGCCGGAATACTCAATGAAAACCTGTGACTGGCTCAGAGGAATATCAACCTTCTCGAAACCCTCGAGGCAGATACCATCTGACAGTTATATCGAAAATGCAAATGGATTATCGGACTCCTGGTAGCTCGAAAATTAAATCTCGTGAGCCAATCGCTCATGGCAAATCTGACAGTGCCCTTAATTGTGATCCTCACTTGATCGCCCGTCCAATCGTCACCATCCCGTGAATGTGGCGAAAAAACACATATTTCTTTTTTGGTTCGATATATCATTTGATCTTCATTAACTACTTGCGAAAAACCTTTTGGACTTTGTATCATCTTGATATCATCACAGAAAAATAAGAAACCGTTGCGTAATAATTTGTGAAGAATTTTTATTTTGGAATTTTTCGAAAAACATTTAAGTGAAGAATTTTGTTATTACTTTATTACTTTATCAGACAATACTGGGAGCAGCTCCTCATTCTTTCATGGGTACTTTCTTTTCTAAATTACTCTACTCCACTCTATTATGTCTACTTACTCGTACAAATTTTTAACGGCATTAGGAGGAAACACCACATTTGTAATTCCTTGAATGTACTGATATTAAGGAACACCTTTTATTAATAATCATTAGGTTCTCAATGAGGCCCTTTCCTTTCCTTCACAAAGGTTCACATTGCTCTGTTTTAGCAATGAAATCAGACACCATCTTAATAGACAAATAATAAACCGTTGTGGAATAATTTGTCGTGTTTTCTTAAAATTGAAAATTTTTCTTTTGACATGGATATGTATTTTGGCTAGGGACCAAGGAATTTTTCGAGACACTTTTTTTGCCGCAAAAAATGCAACGCGGTAAACAGTACAACGCGATAAACGCAGTAAACATTATCGGTAGCTATGAAGCAGGGTTCTCTAGAATACTAGTAAATTACGTACTTACGTACGTAAAGTATACTACGTGTGATTGGAGAAATTTTTTTAGAACAAAAATTCTGTTTATTCATGGAAACAATGGACATATCCATGATCTATTGTTTTTCCTTCTAACGGAGAAATTTCATATGATTCACTTTCACCTGTTTTGGTTTATTATTTTCAATAATGAGCCTTTGGAATCGACCAAGAAAAAATATTTTTTAACACCCCCTCAAAATTTGATGGTTTACGTTTCAAGGTACGGAGAATCCAAAAATCGAAATAAAATTTGGCCGTCCGTCCGCCGTACGCGGCACTTTTGCCACTTAGCATTGACCGATTTTGATGAAATTTGGTATGTAGGCTCCATTTGGGGTCTAGTTGTGCTCCGAAGATTTTGGTTGATGTAAGTCACTTCTGAGGGTTCAAAAATGAATTTTGAAATTTTGAAAACGCCCGAACTCAAAAAAGTTTGATATAAAGGTATTGTATTTCCTTCAATTTAAGATTCAATTTAAGATGAACCACGCGGAGCTCTGTAGGACAAACCGTTCGCTCCCTACGAGAATTTAAAGGTTTTACGTACGATAAATCAGAAACACGAGTGTGAATTGCAAAAGAGGCCTAATCTCCGTTCAAATTTTAGCTGACCGAAATGTGATCAATGTTTTTCTTCATGTTGGATGGTTGGTAGCTTTGCAGACGAGTGATCAATATAGAAAAATAATAAACCATTGAGTAATAATTTGCAGCTTTTTTTTCTTTTTTTTCAAATGACTTATGAACAGAAAGCCTACTAAATTGAACGAATTCGGTCAGTGACATGGTTATAAATCTGAGTGAAGAATTTTGATATTATCACTTTATCAGACGATATTAGGAGGAGCTCTACAGTCTTTCATGGGTACTTTCTTTCCTATTATATCTATGTCGGTTGTTGTGAAAGTGTCGACACAATGAGCTTGAAATTTTAGCAGTTGTATCTCTCCATTTTCGCAACCCCGGTATACTTAGTGACCAAATTCACAGCTAATCACAAAAATCTAACGAAATCGATGAGCCACGTCTGAACGCACCAGCGTGGTTGAATAAATGGATATTGAGCCGTAAAGTATGCCGTAGGAGATCGTGCGGAGTTGAACGCCCTGTCAGATGACGCCGCCGCCGTAAATGGGCTGAAAGTAAGTGCTCGAGTCAAGTCACACGTACTATAGTCGTTTCAATCCTCGAGGCAATTCGCCACTTTGCAAGAAGAAATAACGCAAGAGCGGAACATTCTGCAGTCTACACACACCCAAGTCTTCCCTACACATACACGACTATTTGAAGACTCATCGTTCTGTCTTTCCTGTTATAACTGCAACTTTTCTCAAACAGTTTGCTACTCAGTAGAACAGGACAAGTACATATTTTTAACAACTTCTTTCAACAGAACGAATGTTATGGGTGAGAATTAAATCAATCAGAGTTTCAAAAAGAGAATCAATATTATATTATTAGCTCCATTTCTATGAAAAAAATGCATCGACAAAAGATCAGAAAGATTATTTTACCTTCAGATAAGATACCAGGCCAGTGTGAACCCCGGGTATGCAGCATAATATGCTGAGAGAGATATTATCTCTATCGTGGCTGGAAAATCACCGTAAAATTCTAGTTTTTCCAGATTGGCTTTTTCTAGATTTTTCGGGACTTTTAACTATAAACTTCCTCATTACTAGCTAGAAACAAAATCGCTGCAAATTATTACACAAAGGTTTATTATTTTTTACCAAACATAGGTACCTACTACCTATCTACTATATACCTGCTTCAAAATCAAGTTTATTTGGAAGAAATAAAAGCCTCACAATCAGTTCGAAGACATAGGGAGTTGAGGCTGTCCTAATTATTAGGAAATTAGATTAATGGTTGCTAAGGGCGCAAAACTGAGTACAACTCAAAGAAACGAACAGAGATCGAATTTCGGTCAGCTAAAATTTGACGGAGATTAGGCGTCTTTTGCGATTCTCAGTCGTGTTTCTGATTTATCGTAATTCCGATAGGAATTCTCTTAGGGAGCAAACGGTTTGTCCTACAGAGCTCCGGGTGGTTTCAAAAAATTCTAAAATCCAATACTATTTAAAATTGTTGAAAAACGATACCTTTATTTCGAGAGTTTTCGAGTAGGGCACTATTGAAATATTCAACCCTTAATTTTCACCCCTTAGAAGTGACTGACATCAACCAAAAGCTTCGGGGCGCAACTAAACCCCAAATGGAGCCCATATACCAAATTTCATCAAAATCAGTTCATGGGAACTAAGGAGAGTGCTGAGTACAGTGGACGGACGGCCAAATTTTTATTCGAAATTGGGATTGTACGTATCTTGAAACGTGAACCAACAAATTATGAGGAGGGGTTAACAAGAATTTCGTGGTCGATTCCAAGGTTCATTTTGGAAATGAATAAACCAAGAAGGGTCCTCGGAACAAATTCGATCAAGGCAATATTTCATGATCAAATCCACTCTCAATAGCCTCCCCAGTCATGGTGCTTAAACCTCCTTCAATAGTTTGTCAAAGTGCTCCACTGGAACACTATCAGATTTTCTCAAGAAGGTAGCCTTTGATAGGGACAAGCTCATAGGATCAGAGGTTTTTTGGGAGTAAAATCAGAATATTCCCCATGGAATGAAATAAGGTATTCTTCACTGCTATTTCCATCTAGCTTCACTAAAAGCACCAACAATAATATTGCATTAATAATTATTGGATAGTCACTACTCATGTGATTACAAGAAACATAGCAGATAATTACAACACCCAATACCTACTGAAATAATTGAATTTTTACAAATACCTACAGGCAGTCGTATACCTAGGCAGGTCGGCTCCTAAGTAAATTTCATGTAAATTCGAAAAAATGGACGAGGCGAATGATTTAGGGTTCAAATATCCGAATCACAAAAACAATTTAGCAAGAAACAATTTTTATTTTGGTCTTTGCGTAGGAGTGAGTGAATTTTTGAAACTTGGTGACATTTTTGAAGAACGCAGCCATTTTCAACATGACCGCAACCCACCGTACCTTCAATTTGATCAAAATTGCCTATCTTTGACGCTTGATTGTGTTTGAAGGGGTGGAATGATGGCAACTATATGAGTGAATCATTCGAAGTAAAATTGTATGCTGATCAACTTGGTTTGACACATTTTTTGGTTTATTATTTTCAATAATTGGAATCGATCAAGAAAAAAAAATGTCCCCCCCCCCTTAAAAATTTGATGGTTTACGTTTCAAAGTACGTAGAATTATAGAATCGAATAAAAAATGTTCCATCCGTCCGCCGTACGCGGCACTTTCCTTAGTTACCAGGGACCGATTTTGGGCTCCATTTGGGGTCCAGTCGGGCCCCGAAGCATTTGGTTGATGTCAGTCACTTCTAAGGAGTGAAATTTAAGGGTTGAAGTTTTCAATAGTGCCCTAGCTCGAAAACTCTCGAAATAAAGGTTTCGTTTTTTCACCAATTTAAGATAGTATTGATTTTTTAGAATTTTTTGAGACCACGCGGAGCTCTGTAGGACAAACCGTTCACTCCCTACGAGAACGGGTTGGACTTACGATAAATCAGAAACACGAGTGTGAATCGCAAAATTGGCTTAATCTCCTTTTAAATTTTAGCAGACCAAAATGCGATCGCTGTTCGTTTCTTGGAGTTGTACTCAGTTTTGCGTCCTTAGCAACCAGTATTTTTCGAATCGAGTGTGAAGCGTTTATTTCTTTGAAATAATTTTGATTGTAAAGATGTGAAGGTAATATGTAGCAGGTAGGTAGTAGGTACTTGTGGCTAGTAGGTTAAAAAACATATTGACAATGGCAAAGCTGTGATCATTGCAGACAAGTGATCTATACAGCCAAATAATAAACCTTTGTATAATAATTTGCTGAGTTTTGAACCATTATCGAGCTATTAGCAGAAAACAGACATAAGTGCTAAAATTTATTGGTTTTTGGGCTCAGTAAAGTTAAGCACAACTCAGAAACCATCGCAAGTTCATATACAGTATATTTGGGTGGCCCAGTATGGATTAAAACCTCTCCCAGCTCGTGCATATTTTTCAGGCAGCTCCGGCATTTTTTTGGTCTCATTTGCCTAGGCTAGTATTAGGGTAGCAAAATATTCTGTGAAGTCGACATGAGTATAAAAGAATTCTCAAACGTCTTGCTGTTTCTCAATTGAAGAAACCAGCAACTTGATCGTGATAACTGAGGTGATGCATGTGAGTTTGGCATTAAGGAATATAGGTTATAACCCGATCTGTAATCAGAAGTGTATTTTGGAGGTTCATGTAATTCGTAACTATTCTATCACTCTGAACTAATTTCGGTCTAAGGTATTCGTGATACAGGAGGAAGGCTGCCGATCGATACGCCGTGATCGGCCTTGATGAGATCGGAAGCCATTTCTCCTATCATTATGGCAGCCGCGTTAGTGTTTCCACTGATGAGAGTTGGCATGATGGAGGCATCTGCTACTCGCAAGTTGTTGACCCCGTGTACTCGCAATCGATTGTCTACAACAGCTGTGGGGTCAGAGGATGGTCCCATCTTATTTGTGCAGCAATGGTCGTACGCGGTGTATCCGTAGATCGTGAGTAGACAGGTTATGAAGTCGTTAGTGACGTTTCCACTGAACGGGCACCTGAAAATTTCGAAGGTCATAGATAAATTGGACTGTGCTCGTAATAGGTACGAAAAGCATCCACTACCGTCGAGCTTCATCACCTTGGCGTGTAAGAAGAATGAAATGAAGGTCTAAACTGACGCAAAGCACTCGTTCCAACCAGATCGAAAATCTTCTTTTGGCTCAGAATGCCCTGCTTCAAGTCTTCTCCCGTAGTTAGATACCTAGGATCGATCAGAGGTGGATCCCTGGGATTCGCTGAAGCCAGCCTGACAGTCCCTCTGCTGGAAGGTCGAAGGTAATATGGTTTACCTGAAAACCATCAAAGTGAAGACAGCTGGTGTTGACCATCATAATCGTAATATTACAAATAGGAACCAAGTGCTGGTGCAGTGCGGAATGAAGGGTAAAGACCCAATTGTGGAAAGCCGAAAAGTATAATTTATGTTGATGACAGTGGGCGGGAAAAATATGCGGTTATAGAGAGCATTTTACCGTTCCTATAATAGGAACAATGTTTTTTCTCAAGTTAGGGGATGTAACAGGATTCTCATAATTATATTATGTTTACTCCCTAGTGACCATCGTTGCTAAGCGAAAAGAAACATTGGAGAATGCCTTGATGGGCATGGGATTATTCATAAAAGTGTTGGAGTTGGTAGCTCATTGTAACTTTTGTAATTATTTTATTCTAATTTATTGAATTTGAATTAGATATTACTGTAAAGGACAATAGGTTTCTTACAATAGTTCCAAATTATATGATATATATAATGAAAACTGCATGGGGTACTTGCACCTCTATGGAAAATCCTGTTGCCGATGTAAAAAGAAGAAAGCCTCTTTGATAGTAAACGAAAATAGCTGAAAAACTGCGTACAGACCTGCCCTCTCGATACATTTCTTTATCAATTTCTAAGCCACTACAACGCAGTTTTTCCATGTGCTAGGACGCAAAGGTAAAATCCAAAATACTTCAAACTAGACTTCAAGAGATAAATTTGTTCCTGAAAATGTATGATTGTCTTCTCACCGTAAAAAACGTTCCCAGCTTTGTTGAAACCGTAAAAAACGCCCAATTGAATGCCGGTGTCTGGCAAACCAGGTCTCACAGGTGGCTTTGAGTTGTACACATTTCCAACTGCAACACATGATCAGTTTGCTCCACGAAAAACTAACATTTCGAAATAAATAAAATTAGAACGTACATCTGTACATTTCAAGGTGATATAAATTCAAGGTAAGGTTAACCTTAAAGGGGGGTGTCTCAGTCGGTCACTGTTTGATCCTCGTTCTGGGTTAGTATTTGTTTAAAACACCGGCGCTCAAAGTTTAAAATTTGATAGTTTCGAGGATTTTTGAAACTCATTAGTGCATCAGCCTAGAGAATTGAAAAACTAAAAGATTGCCACTGGAATCATGGAACAATAATTGCCGGAGGAAATTGAGAAAATCCTAACTGAATAAAACGGTTTTCCGGCTTTTCTATGACTTTTATTGATCGATTTTGATGATTCCAGCGGCAATCTTTTAGTTTTTCAATTCCCTAGGCTGATGCACTAATGAGTTTCAAAAATCCTTGAAACTATCAAATTTTAAACTTTCAGCGCCAGTGTTTTAAACAAATACTAACCCGGAACGAGGAACTGAGACTCCTTTTCCCACTTGTTCGAAACATTCGTTTTTTTTAATTCTCCTATAATTTTAATGTATTTTGACTAATTAAGAGGCTTAGAATGTCTGATTTTGATCGAGTGCTGTATGATTTCTCTTAATTCGATGAAAACTGGGTAGTGGTATCGTTTTGGATACCTCAGGAGGGATGCCTGTTACTACAGTAGTGAGGTTCTAGAAAAATACTTCAATAGGGGTTAAGTCGATATTTACCCAAAAATTCTTCAAAATCGGATAAACAACTTGAAAACAATAAATCTGAGGTCTGAAAGGTAAAACGCGAGTGGAAATTTTGATTTTGGAGAACTTTTTTCTCAACCTTGAAAAGTGAAAACAAAGCTTCATCTACCTTGGTAAACTCGGAAGCAATAACAAGAATTATTATGTATACCTATTTGATGATCTTGTCCCAGGAGTCTATGATTTTTCCGCGATTTCTGAATAATCGAATATTCAAGGCAGATATCAACGATAATTCAAACAATCGATATCTAGGTAGCCAAAAAAATCGTCTCAAAAGTGGGTTGTATTGCAGAAAGCTTGAGAATCGGAATTACATGAAGATACTTCAGGACTTCAAGGGTTAAAGGTTATTGACACCAAGCAGGAGGTCATTATGAATTATATGAGAAAATCGATATTATGTCTCTACTCAATCTTCCACCTGCTTCTATTCCGTTGAGCGACGTTAGAGCTCCGGTGCCATTTCGAACGTACTCGAAGTAAGCGGTTTGATTAGCGTACGCATTCAAAAGATTCAACGTGACGTTGGCTTCTGTCGAAAACAAAGTCATCACTCCGAAATGGTCTTGAAGGTTATCGCCGACTCTAAGATCCTGGAAAACCGGGAGACTCAAGTTATTCAGTTCTTCGGACGGACCGATTCCCGAAAGCATCAGGAGTTGAGGAGAGTTGATGGCACCTGAAACGACGAAAACAGACTGGAAGAGTACAGGTATTTGAGATGATAACTCAACAAGTCCACATGCAGCTTTTGGTACTAAATTCTTCTATTATTCACATTATTTAAAACGAACTTACCTGCTGATACAATTACTTCCTTCCGAGCAGCGATAGTGTAGTGTGTGTTGTTCAAATCAACCAGTAAAACACCGTTGGCGGTTTTTGTTTCTGGCTCAATAGCTATGCGAACTACCAACACCCTGAAATTTCACAAAATTCAAGAACTTGTTCATTTTGTTCATCTTTATTCGTAATACAGAAATTTACATGAATGCATCATTGGTTACATATACATGGTGTAGGCCTAACTGGTCTGTCATTCTGTACGAGTCGATTTTACAACTAATTTGCAACAAAAAATGTCTATTAGCAATTTTGTTTAAAAGACTTCGTTTTCGAGTAATTTTAATTTTAAACTTTTTTTCGTGATTTTGAATTTACGCCATTAAATCGGTCATAAATCCTTCAATTAGCTATGATAATTACTATTAGAGGATACCGTTGAAAAGAAAATTAAATTTCCTATTGGATAGAAGTCTAACCTCTTCTTTGAGTCAAATTTTATGACATGAAAAAGCCCTCTGAAAAGAGAATTTCACATAATTTGGGAAACATCGATTTTTTTCAATCGCAAATTGAACTACGAGGACCAATAATTTTTCATGATGCAAGAACAGTAAAAACTGCGCTAAAAACTCAGCTTTCCAATAGTATAATCCAAAAATATTTTACAACCAAATTTAGGGGAGAAATTTGTGTTTGAACGAGGATAAAAGTGTATTTTTAAAACGAAATCAGCGTTCCGACCTCCTGTTTCTGAGGGCCTCGCGGTCTACTGTGGCGCCGGCCCACCCACTTCCATCGTGCGACCCTTCAGATCGTCCAGGTGGAGCGCTGATTTCGTTGAAGAAATGCACGTTTTTCCTCGTTCAAACAAAAATTTCCCCCCTAAATTTGGTTGTGAAATATTTTTTGATTTTACTATTGGAAATTTGAGATTTCGGCGCAGTTTTTATTCTTGCATCTTGAAAAAATATTGGTATTCAAAGTTCAATTTGCGATAGAAAAAATTCTATATTTCCCAAATTACGTAAATTCTCTTTTCAGAGGGATTTTTCATCTCTCAAACCTTGACTCAAAGAAGAAGAAAGGGGTTCTATCCAATAGGAAATTTAATGTTCTTCTCAACGGTATCCTCAAATTGTAATTATCATAGCGAATTGAAGGAGTTATGACCGATTTAATGAAAATGACGAGAAAAAAAATTTTTGAAATTAAAATTACTCGAAAATGAAGCCTTTTAAACAAAATTGCTATGAGACATTTTTTGTTGAGAATTAGTTGAAGAATCGGCTCGTGCAGTAAGGCAGACCAGTTAGGCTTACACCCTGTATAAAATGATATTATATTATCATGATATAATATACTATCATGATACTATCATGCTATCAGGTGGCTTGGCAATTAATTATTTATCTGTGATTGCAAGATGCTGATAATGTCATGTGGCGCGATTCAGCCGGGCGCCTCCCGGGGCTGCCTCCTAATATTAGCGTACCAGATCGTATTAGAGCGTACCAGGCGAGCCGCCCCAGGACCGACCAGACTACCCTCACGTCCCCAACCAGGGACGGGTTTCACTTGTATGTGGAAACCATTAATAAATTAACAGTAAAACTAACAAACACGGATATCACGATCAACTATCACATAATATATCACAGAACAATTAAGTTTATGATCACAGATTAATTAAACCAAACACACCTATTATCCTCACGAATAAATTTATTAAAATAGTAAATACATTTAAAATGAATAATTAAAAAAAGTCCTATACAAGCAAGAGTATTTTTAACTAAAATTCCTCTCCATTGTACACGTTTATTGAGTAAACAAATACATAGGTACATAATATCACTGTACATGAGTCAAATCAAGATTTATGGTCGAAGTATATCCTCAGGCTGTAGATTGGAGTTTCCGTTAAAAAAGTCTTCATAATCTTCTCAAATTGCTTCTTTGGTAATTCTCGTATTGAGCTTGGAATCGCATTAAAAATTGTTATCGATGCGTAGTGGTATTGCTTTTGTGTCGCACGGAACGGTAAATCGATGTCGTTTCTCCTTCTTGTACGGTGATCGTGTACCTCTCCTCGAACTGATATGTTTCTACCATTGATGTAGCAGCTTGCGTGCTAAATATAAGCGTTTATGATGGTCATGATTTTCATTTCCTTAAATTAAAGTTTGCAGTGATCTAGGTGACCAGCTCTACACAATAACCGAACAGCGTTTTTCTGCATACTCAGTACTCTTTCAATTTCGTGAGAATTTCTCCATATAAGCACGGCATTTGTATATTTTGCATGGAAGATTCCAAAGTATACTTCACGCACGGATTCTTCTGGATTGTTCCTCAAGCTGAAGAGCAAGTGCTTGGACTTTTGGGGATTCAAAACTAACTGATTGGTATTAAACCACTCTTTCACTCTGTTCATTTCAACTGAATGTTTTCTATCGACGTCTGGTTGTTTGTTCACGTTGACTGTACTACAATACGATTAAATTCAATACAAATTGGGTTTAATAATACTGACGTACCAACCTTTCAGATACAATCAAATTTGTGCGGTTTCGGATGGGTCTCAAATAACCTCGTCCTGTGCTGCACCTCCGTCCGTTGATCAGAGGTCCTCTGTTGATCATGAAGCCAATTTGTGATTCGCCATCGACATCTACGTTTGGATAACCCAGTTCACCTCCGCCGCTGATGAAGGCTTGAGCCATTGGCGACAAGAACGGGCTCCTGGTGGAAATTGGGAAACACTTCAAATATGAGTCTGATAAGCGATAAAGAGGATTTACTGCTAAATAAGGTGTATCTTTCAATTCAAGTGTCATCATGTTGAAGTAGGTACAGTTTTCTGGAGCATTGGAGATCTTCTCTTATTTGCTTGGCGGTGGGAGGGCGGGCAGGTTTTTAAAGTTTCAATTTTTATTTCTAATTCAGGAATCCACAATAATTTATACTTAACCCTGCCATTTTTTCACGAAAGTATCCTAAAACCGAAATGATAGCTTGAACTGCCCCTCAAACTACATTTAATGATAAATTCAATGGTTTTCTAAAAATTATCGAGTTACCTGGTTACGTGCAGTCTAATTTTTATACTTACCTGACTTCCATACTTACTTGGTTAAGAGCAGCCGAATTTTGAGACTTACCTGCTCACCCACCACATTGATGTAACTTGACTGTCATGTCCAACAAGTTAACTCGAAATGTTCTTTTACTCACTGTCAGATACTTTGTGAGGAGGGTGGTGTTAATGAGATAATTAGGTTGATACTCGCAAACGAAAGCTGACACAAAATAACGCCTACAGTGAAGATATCTCAATTTTCACTAAAATACGACTTACCTGATCCTTCCCCCCTCCCGCCAGCCATTTGAAGGTAGAAAACCCAAAACATATCTACGTCTTGCTGAAACACTGTTTGTGAAGCCCTGGTTCATCACTTTTATCATGCAAATTTCGAGTCTTAGTTTTTGTTAGTATAATATTTCATAAATAATCAATAAGAGCTATATTCATAGCTGAGTTACTTGTATCAATTACTGAATTCATATGCTTTGTCATTGCTGACGTCGTGACACATGGATCGCATCGGACCTCCCCTGCTGTGGGCGTCGGTGGTCTAGTGGACAGTGTACCCGACTACGGTGATACCGTCTAGCGGGGACGCGCGTTCGAGTCTGGTCGTCGCAGAAAGTTGTCTGTCTATTAGACGATCGGCAATCTCTCGTTCCAACCCAGGGCGGTGATGTTTGGGAAGCCATGAGCGAAATCATCAGAACAAATTCTCATCTCCCCTTAGGGAGACAGCTGATGACGTCCGCGACGCCAAGAATGGCAGTCGGACGAAAATTCAACCTGAAATGGTTGCTTACTTTACTTTACTTTACCTTTTCAATAAGAGCTGTTTTCATAAAATATGGTCCCTCTTTAGTACCTAACTTACGTCATTTACAACTATTTAGTGTAATCTGAGCCGTAAAAACCTAAAAGTTGGTTTTTATCGCATACAAAACAATAAAATGACTTTGGGCAACTCCGCCTGAATGACATTATCCCTTCCATAGCATCGCGGCGCACCTAGCGGCCGTAACTTGCACTATGAGCGAAAACGGAGAGCACGCTTTGGTATTCTAGTATAGTTTCTTTTACTAAATCTCAAGTCTTTTTATGTGGACTCCGAGAACATACCAGAACATACAATGTTGTGGAGTAAGAACCATATTTCCTTCCAGCTACCCTGTCAATGTCGTCTTGAAGGTTGAATAAAGAGGTTTTCATTGATGTTGATGCCCTTTGGTTACATCCCAGTCATAACCAAATCCACCTAAGGTTCTATACCGAACTCATTCTTTAGTATGGCACACAGACCAAGGGCAGCAATGAGCCAAGCTCGCAGTCTTGCTGTACTTCAGTTGATGGCCCATCACTCGCTCTAGCTTATGGTAATCTCTAAACCAGTAAAACTTTCGTCCTACCAACCCTCAAATAATCTTGCCATCTTCATCTACTTCCTTAGAGGAGCAACACTAATTTCAGAAATCGTTTTCAGAGATCGTAATGCCCTCTGGTTACATCCTAGTAATCACCAACTCCACCTAAGGTTCTATACTGAACTCATTCTTTAGTATAGCTCACACACCAAGGACAGCAGTGAGCCTAGCTCGCTGTCTTGCTACACTTAAGTTGATATCCCCATCACTCTCTAGCGTATGGTAGTCTCTTAACCATTAAAATTTTCGTCCTACCAACCCTCATAGGAGTGCAATCTTCATCTACTCCCTTAGAGGAGCAACACTACTTTCTCCACGTGGAGTCCCTACGTCGAAAGCTTTCGTCAAATCCACAAGAAATGTCAGTAAGCTAGTATTTCATCCAGTTGGTTCATAAAATCCACAGATTTTTTCCAGGTGCACTCAAATTATTGTAAGATTGCCGTAAATTTTTAGGTATCCATACTCTTCTCAAAACATGATCAATAAAAGAATGTTTTTAGCGCTGTAACGTGGTTTGATACCTGTTAATTGTTATCGGACCTTCGGTACCGTGATATGGAGAACCCCGCGCAGAAGAATCTCTCATATCTTCCAGTCGTAAGAAATAAGGCAGAACATCCTCGTAACTCCATCCTGGATTGCCTGCAGCCGCCCAACCATCGTAGTCCATCCGGTTGCCTCTGTTCCATACCAAATCGTTGAGCGTACTGGAGCCTCCTATCACTCTACCTCTGGGAATAATGCAGATTCCATCTAAGGCTGAAGGCATAGAACACGATGATTATGGGAGGTTTGTTTTAACGTAAGATAGTTACTCGTACTAACGAAGTGGACCTAGAAATCCATTCTGTTCCTTATTATAGGTAATAAGATGCAATATACTAAGGTAGAAGTGTTGATTTTACTTTTAATTTGAACCAGCGAAGATCACCATCATCTTGAAAAACCTTCTTGTTTTGCTTGCATGAATAAGTCTGAAGAAATGGGTCCTCCATAACCGAAATTTCCACCCGTAGTTCGCTTTTAAGAGCTTTCAGAACAATTTTGGTTCGTGCACGCATAACTGAGCACTCGATTTTACTCGAATTTGAAATGATAAATCATCTCATAAATTTATGGCTAGTGCCTATGATGATTGCTAATTGATTTCATCATTGATTGATCAGCCTCAGTACATGATGTGAAAACTCGAAAATCCATCAAAATTAGTAATACCAAACAGTTGTTCTCTTGTGTTTTCCAATAAGCAATTAGAATTAAACTAATCCAACTAGCTGGTAATTACGTGTGGAATTGGAGGGTCCAGGAAAAAAAACCCTCTTGAAATTCAGGCAAAGACCTATTCCGAATATCCAGTCTTTTTCAAGGAAAAACTCCATTATCTCCATCAAAGAGCGAATTCTGTTCTATTGATGCCGAAGAAGAACCTCATCGTCACGCAAGCGTATATGGAAGGCGGTCTCCTTTATCGCGATTTTGAGCATTTTGATACACATTCTTTGTTCGCATTGTCGAGAGTGTGCTCGGTGCCTTTTGTCAGTAGAAATGCTAGATTTGGACTTACTTAATTCATTACACTTTTAAGTGAATGTGACAAGTGATGACACATCAGTGATCACACGGATTTTTCAGACACATTTCAACAAACCTCGCTTCTTTAACAGCGCTAAAGAATAATAATTATTGGAATTAATTATTAATAAATTGTTGTTATTATTATTATTATATTATTATTATTAATAAATATCTAATTATTAGATATTTTAATACACTACGAAATAATGAAAACGCTGCAAATCATTGCTCAAAGGTTTATTATTTTCTGTATAGATCACCCTTCTGTATAGATCACTGGTTCTCCATCAATAGCAACTACCACCATCTGTATTCTCCCTTGACCTTCCCTCTCAAATTTCAGCTTCCTGCGTTCAATAGGATTGAAAATGACTTCGGAGGTCACTCAGCTGATCAGTGATCTGAAGAGTGAAGAAGATCTCCTCGAATGCTGAAGACGCCTGGAAGAGCAATTCCGTTCAGTAGGATTGAAAATGGCTTCGGAGCTCACTCAGCTGATCAGTGATCTGAAGAATGAAGATGCTTTTGAGCAATGATTTGCAGCGTTTTTTACCCACCAACATTTTTTTTACCTACCAACTTTTTTTTACCTACCAGCTAGGTACTACCTACCACACCATACTGGCTTCACACCTTCACAATCTAGTTTATTAGAAAGAACTAAACGCTTCACACTCGATTGGAAAAATAGAAAGCTTCATATGGAAATTTGATTACTGGTTACGCAAAGGCAAAACTGTATACAAGTCGAAGAAATGAACAGCGATCGCATTTTAGTCCGATAAGATTTGAATGGAGATTAGACCTCTTTTGCGATTCACACTCATGAATCTGTTTTATCGAAGGAAAACCTTCAAGTACTCGCAGGGACCGAACGGTTTGTCCTACAGAGCTCCGGGTGGTCTCAAAAATTTTTAAAAATTCAATACTATTTAAAATTGGTGAAAAAACGATACCTTAATTTCGAGAGTTTTCGAGCTAGGGCACTCTTGAAAATTTCAACCCTTAATTTTCACCCCTTAGAAGTGACTGACATCAACCAAAAGCTTCGCGGCACAACTAGACCCCAAATGGAGCCCATATACCAAATTTGAACCAAATCGGTCCAGTGTTGCTAAGAAAAGTGCCACGGACGGCGGACGGCGGACGGGGGACGGCGGACGGACAATGCAAATTTGGATTCTAGGTACGCACCTTGAAACGTAAAGTGACAAAGTTTGAGTGGGGGTTATAAAAATTTTTTGCGATACGATCACATAGGCTTATTATTAGAAATAATACACCAAAACTAAGTACCTATGAGCTTTCTTAGAGATTGTGGGGGGGGGGGATTATTTCAGTGAAGTTGATTTGCCCCTCCAGAAATTCGAAATCTACTCATAAAATTCCATACTTCAGATTTTTTTAAATTTTGTATTATCTTTTTTTGGTTTAATTGGTTTATTATTTCTAATAATAAGCCTATGTGATCGTATCGCAAAAAATTTTTATAACCCCCCCTCAAACTTTGTCACTTTACGTTTCAAGGTGCGTAGAATCCAAATTTGCAATGTCCGTCCGCCGTCCGCCGTCCGCCGTCCGCCGTCCCCCGTCCGCCGTCCGCCGTCCGCCGTCCGCCGTCCGCCGTCCGTGGCACTTTTCTTAGCAACACTGGACCGATTTGGTTCAAATTTGGTATATGGGCTCCATTTGGGGTCTAGTTGTGCCGCGAAACTTTTGGTTGATGTAGGTCACTTCTAAGGGGTGAAAATTAAGGGTTGAAATTTTCAAGAGTGCCCTAGCTCGAAAACTCTCGAAATAAAGGTATCGTTTTTTCACCAATTTAGAATGGTATTGAATTTTAAAAATCTTTTGAGACCACCCGGAGCTCTGTAGGACAAACCGTTCGGTCCTTACGAGTACTTGAAGGTTTTCCTTCGATAAAACAGAATCATGAGTGTGAATCGCAAAAGAGGTCTAATCTCCATTCAAATTTTGTCGGACTAAAATGCGATCGCTGTTCATTTCTTCGATTTGTATACAGTTTTGTCTTCTGCGTAACCAGTAATCAAATTTCAATATGAAGCTTTCTATTTTGGTTTATTATTTTCAATAATAAGCCTTTGGAATCGAGCAAGAAAAAAAAAATTTTAACCCCCCCTCAAAATTTGATGTTTTACGTTTCAAGGTACGTAGAATACGAAAATCGAATAAAAAAATTTCCGTCCGTCCGCCGTACGCCGTACGCCGTACGCCGTACGCCGTACGCCGTACGCGGCACTTTTCTTAGCAAC
This sequence comes from Apolygus lucorum, assembly GCA_009739505.2. Taxonomy (NCBI): domain Eukaryota; kingdom Metazoa; phylum Arthropoda; class Insecta; order Hemiptera; family Miridae; genus Apolygus; species Apolygus lucorum. The sequence continues at coordinate 32,047,345 of CM019169.2, forward strand.
ACTGGACCGATTTGGTTCAAATTTGGTATATGGGCTCCATTTGGGGTCTAGTTGTGCCGCGAAGCTTTTGGTTGATGTAGGTCACTTCTAAGGGGTGAAAATTAAGGGTTGAAATTTTCAAGAGTGCCCTAGCTCGAAAACTCTCGAAATAAAGGTATCGTTTTTTCACCAATTTTAAATAGTATTGAATTTTTAAAAATTTTTGAGACCACCCGGAGCTCTGTAGGACAAACCGTTCGGTCCCTACGAGTACGTGAAGGTTTTCCTTCGATAAAACAGAATCATGATTGTGAATCACAAAAGAGGTCTAATCTCCATTCAAATTTTATCGGACTAAAATGCGATCGCTGTTCATTTCTTCGATTTGTATACAGTTTTGCCTTCTGCGTAACCAGTAATCAAATTTCCATATGAAGCTTTCTATTTTTCCAATCGAGTGTGAAGCGTTTAGTTCTTTCTAATAAACTTGATTGTGAAGGTGTGAAGCCAGTATGGTGTGGTAGGTAGTACCTAGCTGGTAGGTAAAAAAAAGTTGGTAGGTAAAAAAAATGTTGGTGGGTAAAAACCGCTGCAAATAATTGCTCAAAGGCTCTTCAGATCACTGATCAGCTGAGTGAGCTCCGAAGCCATTTTCAATCCTTTTGAATGGAAGTGCTCTTCCAGGCGTCTCCAGCATTCGAGGAGATCTTCCTCACTCTTCAGATCACTGATCAGCTGAGTGAGCTCCAAAGCCAATTTTTACTCCTATTGAATGGAAGTGCTCTTCCAGGCTTCTCCAGCATTCGAGAAGATCTTCTTCACTCTTCAGTTCACTGATCAGCTGAGTGAGCTCCAAAACCATTTTTACTCCTATTGAATGGAAGTGCTCTTCCAGGCGTCTCCAGCATTCGAGGAGATCTTCTTCACTCTTCAGATCACTGATCAGCTGAGTGAGCTCCAAAGCCAATTTTTACTCCTATTGAATGGAAGTGCTCTTCCAGGCTTCTCCAGCATTCGAGAAGATCTTCTTCACTCTTCATATCGCCGATCAGCTGAGTGAGCTCCAAAGCCATTTTTACTCCTATTGAATGGAAGTGCTCTTCCAGGCGTCTCCAGCATTCGAGGAGATCTTTTTCACTCTTCAGATCACTGATCAGCTGAGTGAGCTCCGAAGCCATTTTCAATCCTATTGAACGCAGGAAGCTGAAATTTGAGAGGGAAGGTCAAGGGAGAATACAGATGGTGGTAGGTGCTATTGATGGAGAACCAGTGATCTATACAGAAGGGTGATCTATACAGAAAATTATAAACCTTAGAGCAATGATTTGCAGCGTTTTTCCAATCGAGTGTGAAGCGTTTAGTTCTTTCTAATAAACTTGATTGTGAAGGTGTGAAGCCAGTATGGTGTGGTAGGTAGTACCTAGCTGGTAGGTAAAAAAAAGTTGGTAGGTAAAAAAAATGTTGGTGGGTAAAAAACGCTGCAAATCATTGCTCAAAAGCTTCTTCATTCTTCAGATCACTGATCAGCTGAGTGAGCTCCGATGCCATTTTCAATCCTATTGAATGGAAGTGCTCTTCCAGGCGTCTCCAGCATTCGAGGAGATCTTCTTCACTCCTCAGATCACTGATCAGCTGAGTGAGCTCCGAAGCCATTTTCAATCCTATTGAATGGAAGTGCTCTTCCAGGCGTCTTCAGCGTTCGAGGAGATCTTCTTCACTCTTCAGATCACTGATCAGCTGAGTGAGCTCCGAAGTCATTCTCAATCCTATTGAACGCAGGAAGCTGAAATTTGAGAGGGAAGGTCAAGGGAGAATACAGATGGTGGTAGGTGCTATTGATGGAGAACCAGTGATCTATACAGAAGGGTGATCTATACAGAAAATAATAAACCTTCGAGCAATGATTTGCAGCGTTTTTATCTTGAAATGTCCCAATTTGTATGGTGGGTTAGGGAATTTCTAGTAGTTAACATATACATTTTTATCTCTCTATAGGTGTAAAAAGTAATAAGCCACTACAAACTTTTTCCTGTTTTGTCTCAGGCACATATTATTATATTGTTAGTCATTATTGATAACTACTTAAATTTTTTAAATTAATAATAATTCTAACATTTATTTGATAATTTTCAACTTCAATAATAATTAATAATAATTTTTTAACCTAATAATAATATTTACTTTTTTTTAATTTTCTTACTTATTAATAATTTTTAACCTAATAATTTTTTTTAAATTCCTAAATTTTTCTCGAAATTGGTGATGAGGGATTTTCTCCCTGACCCTTCAATGATTACAACTATGATAATTCAGCAACTATAATATTATATTATATTGTCAAATTTGGAGATTTCTTGCATCGAGGTAACACAAAACGAACCTCCACAGGTGAGCTTCTGAGGCGTGGTTGTGTAGTTCCAATCGATGAAAGTTTGTGGTGTGAACGTACTCAGCATGGGAGTATCCGAGATGGCATTTTCATCCGTTCCAAACTCCAAAAGAAGGACTGTCCAGTTTTGAATTTCCGATAACCTGTTTGCGATGGCTGCACCTAAGATGAACAGTGTTATTTTATGTGTAATGATCCATTATTTACCTATTTTACTTAAACAATAACGAGACATAAAAGGGAACCCCTGATTGAGTCATCAAACAGTAGGAAGAATGAGGTGCAGGGTAAACACGTCAGACTGACGTCACCCTCCTCTACTCACCCCTTACCTTGTTACCTGTAATGTAAAAGGGAGACTCAGGGCTTGATAATTTCTCTTCCCTTCGTCTCATCTACAAGGCCAAGTTCCTTAGAAGCATTGGTAGCCATCAGGGCGCCAGCCTCATCTTACCTAGGAGTTGTCTTCCCCAGCTAGCCACTAGGTAAATGCGCCGCCTCTCGCCTCTTGCAATATTCGCGCCGAGGTCTGCGGCTAGAGCGAACTTTTATACACTACTTCCCTCAGTAGGCAGTAATGCGCCGGGAAGCCAGTGTATGGTAAATCTCCTGCGTCCTTGTTGAGTAGGGACCAATAGAAATCAACAAGCCATCGAGAAGGCCATCGCCTTCACTCGACAACACGCTGACATAACAATATGTATATTGTAGGCCTGCTACTTGTGGCGATTGTGTCGATGGACCACAGAGGTAGCGTCCCGGCTTACTCGTGGTGATTGTGACGATTGTGGCGACACACCAGTTGTAAGCGGGATTTGCGTTCGACAGGGTTAAGGTTTCGTTCCGCGGCGTAGTTGGTAGCAGCACGAGGTTGTGACGCCACGTGCCGATCCCAAGTTCTCCGGATGACACAAAACCTTACGTGGCGAGCTCAGGTGGGAAGGGGAAGACAAACAAATATCGAAACAATAGTTAATTTTACAAGGGTAGCGTGTGGTATTTACCTGTGACGAGGCGGTGAAGCGGCCAGTCGAATTCCTCGGGATGATGCAATCTGAAATGTTAGCCTTAAGGGCGTCCTACTGAGAAAATGGCGTCCGCAAAATGCGACGCTGCCGAAGGGGCCTACGAAGGCGTCTGAGGGACGCTTCGGAAAAGATGGCGGAGTGTGACGCGTCACCAAGCTCCGGTTTTTCACACTGAGGAACCAGGTAAAATGAGAAAAGATATTCAAATGCAGATTTACAACAATAAAAGGTAAGTTTATTAAATATGCAAATGGTTTTCTGACTAGGCACACCGAAGGGTGTGTCGAAAAGAAGCCTGACGGGCGCAACAACACAAGTAAGTATGGCACAAAATTCAATGTTCAATAGGATAGATTTTCAGATAATGTTTCCAATGTACAAAATAATAACTCCAATTTGACTTTATGTTTCAGGTTTCCAGAGTATATCAGTTCAACGTTCCAGGTTTTCAACAAAGGTGAGTATGGTAAGTATAGGTTAACTTTGTGTTTCAGATACGAATTTAGCATTAAGTTACAACTCTCAAATTTACGACTTTTGTCCAACTGTTTCAGAATTACTTCTACGCACTGTCCTAACTGCATTGGCCAATGGTTAGAAGGTAAGTTATAGTTTTCACTCACACGTGTCAGGGCCCTGAGGTATCCTTCCAGGTGTGATGTGGCGGTTGTGGTGGTTGTGGCGACGGACGTCCAGGGAATCCAAGTTCTCTTCCTCCAGATCAATTCGGCGCGACACGGCAATTTCCGATGGTCAGGGATCTTACGAAAAAAGCGTGTGAAGGTATTTACGGGGACGGTTGACTCTAGCAGTTTTAAGTTCACGGGCAGCAGGGCTCTCAATGACTTGTACTGAATATCAAGGGGGGTCTGCCTGTGGAGGGGGCTGCTCGTTGGTTTTGTTCCGGATGGTCCCCCTCCGCTCCCTCGACGGACGGGCGCCTGCCAGGTGGAGACTTCTGATTGGCTCCCCCCGCCGAGGGAGGGACGCTCTGGCTGGAGACGGCGTCTTCATGCTGAGGGGGGGGTGACGTCACCTTCCGAGCTGACCACGGACCCGAATCTGACAATCATCGCCGCGGGTGGCTATGACAAATTCGGATCGGAAGGGAGTTAACGAATTAACCCAGTCTCTTCACTGGAAATGTTCCCCAGTGAGTGGAGACTCACATCCCCCTTCCCTCCGGGAGCCAGCGTTGTCAAAGACGACGCTGGGTATTCCCAGAGGAGCCAAGGGACGCGCCTTCCTTATGGCCAGCTCGTAGGCGTGGCGACGACACCCGCGACAGTTGGCTGGGTCGCGTTGTGCCCGATGGTCCTCGGGGCACTCCGGCAGTGGTCGTCCCTGGCGATGGAAGTTCTTTAGACGTTGCCAGAACTCCTTACACCCTGGGCACCTGAAGACGAAGAGCTGCGGTACCTTCTTGGTGCAGACAGGGCATTGACGCTTTTTGCTGATCCGTAGCACGATCCTTGGATGGGCCGGAGGTGGTATTGTCTTGGCCGGTGCTGCCTCGTCTTCGCTGGAGGTGGTGGGAGAGCGCCCGGGTGTCGGTGGCACGTCCCGGGTGGGTGACTCTTCGTAGGAACTGACTCTTCCACGCGCGCGCCGGGGTGGTAGAGGCGTCGTTGGCGGCGAGTGGAGTGGTGTCAAGGCCACGTACGGGTTTGGTGCTGGGCTTCTGACCTCGATGACCTGGGGCACTGGTGACGGGGCGGGGGACGAAGCTGGAGGCGGAGCCGGGGAGCGAGCCAACTTCTCCTCAGCCTCCGCAGACCTCGCCGCAGGTGCCTCTGCAGATAGCTGGTTGATTGCCTCAGGTGTGGCGGTCTTCGCCGCAGGTGGCTCCACCACCACCTGTGCGTTGGCTGCCTTGGACTCCGCCACGGCTGCGTCCCGTTGCTGGATCAGTTGTTGTCGATCCAGCAGCCACTTGGCTTGGCGGTCCAACAACGCATCCCGCTCCTGCACGATCCTCTGGTAGATGGGAATCCACCTGTGTATCTGGAGGATCGTGAGGAGCGCCGAATTCCCTGACGTGTGGCGGCTGGTCGGGGTGTCGCCACACATTGTGAATCGCACGAAGTTGGAGAGCGTTTCCAGTACGTCGTAAGGGTCGTCGGGTGGCGCGGGCGTGTTCACGTGTCCCGGCGACTGGTCCCGCAGGTTGGCGATAAATCTTTCGGTCCGCCTCCTCATGAGTTCCACCATGGGGTCCGGTGACTGGGGACCCCCGTCTACTATCCACTCATCTAGCGGTTCTTGTGCCATCCTACAACAAACAAATAAACGCCCTACTGTAACATCCTGCCTAGGAAAAGTGACTCAGGAATTGATCTCAGGGTACTTCACACAAATTATTCTGGCCTTGTTAGGAAGGTAGCAGAAGTAATGGTTCGGCTTGGTCTGAAGGACCTAAGTGAAGTTTGTCGGTCTGAAGGACCCAATTGAAATTGGTGGGTCTGAAGGACCCAAGCTGAATTTGTTGGTCTGAAGGACCATGTGTCGAGGTCGTGGTCAGTCTTTCCTAGTAGTCAGTCAGTTTGTCTTTCGGCCTAAGTGGAGTTGCTTATAATTTACGGAAGGGTCACGTTGGCGGAACGAATACGGCGTGGTTCCGGTTGGCGCCTCTCCTCTGAGTCGTTTCGGAGGTAGACCTTCAGGTGTAGACGGCTCTTCGGCTTTGCGAACTACTGGTTCCTGGTGAGGGCTGTTGCTGTGGCGATCGTGGTTGCTGTGGCGATCGTGTTCGCTGTGGCGATTGTGTTCGCTGTGGCGATCGTGGTCGCTGTGGCGATCGTGTTAGCTGTGGCGATCGTGTTCGTTGTGGCGAGCGTCCTCGGAATGGTTGACCGGGCGTTGTGAGTTTCCCGCTGTATTTTCGGCTGAGTTTCCCGAAGGGTAGCTGACGCTTTTATCTTCTTCACTGGTCGAGGAGCGATCTGAGTGTCGATCCGCGTCCTCGAGGTGAGTCGGTTGTGGCGAAGCAGTCCCCTGGTTCGACTTTTCCGAAAACGGTGTAGTGGGAGCGTTCTCGTGAGTTTCGGTCGGCACATCGCCACATTCCATCATGGTCGGTCCTGAAGGCGGCCATCGTAGTTCCTCATCCGAGTCTTCCATCATCTCTTCCTGTATCCCCGTTTCCGTTTCGTGAATGTTCCTTATTGTGTCTATTTCCGGGGTTTGATGGGATTTGGTATGGTCCAGGAACGTATCGTCCGGTACACCCAGCACAAAGGCCGGTTTGAGGCGGTTAATGTGTACTACCTGACGTTTTATATCGGGTGAGTCCCTGATTTCGTAAGTAACATTCGAGTGTTTCTTTAGCACCGTCCACGGTCCACTCCATGGACTCCAGAATTTTTTCACGACACCTGGGGGCGGCTGCATGTCTTTTAGGTACACCATATCCCCTGCCTCAAAAGAGCGTAGAGAGCGGCGGGCGTTGATGGCTTCCGTCCGTTTCTTCCAGGCTTCATGTAGGCACTGTGTCGTGGCGTCACGGGCCATTCGGAGATTCTTCAACAAGGAGGACTCAGGTAAGGGTGTTCGAAGTCCTTGAAAGGTGTCGTTCGGAAGGCGTATTTCCCTCCCAAGGGTAAGAAAATTTGGAGTAAATCCAGTACTCTTATGGGGGCTGGATCGATACGCTGCGAGTGCTACGGGTAACATGGTTTCCCAGTCCTTAGTTTTTTTGGTAATTTTCGCCAAAATATTGGTCAAGGTTCGGTGGAAACGCTCGCACACCCCATTTCCTTCCGGGTGGTACGCGGTCGTGAAGATCTGCCGTATGCCCCATTGGGCACAAAGTTCGCGTGTCGATCCGGCGGTGAAGGCGGTTCCACGGTCTGAGACAAGTCTCTCGGGTACACCGTGTCTCGGTATAAATTCCTTTGCTAAAATTTGCGCGACAGTAGAGGCGGTACAATTGGTGGTAACGTATGCTTCAGCATACTTAGTAAAATGGTCGATTACGGTGAGGAGGTATTTGGATTTTCCATTCGTCACGATGGGCCCCACGAAATCGATACCGACGATGTGTCCGGGTCTCTCGGGGAGGAGCGGCTTCTGAATCGGACTTTTCAGATTCGTCGGGGTGTTGCGACGTAAACACGTTTCACAACGTTGTACCTGCTCTTTGACGTCTCTCGATAGTCCGGGCCAGTTTCCTAGTCGTCTCACCACTTTTTCCGTTACGTCGGCTCCGGGGTGTCCCGCCCACTCATTCTTATGGCATCGGTCAATCAACCATTCACGAAGTGAACTAGGGATGAGGGGCACCCATTCGTGTCTACCATCGTGTCGCACTCTCATTTCCCACACTCCGTTAGCTTTTCGCAATCCTTCTTTACCGCGACTCAAAACCATTGATTGGACCCAATCATCGAGATCCTGTGCAGCGATCATCAGCTCGCGCGGGAAATCGAGATTTACAACGGCTATGTCCATTCGACTCAATCCGTCCGCATGTTTCATCTGAGTTCCGGGTCTGTATCGGGGAACGAAGTCGTATTCAGCAAGCCTGAGAACCCACCTCCCGATTCGCGATGTCGGGTCGCGGAGGTGCATCGCGGCCGTGAGTGCCATGTGGTCCGTTTGAAGTTCAAAGGTCTGGCCTAAAAGATATTCTTGAAAATGGCGGACCGCCCACACAACGGCGAGTAACTCTCTCTCTGTGACGGAATATCTGGTTTCGGCCGGATTTAGTTTTCGACTTGCATACGCCACGGGCCTCTCTTCCCCTTCAAAGTTCTGCGAAAGGACAGCCCCCAAAGCAGAGCCGGAAGCGTCGGTGGCCAACACAAAGGGTTTATTCAGGTCAGGAAAGGCGAGTACGGGTTCCTCGGTCAACTTGACCTTGAGTTCGTCGAACGCTTGCTGTTGTTTACTTGTCCACTCGAAGGGTCGGTTCTTCTGGAGGAGGTCGGTCAAGGGTACCGAGAGCTCCGAGTATCGAGGTATGAACCTCCGGTAAAACCCAGCCAGCCCCAAAAACGACTGCAGTTTCAACGCCGAGGTAGGTACGGGAAATTCCTTAATGGCCTTGACCTTCTCGGGCTCGGTAAGGATTCCGTCGGGCGTGATGCGGTGACCTAGAAAGCGAACCTCGTTTTTCAAAAACTCGCATTTCGACAAGTTCACTTGCAGGCGGGCCTCGGTCAATCGATCGAAAACCTGAGTCAATTTCTGGAGGTGTTCCTCTCGAGTGGCGGAAAATACTATGATGTCATCCAGGTAAACGAGACAATGATCTCCGAGGATTCCATCGAGGGTATCATTCATGACTCGCTGAAATGTAGCGGGCGCATTCTTCAGTCCAAACGGCATCTTTTCGTAATGAAAATGACGTCCTAAAACTGAAAAGGCCGTTTTCTCCCTTGACTCGGGGTGAACTGGTATCTGGTGATAACCCGATATCAAGTCGATGGTTGTGAACCATTTACACTGACCTAACATCGCAAGGGTCTCCTGTAATCGGGGAAGAGGATAAGCGTCTCCTTTGGTGATTTTATTGAGCTGTCGGAAATCCGTGCAAAATCGCCAAAGCTGCTTTTCTCCCGGCGGCGTTTTCTTTTTGACGAGTAGTACCGGCGCACACCACGGGCTAGTAGACGGGCTAATTACCCCATTTGACAGCATGTCCTTGATTTGAGTTTCAACGACGTCGCGGAGGGCGTGGGGAACCGGGTAGGGTTTTTGTTGTGTAACGGTGGGTTGAGTAGTAACTATCTCATGGAATACGTTCAATCGACATCCCTCCCCCGTAGGTGGCTTAAATAAGTTCCGGAATTTACACAACAATTCCCTAGTTGGTTCCGCGTCCGAAGTTGTGAGATGTTGCAGTTTCTCTTGCAAGGTCACGTCGAACTCGGGTAACGGGGTTTCCCATTGGTCGGTCGGTAGCTCCCCCCACTCCTCTTCTTCCAGACCGTCTGGCGTGGCGCCGGGACATACTTCTTTTTCATAGTTTTGAATCGGGGGAATAATAGAACAAATCTCGGCGCAGGCCTTTTCTTCTCTCAGGGATACGCCAGAACCCGTTTCATCAGGGGTATCGACCATATCGGGACACGGTTCAGCACATGGGTCGGTTGTGGCGAACTGGGTCGGGCTGTGCCGATCCGCTGTGTCGAACCGTGTCGCACTGTGCCGATCCACCGTGTCGAACCGTGTCGCGCTGTGACGATCCTCTGTGACGAACTGTGTCGCACTGTGTCGATCCACCGTGTCGAACTGTGTCGCGTTGTGACGATCCTCTGTGACGAACTGTGTCGCACTGTGTCGATCCACCGTGTCGACATAAGTCCGATGGTAGTCGTGGAGCATCCGATCGAGGCATTTTTCGAGGGAGGTTTTCCCATCAAAGTCCGGCGCGGGGTCAGTGCTGTCGCTTGCGTCGTCAACTTCCTGGAATTCGGTAGGCGTAGTGGGGGTTGCACAACGTTGTGAAATTGGTGTGCTGAAATGTACTTTCGGAGGACGTGGAAGGTTTTGGGCCGGATCCTTCGTCAAGTTCTTGTAGTGGGGTGTATCGTCGTACCGCTCAACGGGTGTATCGATAGGGACAGAAACACCCTTGAACTGCCGATTCCAAAACTTCAGGCTTCCGGCGCCATCTTGATTTGTGGCGAAATTTGCCCGCACCTCCGAAGCGTCGTCCGGTTCTTGGTAATCCACGCACGATGGTTTTTGCGTGGCGGAGGCAGTTGTTGCCGCCGAAGGGGTGCTAGGGAGAGGAGCGTTGTGATCATGACTTTCATTTTGATCCACGAACGTCCCAAATTCCCGCCCCTCGGGCCGCAACACTACCCCCACGCTGTAGATTTCCTCGGGTGTGTCGACCGGCGTATATGGGCGGATGACGCCTTTAGGGGTGCGGAATTTCATTTCCGGTCCCGTTGTAAATGTGATGGGTACCCTTCGAAGTACGTCGAGCCCCAAAAGATCGAGCGTAGCGCTTCTCCTTGCGAATACTAAGAATGTGTGTTCAAATACACATTCGCCGATCCTTGTGACGACGCGCTGTTCTCCGGAGAAATGTAGGGGCATTCCATCAGCTCCCCACGCGATCGCTCGGGTTGGGAGAATTGGAATTCCCTTTACGGGTGTTGAAAGTACCGAAAGCGTAGCTCCGGTGTCCAGGGTCATCTCTCGTTCCTCCGGGCCCAGTCCCACGGTGATTTTCATCGTCCGCGACATTGGAGCTTCCACGGCCGGAACATGTGCCTCCTCGATTGGCTTTTTGTAACGGGCGACCTCCATTGAATGTGCCGGCGCCATGACAGGTTGCGACACGGGGAGGAGACGTTTCTTTTTGTAACAATCCTCCTCCAGATGTTCTCGGACGCCACAGAAGTCACAAAATATGGTCTTGTTCGGGCTGAATGGGCAACTTACGGGAAAATGTGTTTTGTCCGCGCAAAACATACACGGATATCGCGGGGTTGGTTTCTCGGCGCTTCGGCGCTCGCTGGGCTTATCTTGGCGGTGGTCCTCCTCCCTGTGTCGATTATGACGCTGTAGGGGTTCGTCTTTCCGCGGGCATCGAGCGGCGAAATGTTCAGGACTTCCGCAGTTGTAACATCGGCGGTCGTTGGTAATGGCCGCCAAGTCCCAACGTTCGTCTGTGTCGATTGTGTCGTCTAGGGTTTCCTCCAATTCCTCCGCCTTGCTCAGCGCGTCCTGGATCGATCTGGGGCGATTTGTGATGAGCAGTGCGCTCATGTTTTTGCTGACACCACGTATAAAAGCGCTCAGGGTTTTTTTTTCTACCCAGTCGTGGCGTTCGTGACGTCGGAGTTGTCCTCCTTCTTCCATGACGGCACACTGGGCGAGGCTGCGGACTCGGTCGGCAAATTGGCGGAGCGTTTCTGTGGCGTTCCGCTTGACTGTCCACAGGAGGGCGGCGGCGTGTTGTGGATTTTCCTTTTGGAACCACTTGATCATGTCGTCACGGACGATCTCGTAGACGTTGTCTACGTCGAGCGTATCATCCCGATCGATAAGGAATTGCTTAGCGGTTCCCCGCGCTTTTGTGCGGAGTAAACGGTATCGTTGTCGCGAGGTCAAACCCGTGGTCACCATATCAAAATTCGCAAAAAACGACACAACACTTAATGCACCGGTCGCGTCTGGGTCCCACGACTCTACTTCGAGGAATACCGAGCGCGGTATGTCCTCCCTATCGGCTTCGTGTGTTACGTTATTATATCGCTGAAGGAGAATGTTCATCTCCTTCATTGTCTGAGTCATTGTTTCTACAGCTTCCGTGCCGGAGGACGATTGGGTCTCGGTCCCCCTGTCGCTAGGTGTCGGATTATTGAGGAACATGGTAGCGATTGATACTAACTACCACCTAGGCACGAAGAAGTCTGTCGGCGTGAATCGGTCTAAGTCGAGAAAAATACAACTACGAGAAGAGACGTCTTCTCGCGTCGTTTCGTGCGGAAGGCTGCTTCTAATGTCACTTTTCCTGTATAATAAATGGATGTACAGCCTACCTATTTTTATTTTTACCTGTCTCAGTGTGTTTTATTTTTGAAGTTTGTTTCGATAGACTTTAAATTTAAAACTGAGCTCGTGTCGAACGGCCTACGAGTTTGAGTGGGCTCGTGTGAGGCTTACTCACACCGGGATCCACTCCGCTGCCACCAAATTTGTAGGCCTGCTACTTGTGGCGATTGTGTCGATGGACCACAGAGGTAGCGTCCCGGCTTACTCGTGGTGATTGTGACGATTGTGGCGACACACCAGTTGTAAGCGGGATTTGCGTTCGACAGGGTTAAGGTTTCGTTCCGCGGCGTAGTTGGTAGCAGCACGAGGTTGTGACGCCACGTGCCGATCCCAAGTTCTCCGGATGACACAAAACCTTACGTGGCGAGCTCAGGTGGGAAGGGGAAGACAAACAAATATCGAAACAATAGTTAATTTTACAAGGGTAGCGTGTGGTATTTACCTGTGACGAGGCGGTGAAGCGGCCAGTCGAATTCCTCGGGATGATGCAATCTGAAATGTTAGCCTTAAGGGCGTCCTACTGAGAAAATGGCGTCCGCAAAATGCGACGCTGCCGAAGGGGCCTACGAAGGCGTCTGAGGGACGCTTCGGAAAAGATGGCGGAGTGTGACGCGTCACCAAGCTCCGGTTTTTCACACTGAGGAACCAGGTAAAATGAGAAAAGATATTCAAATGCAGATTTACAACAATAAAAGGTAAGTTTATTAAATATGCAAATGGTTTTCTGACTAGGCACACCGAAGGGTGTGTCGAAAAGAAGCCTGACGGGCGCAACAACACAAGTAAGTATGGCACAAAATTCAATGTTCAATAGGATAGATTTTCAGATAATGTTTCCAATGTACAAAATAATAACTCCAATTTGACTTTATGTTTCAGGTTTCCAGAGTATATCAGTTCAACGTTCCAGGTTTTCAACAAAGGTGAGTATGGTAAGTATAGGTTAACTTTGTGTTTCAGATACGAATTTAGCATTAAGTTACAACTCTCAAATTTACGACTTTTGTCCAACTGTTTCAGAATTACTTCTACGCACTGTCCTAACTGCATTGGCCAATGGTTAGAAGGTAAGTTATAGTTTTCACTCACACGTGTCAGGGCCCTGAGGTATCCTTCCAGGTGTGATGTGGCGGTTGTGGTGGTTGTGGCGACGGACGTCCAGGGAATCCAAGTTCTCTTCCTCCAGATCAATTCGGCGCGACACGGCAATTTCCGATGGTCAGGGATCTTACGAAAAAAGCGTGTGAAGGTATTTACGGGGACGGTTGACTCTAGCAGTTTTAAGTTCACGGGCAGCAGGGCTCTCAATGACTTGTACTGAATATCAAGGGGGGTCTGCCTGTGGAGGGGGCTGCTCGTTGGTTTTGTTCCGGATGGTCCCCCTCCGCTCCCTCGACGGACGGGCGCCTGCCAGGTGGAGACTTCTGATTGGCTCCCCCCGCCGAGGGAGGGACGCTCTGGCTGGAGACGGCGTCTTCATGCTGAGGGGGGGGTGACGTCACCTTCCGAGCTGACCACGGACCCGAATCTGACAATCATCGCCGCGGGTGGCTATGACAAATTCGGATCGGAAGGGAGTTAACGAATTAACCCAGTCTCTTCACTGGAAATGTTCCCCAGTGAGTGGAGACTCACAATATCAATTTTATATTAAGCACGTACCTACTTTGGAAGTGTACTTGAAGGAATCGAACATACATGTACAAGTGATTAAAACAAGAATTTGAGGAAATCTTTATAGCAGGTTATGGAAACTAGTAGGTTTCCATTTCATACGTTTCTTCTGGGTTCTCAAAATTTATGAATTACTCAATATTAATATTCTGAAACAAACAATCTTACTACGTTATTAGCAACCAAAGACATCGAGTTGATCCATCCACTTACCAGCAGATCCAGCTCCAATCACGATGAAATCGTACTCAGGAAGAAGTTCAGATGCTGGAGTGTTTTTAGGATGATTGAGAGGATCAACAGTTGGATAATCGTAGAAAGTTATTCCAGCCGCAACCAGAGCTCCGAAAATATGAAGAAACCTTCAAATTACGTAGGAGACAAAAAATTACGATAGAAAATCTCGATATTAGAATATTTCTAGTTAATAGAAAGACGAAATGAACCAAAACTGGTACATGTAGGTACACCCATACGGAACCAATAAAACTAATTAAAAAAAAAGAAAGACGCAACACACTTCAGGCTGAAATTGTCGTTTCTGTCACGAAATACAACTCTGTAACCGTATAGTTAGGGTGTTGGAAGGTCGTGGTGATCCACCGCTTTTTTGGTTAAAAATCACACCGCTTCTTCCCATCTTTATTTTTATTTAGTTTTTTAATTTTTATTTTTTATTTTTTTTTTTTTTTGTTATTTCCGTAAAAATGATTCACTCGGTCTCATTTCGATTAAAAAATTCAAATAATAGTAAATATAGCCCATTAAAATTTGCTAGATTCCTAACAATTAGGAGCTCTTATGGGGTATCATTCGGTCACCGTTCGTTCCTCCTGCAGGGTCAGTATTTCCCAAAATCGAAGGGGCTCAAATTTTAATGTTGTACCTAAATTAGAAATGTTTAAGAATTTTTGAAATTCATTAGTGCATGGGCCTTGGGAATGGAAACCTAAAAGATTGCCACTGGAATCATCAAAATAAAACAATTGTTCCCAAAGAAATAATATTTCTCTTTCCCATATTATGGGAAAAACAGTTTTTATTCAGTTTGGTTGGCTAACCCGGGACTAGGAACTAACGGCGACCGACTGAGACTGAGTGGTACGGAGTTAGGATTTTTGCCTGATTCTATAAGTTTGATGAACGTAGAAGTATTCAACAAGAAGAGTAAAGAAAATTTCCAGACGTTGTTGAAATTTCCCTTTAAATTTCCAAAACTCAAGTATGATAAGATCGTTTCACACTTCATTTTAGCGAATTTTCAAAGAAAATGAAGCTATTGCAATGGCCTCAAAATTTTTAGAATCGACTTTTTCGAAAAATTTTCACACTGAAATCCGTTTTGGAACATTCTGAAACGATCCCTGAAGTTTTTCCAAAAATCATATGTATATATATATATATATATGTGTCATTCCGGACGATAACTTGAGTAATTGTTTAAAAATTTTTTTTTAGTTTTTGCCAAAATGTTTGTAACAACAAACCATAGGTCAAGTTCGTTAACCAGCAATTTTGGACAATCCAAAGTGGTCCAAAATTCAAAAAAACTCCAAAAAAATGGGTTTTTCCCGTTTTTTGAGGTTTTTACATTGAAAATCATGGTAATTTATGGTATATTCGGATTCAGCACAAAATTTCTGATATGAATGCTTTTTTCAAAAATCAAAATTGTCCAAAATTAAGAAAAGTTTGTAGCTATATATATATAATGAATACGTGCGTATATTTGTTGTAACCAGAAATGCAGTAGCCGTGTGGGTACTCTATAAGTTCATGTGCAAAAAAAAAAAAAAAAAAAAAAAAAAAAAGAGTCCTCGTTCAAATATTTAATCGACAACTGCCACCGATAGAAACGTTTAAAACCGAGTGTATTATTGAAAATCGCACGATTTTTTCGTACATATCGCGAATATATTTGAATGTTATTAAATTAATTACTTGGATGCAGCAGTTAACGCACCAAGGAGAAAAATATGTGATAAACAAGGTGACTTGTTGTCATGAGGTTGGGAACAAGTGATCATGAACGCGATCTGTCGCACTCATCTTTAACTACGTCCAGGAGCTTCCCAAATCAGAACGCTTCTCGGGCTCCCAGATTCAGCTTTCAGCCCAGTGATTTCACGTCTTCCGGGACGTCGATTATTGGTGTAAAAGCATGTAAAAAAAATATATATATACATATATATAAACCAAGAATCGAAAAAAAAACTTTCTACAACAAATTGCAACACCATTGGTCCTTTTCTTAACCACACCTTAAACTGAATGATTTCTTTGAAAATTCGCTCATTAATTCATGCTGCATGAATGGACTTTTCTTCTTTGGCGTACGTGGTGTTGGGAAAGGGCCACAGAGTTACTCAAGGAGAGATCTCGGCAGGAGTGCTCCGTGATACCACTACCCTCGTCTTCCGGGCTGATACCTGACCTGGTGTTCCTTCAATATTGAACGTTGGGTAGCCCAGAGCGACCTACCCTCAGGTATTACAATATTCATTTACTTTTGGTTTATTATTTCCAATAATGAACCTTTGGAATCGACCAAGAAAAAAAAATTTGTAACACCCCCTCAAAATTTGATGGTTTATGTTTCAAGGTACGTAGAATCCAAAAATCGAATAAAAACTTGGCCGTCCGTCCGCCGTACACCGTACGCGGCACTTTTGCCACTTAGCATTGACCGATTTTGATAAAATTTGGTATGTAGGCTCCATTTGGGGTCTAGTTGTGCCCCGAAGATTCTGGTTGATGTAGGTCACTTCTAAGGGTTCTAAAATCAATTTTAAAATTTTGAAAACGCCCTAACTCAAACAATTTTGATTGAAAGGTATTGTTTTTCCATCAATTTAAGATAGTATAGAATATTTAGAATTTTTCGAAACTACACGGAGCCCTGTAGGACAAACCGTTCGCTCCCTACGAGAATTTAAGTGTTGAACTTACGACAAATCAGAAACACGAGTGTGAATCGCAAAAGAGGCCTAATCTCCGTTCAAATGTTAGCTGATCGAAATGCGATCAATTTTTTTCTTCAAGTTGGTTGGTGGTAACAATGGCAAAGCGATCTTTGCAGACGAGTGATCTATATAGAAAAATAATAAACCTTTGTGTGGTAATTTGAAGCGTTTTTGAACGTTGAAGGGATTTTTATTTATTTAATAAAAGAAAGAAATTAAAACATGAGAGGCGTCTCGTCATAGATGATTAAGTATTCACGGGTAAAATTCACACATTTTGGACCGTTTAGAGACCTGAGCTGGAATAAATTCTGTGATAAACCACTGACATTGACGAATCACAGTTCAAAATTAACAGACTTGGGTATTTGTGTATTCATTCCCACACGAACTAAGTATTTGGAAAGTCAGGTGTACGGACGAGAAGACAGGCGCCAGCTTCCCTTCGTATCACTCCCATAATATGGCTATATTATAGCCATTCTACTCCCAGGACTCTCAGGAGTACATAAAATCATCTCGGGATACTAGGACCTCATTCGAAATCAAAACTCTGCATGGTTCAATTCAAACTTCCCCTTTCTTCTAAACAACCAATTAAATAACAGTTTCAGGCCGTGGTGATCATCCTACCTACCAAACCCCCATTATTTAACGGTTGCGGTCCTTTAACAGCTATGGACCGTTCGACAATCTTCCTCTCTCCTCTTTCTTCACCACAGTAAATTCTAAAACCAAAGTTCTATTTAGTATCCAATTTTGTCAAGTTTACAACTTTCAAATTCAAAGATAAATTTTGCTGATTCATAACTTGATCAACTGTTCGAGCTCAAGTCTGAATTTAGAGTACCAGCAATAATTTAGGTAGCTAATTTCTTTCGTCTTGTGTTTTCCTGACGAACATGACAAAAGTAGGATGATTATTACACCAAGGTTAAAAAATTAACTGTTTTGTAATTAATTGCGGAGATTCTACATTAATCTTAGTTTGTGTGATACATCAAGTGGGCTTACCTCCTCAAGTGTTGAACTGTGCCTATTCCAGCAATGTAGGTGGATTCCATCATGAGGTTTACAACTAATATTGAGTATCAGATATCTGAACTTAGACTGTACTCCAGAGACTACAGATACAGAATTTCACTGAAATTAATCACTTAGGTCTAGTAAGCAGAGACCTGAATTGCTAATTTCGAAAAGAGTGACAATGTAGGCTAATAGATATGCGGTACAAGGTAGGTACTCTGAACTTTCAGTTGGCCTGTTGTAATATTGCGATTGAGGAACTCATAAAATAGATAGAAGTGGGACAGTGCAGCGATAAACTCGACTCGACTCGAACCAGTTTGAAGTGTGATTAGTTAGTAGTTTATTTGCTCTATCTGGTTGAGTGGGCAGTATAGCTTCCTTACATAGAATAACCTGAAATAATCCTGCACATTAGAGTAATTAACATATACCTACGTGTGGATTATTGAGTAATATATTAATGCATAAGGTGAGTACCTAATATGAAACTTGATTTCCACTACCAAGTTGATAGTTTTGGTTTATTATTTTCAATACTGAACAATTGGAATCGAGCAAAAAAATTGCAACCCCCCCCCCCTCCAAACTTTTTGTTGAAATGATTCAAAATGTCGAATTAGACAGTTTTGAGTTGGTTCTCCCGAGAGGCAGGTCCTCTTCGAAAGCTCTTTTTGTTCCGAGTCTACCAAGGTAGCGGAAGCTTTGTTTTCACTTTTCAAGGACGAAAAAAAAGTTCTCCAAAATCAAAATTTTCACTCGCGTTTTGCGTTTTAGACCTTTCTGAACAATTTTGGTTCCGTGTCTGTGTAGCTGTCTGTCTGTGTGTCCGTCATGAATTCCATGTAACGCGCATAACTATACAAAGTTAAGTAATAATAAGTAATAATTTGCAGCGTTTTTCACATACCTAGGCCTTGGTTTATAAAGAGAAAACAGTGCTGAAATCAGTCCCAAAATACCCTCAACATTTTAGCAAAACCCACGATAGTAAGAAAACAAAGTAATAAATTTACCTAATCTGTAACAACTTCATGATTGTGTTGTTGTTCGTTGTTATTATAAAAACGTCGATCATTTCTAAACTAAGTGTTTCCAAAACTTCTAAAATGTTCATAAATATTTGAAAATTAATTTTGATCATATTCAAATTTGAACCATTTTTATGGTGATTATGATTATTATGACACTTATGGTAAAGAAGATATGATAATGATAAATTATCAATGACATGATTATTTTGAAAATTAAAAATTATGAAAACGAATATTTCCGAAATTTATTTGGTTTCTAACGATTCTGAGGAATGCTTCAGGTTTCAAAATGGTCTATTTTCTATTTCGCATTCCTTTTCCTACCCCAAAAATTAATTCCTCTTCGCAGTAACTCAGATGGAACGAGATCGAAGTAGTAATGTAAATAATATTGACGGAACCGAAACTTCTGGGATGATCTGATGAGGCAAGTACGAATGAACCCACGTGTGATTTGAAAATTTCTCTCCATATTCTTTACGTACACGTGCATCACCCACGTAGTTTTCTCCTTTCACCACAATACACTGACTGACTCAGGTCAGTCTCTCGAATGATTGTTTGTACAATCGAATTTAGTTAAACAAATAATGATATCTCTCTGTTATCGTTTCTCGGTCGAGTTCATCACAGGTAATTCCCACAATAGCATCCTAGCGAACCAGATTCTAACTTAAGTCAGAAACAGAAGCGAAATCGAGTTCAGCGGTGCAGGAGCGAGCAAGTTGGAGCATATTAAATTACGCTTTGCAGCGGGAAGAACCTCAAGTTGAACTGACTGAAATAATTCAACGGAAATCGCTTACTCATGAATAATTGAATCGGGTA
This sequence comes from Apolygus lucorum, assembly GCA_009739505.2. Taxonomy (NCBI): domain Eukaryota; kingdom Metazoa; phylum Arthropoda; class Insecta; order Hemiptera; family Miridae; genus Apolygus; species Apolygus lucorum. The sequence goes on from CM019169.2 coordinate 32,066,780, forward strand.
CTTGGGTGAGGATGGATGTTTTATTTGAAATGGATTTCCGGTGATTTACACCCCTCGGTAGCTTTTATAAGGAGTACAAAGTTTTGCTGTAGGTAAACGTAGGTATTCCTAACTAGATATGTGGTAACAGCTTTCTCACATGGAATAACATAGACATAAAAGAACCAAGAAGAATTAGTTATCGATCACGTTGATGTTTTTTCGTCATAGCTCCCACTCCTTCGATCTAAATGAAATGAGTAAGCAATCATCTTGGAACCTGCACCAAACTATCATCTAGATAAGAACACAATTGAGGAGTCTGATTCCAAAAGGTACTATAAAGACCATTTTCATCGAAATTGAGGTATCACTTTCCCAGGGTTTTAGGGGGGTAGTTCTTCACAAAAATGCGATCGTTTTGGAGCAAAAGATAGACTACTCCCTTGAAAAACAAGGGTGAATATTCCGTTTAATTTCAAAAGGTACTATATCCAGCACAATGGTGGTCTTTTATCCGTTTTGTTTCAAAAACTACTATATCCACTTCGTTTTATTTCAAAAAGTACTATATCCACTTCGTTTGATCCCAAAAAGTACTATATCCACTTCGTTTGATCCCAAAAAGTACTATATCCACTTCGTTTGATCCCAAAAAGTGCTATATCCACTTCGTTTGATTCCAAAAAGTACTAAACGCCACGTTTTGTTTCAAAAAGTACTATATCCATAAATGTGATGTTTCAAATCTCGTTCAAAATTATTTCAAACTTTGTAATAATTTACCTTTTTTCCCAAAAATATTTATTATGATTTATAAATATACAAAAGATAACATCATCGGTATATTGCACGTTTTTCAGGTCGCTATGGTTTTTCGCGTTTTTCTCACGTTTGACCAATCTTTTGGAATCAAACTCCTCCATTGGCCGGTTAGATCGAGAAAATATGTGATTGAGATAAATCATGTTCTCAGTTACTCCTTTCATGACGAGATGAAAGTCTAAGGGGCCCTTTACAAATCCAGAAAATTCATTCATTAAATTTGACCAGCTGAACTGACAGTTTTTTGAAACGCTAAGTGAGGATAGAAGTTCTGATTTTGAAGTAAATATATTTTCTGGATCCGCTCCACGAATACTTATTATTTATTTTATTTTATTGCCTTCAGTATAAATAAAAAACATTTTTATTGTGATAGATATTTTAAATTTTATTTATAGAACAATTATGGGCCTTAGGCCAGCCTGTCGGGGTTTGTGTGTGAGGCCGTGGAAATTGTTCTGAGGGACTTGGACGACTATTCAAACACCGATTACAATAATTATACTAATGTTGAAAATAAGTCATTTAGATATAACATCGCATAGCGAAGCCACCAGACATAACGAGAGAAAGCTGTCAAATTAGTTGAACTAGCGATGTTCTCGTCTCCCCCTCGTACTGTACCGGAGCATAGCAATCACCTGCCTTCATGAGGTTCACATCTTTTCCATTTGTCAGGCTTCCTCTTTCAAATTGTTGGATTCTGAAAGTACTGGAAATACGGAGAAAAAGTGGACATCATCATCAGGAAGATGATTGTGTACCCATTGCACACAAGGTTATCCTTCCTATCAAATGGCTTACTTTTCGACGGGGATCAACTAAGGCCTTTCCAATTTCGTGACTCACTAACAATTCATAATTTGGAAAAATAATTCACTACTACAGTCGATGTTATCGTACATAAATATTTACATCATAGCATTCTATCAGCACTTTCAGCACTCAGGAGTACATACTGCTTGGTTTTCAGGGTCCGAGATCCGTCCTCGACATTGAGGTGAGGGACGAGGTTGAATCACCTTGTCCCAGCAATGTTAGAGGGAGGATTGTTCCTCTTCCGGCTGAACCGTCAGACGACGCTTCTCCTCCTCATGGGGTTCGAGTTCAGCCCCAAGTCCCACGGGGCCCATTTGCTCGAACCGTGGCACGCCGTCCTGTGGCCGTATCTCTGATGTAGACCAGATAATAATGATCCTCCTATTAGAACTTAGGTGGTTATCTACTCTAGGATGAACAGTAGGTAACCAGCCCGAATCAGATCATTGGTTGACTTGTCATGCCATATCCCTCGCCAGGTGATAGTTGCTCTAATCACCTCTAGTTGGTTTCGCTGAATGTTTCCAAGTGCTGCTGCAGCCTCTAGTAATGCGTCAACTTCATATTTTTGAATTTTGGATGCATCCATGTCTGCGAGTGATCTCTGGCCAGAGCGTATTACCACCAAGAGGTCAGGACGATAACCTTGCTGTTCCAGGTTGAAGTGTGGCTCAAGCCAAACTGGCCATCCTTTACGACGAGCATAGCCTTCTAGTTGGTTCAGGGCAGAACTATGAAGGGCCCACCTGGGTCTTACCATGGCTGAGCAAATCTGTAGCACATGCAAGGCTGTTTTGGGTGCGCTCTTCTTAGAACCCTCAGCTTTCGAAAAGCTGAGATGCATATACAAATGAGTTGACGACTGCCCTTTCTCAACCATCTGAATGATAAAACCACCGCAACTATTGCATAAAACTTAACATGCCATAATCCGATATCTTCTGGTTTTTCGGCCTTTAGTACGTAAGAAAGTAAAGACAAGCTGATGAAGCTCACTTTTGTTATTTCAGCTGGGATTAGAGACGGACATTGGAACGATGACGGCGTCGGTTATACTGTTGCGCACGACCGAGCGGATTTGACGGTGAGGTAGCCTCGCAGCGCCGCGCTTCGCCGCACAGAAGGACGGATAGGTGAAGTAGGTGAACGGCTCGGGTTGGAGCAGTCCCTCCTCGGTGATCAAGTAGATCAGTTTGTATTGCACATGTTTCTCCACGCAATTTTAAGTTAATCTGCCATCAAAACGGAAAATTTAGTTTTTTGGGTTATCTTGACCTTCATCCGCTCACACTAGCGGGGAATCCCCGCAATTTAGAAAAGAGACGGTTAATAGGATCTAGACTCTTGAAAACAGAGCAGGGGAGGCAAGGTTTTCCTCAATTTGGTATTCCTTCACCTGATGGCATCTCAGTCGAGTGCCTCCGTCTTCCCTACAGACCTTCAATGCAATTCTAGTCGCGAAGTTCAATCGAAGGTTTGCGGGGAAAATCCGCACGCGAGCGTATACGTCCCTATTTTTCACGTCGCCCCTCGCTGAAAATGTAAATAAATATCCTACTTGTCTGTGATATTATTAATCGACTGGTTACTATTATGTGAATATTAGTAGGTACTGAAGTAATGTAGCATTCTTATTTTATCGCATTTTTGTAGAATTTAGCATCAATTTGCTACTTACAATCTGTATCCATTTTGTGCGCAATTTCGTTACGTTTCTGCTGTATTATTCTAATACTGAGGTACCTACCTATTTTTCTGTCCAGAGCTCAGCATTTCTCTGATCTAGAGGACATCGCTAGGATTCTGGGAGAACTTTCACAGGGGAACTTTCACCTTCATGTTGTCATGTTCTGTTTTACATGGTTCAACCCGTCGGGTACCGAATGGGGTGGCTCAGTCACCCCAGGGGTCCGAATTTTCCGAGTTTTATATCAATGCACGCCAGTATGGGCATGAGGTTTTTCGTATTTGCTCATCTATTTGATGAAACACAAACGGTGGATACAGCTTTCGTACAAGTACGCAACCACGAGAGACATTTCATGTCTTATGTTTAATAAATTGAGAGCTTTCCAATGAGTGGTGAACGATTTTTGTGGGGTGGAAAATGAGGAAATTAGTTTTCCCTAGGAACGATTGGTTGTACGTGAAAATCATCAGAAATTTCCGCGTAACGCTCCCCTCATAACGCTCCCCGCGTAACGATCCCCGCGTGACGATTTTTCATTTATGTGCCATAGTAAAGACATAAAATGTCAAAAAGTTCTGCAGCAGTGCAGAAAACTCGCTTTTAAAACACGAAGTTAAAACACGAAGTCATTGACCATTAAAACACGAAGTTGTGCCCGTGGAGTGACTCAGTCACCCCACTCGCTACTGGGTGTACCAAAAAAAACGTACCTACCTACCTCTGACATGTTCGCGCGGCTTTTAGTTGTTTACCAACATGTGCAAAGTTCATTTCATTTCTCTTCTTCCTTCCTGAAGCCAATAGTTGCTTACTAACAAGTCCAAAGTTCATTTCATTTCTCTTCTTCCTTCCTGAAGCCAATAGTTGCTTACTAACAAGTCCAAAGTTCATTTCATTTCTCTTCATCCTTACTGAAGCCAATAGTTGCTTACTAACAGAGTCTAAAGTTCATTTCATTGGTCAGCTGAATTTCATTCTTTCATTGGTCTTGAGTGTGAAGAAAACAATAAGTCTGTAACAACAACTCTGTCATCTCACTTGGTAGCATGCGTTGCTTCAGGGGGGTTGGTAGCAGCCACTTGGCAGAAGTTTTTGATTCACCTCAGTATTTTCGAAGCTGAAGATGAACATTGGGAGGCTTTTTTTAACCAGAACCGAGCCTCCTTCGTCATCTAATTCTTTTATTTCCTTGATTAAGTTTATTGCATCAATTATTTTAAATAGTAGAATTGTATTTTTCATAAAGTTCGGAATGGATGAATTTTAGAATCATGGAGAGGTTATTCTGTGTTAAGATGGTCTCAGTCGGTCGACGTTCATTCCTCGTTCCGGGTCAGTATTTCGCCAAATCGAAAGGCGCAAAAACTTTAAAAGTTGTACCTAATTTTAAATTTTAAAGTATTTTAGAAATGTATTAGTGCACGGCCCTAGGGAATTTAAAAACTGAAGTATTGCCGCCGGAATCATCAAAATCGAACAATAATGGCCAGAGAAAAATGGGAAAACCTGTTAATTCTGTTCTATAATATAGAAATGAAATATTATTTCATGTTGAAGTTCCTTTTCGTGCCAATGAAAATAATTTCAAGTTTTTTCCTAATCAGATAATCTGCAAATACCTAGTAGGTACTGTTATTTTTATGTATTTTCATTTTTGCATACGTAAGAAGTTACTCTGTTCGTTTTGTGGTAGGTGACCACTATCTCTGTTTATGCAAGTTTATTTGTACCTAAAGGTGAATTTGAGAAATGTTTCTTTGTGTGTTAAAAGTGTCGTTTCAATAATGTCACTGTTATTCTACTTTAAACTTTCCAAAATATGAACATGAGTGGGAAAAAACATGCAGGATTAAATAGGCGGGGAATCCTCGCAACGCGAGCGCGAGCGGACGAAGGTTAAACTTTCTACCGAGATGATCAAAGTTGTGTGAAAATCACCAATTACGTAATACAGTTTTTTGACAAGAACCTTTTTCCTCTCCTTTTTCTAAAACATTTTTCCAAATAACTGTACCTCAGGGCGTACGAACCTGTCCACTCGAGACAACCTCATTTCTAGAACGGATAAAGAAAGAATAGAATACAAGTTTGTAATGGTCGAGAAACTCTTCGAAAAAAATATGAAAAACCATGTTGGAAGCCCGCAGCGTTACTATCGTCTGTCGGAATTCCGTTTGTGTAGGTTTATTTATGCATAAATATTATACAGAGAAACCATCCCGAGAGATACATCCGTATCACCAAGTCGACTCCGAGTGACCCCCGAGGGTGATGGTCGTTTATCACAGTAACTTTGAAAGTATATCCCTTCAGACTGAAGTCTCATGAGGATTACCAATGTAGGGAAAGAAGAAGGGTGAAGGAATGTCAAATGGAATCGTTAGGAACATCTATCAACCTTCCATCTCAGACTCCTACTCACTTCCACCTAAATCGGTATGAAAATGAAACTTTTTTCCTCCGTCCTGCGTTTTTATCATCCAAGTTGAATGACGGATCAGGTAGAGGTGGGCTGGTAGTCCCAAATGTAACGTGAAACGTCTAGAGGAGTTTGGATAGAGGCCAATTAATAAGTACCGGTCACAGCGTTACTTTTTCCGAGATATTTTCTTAATTTTTTTAATACTTCCATGCCTTATTTCAGCGGCTTCTTACGTATATCATCAGGTTCTTCATAATCACCTTTAAATGGTTGATAGTACTTGAATGCATTTAAGGAAAAAATTCTTGTCTTCCTTAAAAATCAGTCTTTTTTATATTTTCAATCCAAAATTTCATCTCTTTGTGTAACAAATTAAGTTGAATCCGGTGAAGGAAAATAAACAACTTTGAACCAGAAGGTCTCTTCTGAAATGACATGAAAGGACAACTGTCACCGAAACAACATTCAGAAATAAAGCGGGAAATTAACATTTTCCTTGTGACACTAATATATTTATGTACTATCACGGTGAGAGGATGTTTGACAGGGTTAAAGATAAATGAGGGTCAAGGAGGATACGTGGTATGAATATTTTGAGAGTTGATTATGAAAAGCTGTAGATTCGACTTGTTTGATTCAAGGGTGGCAGGGTGGTTTTTGTTTATTATTTATTTTTATCTTTCATTATTTTTCAATTTTTTATTTGATGGAGGTTGAAGTAAGAGTTTCTTTAATATTTTCAAGGGGACCCGAAATGCAAAAAATATATATTCTTTGGTTTTTTTATAAAATTTTATTTATACACGGTGACCTCAAAAATCTTGACGCAAACATGGGTATCTCTCTTCTTGGTTATGGCCGCACAAAAGCTAGGCGACATCGTCTTTTCAATTCAATGGTGACTGAACCCCCCCACAATCGCGACAACAGGCAGCAGAAGAAAAACATATTGTTTAGTAATGCATGCATTCCAGGGGACGTCCCATTGGATAAGCATTAGATCAGTTAACCAGTTGGTAAGCGATAAAACTGTTTCACTGGATGTTATTTGGTTTATTAGTTTAGGCAAGAAATAGTGACACCCCCCCCCCCTCGCCATTATCTACCAAAACATTTCTAGCGGCATGGGAGCCTCGATTCTGAAGAGCATTTTAAAATCCATGATCTACGATACCCAATATGCGATTTCGAGTTCCCCCCCCCCCTTCCCTCACCAATGGTGCCAGTCTGGCACCAAAGCGGGAATACGTCGTAACATTGAACTTTCATCTATTAGTTTTAGTAGGCGGTCCGTCGAGGTTCACATCCGTATTCAAGGTGAAACACAAAAAAAGGAAAAAAACACGAAATATGCGGTTTATGGTGTCCTGGCACCACGGTGGCACCACTATTAGTTCCATGGTGGAACAGAGAATAATTCATGAAAATACGGAGGTATAATGAGAATTTTTCCTCAATTTCAAAGGTTGTGTACAATTAGTAAGCAGTAAAGGAACCAAAATATTGAAAGATCGGATATTTTATGAATATTATCCCCCACTTGCCCCCTCCCCTTGCGAATTTTGGTACTCAGGTGAAATTATGTACAACTCGGAAGTTATTTGAGTCAAACAAAAAAGAAACACACAAATCGGTTGGAAATTGAGGCCTGGACAGAGTTTACAGGATTATGCCCGCAAACGCACGTTTTTTAAGCATTAACCCCCCCCCCTTTCCCCCCTTAAAAAGCAAAATTCAAAATTTCGGCGCCGTAGTGCACAACTAGATAGTTTTCCGCGTCGATGAAAAAAAGAACCACAAAAATCGGTTGAGGCCTGGGCAGACGACACAAGATTATGCTCAAAAACGCACGTTTTTGAGCATCAACCCCCCCTTTCCTCCCCTTAAAAGGCAAAATTCGAAATTCCGGCGACGTAGTGCACAACTAGATAGTTTTCCGCGTCGAACAAAAAAAGAACCAGGAAAATCGGTTGAGAACTGAGGCCTGTGCAGACGACACAAGATTTTGTCACACACACACACACACAGACATACACCTATGGTTTTTTTCGCGGATTTGGATCCAAAATGGTCTAAAACTGATTACTGTGTGGTTATTTTTTTTTTCTGTTGAGTGTTGTCCAACTTCACCCCAGATCGATCGCATAAGGACGCCCAAGTCTTACTGTGGGACGTCCTAAAAAATGGAATAGATTTTTCAAATTCACTTTGTAAGAAAATTTAATCTCTTCATAGTTTGTTAAATTATCCTTCAATTTCTCTTGAGATGATGAGGAATGGGAGAAACAGGAAGCATAGCTACTATCACCTCTTCAACATCAGCTGAACTGGATGGGAGCTGTGATTTGGACGTTTCTCGGACACCGGATTTCCGGTTTTCGAAAACGGTTTTTGAACAGAGTATAGTTACATGAAAGCGACCAGAAGAGATCAAATGTCAGGGAAACACCATCAAACACACTAACTTCACAACAACGAAGTAACTTCAATGCAATACGAAACTGTTTCTAAAGCTACAGTACTTAGCTCAAAAATGAACACCAGTAACCCTCGAGACGTTCGCCTTCAACGATGGAGTTTTTAGAGTAGCATCAATAACATGATGTAACATGCACAGCACTTATTCAGGACTCTTGGTGGTAATCACGAGAGCATGTCTTGGATTCCGTACATTTCCCTGCTATTTTAAAACGGGTCTCCTAAATGAAAATAGATTCATCGAAGTGAAGAGTTTGATGGTTATGTATCCCCATGTTTGGCGGTGGACTTTGGACCGACCTCTGCGGGGATCGTGGGTTCAAACCTCATCGCGCCGGGGCTCCCATCGTCCCCCTCGTTCCAACCCAGGGCGGTGAGGCAATGGGAAGCCATGAGCGAAATCATCTGAAAGAATTCTGATCTTCCCTTTGGAAGACAGCTGATGACGTCCGCGACGCCAGGAATGACAGTCTGACGAAAATCCAACCTGAAATGGTTGTTTACTTTACTTACTACCCGTGTTTACTAAATCTCTGGTCCTGTAAAACTATGTTTTTGGTTTATTATTTTAAATAATGAACCTTTGGAGTCGACCGAGAATAAATTGTTTTAACCCCCTCAAAATCTGTTTGTTTACGTTTCAAGGTACTTAGAATACACGTGTACGTGTGTAGCTGAGTGAACCGGCAGGAAACCCCATTTTGACTGAAGTTATTGCTGGAAGCGTCAATACAATAACAGCTACTGACTCTACCAATTATGTTATTATGGACATGAAATGTAGTTGCCTCGATTCGCCACCGGATGTGATTAACATTAACGAGTTCTCTGTTTACATCTTTGATACACGTTGTTTTGTTTTTTGGTTTTTTCAAATATTTTTTATCTTTTTCTTTATTTGTTTGGTAGATTAAAATTGAATATTTGATTCTTCCATCAAAATTTAATGAAAATCTAATGTTATTCCTCTATTTTGTACACCGGATTGGTTGGTACAAGTGTCAAGTTAACAATTTGTAAAGTATTATCTGGAAGAGCCGTTATTATTTCAAGAATCGTACATGTCACGAATATTGTAAAAAGTTTGACAGGTTGCTTCCATTTGGATAGAATGAAGCAGGTACCTATATAAGTTTATCAGAGCTGAATTACAGGGATAGAGGCGCTACAGTGTAACAACCCAATAGTTAATACAAAGCCTGATGATGCTAGCAAGCTCGGATAAATAAATCTGAAAACAAAGTGCAGCCTTTTTCTTTCCAAAGAAGAGGGCCCAGAGTAGTTTCTACCAACACGGAAAATGAATTTTAATTGAATTCCCAAGATGATGTTCTGATTACATATCTACTGACTTTGTGAGATTAGGTAATTCACGGAAATGTCATGTAGTGGATAAGGATTATTTTAATTTGGAAAAAGTTTAATTTGGTTTGCGAAAAAGATTAATTTGGTTAGGAAAAGGATTAATTGAATTCGGAAATGCTATAGAAGAAGCGGCTAAGCGTGTGCAACACCGATATTGTTCACTTAGAGTGATTTTTTGAAGAGTATGAGCATGAGTGTAATTATTACACTCATGCTCATACTCTTCAAAAAATCACTATAGTATTATACTATACGCTGAACTGGACAGACTATCCTATAAATGTTGGCCAATGCGAAGATCAATGGATAGTAGGCAGTACTTGCAATAGAGTGAACCTTGCAAGGTGATGAGACTTATCCCTCTGAGACGCTCAAGGTCTACCCAAAAGCCATCATTGTCGCCTCAGCCTGCCAACGCATTGTGCTCTAATGTCTTGATTAAACGGTGGGGAGGGAAATCAACACACAAAAGGGCCAACCTCCGAACCTGAGCCAGCCCTTATGTGACTACACAAGGCCTCTAGAGATCAGATTAACTCCCACTTGAGAACAACAGACAAGACGGGCTATTAGTGGAACGTATGTTCCTAAAGGCAGAGTGAAATACGGTAACTTGAAGCTCTCTAGCGCGGAAATCGAAACGACTTCGATAATTAAAATTGAAGGTGAGTTCATTCAGGCTTCCGCTCTATTGATCGAACTAAATGTCAAAAGACTTTGAAGGGGTGTTGGCCGTTGAAAAAGTGAACACCGCCGTTAGAGTAATTGAAGGTGATCCTTTTCTTCTCCGCTCCTCAAAGTAACATCATACTCTTCTGTCCGCCGCTGATCAATCAGTCGCTAAAAATCGACGTATAACGATAAAAGAGCTTTTAATCAACAAAATAGATTAACAAAACGTAAATACATCCATGTTATATAATATTCAACTATGCAAAGCTCTCCTGTTATTCTTCATTGAATAATATTGTAGAGTGCATGTACATTATCAGTGAATTTGTTCAACAAACGAAACTTCACTTCTGTTTATCCTCGAACAAGTATCAACTTGGATCATAACTGATTGAGAACAAAAGTTTACCGATTGAAGTCAATTACTTTCCTATTTCCGGAAGAATTGTTAAACTTTACGATGCTGAGAGTAGGTATGTATAGTAGGTAAGTACTAGGTACCTACGGTTGGTAGGTGGTGACAATGGCAAAGTTGTGTTCTTTGTAGACGAGTGGTCTGTTCAGAAAAATAATAAACCTTTGTGAAATAATTTGGTGAATTTTGGATTATACGTACTTTGAAACGTAAGCCATCAAGTTTTGAGGGGGTGGGGGGAATTTGTTTTTTCTTGGTCGTTCCAAAGGTTCATTATTGAAAATAAAACATCAAAATCAACAACAGTGTCTCTCTATACCTCAAAAAAAATCATACAATAAATAATTTCAACAGTACCAATCAAAAACGTGTATAATTCAATCGAGCAAAATTGATGTATATTTCGCTATTTTAATATTAATGATACATTCCTTATTTACACGGAAAAAATAAAACAATTCGATGGAGTTTATTGTTGGTAGAAATCAGTAGTCATCAATAATGAACCAAAATGGGAGAAAAAGGCGGGGGAAGGAGATACACTTGGCACGTGCAACGCCGAGCGTGTGCATCCATTGAAATCTACCAATGGAGAGCTCCAGGACCATCGATTACACTTGAGAAGACTTTTTTTTAATAAGTAAGAGGTCTTTAGTGAGTTGATATACAAACTCCTTCCATTGCGACCTAACGAGGTCTATTGTGGAGTGTCTCCAGGCTAAGTTAGTCCACTAAGAAGGGTTTACTGAACACTCTTTCTCCCCACTTTTTGGCAAAGCAGAGAAGATCGCTGTATGCCACCTTAGAAATGGTGTCAGGAGCCAAGACATCACTTCCAAGGATTGTGTATTTAGCTCGACCCAGTGCTTCACAGTAGCACATGATATGTTCGGCTTCTTCCGTTTCCATGTCGCAGAAGCGGCAGATGTCCGTTGTTAGTTTGCCTATCTTATTTAGGCGATAACGAAGTGACCAGTGACCTGTTAGCAGACCCACAAGTATTTTGACATCACTCTGAGAACAATTGATTAAGGGAATTAACGATGTTGAGGTGTGGCTGTGGCTCCTATAGATAAACCTGTACATGCATAAACATGCTTATCTGATTAGCTAACGAACTCGATAATGAACTAGATCGAACGCTCATCAATATCGCTCGTATGTGGAATTTCCGTTTCGAAAATTGTGACCGCTTAATTAATGAAAACCAAATTGGTCGGCAACCGGCAGGTTTTGACGTCCGGGGAAGGCTGGAAGGCATTTCCGAGCCTATTTATATGCAAACGGGGCCTCCGCCCTTAATCGAAGGCTTACTCCCCACAGCCTTGAGGGTTCGCCTCAAATTACCCGTAGGTGATATTGCATTACCTCCCTGAGCACAACGTCTATAGAGAGCCTGTCTATCTAACTCAATAACAGTTGAATACGATGTTTTCATTGAAAATAACAATTCATCATAGTATGGGCGTTTAGTTCCGTGCGTTGTAAGTTATTTCAACAGGTTGATGCTTAAACTAGGTACTTAGCCCATTTCCGGCCAAGGGTAGAAATAAATTTAAAAGTTGAAATTTTTATGTAAAAACATTATATTTAAGAATGTATGAACATGAAATGACGCTCAAAAATGTTCAATAAATTTCAAAACAAAAGATAACGAACGATGCGAAAACGCATCGTTGGCCGAAAGCAGGATCACTTGACATGGAACCCTTTGAAACACTCTGGGTGCAGATGAACGTCCTATTTCTCGCAGACATACAATTTCTGTCCACCACAGCATCTGCAGCGTTTCATTGAAGCTGTGGAATGCAGTATTACGAGTATGAATCAAATTATGATTATTATGAGTCAAAAATCCCGTTTGCAGGCATTTTTGGAGCTTCAGGAGTGTCAGTCTCTCAATGGGATCTTCGTTCCACAGCAAGCTCAGACAAAGTCTTGATCAGAAATCCTCCAGCCACACTTGCCATTATTCACGTATCGGTAAAGTTTTCAGGCGCTGACTAAGGCGTTCCCGATCCCGTTTGTGAAGAGAGTAGCAACCACCAATTATTCCCCCCGCCTTGATGTGGTAATTTTCAACGCCGTTGATATGGAGATCCACGTACCTGGGATGTCTTTGTTGTCGTGTGCCATGGCTATTCCGTTGAAATTTTCGTTTATGTTCTTCCTCGTCTCTTACTGTATCCACAGGTGTGGGTATATTACACTACATAAGTAATTTGGGCATCGTAATCGTCATCAGAAAGTCCCAATTGCCTAGGTCATCCAGAATGGCGAGGATCTCGTCAATAGACCAAATTTTCCCGCTTTTTGGATCCATTGAAAAAATGAAAAAAAAAAAATAATAAAACCTCGAATACACCACTGAGGAAAATAAAAATAAGATAAGCTGAGCCGAGCATGATGGAAAATGAACGTTTAGGAACTCTGGTATCGCTCCTTTGCCCAGGATCAAATTTGAGCTTCCATGATCATGCTTTCAGCCAAAGGTGCGTTTTTGCATTCGTAGATTTTAGACGTTGTACAACCAATACCATTATTTATTTATTTTTTAAATAATGGTATTGGTTGTACAACGTCTAAAATCTACGAAAGTATTTGGCTTCTACGCCACTTCAAGCATTCAGGATCAAGAGAGGAGAAGTATTGTTCCTTCTCCAACGTAACGAAAAATTCCACAAGGTCAAAGCTCCTCCAGACCATCAAAAATGCCTACTTTTCAAGAAATTCTCCAAATTCGCAATGAGTTCCTGAACGTTGAATCAAAAATTGTTTGAGCATTTTAGGAACAGTATACACGAGAAAAAATTAATCTACAACGATTTTCCAATATTTTCGATTCCTAAAAAAATCATATATATGACGATGCGAAAACGCATCATTGGCCAGAAATGGGTTAAATCAAGCGATACGGTAGCATATTCAAATACACAAAGTGATTGACATACGACATTGAGTGTCTTCATGACATTTTTCTTGATATTGTTGACCAGGAGGCTTCTGTTTTGAGGTAAATAGTTATAGAAGCGCACACCAGACTGAGATGGAAAGGTGATCACTTGAAATGAACTAGGAAGATGTAGGTAGAAAGAAAATACAACAAAATTATACATTTTATAAACACGTAGTATACCTTATAAAACGTAATTATTAAATTACGAAAAAAATCAAACTGTTCAATTTCTCCCTTGCGAGGGAAAAACATTAAATCATGTTTAGTGTTTTTCCCTCGCAAGGGAGAAATTAGATTGCCGATCACTCAGCTGATCAGTGACCACTCAGGCGCCTTCAGCATTCTCCATTGACCCTGCTTCTCAAATTTCAGCTTCCTGCGTTCAACAGGAGAGAAAATGGCCTTGGAGCTCACTCAGCTGATCAGTGACCATCTTGGTACAACTAGACCCCAAATGGAGCCGATATAACGTGGTAACTAAGAAATCGGTCCGTGGTAACTAAGAAAAAAAAGCGTTGCAGATTTGCGTGTCGGAATTCACAGAATGACCCCCAGCCCTAAAACATTAAACATGTTAAAACTTATGTCAAGGCCACGAATCGAACTCGGTTCCCTAAGACTAATGATTCTTGCAGTCTGAAGTTGCCAAATTTGTTTATCGGTTTAGCGTAACACTTTTTTGGGCTGAAATAGAAGTACACTTTTTCTTCACAGACTCCAACTTAAAAGACACAAGCACATCGGTAGGGCATTGGGACTGAAATAAGAACGCTGCAAATTATTACACAACGTTTCTGAAAAAAGATCAAGTTTCCAAACAGTCAAGTTTATTTTCAACCCGCACAATTTCTGAATAATGTTGGAAAATGTAAAAGTTATGGCTGTTACAGGGATTTAACATAGCGCATGCGCACAAAATACTTTCGTTTGGGGGCGATGATTTTAATAGGGAACCATCTCCGCGCCAACTCGCATAATTCCTGAAAATTTCATCGAAATCAGATGGGAAATGTAGAAATTATTACCGTAACAAGGAAATACACGTTTGCGTTTGCGCAGCGGCTACTATCAGTCCGGAGGTAATGATTTTCATACGGGACAATCTACACGCCAAACCACACAATCCCTGAAAATTTCATCGAAATCGGATGAGAAATGTAGAAGTTATCGCTGTGGCAAACATTTCATGACACGGACAAATTGTTCAGGAAGGACTGAAACGTAAAACATGAGTGGAAATTTTGATTTTGGAAAACTTTTTTCTTCAACCTTGAAAAGTGAAAACATTGGTTCCGCTACCTTCGTAGACTCGGCAGGAATAGAAGCTTCGTGATCACGGCGTTTCTTATTCAGATCCTTCATATTTGTCCAATATTTCATTCCAAAAGGAGGAGAGAAAATTAACAAAAAACGCTGCAAATGATTAAAGAAAGGTGTATGATTATTTCTAAATAGATCTCTCGTCTGCAAAGAACCCGGCTTTGCCACTGTTACCACCAACCAACATGAAGAAATATCATGTTGGTTCATCGAAATGATCATCTATCGCATTTCGGTCAGCTAAAATTTGAATAGACTATACGCCTCTTCTACGATTCACACTCTTGGTTCTGATTTATCGTAAGTCCAACCCTTCAATTCTCGTAGGGAACAAACGGTTTGTCCAACAGGGCTCCGCGTGGTCTCTAAAAATTCTAAAAATTCAATACTAAGTACCTTAAATTGATGGAAAACAATACCTTTATATCAAAATTTTGTGAGTCAGGTCGTTTGAAAAATGTTAACCCTTAATTTCCACCCTTAGAAATGACTTACATCAACCAAAATCTTCGGGTCAGAACTAGACCCCAAATGGAGCCTACATACCAAATTTCATCAAAATCGGTCAATGCTAAGTGGGGAAAGTGCCGCGTACGGCGTACGGGGGGGTTAGAAATTTCTTTTTCTTGGTTGGTTTCAAAGGTTCATTAGCGATTGCATTTTGATCAGCTAAAATTTGATTGGAGATTAGGTCTCTTTTGCGATTCAAACTCATGTTTTTGACTTATCTTAAGTCCAATCCTCAATTTCTCTTAGGGAGCAAACGGTTGGTTCAGCAGAGCTTTGGGTGGCCTCATTCGATTCTAAAAATTCACTACCATTTTAAATTGAAAAAAAAACAATACCTTAACAAAATTTTTTCAGCTAGGGCGTTTTGAAAATGTCAACCCTTATTTTTCAACTCTTACAAGTGACCTACATCAACCAAAAGTTTTGGGGCACAACTAGACCCTAAATGGAGCCCATATACCGAATTTCACCAAAATCGGTCCCTGGGAACTAAGGAAAGTGCCGAAGTTTTTTTTCGATTTTTGAATTCTAAATACCTTGAAACGTAAACCATAAAAATTTGAAGGATGGAGGGGGTTAAAATTTTTTCCTTGGTCGATTCCCAAGGTTCATTATTGAGATTGAACAACCAGTAATTAGGTAAGTAATTAAAAACTCTCATTGGGCGGATGGTCAGTCTCAAAGAGCTCTGGGCGGTGTCAAAACTTTATTAAATTTAGAAAAACTTCCCCAAAAATTTAATGAAAAACCAATACCAACATGTATCGACAGTTTTTGAGCTGAGCCGTTTCGAAAATGTTTTCCCCACACTTTCTTCCCTTTATAAGTGATTGACACTAACCAAAAGCTTCTGAGCATAACTACACCTCATTCGGAGCCAAAATACCAAATTCTATCAAAATTGGCCCACGGAAACTGGGTTAAGTGCTAGAATGCTTTATGCGAAGGCTAACTGGGGACTGAAGTTCTGCAGCAGCAGGAAACTTCTGATAGAAATTGTGAAATATTCTGAAATATCAACGTACATCGGTATGTACTTACGTAATATTTATTTTCCACATTTCTACCTCAAGAAAAAAATCTTCAACGGTGCTCGAACGATGAAAACAACGTACGAGTCGAGCAAGGTCTCAGGTCTTTGATATTACGGGCGAGCAAAAAAAAAGCGGCCTTTTTCCAAAACCCTCCCTTGAACCTCTTGCGGGTCTTTTGTGACAAAGGAGGAGACGAGGTCGTATACCAATATTTTATTACTTCTTTCCACTTCTTCACGTCTACGAACTCACAAAATCCGTATTTTGATTGACATCCCTACCTAAAGATATTTACTTTCGACAGTATACATTTTTTACCGTCCTCAAAGAGTGAAACAAGAGAAGAATATTTATATCGTCACTTTTCTGTTGGAAATTCACAACCGCGATTTTAGCTCTTTTGCCATTTCTTCAGAGTTCATCAGTCAATTTCTTGCTTCGACCGAAATCCTGAAACCATTCGATCGTTTGAAATATGTGTTACACGTGTTAAAAGGCATGGTTGCTGAATTTGATGAACGAAGGAGTAGACGGAATTTAGAAGTTTCAAATTCTGAGTTTTGGAACAACTACACCAAGGAAGGAGAAGAAGGAAGGTAAACTGACAGCTCTAGTTGTCATTGTTGAGATGACTTGGTCAGTAACATCTCCAGAAACCATAACTGTATCTGCAGGTTAGGGGATCTTTGAAGTGAGCCTTCTCTCTGCTTCTTCCGATATGAGACGAGCAGAAAATGAGTTGAAAATGCTCTCTCCGTATTCTTGAAAATGAGAAATCTTTTCTGTGATAAGAGCCTTAACTTCTCTTCCGGCGGAGAATGGTGAAATGTTACGTGTGGTCTGTCTTGTTATACGGAGCGGAGGCTTGGTCAATGAAGGCTGCTACCTTGAGCAGAATAGGCGTCTTTGAGATGTGGCTCTTGCGTAGGATGTTCAAAATCCCTTGGACGGCCTACATTTCAAATGACTGTGTCGAAAAATTGGGTATTTGGGGCACATATTGAGAGGAAAAAAATACATGCTGCTTCAGTTGATTATGAAGGGAAAGATCGAAGGTCGGCGTGGTGCTGGAAGAAGACGGCTCTCCAGGCTGAACAACCTGAGAAAGTAGACGGGTACCTATACAGCGTGGACCTCGGAGGAACTGCGGAGGACCGCGATGCTCTCGCCGCAGTGATTTCCAACGTCCGGTTAGCTGGATAAGGCACTTAAAGAAAGAAGAAGAAGAAGATGAGTCGGCTCTATCGCTCACACAGCTGATCTGAGTTTCAGAACAGGCAGAGTAAGAAAGGAGTAGAAGGAAGATACACTGGTAGCTCTAGTTGTCATTGGTAGGATCTGTTAATTCCACTTTTTGAACTAATTTAAAGATATAAATTTGTAGTTTCTTTTCAACCTTCAACCCTGATTGGACCATGGTATCACTGGTGTCACCGAAAACATCTCAACTCCACAGATGTCCCAAAGTGTCACCGGAGTAACCAAAATGTAATTTCAATTTCAAATTAAATGGACAGTAGAATTCCTATTTGGACTTTTTTAAGTCTCAAAACAGAATTACCACAAAAATTGCCGAAGAAATAGAGGAAAAAAATTTTCAAAATTTTTGTTACAACATCATTTTTTAAATGTACAAAAAATGGTTAACAAATTGAGCCTTTTTCATTAATTTTCAAATTGCAATTTAAACAAAGTTAATCTGTTAAAACCTTGGGATAGCTATTAAAAATTTTTTTTTTTTTTTTTTTTGTTACGGAAGTGGGGAAACTCTTTAAGAGCGAAGGGGAAGTTCACCTCAACAGTGTTGGACTCCCCATGAATTGGGGCTACCAACTAAAACCCCACTCCCTCTGTTTAGGACTCACCCCGGGACCACTTGTACAGTATTACTTCAGGGTGAGCCCTTTTTTTGTGCCAAATGGCTGCTCCTACTTCTGGTCTCCTTCAATTGTATTCCTCATCTTCTTCGCTATTAAAAGTCTTAAGATGTTTCCAGTGATACTAGTGACACCATGGTCCAATTAGGGATAATATGCAACTTTTGGCTCTAACTGCATATTGAAGTGATTGAGAGCTTGTTTGGACTGAGTGGTAGATGTGAACGGCGTTCATCAAGAGTAGACATTTGGAATGCTTGCACATATTTATTCTTAAGCGGCCCCTACACGATCAATAATAATGACATTACTGCTTCATTACAGTTCCTCATTTCACTCTAATCCTAGACCGTCAGTGATAATGTCATTATTTCCATCAGTACCGAAGGAAATATCCTAGATTCCCTACATTTTCAAAAATTCAACCTAAACACTCAATTATTTATTTTTACATAACATTTTTGCGCAACAATTCATTTTCGAATATAGACAGTGAACGTAAACAAAAATGGGTCAACATTTTTGAAAAATAAACGAAATTGTTCGACACGAATCAATTAATACTAGCATTTATTGACATTCTAACGAAATACTTTTTCCAAGTTTACTACTTTTGGTTTATTATTTCCAATTATGAACCTTTGGAATCAAGCAAGAAAAATAATTTTAACCCCCCCCCCCTCAAAATTTGATATTTTACATTTCAAGGTAAGTAGGTACGTAAAATCCGAAAATAGAATTTTTTAAAATCCGTCCGTCCGCCGTATGCGGCCCTTTTCTTAGCTGCCATCGACCAATTTGGATGAAAGTTGGTATTATATACCCATATTATGGGCTCCATTTGGTATAATATAGCCCATATTATGGGCTCCATTTGGGGTATAGTTGTGTCGCGAAGCTTCGGTTAACTTCGGTCACACCTAAGGGTTGAAATTTTCAAAAGTGCCCTACCTCGAAAACCCTCAAAATAAAGGTATCGTTTTTTCGCCAATTTAAGATAGTATTGAATTTTTAAAATTGTTAGAGACCACGTGGAGCTCTGTTGGACGAACCGTTCGCTCTCTACGAGACCTTGAAGGTTTTCTTTCGATAAAACAGAAACATGAGTGTGAATAACTAAAGAGGTCTAATCTCCGTTCAAATTTTATCTTACTAAAATGCGATCGCTGTTCTTTTTTTGAGTTGTTTTCAGTTTTGCTTCCTTAGCAACCAGTAGTCTAATTTCCCATAATATGGTTTCATATTATGAAATTCCCTATTTTTCAAATCGAGTGTGAAGCGCTTATTTCTTCCGAATAAACTTGATTGGGAAGGTAATTCTTTAGTAGGTAGGTAGTCGGTACCTAGGGTTGCCAGGAAAAAAAATAGTGGCAACGGCAAAGCATATCTATGCAGACGAGTGATCAACACAGGAGAATAATAAACCTTTGTGAAATAATTTGCAGCGTTCAACTGAGAAATGACGGTGAATTGCCGTCAACCACTCTACACTATCAGTAATAATGACAGTATCCCCTCCCATCTCGAATAATGACGCCTCAATATCAGAAAATCCGAAACTCCATCATTCCGACCCGTCATTCCATCATTACCAACCCTAGACGATCAGTATTACTGTCATTTGATTAGGTAGTGACATTACTGTTGATCGTGTAGGGGCCCCTTCATGAGCTCAGGAGCTCGGATATGTTGGTATCAAATTTAACTCAATAGGTTCTCACTCACTCGTCGATTCAAAAGAAATTGGAGGTTACTCAAGAATTCACTGATTTCCGGATTAATCGATTTTCTAATTCCTCGATAGAATCTTAAAAAGGTAGACCATCTTCCAGAACGCCATTAGTTTTGGCACCCATATAGATTTGGCAACAAAGTAATTTCTCATTTTTCTACTAAACTACATAAATTGCTATATGAGAATTCGTATAAATTACCCCAGTCGGAAACAGTAAAGGGAGGGGTGGTCTTCCTTCATGTTGGAGGTCATTATTGAAGACCGCGGTCGTTATATGTTATATATAGAGATTGAAAACCTCTGTAACGCTGCCTTTGACCTGAATCGAGGGAGATTTACCGGTTTAAGGTCAGTTGATCTGTTGAACGTCATTTGTTCGGGTATCGGTCCCTCGTGAACACAAATGGCTCACCAGTCTGATTTAGGTACTATGGTCATTACCATTAAGGACATCAAACGTTTATTTTTATTGCAGATCAACAGCCAAGACGAAATGGAAACAATCACACACAAACAATATTCAACACTTGTGGGGTAGCAGCACATTTTACTTTGTAATTGTCAGTACAAATGTCCAGTCAGTATCGGCTAGTAGTAATCCTAGAGCTCAATAATGAACCTCTTGAATCGACCAAGAATTTTTTTTAAACCCCCTCAAAATTTGATGGTTTACGTTTCACGGTACGTAGAATCCAAAAATCGAATAAAAATTTGGACGTCCGTCCGCCGTACGCCGCACAGTGGGGCGAGAGTAAAAAAAATCCATTTTTGCAAAGTGACTATAAATGAAATGTAATGTGGTTTTCTCAACCTACTTGTTCTACTTACTAATTGTTGAAAATTAAAAAAAATGGTTCGTATTATGAAATTTAAATACTAGGTGGTTACTATTAACTCTTTGTACTCGGCGTCTGACCAAAATAGGTTGCATGCGCCTAAATAAAGTAAAGAAAGTTTAGGCATTTTATGTCTTTACTTTGGCACATAAACGAAAAAAGCGTTGACAATAAGCGTTACGGTTGGTTTTCCGATGATTTCCGCTTACAACTGGGTCGTTGCTAGCAAAATGAAACTTCTTCAGTTTTAAATGGACGGAAATTGATCACCATTTGTTGGAAAGCTTTCGATTCACCACGCATTTCATTCGTACTTGTTCTTAGTATTTATGTCGACATTTTATACTAATGTATGCCACTTGTTTGGCTGTCACTTGGGAACTAAAGACGTGAAATGTTCCAAATGTTCATTATTGGAAATAATAATTCAAAATGATGGCAACTAGAAAATAAAAAAAATGAAAAAATACTGATTATTTTTTCAAAACATTTTCCGTTGAAAATTAGCACTAGATTTGGGGTTTTACAGTGAACTACTGTTTTAAAGGCGTGGAAAACCCAAGCTTCGCCTTCCTTTGGTTTGACTCATTTTTTTTCTCGGAGTTCTGAACATTATCAAGAAGCTGTAAACATTTCATCGCCGTATTCCACCGAGTTCAGGCGTAATGGATTAATGTGCGATTAAAAATAGAGCGAGACCGCCGTCTCTGCCGTCACCCCATTCATTTTTGACCGACTTCAACGCGCCGAAGGCGCGCGAAAGAGGAGGTACTCAATTCGGGTTGTCGTGGGACGATTTTTTTTTTTTTTTTTTTTTTTTTTTTTTTTTGTATGTCTGAACACCTTGCATTTCTTTATTCTGGTACCAATATGTCTGGTTCTTTTTGAAATTAGTTCTACCAGTATCCGTGGTGGTCCCATTTCAAACAGATTTCATTTTGCTCTGTTAAAAGTATCGAAAATTTGTGAAAGAAGTTGAAAAACGTGGTTCCCGTTTTCGGGAATATTGGTCCGCATTCACTCTTCTTGCCCTGTGACTTCCGACTGAGTCGATGGAGGACCACTTGTGTATAGTCAAATTGGAGGTCTGATTGTAAGCTTTAAAATGATATACTAGACGAGGGGGTTCCGATAACTAAAAGGTGCTGCGGGGGATGGGAAACGGGGAAATTATAGTGGGTTATTCGCTCAGACCTGCATGAGCCATATTAAACGTGTTTATGAATGCTCGAGTATGTGAGTTTTCCTACCAAATATGAAGGATAATCATAGTACTGTTAGTTAGGTATTCAACCAAGTGGCTGTAGCACATAGCTCCCTCATCACTAATAACATGATAGGGTAGGTAATAGTAAAGGAGATCGTCTGAACTGCATAGTGCCCTACCATAGTATAGTAAGATACAGAGAGATATAGTCCAGTTGGGTGACGAGTGAGTATTCTACCAAGTGGGAGTAGCACATAGCTCCATCGTCATTTATAATATAGTTGGGTATCTCATGGTATAGAAGATTGTCGGAATTGAATAGTGCCGTACCAAATATGAGGTATATAGTAAAACTAGGTGATGAGAGGGTATTCTACCAAGTGGCTGTTGCACATAGCTCCCTCGTCATTTATAATAAAGTTGGGTATCTCATGGTATAGGAGATTGTCGGAATTGAATAGTGCCGTACCAAATATGAGATATGTAGTACAATTTGGTGATGGAAGGGTATTCAACCAAGTGGGTATAGCACATAGCTTCCTTATCACTAATAACATGATTGGGTAGGTAATAGTAAAGGAGATCGTCAGAACTGCATATTGCCGTACCAAATATGAGGTATATAGTACAATTTGGTGATGAGAGGGTATTCTACCAAGTGGGTATAGCACATAGCTTCCTCATCACTAATAACATGATTGGGTAGGTAATAGTAAAGGAGATCGTCCGAACTGCATAATGCCCTACCATAGTATAGTAAGATACAGAGAGATATAGTCCAGTTGAGTGATGAGTGAGTATTCTACCAAGTGGGAGTAGCACATAGCTCCATCGTCATTTATAATATAGTTGGGTATCTCATGGTATAGAAGATTGTCGGAATTGAATAGTGCCGTACCAAATATGAGGTATATAGTACAATTTGGTGATGAAAGGGTATTCAACCAAGTGGGTATAGCACATAGCTTCCTCATCACTAATAACATGATTGGGTAGGTAATAGTAAAGGAGATCGTCAGAACTGCATAGTGCCGTACCAAATATGAGGTATATAGTACAATTTGGTGATGAGAGGGTATTCTACCAAGTGGGTATAGCACATAGCTTCCTTATCACTAATAACATGATTGGGTAGGTAATAGTAAAGGAGATCGTCAGAACTGCATAGTGCCGTACCAAATATGAGGTATATGGTAAAACTAGGTGATGAGAGGGTATTCTACCAAGTGGCTGTAGCACATAACTCCCTCATCACTAATAACATGTTTGGGTAGGTAATAGTAAAGGAGATCGTCAGAACTGCATAATGCCCTACCATAGTATAGTAAGATACAGAGAGATATAGTCCAGTTGGGTGATGAGTGAGTATTCTACCAAGTGGGAGTAGCACATAGCTCCATCGTCATTTATAATATAGTTGGGTATCTAATGGTACAGAAGATTGTCGGAATTGAATAGTGCCGTACCAAATATGAGGTATGTAGTAAAACTAGGTGATGAGAGGGTATTCTACCAAGTGGCTGTAGCACATAGCTCCCTCGTCATTTATAATAAAGTTGGGTATCTAATGGTATAGGAGATCGATCTAGGAAATAGATCTACGTTCCGAAAACTGATCGAAAAACTGCGGGTAAATTAATTTCAAATTTATATTGAGGACCACTAAAAAGTGAAAAATAAAAAATAATATAAAATGGAAAAATAACAAAATAAAAACCTTTTTAACAAAAAAATGGACCGACCTCAAAAATAATGTCCGTTAACACCAAAAAGGGAAAAATAATAATCTCAGCGAAAACATACTAATGTAGTAGGTTGTTGAACATACCTAGATACCTATCTAGTCAACAGATGGTATGTTGGAATACCAACACTTATTTGTAGTGTGATTCACACTTATTGTCACACTCATATCCTCCATCATATGATAGCAGTGACATACTACCGTATGCGTAGGTAGGTACGCATTGAAGTCGCCGTCGTGCCCATCTGTAGACACAAACGTCTTCTAGATCTTCTACTTACCAACAAATCACTCTTTTTCGCAAATATACATACCTCCAATACTACAAACATGCTTCCACACCGAGCATGAATGAAAATTCAGTTTGTTCAAGAATGTGGGAAGTTTTGAACGTTAATTAGGTAACAACGCTTTTGAAGGTATGTAGCTACATTACAATATGTCCTCCAATATAATAAACAGTCTCATATAATAATAAAGTCTCAAAATACTCGTCACAACTATTCCTAGGGAGGTTCACACTTACTATCATACTCATATGGCAGAAGAGATTTATAAGGAACCTGATTGTTTGGGGACACATTTTAACTCAATGGTTAATTCTCTTGTAATGCTAACCAGATCATCGAAGAGAGAGGATGAGAGAGTGACGGTGTGTGTGAATCCCCTTAAAAAATGTTTGGATTCCAACATAGGTACCATCTTTTGAT
This sequence comes from Apolygus lucorum, assembly GCA_009739505.2. Taxonomy (NCBI): domain Eukaryota; kingdom Metazoa; phylum Arthropoda; class Insecta; order Hemiptera; family Miridae; genus Apolygus; species Apolygus lucorum. The sequence continues at coordinate 32,091,374 of CM019169.2, forward strand.
TAGATGATATCTAATTATACCTAATCTATTGATCTAATCTATCTTTGATTAGATAATATCTATATAATCTAATATTGCAAGTATTGCATGATGCATGTAGAGACAATGTAGATGCATGTAGATGTCTAGATCATGATGAGGGGTTGAGATATGAGTGTGGGTACTTACTCAAATGACCGGTTAGTACTAAAACATGCATCGAAAGTTCAATACAAAACCGGAGTAAGGGTAGGTAAGTAACTAAGTTAACAACCTTCTCATGTTGAATCTTTAACCAACTGCCTTTCTTGGTGTTGTGGACGTCTTCAGCTGTTATCACAGGGAATATTCTTACTAAGATCCATTTACACTTATTGTCACACTCTCATCCTCCTTCATACGACAGCAGTGACCTACTACCTAATAGTTTTGGAACACATTTATTTCCTCAATGATACCCACTCTCGTTCCTGTTTTGTATTGCACTATCGACGCATGTCGTAATACTAACCAGATGGAATTGGAATCTACTTGCCTATGGTTGTGTCTACAGATGGGCACAGCGGCGACTCCAATCCGTACCTACCTACCCAACTTCCCAACTGAATTCCCTAAGATTATTATTTTTCCCTTTTTGGTGTTTACGGACATCATTTTTGAGGTCGGTCCATTTTTTTTGTTAAAAAGGTTTTTATTGCTTCAGAGTAAAACCCTTCTAAGGGCTGTAACTTCTACATTTCCTCTCGAATTCAATGGAATTTCCAGGGATTGTGAATGTTGGCGTGTAGAAAGTCCCCTATGTGGACTGTTAGCTACGATCAGATCATCTTTACAATCGGGTAATGGATACTGGGAAGCTATGTGCCGCACCCACTTGGCAGACTTTTGTTTCTCTTTGTTATTGGAAAACAAAACGATGTAAGTAGCGACGTTTTCCTAAAATATTCCTGCTTAGAGTCAACAAGTTTCCCTTTGAACAAAACCTGGTTCTTCGGATGGTCATTAGCAGTAATGAATTAGGTCAGTTCGTACTGTCGTGACATACCGAGAACATGTCATCGTTGAAAATTTCTTATTCGGATTTAACAAACGTTTAATTTGGATTCGTTCCAATATTCGATCGGCTCAAAATTTGGTCAAAATTGAATAAATAAATATATATTTACATATATAAATATTCACATACATATATAAAGAAACCTCAATTCAATCATCACTATCGTTTTTTTTATTTCAATTTTAATTTTGAAATTTTGAAAACGCCCTAACTCAAACAATTTTGATATAAAGGTAATGTTTTCCATCAATTTAAGATAGCATAGAATTTTTAGAATTTTTTGAGACCACGCGGAGACCTGTAGGACAAACCGTTCGCTCCCTACAAGAATTTAAGGGTTTTATGTACGATAAATCAAAAACACGAGTGTGAATCGCAAAAGAGGCCTAATCTCTGTTCAAACTAAAGCTGACCGAAATGCGATCGATGTTTTTCTTCATGCTGAATGGTTGGTGGCTTTGTAGACGAGTGATCCATATGGAAAAAAATAAATCGTTGTGTAATAATTTGCAGCGTTTTCACATTCTCGGATCTCTTTCGGTTTAAACTATTAATATCGGTACTAATAAGAAATTGAACTTGATCAAACTCAAATTGAATTGTTGAAAAATAATCTGTTATCAAGCTGGAAGTTATTTGGAATTTGAAAATATGTGGTGTATAAATGTTTTTGAGAATCATCTGTTAGACCTATTACGTACTTCAACAATAATAAGAGGCATATGTAATTGCCCATAATGTAATTTTCACTTAGAAGGTCGAAATGATTCTTTAAAATTATTTACAACTGGCTGTGTAATACAAACTATATTGGTGTTATAAATATACATATTTCTTGAAATATAAAGTTGCTACTGCTACTTAATACTTGAACGTTACATTTCATAGTCATTCACATATTATGTTCTTGTTCAAAATTTCCACTAGCGATTTGCGTTTTAGAACGTCCTGAACAATCTTGGTTTCGTGTCTCTCCGTGATGTAATCGGCAAAACTATACGAAGTTAAGGTCCGACTTCGATGAAATTTTCAGGTATTGTGTTAGGATCTTACAGATTGATGTTTTGAATTGAATAGTATGAATTGCCCATAAAACTGAACAAAAGAGGTACTTACTTACTTTTTAATACTTATAATTACTTTCAAGATTAGCTGCTAAGCATCGGAACCACTCCACCATCACCAGCTACAAAAATATTCAATGTTCTGAGGTGGATAGTACTTTTCTGGAGATTTTAGAGTACCTTCTCAGAGAGGATCAACCTATAATGATATCTGAAATGAAGAAAAAATATCTAGCGCTCTTGAGTCGAGGTAAAACGCACGTTTCAATTTGAGCCGTCGTCAGGTGGAGCTAAGCAACTTGATTTGCCAAAAAATTGCTCTTCCTTCGGTTCAAGCTCTCTTTTAGCGTCGTGGAACAAGATTTTTTCCTAAGAAAAATGAGATGCCTCCGCCCTCTCCCCTCTGCGTCTTCTGCTTTTACAAGCTGGAAATTAAATTGAGAAATTATCTTCCATCACTTCATTTCAGTGTAACCCGAGTCCCTCTTTCAGACTATATTTTCTTTGCCGAAAATATATAGGCTAGCGTTCTTAGTACGTTTAAAGCAGGCACAAAAAAAGTTACTTTACGATTCAAGTTTAGGACAAAACCTGATGTCACGATGAATCCCACAAGATCGGAAACTCCTTTTGAATGCCTCCATCCAAACTTTGGGAAGAGAAATAAGAAGTCTGAAGCGTCCGCTACTACTCAATCAATCCTGATAATTGTAGATGAAAACAAACGGATGTTATTTGCAAAATCAATGGAGGAGAGTTCTGTTGCAATTGTGCGATGTCTTTCTAACTTCCCTCATATTGACAAAGTGCGTCACATAGTCCCAGATAACGGTCCCGATTTATTTCAAACGAGATGAAGAGCTTTGCGCAAGAAAGATAAATCAAATTAATTAATGGGGAGTGCGCATGGGTCGGAAAAATTGTTTATTGTTATTTGTAATCTAAACTAGACCTCATTTAAAAAAATTTGACCCCAACCACGGCCTTCTAGCGTGAGAAGACCTTTTTCTATGATTTTTCAAAGTTTCGAATGTTTCTTTTTTTTTCAAATTATATTTATTGCACCAAGTAATTCAACTTATTAGCAACATTTCTCGGACAATGTATATAAATAACTGAAAGGAGAGTGTGGTACATAGCACTCCTCCATACTTCATGTCGGCTATTTTATGTGTCTTTTGACGCACAAGATTCACAGGAGCGCACAGCACAACACTCACTGAACAACTTCATGAAAACACCACTCCCTACTGCCACAGATCGTGAGGTTTTCGTCTTTTCAGCCGCCTGAGTAGATCATCAACATCCAGCAACTTCACAGCCTCCTCGTTGATATGACCTTGTAGCCTCTGGTAATGGGCTATTGCTTGAGTTTTGATGACTTCATTTATTGTGGGAATTTTAAGGTCCTTATGGATGTCGTCATTGGTTGAGTACCAATACGCATCAACGCATGAGCGCAGTACTTTGTTCTGAAAACGCTGTATAATGTCACGATTGCTTTGAGAGGTGCAGCCCCACAGTTGTGCACCATATGTCCAGACTGGCTTAAGGACCTGATTTTATAAGGTTAGTTTGTTCTGTATTGACAATTTTGATCGTCTACCAACCAACCAATACATTTTTCGGAGTTTGATGTCCAGTTCTGTTCTTTTATTTTTCACATGCACCCTCCAGCGGAGTTTCGTATCCAGAGTCATACCCAGATATTTTGCCTCATTAGCAAAAGGGATGACTTTGCCATTAAGATATATTGGTATATGTTTGATATGGCGGTTGGTAAAATCAACATGGACTGATTTGGCTTCATTCATCTTGATTCTCCACTTAATTGTCCAGTCATGGAGTTTCTCGATGGATCTTCTAAGTTTTAAAGTTGATTCGCGATTGTCTTCACCAATAGCAAGGATTGCAGTATCATCTGCAAATGATGCCAGGGTGTTACCCTCGTGTTCGGGTAGATCGCTAGTGTATAGGACGTACAAGAGGGGGCCAAGTACGCTTCCTTGCGGGACTCCAGCATGAATCATTTTTGCTTCTGAGTATGCATCATCTTGTTTGATTCGGAAGTACCGATTTGATAGGTATGAGTGGAGCAACTCAGCGTATTTTGCTGGAAGCATTTGTCTGAGCTTATGATTATGTCCCTCGTGCCAGACTTTTCTGTAAAGTCCCAGAATGTTTCTGACGTCACAGTGGGCTGGGGGGTCCCATGCGGGAGGGGCGCGTGACGTCATAAACATTCGAAACTTTGAAAAAGCATCGAAAAAGATCTACTCATCCAAAAAGAGAACGGCTGGTGTAAAATTTCTCAGGATAAGGTCTACTTTCGATTAAAAATTTAGAAAAAAACATGCACACCCTCATTAGGCCCCTTACTATCCAGAAAGCAACGGCCTTGCAGAAAGGAGGATGCGAGACTTGAAGCAGTCCCTAGCTCTCTATCCAACATTCAATGGGGGATGGAAAAGGTGATTAGATGCTGCTGTAAATTATATTAACAGGTCTTACTGCTCTGCGATCGGTTGCTCACCCCAGTTCAAGGCTTTCGACGAAACAACTGTTCTTCCAGCGGACATAAAATTTGGGATTACTGCAGAATTGTTAAAAGAAGAAGCTTTTACATCAGATCAGCTCAAGAAAAACTAAAAAAAAAAAACTTTGATAAGCGACAGCCCAAAGGAGTTCCTAAATTTGTGGAAGGTGAGAAGATCTTGGTGCAATGTAGCTACAGTGGATGTGAACCTTTAGTGCGTGGTCCATACATGCTGAGAGGAATATTGTGGCAAACCACTATTTATTATAGTATTTTCGCAATAAAAATAAGGAAAAAGGTCCTGGCAAAATAGGAGGAGTCATCCCTTTCAGGGTAGGAAGAGGGTTGCCTTGAGTGGGGACTCACCTCCTCTCGCAACAACCCCTTCGTTATAAGGGCGTACCTACTCCAGCCCTTGAGGCATCATTCAATTCAAAAAGTTCCTAGCCTTCAGCCAGTTAAAACCGCCTATTCTGCCAGTATCTTGATCGAAGTGTTTTCTGAAAAAGTTGAAGTTTTTCTTTCAAGATTTCTCATGTCGAATCTTTGCTTACTCCAAACTTTATAAGACTGCTTACTATACCTTTTTGATCAAAATTCCCATATTACTGTTTACTGGGAGGAAATGCTGACGTCCTTTTGGTTCTGATTGCTATCCGAACAGTAAGTAGTAATTTGTTTGAGTAAATTCAAATTTTAACAAGTTGTGAGGCTGAAATGAGACATCGTTAAGTTCCTATCAACCTTACAACTTGTACTTTCCAACTACGAAATTGACGAGTCAGTTCCAGTGAACGGCAGGTAGTTATCCAGTAGTAGCTCCGAATTGGAATGCTGACGTCACTTGACTGCTCGCTACTAATTTGGATGCATTAATATCAAGTCAGTAAAATCGTGCAGGGTAGTAAGTAGTCCAGTAGGGGGAGGAGTAACAAAATTGTCCTGAGTCAGATTGTGAGTCAGAATATATACTCCTGCTCAAAATTAGAGCACCACCATCTATTTCTTCGTTTGTCCCCTTCTTTTTTCGCTTATCAAGTTTTTATCCATTTGCACACATTGTTGTAAACACAGAAGGAAAAAAGTAACCAAAAAAGGCATAAATTCGAGAGAAAAAAGATGTTTTTAATAAATTAAAGAAAAATGTACTTCTTGTGGAAAATGATAAAAACTGAAAATGTGAAAAAAAAAAAAGTTTGAATTATGCCAGTTTAGCTTTTCTATACTTGCTACAAGCTCCTCTAGCTCGGACAAGGGCTTGGAGCCTTCGACCCATGCCTCTATTCAAGTTTTGGATATAATTCTGGGGGATATTGTCCCACTCCTCTTTCGCTGCTGAAGATTGTTTGGTGGTGGATCTCTGGCTCTAATTCTTATTTTCAGCATGTCCCAAACATGCTCTATCGGATTCATGTCTGGGCTCCTCGGTGGCCAGTCCAGGATACACAATTTATAAGGGAAAAAGGAAAAGGAGGAACGAAAAAATGGATGGTGGTGCACTAATTTTGAGCAGGAGTGTATATTAATAATGAACAATTCCCAGAAACACTTATATATGAAGATGAAAGTGGGAGAGAAAAGAAAAATGCCTTCAAAAATTGCATCCCATATCATTGCAGGTGCAATGAATCCTCTTAGGTGGGGGGATGTAATGAGCTAGTTAATAGTAGCATCAATTCCGCCATCATTTAGGAATAACTACAACTCTTTTATTACATAACATATGTTTTCATAGTTACGAAATTACTGTAATGAGATGCCATGAATGACAAATAGAGCAGAGAGGTTTCCCTTAAGTACAAAAATGTCGAGTTTTTCATTTCATTTTACTTTTAAGTAGTCATAGTTACCTTACACTTTGCCAGTGCATGGGACAAACCCTTACACTGGCTTTGAAAAGTTTGGTTGCTTACACATCTCATTTTGTTCTATTATTTTTAAGTCACTCCGTTTACAAGCCATTTAATTCTCGTTTAATCCTGTCATTTATCAATATTTTCTCAGCAATTTCATCACTGCTGATTCTTACGAGTGGGGGACAATATTGTGATTCATTATTTGGCAACCAATAGCTCCCGCAAGGGGTTCAAATGTTGTACTTTTCATATCCAAGTTCGTATGATTGATTTGTGGCTCATTACGCTGTAGAATTTGAATTTAGAATTTGAGAGTCAGTAACATGGATCCAAATATTCACTTCTTTCAAAGTTTCGATGTTTTATTGTAACAACTCCAACCATGTTACTCGTAATGTCAAGTGTCTCTTTAAGATGGGTTCTCCATCTCCACGTTCCTATGGTTTCTACCATCGAGTTTTAGACGGGGTATAGCTCTAGAAGAGTGTGGTTGGTTCAGCTATTTGAGCGTAACAGGTTGAACCTGTATGTTCGATACTGACTACGATTCATACTTACCTTTACCTCCCAGACGAAGTTCTTGGGAACTTTTGTAAAAAATCTTAAAATCGAACATTTTGAATTGTCAGATCATTTTTTTAACCGTACCTAGTTCCGTAATAATTACTGAACAACTCCACTACACTGCTAAAAGTCCAGCAATTTTCCATTATCAGGTTTCGCTCAATGCCTTTTTGTGAGTTTGGAGCATTATTCCAGAACTCGCAGCAAGAAACTGTACGAGCCTGGTAGAATTTGCAACCAGAAATGAAGGAGCTGATTCAGTACCTACTTTGAGCAGCCAAACACTTCCCACAGATTCCTTATGATCAATCAACAATGTTTATTCTTTCTCTGCGTTCAGCTCCTTATCCAACCACAAGTCAAATCAGTTGATAGGAGTCCATTACGTCGAACTCCAAGTCAGGAGTCCATTTTCCTTCAGGCCTGAAGCTCATTTTTCCCAGCTCTTGGTTTAATAAGCCAGACATTCTAGGATGTCCATGGTAGAGGGTTCAAAGCTTTCTTCAAAGCCATTAGTAATGTTTTCGCAGTCAACCGTAACGTTGAGTCAACCGGGTTGACTATTGATCCGACTTACTTTGAAGGTGAAATTCTCAATACTAGCAACACTCGTACGATATATTATGTTCTTCCGTCCATCCATTGACTTTTGTAAATCACCACCGGAAAGATCCATAGATTTGGTTTCAATTACCCCAAGTAACTAGCTAGGCTGGTTAAGATCAAAGACTTGCAGATGAGTGGCAGCAGTGGGATACTTCTCCTTTCATGAATCACAATTTGTCAAACCACAAGCATACTCTATCGAATAGGTCTCCAACAGTAAGTAGTAATACATGAGAATCCACACATGAGAATCCATCTGATGTTCAACTGTAATTACTGGACAACTTAGTCATAGTAAGATAGGAAAATAACGCTAAAGAAGACATTGGCGGGTTTTGATATACCGATTGGTGGAAAACAACATCCTTGCGAGGACATTGACAAATTTCAATTCATCTATCGGCGTCAAATTTTTTCAGTTATAAGGATTCGAATAGGTTCAACCCCTTTCCGCTATATTCAATATGAAAGTCCAGGATACAAAGCCCCGGAGACAGCTTGGATCGTGCTTTTCTTTCATTTGCCAAGCGAATCAGTTTCATGTGCGTTGAACCGAATGAAGGTCTTCCCATCCCGCCGACGCCTTTAGGGTTATCATAGTTCCGCTTTTCTTCTTAATACCTTTCCCTCCAGTTCCGAAGAACCCAACAATCGCCCGCCATAAGAGCATTACCTGAATTCTACACACGCTCCGGCTTATACAAATACCCTTGACAGTAAGAGAGCTGAGTCTTCAATCTCCATGCAAATTCCAGCTTCGAGGAAGGGGGAAAGGAAGTATTTCTTTTCGGTGATTCCCGACTGTTTACCCCCTCCCCGCCGTCCTCCTACTTCCATCTCATTCTTCTTTGCCATACATTCAACCCCTCTCTCTACTTCCTGACCACGTCCTTCCGCCTCTTTCAGTTGGCGGAATTCACCCATTTGTATTCCATCAACTTTTATCTGCCGTTGCAAAATAATATCCACGGTTTCCACTGTACAAGCCTTTCATCATGACGTGTAGGATATACTTACATGAGTGATTCGCATACCTACATCATCCTCAAGAAACGAGCCGCTTTTAGTCAGATCAAGAATGTCAAGCATTGACACGCAATTGTATATTTGGGAAGATAGATATACAAGAACGTCAGCTTACGCAATAAAGGTTCTTCAAAAATGACTAACTTTTTAATAAATAATTTTTTGGGTTAGGCCGTTCGTTAATCCATTTCCACTTAAGCGGGTGAGACGAGCGGGTTAGACCAATTCAGCCATGAACGAAATCATCAGAACCAATGGGGTGTGCGCCTGGGTCGGAAAAACTGTTTATTGTTATTTTTAATCTAAACTAGACCTCATTCTGAGAATTTTGACACCAACCGCAACCTCCTATCGTGAGAAGACCTTTTTCTATGATTTTTCAAAGTTTCGATTGTTTATGATGTCACAGTTAGCTGGGGGGCCCCGCCCAGGCGGGAGGGCTGCGAGACGTCAAAAACATTCGAAACTTTGAAAAAGCATAGAAAAAGATCTACTCACCCAAAAAGAGAACGGCTTTGGTCAAACTTCTCAGGATGAGGTCTACTTTCGATTAAAAATTTTAGAAAAAAATCCGGCGCACCCCCCATTTTGATATTCTCCGTATTTTGATATCCTTCGACGCTAGGAACGACAGTCGGGCAATAATTCAACCTGAAACGGTTGTTTACTTTACTTACAAACTTACTTTTACTTTACCTACGCAATCTTATGTCTAGATACTTTTTAATACCTAGTTTATTCTGACATTTGTGTCTTAGTTGAGAGTAATTAAAGGTGGAAAACTCCCAGCCATGACTACCGAGAAGATACTCTTAGATACGGTTGTGGGCAAAAAGAAATTATGCTGGATGGATTTTGGTTTATTATTTTCAATAATGAACCTTTGGAATCGACCAAGAAAAAAAATTGTTTGCCCCCCCCCCCCACAAAATTTGTTGGTTTACGTTTCAAGGTACGTAGAATCCGTACCTTGAACGCACTTTCCTTAGTTCCCAAGGACCGATTTTGATGAAATTTTGTATATGGGCTCCATTTGCGGTCTAGTTGTGCCCTGAAGCTTTTGGTTGATTTCATTCACTTCTAAGGGTTGAAATTTTGAAAAAAGCCCTTGCCCAAATCATTTCGATATAAAGGTATTGATTTTCTAGAAATTTTTTTGAGACCACGCAGAGTTCTGTTGGACAAACCGTTCGCTCCCTACGAGAACTTAAGGGTTGGGCTTACGATAAATCAGAAACACGAGTGTGAATCGCAAAAGAGGCCTTATCTCCTTTCAAATTTTAGCTGACCAAAATGGGATCTCCGTAGGTACGTGTTTTTTTTAACATTTTGAGCAGTAATGGAGGTTTTATCATGAGTTCTGGTGAATTATAACTGTCAGAGACTGATTTTGATTTTCTGTGGGACGAATACGGCCATACCACGCAGAATAGACCGGCATCTTTTTTTACTCAATATTTATTGAATGTGCTAAAAGTTTAATTTCAACTTTGCAACATTAAATGCTAGCTCAAATTTTGAGCCTTCTATTATTACAACGTACGTTGTGTAATAAGTTTGGAATCTAGTGTGAAGAGTTAATTTCTTCCAAACAAACTTCATTGTGAAGGTACTAGTTACCTACCTATAATTGGTAGGTAAAAAAGATCAGTGATCTGTACGGGAAGATAATAAACCCTTGTGAAATAATTTGCAGCTTTTTTAGCAGGTTTCTTCAAGTGGACGAAGAGAGCGATTGTCTGATCAACAGCTTATGTTATAATGTATGAAGGCGCTGGAAGTGCCAACATTTATGCAAAGGACTCGACGCACACTGGCGCCATCACGCAGATCTGCGAGTGAACTAGGAGATTTATCTGTCGTAGAACACAATGTGGATTGACAATTCCCACATAATAATAAACAAGTCTTAAATATATACATTGGTGAGACGAAAAAAATTAAACCTACGTGAATTGAAATGACAATTGTAATGGATAGTAGTAAAATTATTAACCCTAATTGGACCATGGTGTCACAAGTGTCACCGAAAACATCTTAGGAATTCCGCAGCAGTCCCAAGGTGTCACCAGATTAACTTGATTTAAATTGCAATTTAAAAATTGTTGGACAGAGCTAAATTTTTTGAAAGTTATTAAAAATCAGAAAAAAAGTTTATAAGACAAAATGTTTGAAAATTTGTCATCGATTTACTTGGAAATTTCTGTCACAACTATTTTGAGGCTTCTAATATCCCACAACAAATTCTGCTGTTCATTAAACTTAAAGTTGCATTTTAATTTTGGTTACTCTGGTGACACTTTGGGACATCTAAGGAGTTCCTGAGATGTTTTCGGTAACACTAGTGACACCATAGTCCAATTAGGGTTAAGGTGGGGTACTCTGAAGTGCTACCCTGCATAGTTGAATAAAACGGCCGTAGTCTAAGCCCGTACGTAACGTGGTCCAGCCGAGAGACACACTTGCATATAGGTAACATACATATTACACAAAACAGACCAGGACTAAAATAATAACATGTATTGCTAAAATTGCTAAAATTACTAAAATTGCTAAAATTACAAGTAAATACATAATACCACGTCGAGTCGAGAATTTAGAAGGCACTAATTTTACAAAAATTTTCATCAAAGTCGAATGGTGCCTAGATTTAAGGATAGTTTTGCACATTCTTTTAAAGGGTATGAAACTTATGCTTACTTCGCTAGTCCTCATTGGGAGAACATTACAAAACTTGCAGCACCACCATATCAAATCTCGGGCTACATTAAGCCTGCATGAGGATAAAGCAAGCAGGTCAATACTGTGTATGGTACGTATGCTTTGAAAATTCCTGGGGGTGCTTGGCAACATACAGTAGACATTCTAGGATATATTGGGCCGATAATGTTAATATTCCTAGACTATTAACGTTACTAGTCGTAGAGTAGTAACGTAGTCGTAGACAAGGTATTTCTGGCTGAAGAGCCACTTTTTCACCGCCGAAACTTTAAGAGGTGATCTCGCAAGCAAAGTCTGTAGTGAATAACATATAAATAATTTTTAAAATTAAAAAACAAATTTGAAACACATTTCTGTCAGTTTTTGATATAGCATATAGTTTTTTTCATGTTATAAACGTTACAGAAGTTGACTATTTGCACACCTCAAAGGGCGATCATCTCAATTAGGTTGAACAATAATACAGTATTTCGCCAAAATGGTCGTACGTTATGAAAATAGTCCAAATGAAGGGTTCCCAGGATGATCCTAAGGCCTCAGGCCTTCCCCGCGGACCACCTAATGAACACAGCGAAATACACGACCGGTGGTCCTTTGTTTAATATTCAGCCCTTGCTTCCCACCAACGTTACAACCGCTCTTCGTGATTCTATTAGGGAACCTGATAATAATGATTTCAACATTAATTTATGATGTAATACGGAATTATTCTGGAACTATGCAGAGGAAAAACAAGCTTGTTTCGTATCATCGCGTGAGATGTTAACACACATAAAATAGAGAAAACCTTCCGAAAAAACGTTCCAAATCAAATCCAATTCTAATTTTTCTTCCTTTCATGTTCTAAATTATACCTTTCGAATGAGATGAAAAGCATTACAAAAAAAAATGGTCGCCCTTGACACAAGAAATTTAGAAGCCTCCTTGTTCCTTCTTGTATTGGATGTTTATAAGTAAGACAAAAATCTATAGTTAGCTGGGTAACGTAAATGAGACGTTATAGAGATCTCTGAGTCTTTTTAGCCGTTTCGAATAAACGTATTAAAGACACACGTATTAGAGACGTACTAAGATAGATGAGGTATTTATATACGTATTAGAGTCACACATATTAGAGACATACTGAGACAAATGAGGTATTTATATACGCATTAAAGACACGCGTATTAGAGGCGTACTAAGACAGATGTGGTATTTATACACTTATTAAAGACACACGTACCTGTTAGAGACGTACTAAGACATATATGGGGTAATTACATACGTAATAAAAACTCACGTATTAGAGAAGTACTAAGACTGATAGGGTATTTTCCTAATCTACCAAGGTAGTGGAAGCCTTGTTTTCACTTTTCAAGGTTGGAAAGAAAAATTTCTCAGGATTGGTCAGATTAGCGTGTAGATGGTCCCCTATGAGGGTAGTGGAAGGTACTTAGAGATTGACGTTCTGAGATTAACTACTATGCATCGGATCATCTATACATTCGGGTTATGAATACGAAGAAGCTATGTGCCACACTCACTTGGCAGACGTTTTATATACGTATCAGAAACGTACTAAGACAGATGAGTTGTTTATATACGTATCATAGACACACGTATTAGAGACGTACTAAGACATATATGGGGTATTTATGTACGTAATAAAAACACGCGTATTAGAGACGTACTAAGACTGATGGGGTATTTATACATATGGGGTATTTATACGTATGAGACGTACTAAGACAGAAGAGGTATTTATATACGTATCAAAGAACACGTATTAAACATGTACTAAGACAGATATTTATATACTTAGTTGATAGGTTGGATCTTGTTTGTTCTTCTCATTACTTAGCTATTGAGAATAATAAGAATAGATTATAAATAGCAATTGATACTGACCTTGCAAATTTGACTGGACAGGGTTTGGGGGGCTGAGAACGGAAATGAAGCATTTGTAAATCTTCACATTGTATTCATGGTTACTATTTTGTTGCGTATTTGTGCGTATAGTAATTCAGGTGGATACTTTAAATTCAATTCAATAGCAAACTCCCTTGCAAATAATCGAGTTGGTAGATAATTAAGGTTTCCAATTAATCACGGACGGCAGAAGAGGTGACTGAGAAGTAGCTCATTTACATTACAGCAAAAACAGAGGTCCCAGGCCTCTTGCAAGAACAACGCTCAGCTTCAGGATCCTGTTAGCGTTGTACGAAAGAAGCTCTCAGACTCCTGCAGATTAGCTTGCTAAACGATTGTGCTAACTCTGCTTGAAAATTAAGGGATTTCTAATTTATTCGAATTGGAATAAAAAATCAAGTCATTAGGCTTGTAGGATTGAATCTACACCGTTCTAAGAACTACCGGGTGGCGCGAAAGATATGAATCGGTTTTGAACGGCTATAAAAAGAACTATTCATATTGGAGAAATGAATATTTTTTATTGATTCCGTAAGTAATACCGTTTGTTACATTAAGTTTTGAAAATAACATCCGCAAGATGGCGGCCTTCAGCAGCGACGCAATACCAACTTTTTTCAGAAGCGAGGCCCAATCTCCGCTACTGGGCTGATGAAAACACGAAACAAGTCGACGAGAAACCTTTCTACTCTAACAAAGTGTGTTTTGAGAGCAGTTTTCCAATCCGGGCAATTGGGCCTTAATTCATTGAAGAGTACGACCGAACCGAAACGGTGAATGCAGAACGCTACGTATCGATGCTGGAAACCTTTTTTTGAACCTGAACCCGAAGAACTGAGGGAAGAAACTCATTTGAGCGCCCTCGTTTCAACACCACACGCAGCTCGTGTTTCATTAGTAAAATTTAGACATATGTTCTCCGCTAATTTGTCCGCCATGCGGTTTGTCCTAGAGCTTTGGGTGGTATCATTCGATTCTAAAAATGCAATTCTATTTTGAAATTATGAAAAATACAATACCTACCTTTATATTGAAAGTGTTCAAGCTAGGGCGTTTTGAAAATATCAGTGAAAAAGCAGTACAGTTGGCCGACGTTGACGACCCATTCAGACGCCTCAAGAGGACTAAACCCTGTGAAAGTAAACGAGACGGTTCGGGTGCGTTGAATGGCACTCAAGCTTTCAAATGAGGAAAGACTTTGTGAAGTATCTATGTACACAGTTCTTGTAATTTAATTATGCATTTATATCAAACGAATGTTGCTAATAAGTATAACTTCGTGCAATAAATTATTTTAAGAGAGAAAAATATTTATGAATAAATAGGTTTTCTATGATTTCCTTGAAACGTGTTCTACTTGTTCTCTCACTGATCCAAATTGAAAATTCATCGACAGTAGTTCATTCCTTGTAGCCAAGTTCACCAGTGGCGCCTCTTCCAGGCAAGCATAGCAAACACTGTTTGCCACTCTAAAATAAGTATTATGAATAAATAGGGAAAAGGCGGGGGTCAAGTATTGCCATACCCCCAACGTCACATCATCATCCGAGACAAACAATCGAGGAACTGTTTCGTGACCATGAGAGCAGAGGAATTTGGAAGATGATCCATGGATACTAAATCCTCTTGAAGCATGAAATATCCATCCACCAAGATCTCCCACCACGATTAAAAGTTTCAAATTGGCTTACGTTCTTTTGATCATTATTTTACTTCAAAAAAGTACTTAGGTATTTGAATAATTTCATGGCTATTTTCTGTGAGTTTTTATAACTGAATTAGGTAGGTATGCAGGTTCAAGAGTTTTGAATATCAACTGGAAGGAAAAACTGAAGCACCCACCTGCCCTTCATAAAATAGGTATTTAAAGCTGTATGTGCTTGCTAAGCACCACATGACTCAAGTTGATTTCCTTTTGATGATGGCAACTGACTAAATATTTATCAAAATGTAACCTATCAGTATTAAAACTACCCATTATTAATAGTTTTTTACTACCTACTGCTTGTATCTTCCTGTTAAATGATCTGATATGTCATCCATCGATGATTAACTTCAAGTTTAATACGAAGAATTTATTTACTTGTAGTTTAACGAAGAATGGAGATTTCACATCTAAATTCAAAGTCTCCTACACACGTGCACATGAGCGATATAATTTTTCCTTTTTCATTATTGTTAATTCCTCTATGACTGGCCAAGCTGTTTGCCTGACGAATATTCTCACCTGACGCCCCTGAAGATCACTTACCGGTTGTTTCCAGAAAAAATTACTTACTTCACGTATAGTTATACCGACATAAAGTCTTTTCAAAGCAATCACGGTGGATGAAATACGTTCCAATTTACTTCAGAACCTCCATAGATGCTGACAACGAAGTTACCTACCTCTCCAGAGCGGGAAAGGACCCTAATACGTGAGGTAATCCCAAAAGCCACCCCGTCGTAATTGTTCCCAGACCAACGCACCAAGTCTAAAGACCCATTCACGAGAAAATTCACTGTAGGAGCCCAAACACTCTATTTGACTGGATTTGGAGAGGTTTGCGTTTACTTCTCTACCGCATCAAGTATGGTCTGACTTGGAAAGCCTGCTGCAAGCTCTGAGATTTATACCTAGGCGGTTATCAACAATAGACTGAAAGAGTCCTGAACATTTGTACCAAATAGGGGATTTACCTTTTTTCATTCAAAATACCTACAATAAATTATACTTTGATGGTACTTGATGTGGTATTGTTACCCGGGTAGCTACATAGATGGCCAAGAGATTCAAGCCGTCAGCAATTATGAACCAACCAGCTTCGAAACCAACCAGCTTCGGATCGTATTTGAAAAGCACCTCAATGAACGGAAGAGACGTCTCCCTAAAATTATTGCCATGGGAGTGATGAGAAGCAGAGTTTCATGAGCTGGGCATCTTGGCCGCCTCGCCACCGGATTGGGTGTCATGGATGGGTTACATTCCTTGTCTTTTGAATCTATCCGGCTTCAAGCAGCTGACATCCTTGAGAAGTTTATGGAGCACAAAAAGCAGTGGTTCAGGCAGAGGGCTATGGATTCGGATAGATTCACGCTTTATAGGGAGCTTGACACTCGCTTCAAGGCCGCAAGCTTGGTTGGTGAGCCAGTAATGGTCATTTTCTCGGCGAGGTGGATTTACAACTTGAAGGGAGAACTGTTGCATAACAGAGTACAATATATAGTAGAAATTATAATACTACAAATATTGATACAATACTTTTATATCTTCTATAGTATGTATTACATGACTACAATAATAGTAGACATGTAATACATAGGTACTATGGCTGAATGTAAATAAAAATGCTGCAAATTATTACACAATGGTTTATTTTTTTTTTGTCTTTATAGATCACTCGTCTGCAAAGACACCAACCATCCAACATGAAGAAAAACATCTATCACATTTCGGTCAGCTTTAATTTGAAGGAAGATTAGTCCTCTTTTTCGATTCACACTCGTGTTTCTGATTTATCGTACGTCCAACCCTTAAATTCTCGTAGGGAGCGAATGGTTTGTTCTACAGGGCTCCGCGTGGTCTAAAAAAAATTCTAAAAATTCTATACTATCTCAAATTGATGGGAAAACAATATATATCATCATTTTTTCATCAAAATCGGACTATGCTAAGTGGGGAAAGTGTCGCGTACGGCGTACGGGGGACGGACGGCCAAATTTTCATTCGATTTTTGGATTCTACGTACCTTGAAACGTATACCAACAAATTTTGAGGTGGTGTTAAAAAAAATTTTTTTGGTCGATTCCAAAAAAAATTCATTCATTATTGAAAATAATAAACCAAAACTAAGCATCATTCACCATAGGAAATCTAATTCATAGGTATGATTCTTGTGTATTGCAGATGGCGCTTGACATGTTCAACAGGGCGAACTCCTCCTGTCCTGGAATTGTGATGGGAAGATGGACACCCGACGTTCAATACGTTGTTTATAAACATGTAGAGAAGAACGCATCAACAGCCACTCCAGGTACATGAATGATATTGGCATTACTTTTGCAATATTTCTGCATTATTATTATTTAATACCTTGTATACTAATTTTATCCCAGTAGTCTGCAAAAACTTCCGGATCCTACTTGTCGAGAAAGTGAAGGGCATGCCCTTCAGGAGATATGTAGATCAATGAAAGGATCAGTTCTAATAGGTCAGGAATTCTAATAGGTCAAAGAATTGAATGAGTCTCGGAGAATCAACCTATGCCTATGAATGCAGACGAAGTCAACGTGTGATTGTAAACCTTAATAGCTCTGAAAACTGGAGGGAACTGGGAGAATCAACCAATGCCTATGAAGAGAGACGAAGTAATGTAAATCCTATTAGCTCAGAGAAGTGAAAGGGGCTGGGAGAATCAATCAATGCCTATGAAGAGAGACGAAGTAAACATGTGATTGTAAACCTTAATAGCTCTGAAAACTGGAGGGAACTGGGAGAATCAACCAATGCCTATGAAGAGAGACGAAGTAATGTAAATCCTATTAGCTCAGAGAAGTGAAAGGGGCTGGGAGAATCAACCAATGCCTATGAAGAGAGACGAAGTAATGTAAATCCTATTAGCTCAGAGAAGTAAAAGGGGCTGGGAGAATCAACCAATGCTAATCAAGGCAGACTAAGTGAAAAGGGCTCAAACATTGGCAAAATAGAAATTCTTGTGCACAATAACGTCACTAGGAACTGGGGATGTGTGACCAAGTAGGATGTGCAGTGACATCAGGAGTTGTGGAAACTGTGGAGGTGATTTTTCAACTTTGGTCTTTTCGATGGGTGTAAATTAGGAAATGATGCAGCCTGGTTTTTATTAATTCGTTTATTGTTTTCATTAAATATTTGAAGTTGTCCTACAACCAGCTATGAATAGATTTCAAATGTAAGTACACTCTTGCTAATTACTAAACTGACGTCTGATGAATTCTGGGCCTCGGTGGTGGAGAGGTTTGTACGACCTCCTTTTTGCAACCGAATATTTCTACGAAAGTCCTTCGAAATGGCGGCCAGCTAATAAAGTACGTTATGAAATTTACAGACGAATTCAATGAGTTGAGAAGCTCTCGAAATTCGTAAAATAGATACAATTGCCCGGGGTTATCGAAAGGAATCCTAAGACTTGGGGATGAGGTGGACAGTCCCGCAAGGCCATTGTAGGAAGTAAACACTATAAACTCAAGGACTACGTAAATGATCATCCTGGTTAATTTATTTTCATTTTTCTGGGCTTCTGTCATCGTAAGCCGCTCTTTGTTCACTTTTTTCAGCTGCAAAAAACAACAAATGAATTACACAATTTCCAAATACGAACTAACATTTTCTTGAAGATCAATCATATTTGGAGAAAGCGTTACATTCATGTGGCAATCGATCTGTCAAGTTTGGTGAGCAGCATTGCTTCCTCCCTTAGAGAATTAGTTGTCTGTGACAAGGATTTCACGACAGACACGGAACCAAAATTATTCAGGAACGTAAAACGCGAGTGGAAATTTTGATTTTGGAGAACTTTTTTTCTCAACCTTGAAAAGTTAAAACAAATCTTTCGCTACTCGGAAGCAATAATAATAAATATTTTATTTTTTTTAATTTTTTTTTTTTTTTTAAGTGGAGTCTTTATTTATTAGGTGATTCTTGTACGTACTTTTGTACTAACCTATTATCACACGTACTATGTACATCTTATACCTTCAGTGAAGAAACTCTGTTGAACGAATGTGACGAAGTACAAGGTGATTCCATTAGAATTGAGGGAGAGAAAACACGGAAATAAGGCAAACTTGGCATTGAACCGCTGAGAGGAGGGACCTATGATGGTTGATGTTCTGAAGGGCCATATCTGTTTTGTGTTTATTGATTGATATAAAGGAAATATTCGTATGTAGGAGATCAAGAAACTCATTTCTTACCTTGATGTATGTGATGGCATTCAGTGTGACGATGCAAGTGAAAGGAACAAGATATTTTAAGACAATTGCCATCCAAACGAGCACCACCTTTTCGTATATAGGGTTGTGATACAGCTCAGTATCTACTTCTTTGTACACAGTGAATTCTTCTCCATCCGAAATTACTCTGTTAAATCCTATCACCCTATGTTGCCAGCATAACTTGCCCAAGTTGCATAGAATAGAGAAGATTACGACAGCTAACACAAATTTACAAGTTCGGGTGTACGAGCACCATTCTTCGAACCGAAATGGGTGGAAAATACAGACGGAACGTTCCACAGTCAACAGCAACGTCAGGTACATCGAAGCAGTCGCGGCCATGAAGTATACGGCTCTGATCACCAATGTCGACCATACTGTGTAATAATTCATTGTGAACTTGAGCTCGATATGATCCAACTTCAGATTTCCTTTGTAATGGCCCAGGAATCTGTAAGCTTTCGGCAAGTCGATCCACACACCGCACAAAATGACCAACGTATCAGAAACGGCCAGAACAAGCAAAATTACAGACGATGGTGACTTGAGATGAGGTCTGCTCCACACCACTAAGGAGAACGTATTCCCCACGAGACCGAGTAAACCCACCGATATCCTGATAAGAAGTGCTATCAAGCCATATAGGAGGTACACGTCTCCTTTCAAGTTTCGGTCTTGCACATAGAGAGTTCTTGCACAATAGAGAGTTCCTAAACTGCATCTTGCTTAACGGCGAACGTTACAGGCATCGCCGTTATGGATCTGTCTTGGGCGAGTCAAATCGGATGCTAACCCTTGATGAACGTTAGCGAAAATAACGGCGATGTTGAACAATTTTACGGCGATGACAAAAGTGACGCGAAAGTTAAAGAGACAGGAATTTCTGGCTTCGCCGTTAGATCCTCAGTTCTCTACTGTTGACTGCCTTCGTTTTTCAAGTTCGTTGTTCGCTATTTCAAGTACATCTTGTCAAGGTGTTTGTTCGCGATGGATCATTTTATGAATTTGTACGTTGCGGGTCTACTTTCCGCTGAAGATATGATCACTGTGCTGGAGACGTACGTCGAAAACGTTCCACAAAGACGGCGGCTCTCGGAGTATGGGCGTTTCTCACTGCCAAGTCTATCTTACTACAAGGTAAGGAATCGTATTGTTATTTACTGTGATAGGTACTCACTCATAGCCTACCGACTTATTGGTATTTTCAACTACTTTGAGTGAGAAGAGAATAGCAAAATTCCTAATTCTGTGCGGTATAAATTTTGTTCCAGATTCCGGGAAACGAGTACCTACCTACTAACGAACATTTCGGAGTTCCCGATGTCTTTTCAGAACAAAATATATTTATTTCACTCAACCCAATATATCTTCAAAATTGATGAATCGCTATTTTACTCATGTAAAGTTTCATGTACCTAACTTAAAAGACTGAATGAACATTATAATATTATGGTATTCAATAAAACGTAAGATTTAATATAACCTAAGTTATTTCTACCTTCACATTCATATTTCAATATCAAGTCAATTTCATGTTACAATTTTCATCTATCTCGTCATACGTCATCAAACTATGTCGATTACGGATATTAAAAGAATCATAAATTCGTGGTAAATAGTTTTTCAGGTAAAAGAAGGTAAGTTGGTATAAAATACGACTATCAGCGTGATTATTTGAACAAAAATTATCAATTTTAGGGTTTTTCTTAATTTTTGGAAGTTTTTATGCAGATAGGTACACATTTTATAGAATAATTAAAAATTAACTACCTATTTTTTAACTCAACTATTTTAATTTTAAGGTAGGTACCTAACAATTTCCGAAAATGACGATATAAGTATTTTTTATTGTTTTAATCTCACTTACTGTCACATGGACATCATCATTCAATATTGATATAAAAAATTCTGTTGATAATTTGCTGGGTTGTCAAAAACTCAATTCCATTGGAAATACTTTCTAGACTAGGTTTAATAAAGTGCTACGTAGTTATATTAATTAATATTAATAATAATATCAATTAATATAATTAGTTAATAAAAAATCAGTTCGAAAAATAATAAAACGTCAAAAAACCACTCATTATGACGATCGGATATTATTTTTTAAATATTTACCAGAAATTATATACGTATGTATCAATTTTATCCTCACAATCATTTAATTAACAAAACTAATAACCCATAATACGGAAAAAATGCACAGCTACTCGGAAACTGAAATATGACTTCGGATAGGTTAGAAAATAAAGAGCGTTTTTTCATAAAGACAAGCTACCAAGGTACGTTTAATTTCACACCTAACTCCCCACTGACATGCATCATCAGATTCTGTTAGCAGAGTACAAAAATATCTAAAATTTACTTGTAATTTTACTAACACTGAAAGTTGTCGTTGTTCCTCGCTTTGATCTGCCTTACAATCGTGAACATGAGGTGAGGTTTGTTTTGAAATTGATGTTGGTGGTTGCAAAACTGTTATCCGCATGTCAGGTTCACTCTGCTCTAACGGCGGCCGTTAGTCACATCGACGTTAGCAAGATCGCCGTAAGTTAGCGGCCAGAACGTTCGCCGTTATGTGCTCGGACGTTATTTGATCGCCGTAATTTTCTGCGCATGCGCAGAAGGTGATCTACGATCGCCGTTAGCTTCGCCGTTATGCCAAAATCGTCTTTAGGAACTCTCTAATACTGCATTCCTCCTTCACTTCTTCTCTGTAATCGCAGCGGCAAAAAAGATATATTTTTTACATGTGATTCGAGTTTATCATATTGATGGTAAGATGTCTCTCCGTGAGATTTATCAAGCAAAACATTCATCATACTCGTCATAATTATTTCCCACGCATTTCCGGTCGCATTTCCCGAACCGTATCCATTAAAATGTGTGCTCTCCGTATTGTTCAACATCATGTAAGTGTACCGTTCAATGTTCTTCACAAATGAAAATAGCAGTGAGTATTTATCGTTGGATACTCAACAGTAATCAAAGGGGGTCGACTCCCAACAACTACCACCTCAACCACATCCGGTTCCGGTGTTTTCTTCTTATATCTACAAAAAAACAACATTAACGTCAAGTGAGAATATAATGAATCATTGTGAGATTTTAATCGAATTTTTATTCACAAAATTTGAAATTGACAGGAATTGATCTGCAGAATGTCTATTATTTTAGTTAACTATTTTACATGATGAACCTTTAGAACCGACCAAAGAAAAGTAATTTTAACACCCTCAAAATTTGTTGGTTTACGTTTCAAGGTACGTAGAATCCAAAAATCGAATACGAATTTTGCCGTCCATCCGCCATACGCTTTCATTGGTTTCCATGGACCGATTTTGATGAACTTGGTATGTAGGCTCCATTTGGGGTCTTGTTGTGCCCCGAAGCTTTTGATTAATGTCATTCCTTTTAAGGGTTGATATTTTGAAAATCCCTTGGTTCGAGAAATGTTTATATTAAGGGGGTCTCAGTCGGTCGCCGTTTGTTCCTCGTTGTGAGTCAGTATTTCGGGAAATCAAAATGGCAAAAACATAAAAGTTTTACCTAAATTTGAAATTTCAAATGATTTAAGAAATTCATTGGGGCACGGCCCTAGGTAATTGAAAAACTGAAATATTGCCGCCGGAATCATCAAAATCGAACAATAATTGCCAGAGAAAAATGGGGAAAACCGTTAATTCAGTTATGTTTTTCCTATAAAATGTAGCTAAACTTGAAATTTTCAAGGATTTTGGAAACTCATTAGTGCAAGGGCCTTGGGAATTGAAAAACGGAAAGATTTCAGCTGGAATCATCTGAATACAATAATTGTCATAATCAAAATACAATAATTGTCAGAGAAATATGAGGAAAACATGGGTAAAACCGTATATTCAGTAATTTTTCCTATTGTTCTCAGTCAATTATTGGTCGATTCTGATGATTCTGACGGCAACATTTCATTTTTTTCAATTCCTTAGGGCCGTGAACTAATGAATTTCTCAAATTCTTTAAAATTTGAAATTTAGGTACAACTTTTTATGTTTTAGCACCTTCGATTTCGCGAAGTACTAACCTGCAACGAGGAACAAACAGCGGCCGACTGAGTCCCCTTTAAGGTACTGTTTTTTCGATGAAAATGTCATTGAAATCGGACGCGAATTGTAGAAGTAATGGCTGTGGCAAGTATTTCACGTTTGCGCATGCGCAGCGGCTACTATCAGTCCAGGAGCAGTGATTTTCATAGGAGACCATTTCCACGCCAACCCGCACAATCTCTGATAAAAAATGTAGAAGTTATAGCTCTGGCAAGAAATTCATGACAGACAGACACGGAACCAAAATTGTTCAGAAAGGTCTGAAACGCCAAACGCGAGTGGATATTTTAATTTTGAAGAACTTTTTTTTTCAACCTTGAAAAGTGAAAACAAAGCTTCCGCTACCTTGGTAGACTGTGAAGCTATTACAAAAATTCTGCAAAACAATTCCCGTTAATTTCATAATTACTATTATTAATTGACTAAAAATTCGATAAAAAAAACGAAACTTATTTCGTCTGCACTATTTGAGATATGCTCCGTTACTACATAAAGTGGGAAAAGTTCGGTATTAGAGCAGTAGATAGTAGCTCCAGGAGCAAGAACTAAGCTATCCAATAATGGTTACGCTGTGCCAGACTTACAATGTTCTTCTTCCCTCGCTGACTGGTCAAGAACTCTAATTCGATTTGGACTACCTCGCAACAGAACTTGTTATTGCAGGAACTCGTCTCGTTCGGAGGAAGCATAGCGCTGATAATGGAATGAATCGGTACCTCCTTGTACTAAAAAATAATTTTAAAAAATAACGGATCTTCAAATCGTATTTTTTGTTTTTCTGGATTGTGATATACACTTGTGATGAGCTCATCTCACTAGTCAGATAAACGAATAAGTGAGATAAGTGATGTTTTTCACAAATTATACGCTTTAACCCTACCTGAATCATAGTGTCAATCTTAAGAAATTCACAGCTGTCCAGAGGTGTCACCAGATTAACTAGATTTAAATCGCAATTTGAAAACTATTGGACAAAGCTGAATTTTTTCTAAATTATTAAAAATAAAAAACGTCTGCCAAGTGGGTGTGGCACATAGCTTTCTCGTATTCATAACCCGATTGTATAGATAATCCGATGCATAGTAGTTAATCTCAGAATATCAGTCTCTAAGTACCTTCCACTACCCTCATAGGGGACCATCTACACCCTAATCTGAACAATCCTGAGAAACGTCGTCAAAATAGGATGAAAAATGTAAGAGTTATGGCTTTAACAAGGATTTAACGTTTGCGCATGCGCAGACACCACTATTGGTCTGGGGGAAATGATTTTCATAGGGGACCATCTACACGCCAATCTGAGCAATCATAGAAATTTTCATCAAATTCGGATGAAAAATGTAAGTGTTATGGGTGTTATAGGGTTTTTACGTTTGCGCATGCGCAGAGGCTACAGTCAATTTTAAGGCCTTAATTTTAATTGGAGAACATCTACAACTTAATCCACATAATCCCTGAGAATGTCATCAAAATCGGATTGAAAATGTGGAAGTTATGGATGTTCCAAGGAATTCACGTTTGCGCATGCGCAGCGGCTACTATCATTCCGAGGGTGATGATTTTCATAGGGGACTGTGTACACGCTAACCCGCAGAATCCCTGAAAATCTCATCGAAATCGGACAATAACTTCGTATAGTTACGCCGGTTACGATGACTTCATGACAGACACAAAGACACGGAACCAAAATTGTTCAGAAAGGTCCAAAACGTAAAACGCGAGTGGAAATTTCTATTTTGGAGAACTGTTTTTTTCAACCTTGAAAAGTGAAAACAAAGCTTCCGCTACGTTGGTGGACTAGCAAGCAATAATAAACCGTTGTGTAATAATTCGCAGCGTTTTAGGGAAATAGTGCGGTATATTTATTCATTTCCACACTTACGACGGGTTTCTCATGAAAATCCATGTGCTGATATATTATGATCTTCTAGAATATATCAGCCCTGTTGTATCCGTAGATTCCCCCATCCTTCCAACCAACAATGCAAACATAATCTTCCCTGTTCCACTTCAACAAGACGGGAAACAATATTCAACTGCATACTACGGTTATGTATCATGCTTGTCCTTCATATCAGCTTATGAATACATCAAGTTAGGAATACGAAAAAGCTTCGAATGAACACGCACTTGGCAGTTCTTTGTATTTCAGCCTTTCGTTTTGTAGGTCTCTCTTCACGAGAGTAGGTATGTCCATCACTTAAAATAATTATGCTCCCGTGAAATTGCGAATATTTCATTCACTCCGATTCTACGAGTATATAAGAGGGATAATTTATAGGTAATTTAACATTTGTCGTAGTTTTATGTTGTTTGAAATCCACGGTTTTCCATTCCAGATCGAAAAGGAGTCTTGCTTTATTTCATCTTCAACCTTTTTGAACCGCTTAACTCTTGTTGCCGATTAAAGACAATGACTTCGGAAACGCTGGGGGACAAGAGCCAGTCATGGTAATTCAGAAATAATGAAATTCGGTCCCGGTGTGCGATGATTGCTTCAATAAAGAAGTGCGGGTAGCTGTTTTAACTAATTCAAGTGCTGAACCTTCAGCGTTAGACATTAAATACGTGAATTTCTCAATATCGGCCAACTGTGAATGATGTATCGAGGCATCATAAAGTGACTTGAAGGCCGTAAACTCGTCGATTTTACCACTAAACATGATTAAATTTATCTGAGGCAATTTCGGCTTCATTGGAGAACAAGCTACACTCGTAGTTTGGATTGAGTAATTGAGCGAAGGAATTGGAGGTACAATATATTTCTTAGAGGCAGCTTTAATCGAATAATAGAGATCTTCAAACGATTCAGCGATTTGATCTATTTCCGTTTTACACGAAGGATCTTCTAGCTCAATATCCGCCAAATTATCGAAAATTGCGTTCAATTCAGTAAGCTGTTCATCTAATGATTCTGCTCGAACTAAGAATACATCGAGATTAGAAGGGAGTTTGGCAATCATATCGTAGGTAATTTGAATTCGCCTAAAAACTCGGTTCTTCTTATCTGTATATTTCTTAAAACGTGTAGGGTAATCGGCGTCGACTGACATGATGATTCTTCAAATGTTTCAGACAATTCTGGTAGGTGATCACCACAACTTTGCTCGAGTGAAGGAAACAAAAGATTATACCTGGGACCGATGGAAATGTGCGGACACGAGCGCTTTCCTTTTGTTTTGGAATAGGTAGGTAGGTTATTGAATGACAGGCACACAGATGGGCGAGGAGCGATGGAGAGGCTATTTAGGTAAACAATAATCAAGGTATTGCGGAGGAAAGAGGAGATAAGGTGAGATCACTTATCCAAACTAACGGAGCTTCTAATTTTATCTTAGAAGAACCAGGAACTTGAACAATCCTGTTACAGTTTCCTCACAAGAACCTATTGATTCTAGGTAGGTACCTATTCAATTAAACAACGTGGAAAGGTACATTAATTGTAATTTTGTGGACTGCTTCATTAGGTGATTCATTAATTGATGCGGTTCGCAAGGACCATTTTTTGGTGCTTATGTATGATACTAAAAGGCAAACCTAGTAAACAATTAGGTATTTAGCAATGGTGCAAAACAGTGGAGTGGCGAAATGTAACAGACTTGTTGACTAACCTGGTTAACAAGAGGGGTCTGAGAGGCTCCAGCTGGAGGGCAAACATCTGCATTCGTTGGCCAATTTCGAACATTCAAATTTGGAGGATAAATAGGTGGGCCGCGCTCGAGAGTCTGACGAAGAGTGACAGGGAGGGGGGATGACGAGAGTAGTTTCCTCCTGCACTGTAGGAGGAAGGGAAGATAACAACAAGACTATCTTACGCCATCAAGTAAGAAATGCACCTTGATACCAAACAACCTTGTATACTAATTTTATCCCAGTAGTCTGCAAAAACTTCCGGATCCTACTTGTCGAGAAAGTGAAGGGCATACACGTTAGGAGAGATGCAGATCATTCGGAATTTCATTAGGTCAAAGAATTTAAAGAGCCTCAGAGAATCAACCAATGCCTATGAAAGCAGACGAAGTAAACATGTGATTGTAAACCTTAATAGCTCTGAAAACTGGAGGGAACTGGGAGAATCAACCAATGCCTATGAAGAGAGACGAAGTCAACATGTGATTGTAAACCTTAATAGCTCTGAAAACTGGAGGGAACTGGGAGAATCAACCAATGCCTATGAAGAGAGACGAAGTAATGTAAATTCTATTAGCTCAGAGAAGTGAAAGGGGCTGGGAGAATCAACCAATGCCTATGAAGAGAGACGAAGTCAACATGTGATTGTAAACCTTAATAGCTCTGAAACTGGAGGGAACTGGGAGAATCAACCAATGCCTATGAAGAGAGACGAAGTAAACATGTTAATATTAATCCTATTAACTTTGAGAAGTGAAAGTGGCTGGGATAATCAACCAATGCCGAATAAGACAGACGGAGTAAACATGACATTGTGATTGTAAACCCAAGTAGCTCTGAGGAGTGAAATGAACTGAGAGAATCAACCAATGCTAATCAAGGCAGACTAAGTGAAAAGGGCTCAAACATTGGTGAAATAGAAATTCTTGTGCACAATAACATCACAACGAACTGGGGATGTGTGACCAAGTAGGATGTGCAGTGACATCAGGAGTTGTGGAAACTGTAGAGGTGGTTTTTCAACTTTGGTCTTTTCGATGGGTGTAAATTAGGAAATGATGCAGCCTGGTTTTTATTAATTCGTTTATTCATTCATTAATTATTTGAAGATGTTCTACAACCAGCTATGATTAGATTTCAAATGTAACTACACTCTTGCTATTTACTAAACTGACGTCTGATGAGTTCTGGGCCTCGGTGGTGGAGAGGTTTGTACGACCTCCTTTTTGCAACCGAATGTTTTTACGAAAGTCCTTCGAAATGGCGACCAGCTAATAAAGTACGTTATGAAATTTACAGACGAATTCAATGAGTTGAGAAGCTCTCTGAATTGGTAAAATAGATACAATTGGCCGAGACTATCGAAAGGAAGCCTTAGACTTGGGGATAAGGAGGATATTCCCGCAAGGCCATTGTAGGAAGTAAACACTAGAAACTCAAGGACTACGTAAATGATCATCCTGGTTAATTTATTTTCATTTTTCTGGGCTTCTGTCATCGTAAGCCGCTCCTTGTTCACTTTTCTCAGCTGCAAAAAATAACAAATGAGTTACACAATTTCCAAATATGAACTAACATTTTCTTGAAGATCAATCATATTTGGGGAAAGCGTTACATTCATGTGGCAATCGATCTGTCAAGTTTGGTGAGCAGCATTGCTTCCTCCCTTAGAGAATTAGTTGTCTGTGACAAGGATTTCACGACAGACACGGAACCAAAATTGTTCAGGAACGTAAAACGCGAGTGGAAATTTTGATTTTGGAGAACTTTTTTTCTCAACCCTGAAAAGTTAAAACAAATCTTTCGCTACTCGGAAGCAATAATAATAAAGATTTTAATTTTTTTTTTAAGTGGAGTCTTTATTTATTAGGTGACTCTTGTTTGTACTTTTGTACTAACCTATTATCACACGTACTATGTACATCTTATACCTTCAGTGAAGAAACTCTGTTGAACAAATGTGACGAAGTACAAGGTGATTCCATTAGAATTGAGGGAGAGAAAACACGGAAATAAGGCAAACTTGGCATTGAACCGCTGAGAGGAGGGACCTATGATGGTTGATGTTCTGAAGGGCCATATCTGTTTTGTGTTTATTGATTGATATAAAGGAAATATTCGTATGTAGGAGATCAAGAAACTCATTTCTTACCTTGATGTATGTGATGGCATTCAGTGTGACGATGCAAGTGAAAGGAACAAGATATTTTAAGACAATTGCCATCCAAACGAGCATCACCTTCCTGTATATAGAGTTGAGCCACAGCTTAGCTTTTACTTCCTTGTACAAAATGAATTCTTCTCCATTCAAAATTACTCTGTTCAATCTTATCACCCTATGTTCCCATAACTTGCCTAAGTTGCATAGAATAGAGAAGATTATGACAGCTAACACAAATTTACAAGTTCGGGTGTACGAGCACCATTCTTCGAACCGAAATGGGTGGAAAATACAGACGGAACGTTCCACAGTCAACAGCAACGTCAGGTACATCGAAGCAGTCGCGGCCATGAAGTATACGGCTCTGATCACCACTGTCGACCATACTGTGTAATAATTCAATGTGAACTTGAGCTCGATATAATCCAACTTCAGATTTCCTTTGTAATGGCCCAGGAATCTGTATGCTTTCGGCAAGTCGATCCACACACCGCACAAAATGACCAACGTATCAGAAACGGCCAGAACAAGCAAAATTACAGACGATGGTGACTTGAGATGAGGTCTGCTCCACACCATTAAGGAGAACGTATTCCCCACGAGACCGAGTAAACCCACCGATATCCTGATAAGAAGTGCTATCAAGCCATATAGGAGGTACACGTCTCCTTTCAAGTTTCGGTCTTGCACAAAATACTGCATTCCTCCTTCACTTCTTCTCTGTAATCGCAGCGGCAAAAAAGATGTATTTTTTACATGTGATTCGAGCTCATCATCATATTGATGGTAAGATGTCTCTCCGTGAGATTTATCAAGCAAAACATTCATCATACTCGTCATAATTATTTCCCACGCATTTCCGGTCGCATTTCCCGAACCGTATCCATTAAAATGTGTGCTCTCCGTATTGTTCAACATCATGTCGTACCGTTCAGTGTTCTTCACAAATGAAAATAGCAGTGAGTATTTATCGTTAGATACTCAACAATAATCAAAGGGGGTCGACTCCCAACAACTACCACCTCAACCACATCCGGTTCCGGTGTTTTCTTCTTATATCTGCAAAAAAAAAACAACGTCAAGTGAGAATATAATGAATCATTGTGAGATTTTAATCGAATTTTATTCACAAAATTTGAAATTGACAGGAATTGATCTGCAGAATGTCTATTATTTTGGTTAATTATTTTCAATGATGAACCTATAGAACAGACCAAAGAAAAGTAATTTTAACACACCCTCAAAATTGGTTGCTTTACGTTTCAAGGTACGTAGAATCCAAAAATCGAATACGAATTGTAACGTCCATCCGCCGTACGGGGCACTTTCATCGGCTTCCATGGACCGATTTTGATGAAAATTGGTATACCGGCTCCATTTGGGGTCTTGTTGTGCCCCGAAGCTTTTGATTAATGTCATTCCTTTTAAGGGTTGATATTTTGAAAATCCCTTGGTTCGAGAAATGTTTATATTAAGGGGGTCTCAGTCGGTCGCCGTTTGTCAGTATTTCGGGAAATCAAAATGGCAAAAACATAAAAGTTTTACCTAAATTTGAAATTTCAAATGATTTAAGAAATTCATTGGGGCACGGCCCTAGGTAATTGAAAAACTGAAGTATTGCCGCCGGAATCATCAAAATCGAACAATAATTGCCAGAGAAAAATAGGGAAAACCGTTAATTCAGTTATGTTTTTCCTATAAAATGTAGCTAAACTTGAAATTTTCAAGGATTTTGGAAACCCATTAGTGCAAGGGCCTTGGGAATTGAAAAACCTTTGCAGCTGGAATCATCTGAATATAATAATTGTCATAATCAAAATACAATAATTGTCAGAGAAATATGGGGAAAACATGGGTAAAACCGTTTATTCAGTAATTTTTCCTACTGTTCTCAGTCAATTATTGGTCGATTCTGATGATTCTGGCGGCAATATTTCATTTTTTTTAAATTTCTTAGGGCCGTGAACTAATGAATTTCTTAAATTCTTTAAAATTTGAAATTTAGGTACAACTTTTTATGTTTTAGCACCTTCGATTTCTCGAAATACTAACCTGCAACGAGGAACAAACAGCGATCGACTGAGTCCCCTTTAAAGTACTGTTTTTTCATCAATTTAAAATGGTATCGAACATTTAGAATCGAATGAGACCAACCAGAGCTCTGTAGGACCAACCGTTCACTCCCCATGAGTACTTAGCGGCTGAACTAATGATAAATCAGAATCACGAGTGAATCGCAAAATAGGCCCAATCACCGTTAAACTTTTTGCCGACCAAAATGCGATCGTTGTTCGTCTCTTCGAGTTGTAGTCAGTTTTGCATCCTTTGCAACCATTAATCAAATTTCCTTATTAAGGCACCCGCAATTCCGTTTCTCCGAGTGTGAAACGTTATTAATTCCAAAAAACTTAATTGTGAAGATTGCCAAGGGGGTGTGGCACATAGCTTTCTCGTATCAAAGAGCCGATTGTATAGATGATTCGATGCATAGTAGGTAGTTCATCTGAAAACATCAATCTCTGAATAACTTGAACAAACCTCATATGGGACTCTACACATCAACCAGCACAATCTTTGAAAATGTCATCGAAATCGGACGAGAATTGTAGAAGTAATGGCTGTGGCAAGTATTTCACGTTTGCGCATGCGCAGCGGCTACTATCAGTCCGGGAGCAGTGATTTTCATAGGAGACCATTTACACGCCAACCCGCACAATCTCTGATAAAAAATGTAGAAGTTATAGCTCTGGCAAGAAATTCATGACAGACAGACAGACACGGAACCAAAATTGTTCAGAAAGGTCTGAAACGCCAAACGCGAGTGGATATTTTGATTTTGAAGAACTTTTTTTTTTCAACCTTGAAAAGTGAAAACAAAGCTCCCGCTACCTTGGTAGACTGAGAAGCTATTACAAAAATTCTGCAAAACAATTCCCGTTAATTTCATAATTACTATTATTAATTGACTAAAAATTCGATAAAAAAACGAAACTTATTTCGTCTGCACTATTTGAGATATGCTCCGTTACTGCATAAAGTGGGAAAAGTTCAGTATTAGAGCAGTAGATAGTAGCTCTAGGAGCAAGAACTAAGCTATCCAATAATGGTTACGCTGTGCCAGACTTACCACAATCTTCTTCTTCCCTCGCTGACTGGTCAAGAACTCTAATTCGATTTGAACTACCTCGCAATAGAACTTGTTATTGCAGGAACTCGTCTCGTTCGGAGGAAGCATAGCGCTGATAATGGAATGAATCGTTACCTCCTTGTACTAAAAAATAATTTTGAAAAATAACGGATCTTCAAATCGTATTTTTTGTTTTTCTGGATTGTGATATACACTTGTGATGAGCTCATCTCCCTAGTCAGATGAAAAATAAGTGAGATAAGTGATGTTTTTCACAAATCTTACGTTTTAACCCTACCTGGACCATAATGTCACTAGTGTCACCGAAAACATCTTAAGAAATTCGCAGATGTCTCGAGGTGTTACCAGATTAACTAGATTTAAATCGCAATTTGAAAACTATTGGACAAAGCTGAATTTTTTGTAAATTATTAAAAATAAAAAACGTCTGCCAAGTGGGTGTGGCACATAGCTTCCTAGTATTCATAACCCGATTGTATAGATAATCCGATGCATAGTAGTTAATCTCAGAACATCAGTCTCCAAGTACCTTCCACTACCCTCTTAGGGAACCATCTACACCCTAATCTGAACAATCCTGAGAAACGTCGTCAAAATAGGATGAAAAATGTAAGAGTTATGGCTGTAACAAGGATTTCACGTTTGCGCATGCGCAGACACCACTATTGGTCTGGGGGAAATGATTTTCATATGGGACCATCTACACGCCAATCTGAGCAATCATAGAAAATTTCATCAAATTCGGATGAAACATGTAAGTGTTATGGATGTTACAGGGTTTTTACGTATGCGCAGAGGCTACAGTCAATTTTAAGGCCTTAATTTTGATTGGAGACCACCTACAACTTAATCCACATAATCCCTGAGAATGTCATCAAAATCGGATTGAAAATGTGGAAGTTATGGATGTTACAAGGAATTCACGTTTGCGCATGCGCAGCGGCTACTATCAGTCCGAGGGTGATGATTTTCATAGGGGACTACCTACACGCCAACCCGCAGAATCCCTGAAAATTTCATCGAAATCGGACAATGAATTCGTATAGTTACGCCGGTTACGAGGACTTCATGACAGACACAAAGACACGGAACCAAAACTGTTCAGAAAGGTCCAAAACGTAAAACGCGAGTGGAAATTTCAATTTTGGAGAACTATTTTTTAAACCTTGAAAAGTGAAAACAAAGCTTCCGCTACGTTGGTGGACTTGGAAGCAATAATAAACCGTTGTGTAATAATTCGCAGCGTTTTAGGGAAATAGTGCGGTATATTTATTCATTTCCAACTTACGACGGGTTTCTCATGAAAATCCATGTGCTGATATATTATGATCTTCTAGAATATATCAGCCCTGTTGTAAACCATATTGATAATTAATGTTACCAAAAACAATAAGCTCATATTGGGAACTCAGATAAGTCCACTGTGAGGAGGTTTTTTTCCAGCAGGCAAGTGAAAAATCTTCAAGATCCATAGGTGGTGTTGGATTTCGTAACATACCTGGAAGGGTTCGCGTCTTCAGGTTATGTGGGATTCAAACCCACTAAAAAAACTCCTTCTTTTCTCTCACATTGGAACTCAGCCCGGAACCGTTTAACACATTACTTCGGGCTGAGTCCTGGGGCGTTTAATCAGTTCTGGGTGAGAGGGCGGTCCAGATGCTCCCTCCTCTCTCTGCTCTCCTCAGGATGCTTTCTGTGTACTCTGCCACAGCAGTCCAGCTTCTTTCACCTTCCAGCATCCTGCTAGTAACAGCCTCTGGTGTTGAACTCTGGGGAGCTAACTCCAGGTCTGACGTCAGATGGTTTCTTTCAGATGCTCATTTGAAGAAGGTGTGGAGCACATCATCGTCATCTTTGTTCTGGCAGTGTCAACATGTTGGGTCAGATAACTTCCCAATGTATTGCAAATAGACATAGAAAAGTCCATTTCCATGTACAGTAACTGTCACTTCACCCAAATTTCCATGAACATAGATACTTAAAATTACAGCGAAATACTAAGTACCACACATAAAAAAAAATAAAAAATTAATATAACAAAAATCCAAAATTAATGACCGGCTGACGATTTCAAAGCATCTTTATCTTCACAGCGAGGAAGTAAAACAGCAACGTAATTGTTAACAAACTGTCAATTATTTTTACGTTTGTCTATACAAAACCCAATCGCCATGGTATTGAGGGTTATGTATATCAATAAGTTAATTCTGTTTTATGTATATGGGTCATTTTCCTAGAAAGGGACAATCGGTATCCCAATATTTCAGAAAATTTAAAGTTCGACTCAAGTTCTGCCAAAAATCAGGGATTAACCTCACACCGTACTGATTGCATTTCGACGAAAGAACACACAGTGGGGCGCTCAATCAATTAATTAAAATTTAAAAGAAGAAAACCTATCGAAAGAAACCTATTGGCGTGGTTTCCGCGTAAAGGAGAATACTCGGAACCCCATCTCCATGAGGAGCGAGAACTAGGAGTTATTCCAAAAATTGAACCAGGGCGGGACGCAGGTGTAGAAAAGGGTTAAACCAACGTGGAACACGGTTTTTCTCATAGCAACCTAGAAACCTCCGAAAGTAACCAAGTAATCTCAATTTATCGGTTTTTCGAGCCAAAACTTGGTACCAGGGGATTTTTACGGTTGCTGAATACAGTTTTGAGGTCGAAAAATGTAAAGTTTTAAATCGCAACGAAAAATTCAAATTAAATTGTTGACAACTTGAAAAAAGTCTTTTTTTTGTCTTTTGAAAAAGGCAGATGAAAGACACAAGTTCCTGGATGGCACTTAGGTTTTTCAGCTTTTCCCGCATTCTGGTGCTGTTCTGCTTAAGTGTAACCATATCGCTGGAACCAGCTCGGTAGAAACAAGAACTAGAGACCAAAAAGAAAAAATGATTTCGATTTCTTGCCGTTTCACAGAGGTCAGATGAAAGACAGACGGTGACTGTGACACCACGTTTTTGCAACTGAAACCACCTGTGCACGCCTCCACATAGAAGAAATACGATTCACGCCAAAGTAGAACAAAGTTGATAGTTTATGGAGAATCATAAATGGAGTTAATCATAAATGGAGATAATCATAAATTGAGTTAATCATAAATTGAGTTAATCATAAATTGAGTTAATCATAAATTGAGTTAATCATAAATGGAGTTAATCATAAATTGAGTTAATCATAAATGGGCATTCGGAATCTTCTCTGGACAACGATTGGCCCTTTCTGGGAAAATGGCCCATATGTATACCAAGTATTTGTCTGAGATATTTTTTGTTTGACAACTATTATGAACTTGCGAGACCGCAACTCATGTGAATCAAGCCAAAGCCACTTGGCGTGCCGTCATCCCATTATGATAGATATAATTTAGGTATCTAATAATAATACTTCTCAAAATCATACATACAATTTTCCATACGACCTTCGCTATTATAAGGCCGACTAAGGGACAATCTTTACGAAGTGCTGAAACCGTGTTGTTATGATGGCATGTCGGCGTATGAAGGCGATCGGCTTCACGTCGGCTTGTCGGTTTAATTGATCTCTACTCAACGAAGACAAAGGATGGGACAGCACTCGATGCCCGGCGCGTTTTACCGCCGACCGTGTGCAAGAGTGCTTTAGGACTTCAGCTCGGCTACGTACCTTGGCGCGATTGCTCGCTCACCGAAGGGGGTAGCACATATACCTAGGCCTAGTTGGGGGCAGACAACTCCAGGTGAAATGGGAGCAGAAGCCGGCGGGATGAGCTTCATCGCATACCGAGACCTCTGAGGAACTGTGGGCGAGGTAGAGCGAGAAATAATCAAGTCGAGTTTTCGAAGACGAATGCATGAAGGGGAAGCCCTGAGTCCTCCTTTTATATTGGTTAAAGAAGGTAAGGGGAGAGTGGAAAAGGTGACGTCAAGTGATGTCACTATTCCCCGTACCTCACCTTACCTACCTGGCATGATGAGTCACTCGGGGTTTCCCTTGTCCTTTATTGTGGAACTAACATAGCTAATAGTATGAGTCATTACACGTGTAGTTTCCCCATTCTCGTTCAAAACGGTATCCAGAAAATATCGAATACTTGCATGACAAACTATAAACTCCATACAATGTTTAGCCCGTCCATACACCTGTTGAATGTTTATGTTTGAAAGATCGCCTAACTTCGTTGGAAGCTCAAGGAGAGGAAAAAACGTGATGAACGAGATTCGGGGAGAAACTGTGGTTCGAGGGTGGAAAGGAATCTTCCGCAGATGGTATCAGAATTCAAGATGAAGAACCTCATAATTAACTTTCTCATTTTTCTTGACTTTCCCCTCCGTTTCTCTCGTCTCGTCATGAATTCAAGTCAAGAAGAACCGGATTACCATAGGCCTAAATATTTAACACGTTCACGGAATCCGTAATAGTCCCCGAGAGGAATGTCTCTCTCCGCACTTCCCAAGTGTAATTATAAGATCCTAGATGATTAAAATTTTGATAGCCCGGTTGGGGGGCCAAGGTCCTCGCCATGCAGTGTGATTCAGTGGTTGGGTCGACTTGACGGTGAATTCCAGGGCAGAGGGTAATATCTCGACGGAATATTTGAGAAAGCAGAATTATAACATGAAGACACAAATACGAGTATAATGTTGAGTAGGTTCAAATTTCCCACAAAGTTTATGACGTTAAAATATTCTTGGAATGTGTACAAATAACACAAATACACATTTATGGTGATAAGAAGGATTTAATTGTACAAAAATTCGCTAATAGTTGGGGAGGAAGCAGGAGGCAGGTAAACAGAAGGAAAAACAAGAGAGATCGAGTTGTCTGACCGTCTCCAGGTCTGGTGAAAGAAAGGAAGGTTTCATCCCTTCACGATTGCATTCTCTCAAATAATTATCAAATCCGTGATACAACTCAAAGTAAATCACAAGTTAAAGTAATCATTCTGGCATACACAAGAAAAAAACGTCTGCCAAGTCGGTGTGACAAACAGCTCCCTCAAAATTGGATGGAAAAGTGAAACATATGGCAGTTGAAAGGAAATACACGTTAGCGCATGCGCATTGGCTGCTATCAACTTGGGGGTCGTGATTTTAATTTCCTTCTGCACTCCAATCCGTACAATTCCAGACAATTTCATCAAAACTAGGTGGAAAATGTAGAAGTTATGGCCGTTACTAGGAAATACACGTTTGTGCATGCGCAGCAGCTACTATAGGGTGATGATTTTCATGGGGACCATCAATTCGCCAACCCGCTCAATACCTGAAAATGTATTCGAAATCGGATGAGAAATGTACAAATGTACAAATGTTTTTTTTTTTTTTGTAGGAGTTGTGGCAAGGAATTCATATCAGACAGACAGACACGAAACCAAGATTGTTCAGGAAGGTCTGAAACGTAGAACAAGAGTGGAAATTTTGATTTAAGGGAACATTTTTTTTCAACCTTGAAAAGTTAAAACAAATCTTTCGCTACCTCGGTAGACTCAGAAGCAAAATTTTTGATATCTTACGTAATATACTATTATTTTGATTTACAGATATTTCTTTCATTGAGCTTGTTTTGGAATCTTTGATAATACTGTTACAACACGAGAAAATCACAAAGCAATTAAATTGTTACCACCAGGTTTACAACTAAACTGTTTAATAATGTACATCATAGTATATGATTATATTATATGATTTATATGTAAAAGGGAGCACGTTCTAATGACATGCCATAGATAAGCAAGAATAAAAATATGAAATTAATAGTATTACAATGTCTGAACTTTTGGCTCTGACAAAGAACATTACTTTTTCAAAATCCGGTGCAATTAAATTCATACAATTTATCCAAACTGTATTCCTAGTCTTTATAATCTAATTACATAAAACCCCAACCGTACGTGCGTACGTACGTACGTATGTCGTACGAACGTGGGGGTCCCGGGTTCGATTCCACGCCGCGACATCAAATTTTTTTTTACATATCTACAATTTTTTTGCCTGCTTCTAGCAGGCTTTTCAGCTAGTTATTAATAATGTAGATAATGGTAATGTAGGTTTCTCACATTACCTACAAGAATACAGAATTTTGGCTGCTACAAGACCGTTTTTTAAATTTAAATCATCAACCCCACCCCAACCATATATGTAAATAGAGCGTTAAATAAAAACTCAACCACAACTCATTTACGTAAATAGCAAAGGATTGTCCTTTTTTAAATTTATATTTGTTTATATTACGATTTGATATTAAAAGTTTTGTACTTTGATTTGATTTTTTTTTAATTCTTGGACGCATTTATACTTGTATGAAGTTTAGGGACAAAGATTATTATAATTATAACCAAAGCAACCATAGATGACGATATGAGTTGAAAAAAGAAAAAAATTGCATGATATAATCATTATTTCACGCCATTGGGAAGTTAAATGGGACATGACTACCAGCTTCGATCAGACGATCTAATTTAAGATCCGGTAAAATGCCGTTCACGGGCATGAAAAAAAGGCCGGAGTTTCCCATTGAATGAAAACTAATTCGTATTCCACCTTCGACTCCTCTCTGTTCCTATTTCTTCGGCCTTTTCCGGAATTCTTCGCCATCTTGACGAAGGAATACCTACTGCAGGTTAAGCTTAAGCATTCAATTTGCACGTTTACCTCTCCCCCTTCCCGTCTCTCAAGAGTCGTCTCCTAATGTAACTCGTCCCCCGAAAGCCCTTTTAATATTCTCGGATTTTCTTCCATTCGTCGTTCCCACTTGTACAGGGCACCCTCTTAGAACTCGCGCTTATCAGTTCTCCTTTCGAAATTTATTTCTCTGAATTTGTGAAGAAAATTAAAGGCAAAACGTGTACTTTTTTCCCTCAATTCCTCTCGAACTTTCTTTTTCTAGTAGGTGTACATTTTTTCCTCTTTTTTTCCATTTGACAGTTCAGAGTAATATCGGGAGTGCCGCCATTTACGAGATGAGTTATAAAAAAAAAAAAAGTTGACTGCGAAATGGTAGAATAAATTTGAAAGTGAACATGGAAGGGTATGCTAGAGCAGCGACGAGAAACTGTTTTTAACTGGTGATGAGCCCAAAGTATCATCTGTACATCAATTTTGAAGAGACCTTCGAAGTGCAAATTGTTTCAACCGTGAAATGATGTTTAGTTAAAAATCACTATATGGATGCAGTGTAGGGGGGATTCAGGTGAATGGTGTTCTCACCATCAATCACCAGTACAACATATTAGGACCACACCATAACGAAGTACACCCATTGTGCTTCTGTCACTGCTGGATAGAGTAGATCAAACGAGCCACCTAAGAAGTCTTATGTGGAGCAAATTGGATACATTCTTGATGTCGTAGGTGTGAACCTCAAAGATATAAGGCTTCAGTGGAATCAAACTGTCCAATATCCTCTGGACAGGTCATGAACCCATTCTAAATGGGATACCACAGGGATGCACATTATCGCCCTTTCAGTTTAACATGAATGCTGAAACGTCACTAGAGAAGCACTGTCGGTCTTAACTCGAGGTGAATTGGGTAAAACTCTGGTTTCAGGTGAACCATAGTGGACCAGAATTTTCCAGCATTTTCGAATGAATATACTCGTATTATGCAAATGCATGAAATACAAAGTAATTGGAGTCACTTACTTACTGTAATGGTCCCACAGCTGGAAAAGGCAGCTCGTTTCGAAAACCTGGGTCAAGTGTTGGAGAACTGATCGTTAATTGCTAAGCTGAGGTCTCAATCTTTCGTTGAGATGACGTAACAGAATTTTTATCTGTAACATGAAAAGTTTGTTTTCTCCTGGTACTTGACTTTGAAACATGATCTAGGTGGGGTCTTAGTCGCAAAAGCCAACAGATTCACTGGTGGTTTGCTTTGTACATTATATACTTACTACAGATGGGTAAACTATTAATGAAACTGCTAGCTACCATCATGAGCCTTAAGATAGGTAGCTTTCATTCGATTTGTTCCAGCTATCAAAGAAACACCAATTTGGTGAGATTTGGTTTTTTTGGTGACCTCTATTAAGATCTTATTGTCTGCAAGAAAATATGGGTTTTCATTTGAATAATATTCAAATATTATATGAGACCAGGGTGGAGTGAGACCGCCATCCAAGCCCAGAGCCATCACCAGTCAGGCAGGTACTTCAATATTCGCCTCAATGAGATGATACGTGACTGAGACGTTGAGGAATCAGCCTTCCAGAAGAATAGCTGGCGAAGTGAACTGGTGACTGGTACAAGAAGACGTGAGGTTAAGATACCCACAGAGGCTAAGAATAATGCTCTCGAGGAAGGCGCTGAGAATTCAAAGGTTACATAGCAAAACCGAGCAAATAAATCAATCTAAGACTATATTTTGACATGATCGCATCTATTGCTATGATAAAATTCATAACATACCCTCTCCTTTCATACTTATCTCGAGCACGTTAATTCTCTCCATCAGTATATCTTATTGGTAACTTTTTGCTCGTTAAACATTTCGTACATAAAATTTAACATTTTATCAGCTGAGTTTCCACTCACAGCGCTTGCATAAGGCTTATACCTTTGGGAGGACTATTATTTTGGTTTTGTTGGGTTTCGAAATTTTTTGAGTAACAGCTGACGTTACTCGTTGGTTTTGCCATGATTAATTTGTTTCTTAGCCTCCTCTTTGATTCATCGCACTCTCGATAGTTCGCTGGGCGAGCGTATCCAGAGTTTATGCATTTATCTCGAGCTTCCTTGTGAGGTCAGCTAGTGGTATCATGCTTACCTGCACATTTTACACACCTTGTTTCTCTCATACAATGACCTTTGTTGTGGTTGAACCCTTGGCAGTTTTTGCACTAGAATGAGATTGGAGGTTTTTCTGAGTGGTTCGATTTTGATTTTGATATTCAGGATCGAGTCTACCAAGGTAGTAGAAACTTTGTTTTCAATTTTCAGGGTTGAAAAAAAAATGTTCTCCAAAATCGAAATTTACACTCGCGTTTCACCTTTCAGACCTTTTTGGACGATTTTGGTTCCGAGTCTGTCTGTCTGTGTGTCTGTGTTCGGGTTATGGATACGAGCTATGTGCCACACCCACTTGGCAGAATTTTTCGATTTCCTCACCATTTTCGAAGCTGAGGATGAACATTGGGAGGCTTCTTTTAACCAGAACCGAGCCTCCTTCTTCATCTAATTCTTTTGTTTTCTTGATTAAGTTTATTGCGTAAATTATTTAAAATAGTATAATTGTATTTTTCACAACGTTCGGAATAGATGAATTTTAGAATCATGGAGAGGTTATTCTGTGTTAAGGGGGTCTCAGTCGGTCGCCGTTCGTTTCTCGTTCCGGGTCAGTATTTCGCGAAATTGAAGAGGCAAAAAGAAAGGGGCCAGAGAAATATGAGAAAACCCAAACTGAGTAAACGGTTTTCCCATATTTCCCTGCCAATTATTGTTCGATTTTGATGATTCCAGCGGTAATCTTTCAATTTTTAAATTTCCAAGGCCCATTCACTGATGAATTTCTAAAATCCTTCAAAATTTCAAATTTAGGTACAATTGCTTCCGAGTCTACCAAGGTAGCGGAAGCTTTGTTTTCACTTTTCAAGGTCGAAAAAAAAAAGTTCTCCAAAATCGAAATTTTCACTCGCGTTTTGCGTTTTAGACCTTCTTGAACAATTTTGGTTCCGTGTCTGTGTGTCTGTGTGTCTGTCTGTCTTTCTGTCTATCTGTCATGAACTCCTTGTAACGCGCATAACTATACGAAGTTATTGTCCGATTTCAATGAAATTTTCAGGGATTGTGCGGGTTGGTGTGTAGACGGTCCCCTATGAAAATCATCATCCCCGGACTGATAGAAGCGACTGCGCATGCGCAAACATGAATTCCTTGTAACGGCCATAACTTCTACATTTTCAATCCGATTTCAATGAAAATTTCAGAGATAATACAGATCAGTATTTAGATGATCCCCTATGAAAATCATCATCCCCGGACTGATAGAAGCGACTGCGCATGCGCAAACGTGAATTTCCTTGTAACAGCCATAACTTCTACATTTTCCATCCGATTTCAATGAAATTTTCAGGGATTATGCGGATTAGATTGTAAATGGTCCCCTATGAAAATCATCACCCCCGGACTGATAGTAGCCGATGCGCATGCGCGAACGTAAAATCCTTGTAACAGCCGTGCGTACGTCACAATCTCAAATTCTACACTGTCTATCGTCAGGCGCCCGTAGCACATGTGCAGCGAGTAAAACTACAATCCAAGGGGTATCGGGTGTACGACTCCCAGCCGTACCTAGAAATTTTTTGATTTTTTGAGTAGTGACTCACTTAGGTACATTTTTCATCCGAATTTGATGAAATTTTCTAGGATTATCCAGAGTAGCGTGTAGATGGTCCCCTATGAGGGTAGTGGAAGGTACTTAGAGATTGGTGTTCTGAGTTAACTACTACCTATGCATCGGATCATCTATATAATCGGGTCATGGATACGAGGAAGCTATGTGCCACACCCACTTGGCAGATGTTTTTTAAGTTTTTGCCTCTTCAAGTTCGCGAAATACTGACCCAAAATGAGAAACGAACGGCGACCGACTGAGACCCTCTTACATTTTTACCTTTATCATTATTTATTAAATAGCTTTTTGCGTATACGAGTACATGAACAAAGAGTGTTACTGATCTTGAATAGTTGAGCCTTACACATAATAATTTACCCTAGTAAATAATAATAATTGTAGCTGCAGAAAGAGACTTTTAGAGATCGGTATTGAAATACGAATGGCGTACTATTCTCCTGATTAAGAATTAGTGTACCACGGTATGCACCATGGTTTTATTACTAGTGAGACGGAAAGAGACATGGCGTTCCTAGGAGCATCCAAGCTGTGGAAATTAACGATAAATTACTCACCATAAAACACAAGAACCCACTTAAACTGGAAGCAGTTGGAAACAAAAGCACGCCACTGCGTCAGTAGGTCCCGTATTTTCTCCCCCCTCAATCTTTCCTCTTAAAGGCTGATTTCCCATGTCGTTCGTTTTCTCTTGTTAGGAAAAACAGAATGAAACTCCACTGACAATGAAAAACTATAGCCTCGCCAAAGGCTATCACAATATCGAGAGGAATGCACTAAGTCCTTTTTCTGTTCTTTTTCTTTTCATTCAAGCCTCCACATCCCTGATCTAGAACAA
Source organism: Apolygus lucorum (assembly GCA_009739505.2). Taxonomy (NCBI): domain Eukaryota; kingdom Metazoa; phylum Arthropoda; class Insecta; order Hemiptera; family Miridae; genus Apolygus; species Apolygus lucorum. Next base: position 32,134,839 of record CM019169.2, read on the forward strand.
ATATTAGATGAAATATACAGTTTTCTCTATTTTTTTCTAATCCTTCCATTATTTTCTCGTTTCCCGGTGGGGAGAAAAAACTCGGGATGAACATTTCCATTTGGGCTGTGAAATCCCTCTACTCCAGTATCAATCAGCCGTTAGGAACCATTTCTCCTACTACCTCTTTCTCTCTCGCTTTTCTCTTTTTATTTATTTTGGTACTTTTTTCTCACACAGTTTTTCCCTCACTCGACGACTAGTAGGGAGGTTTGAGCTTTTGATTGGATCCCTTCTCGGTATTCCATATTCATAACACTATGAATAAATTGAGGCAGTCTACCACCTACGGTTTCGACACAAACAAAATGTCGTGTATCGACTCGATTGGCGATCACTTCATAAGTGGTGGAGGTCTCGTGTCCTGCGATCCATGAGTCTTAAAACTGTCCAGTCTTTCATAGGAAACTTCGTAGATCAAAGAAAATCGAAACGTACTGATTTTGGTTTATTATTTTCAATAATAAGCCTATGGAATCGAGCAAGAAAAGAAAATTTTAACCCCCCTCAAAATTTGAAAAAAAAATTTAAAAAATCCACTGCAATGGACTTAGAACTATTAGGATGGAAAATTTTGATAAATGTTTTCTGACGTGTGTTTATTTGTCTATTTATAAATTTGATTAATTTGAAGAAGTTTTAGAGAAATGAAGGAGAAAAGGCTTTTTGTTACTTCAATTTCAATTTTTGTCAAAATTAAAGAAAACAATTTCTTGGAAAATGAACCTACTGCTTCGAATTAGGTGCCTTGGAACCTATTGTTGCCAGTGGTGATATTCATCAATAATTTGATCAATTAAAACATGGAGGCCGATTCGAACTCAGAACCCATCAGTGAGCCCTCTCTGACTGCTGGAGAAGTCGGTCGTTTGATGATGCTGGCATCTTCTTCAGGACTAAAGAAAAAAAACACTTTTTTGTGTTTTTCTTAATTAATGGGTTGATTGTATCATTTGAACGATTCACGCTATGTATCACATACAAGGTTGTTTACCCTATCATATAACTAACATTTCGATGTTCTTAACCATAGCTTTGAAGATTCCATTGAAAATTCGCTTATAACCTCATGCTGCATGATTGGAATTTTTTTTAATTGTATAGTTTTGCCTGGCACAATAGATCCGGCGTTTTTTACATTCCCGAGAGAATCTTACCATATTTTCGTTTAGTTTAGCATAAAAACCAGTTTTGCACAGGACAGGCAAACAAGAAGCAGAAACTCTCAGTAAACCCTGAAACGCAAAAAGTGAGTGAATATTTTGGAGGTCTTAGGTTTTTTGAGTTGCTAACGACTATGCTTATTAGTGACAATTTTTTTCAAATGATAACCATAACCAGACGTTTACCTACTCGTAATTAGAGTTGCAATGAACTGGTTTAGATGAACAAACAACACATGGATGACCTAATCGAAACGTGGCGAAATGTATAGTTCGACAACACAATTCTAACCTTCCCCACAACGGGATGAGAGGAAATGAGAGTCGGGAAAAGGAACGAGAAATAAATAACGTTTCCTACTCCGTGGAAGGTCTCCCTGCAAGAAATGGAGTTGTAGGGCAGATGAAGGTGGGACGGCAGTCAGGACCAGGGACTCGGCAAACTGCTGCCTCTAACAGGGGAAAAGGAAACTCTGGAAGTTATTGCATTTGCGTCTAACCCACCTGGCGTGTCATCTCGTGAATGTTTTTTTTTTTCTCCTTCATCCTCTTGGCTTTTTTCGGAGCGTCAATTTTTGATGGGCTTTCCGGAGGGATGGGAAGAGAGGCCAAATGAAAACGGCTGAAAACGTTTCAAGGGCCGACTTCCGCCTTTTGGGGCTCATTCTATGACTGATTCAATACGGAAACTCTTCACTTTAAGCGATGGATCTAGTTTGCGGGCGGTTTTAGCGGGGAGGGAAATGGACGATATCTCTCGAGGCTCCAAAACTTACTCACAGGTCCCAATGATGCAGCAAAATTAAATTTGGATGATTTCTCCAACGATTGGTTCAAATTCAAGTTAATTAAAAAAGTCCATTCATGGAGCATGAATTGATAAGCGAATTTTTAAAGAAATCATTCAATCAAAGGTATGGTTAAGAAAAGGATCAATGGTGTTGCAATTTCTTTTAGAAATTTTTTTTTTACACGACTCTTGGTTTTTTCGACTTTCAGTATACCATACCAACATACTGTATGCACTGTGAAAGAAGAAGAAGATGTTAGGAGAAGCGGGATTTGCTGTTAGCGTCTTCTTCTTCTAAGAAGACGTTAGGAGTCCATATTCATGTTCTACTCGTCTCCACAAACTCATAGAGTACCCACACGGCTATTGTTGGTTTTTTTCGATTTTCAGTATACCAAACCAACATACTGTATGCACTGGGTATGCTTTGAAGATGTTAGGAGTCCATATTCATGTTCTACTCGTCTCTACGATCTCATATAGTACCCATACGGTTACTGCATTTCTGAGTGCAACAAATATACGCACGTATTCATTTTTTATATATATATATATATATATATATATATATATATATATATATATATATATATATATATATATACATTTACTTTATAGATACATGTTGATCAATACACAAAATTGGCTCTACATGAGCATGTACATGAAAATATTCAGAAAGAACACAAATTACACGGTACAGAGCTATTTTGTGATATTTCGGAATAATTTCCTTTTTCAAACAAGAGATTAAACAATGAAAGTGAATTTTGGGTCTCCGATGGTGTGGGCGTTGCGACGTTGGCAATATTTAAAACAATATGGCTTTAAATATTTCATTCCTCTGGGTAGCATGTCATCTCTTAATATTCAACCTAGGAGAGTCATACGCCCCCAACACGTTGCTGTGAGTCTTTTCTGACTGGAGGAGAAGTCTTTTGGACCCATTTGGCTCATGTTTCTTCAAAAATTTTATGCCAAAACAATTATCGAAGGTTGAGTCATGAGAGATGGCATATCTGCTTACGGGTAACTCCATGTTCCGCGCAACCACTGAAGCCCTGTGGTTGTTTACCCTAAGGTTCAGTGGCGTTTCTGCCCACATAGAAGGCTGGACAGTTCTTACACACCAGCTCATAGATGCACATAGGGGCTTGGCAGTCTGCAAAGTGTTTACACCGGTATGTGTTGGGGTTGTTTGCTGAACTGAACCTGTCTTCTTCCAACACAGTACCACATACTTTGCATCGTGGTCTTCCACAAGGATGCAGCCCTTTGGAGACAGGTTGCGACTGAAGCAATTGGGTCCCAAAAAAAATTTTGGACCCAAAATTCACTTTCATTGTTTAATCTCTTGTTTGAAAAGGAAATTATTCCGAAATATCACAAATTAGCTCTGTACCGTGTAATTTAAATTCTTTCTAAATATTTCCATATATATAAGAACGTACATTTACTTTTTTCCGGACAATTTTCATTTTTGGAAAACGCATCGGTATCATAAATTTTGTGCTGAATCCGAATACACTATGATATGGCAGTACCATAATATAGTAATATATTATATTACTATGATTGTGAAGGTAATAACCACAAAAACATGGAAACCCCCGTTTTTTGGACTATTTTCGAAATTTGGACCACTTTAGGGTTGTCCAAAATTTTTGGCTAACGAACTCGTCCTTTTGTTTGTTGTTACGAACATTTTGGTGAAAACTAAAGGAAAAAAGTTTTCTTCTTCTGAATCGCTCTGATACGACTAGTTTCTTAGCAGAAGGGAGGCTTGTTTGAGGCATTTCTAGTAGAGATACGACTCTAAAACACCTAAAGTGGGTAGAAATCGACTCCCGAAACCTCCGGGTGCCAATCACTCAATTTGGTCGAATTTTCACGTTACGGCTTTCTGGCTTAGCACGGCAGTGTAATAGTGGGCTGTACTCCTCTACCCACCTTGGGCTGTACTATACTCCGAGTAAATAAATTAATTTGTATCTGATTTCCATTCCAGATGAACTAGAAAAGGAAAAGATATGCATGGACTTCCTGCAGCTGTCGGTGAAAGAAATGACTCTGATGCGCATCCAGAGGAGACCACCCGTGAGCTACGACGTCTGGGGGCAGCGAGAGGAACTTCTCCTAGGGGAACCAAGATCGAAGCTGACTCTGTTCTACGACCCGTTGGTCAGAGCCAACCAGGTACGGAACTTTCAAAACCAAAGAAGGTCTTTAGAATAAAGTAAGATGTCGGGGTGTGATCTACAATGTGGCTCAAAGGTCTAAACCTTGAGAAAAGTTCGAGTATAGCTGGTAATACAACTTTGGGGTCTTCAATTTTAGAACAAGGGTAGTTGGAATTTTTTTCGGACAGAAGAAATCCCCTTGAAAAAATTCTGTTTCATGCCCAGTTTTCTCAGCTTCTATTCATAGGTAAAGCGATTGAGTCTACCACATTTTCCAATGCGAAAGTCAGCAAGGAATGGAATTTCTTATAAGTCTGTTTTCATCATTCAAAGATTTAGCGAGGGATTGCAGACACACTTCCTCTATCAGAATATATCCTTATCAGACTTATGAGGTTTTCCAGGTAAATAAGCGATTTATTGTTGTTATTGATCAGTTCACAGGAAGATTTTCAAATTTAATAGCATGTTCACCCTCAAAATTCTACCAAACTTGATTCTTTGAACCATCTCTTACCTACTTGCTTAACAAAGTGAAGTTTTACATTGCGTTCGAAGACTGTTATGGAAAGAATTTTCCAATAGATACGCTTAAAGCCATTACAACAACTTCCCAACTTTCGTCGTTATCAAAAGTTTGGAGAACATCTTGGAAACAAAGGGCGTTAAATTTCAACTCTTAAGAGGATTCCGCGTTTTCCCAACAATTATACAATTGAAACAAAGAACAAACTTTATTTGAGAAGGAACGAACAAATTCTTCAACATTGAACGCTATAATTTGTAGTTCTTTTTCGGTGGTGCATAAACACCAGGAAACATTAATAATTATACTTCCTTAAAAGGCTCCTTGTTTTTTCGCGAGCTAATTGTTGAAACGATAACCCGCCCTTCTTCCACCGCAGCTGGAGGATGGAAAAGTTTACACAGATGACTTCTCTCATTAACCCGGCCTTTCTATATTCAACCCGCCCCACCGTAGCACATGTAGAAGGTATGGATTAAAGCTTTTAGACCTCCCGCCAACTTCCAAAATGACTCCCCATTCAAAGTTGTCCCTCCACGGTTTCGAGGGTAATCACCCAACTAGTTCCAAACTCTACGAGCCGTTTTATCATTCAAACGAGCATCATTGGGAAAGGTTTGCATTCGAAGTAGAATATTTCCTTCCCTAAAGAAGGTGATATTTAGGAGGGATTTTGTTGGGTGAAACATATAATTTGAGGTTGTCATTGACTTCAATATGAATTCCTGAGCTTTGAGTTCAATTTCGATTCAAGCATTGGTTATTCCATTTCCGTACATATTTGGGGAATGTCAAAGGAGTTGTCGTTAATACCACTATGAGTGAAGTAACTTCATTATGTATGTAGCTATCGGTCCCCACTAGTTGGCATTGCCAATAATTCAACCTCAATCCAATTTTCTATCATCTGTTCTCCATTGCTAAGTAGACCGTGTTATGCAACAACCATCTAAGTCGAATTTTGGTCAAATTGAGATAGCTTCAGATGTCTCTTCTCTGGAGGTATCTTTATAACCTCAAGTTGTTATTACTGAAAAATTTCAGCTCATGGCCCAAGCTCATCGACAATTTGTTATTTCATAACAGTTTCATCACTCACATCCCTGTTCCGCAATAACCATCTAACTCTGGGTGGGACTTACAAGCTAAGATTCCAGCTATGCAACAACCGTCTAAGTCGACTTGGATGGTAGTTTTCTCTGAGTCAGATTCTCTTTTAGATTTTCGCTAAAAGCGTCGGAGTCGTGATAGGTGACTGTTTCGTTGTTTGTCACAGTAATAATTCGCAGTAGGCATTTATCATCTATTGGCTGCTTATTTCATTTGTTTGATCTAGTGTACGATGTTTTGCAATAAACGCAAATCTCCCAGGAAGTGGGATGGGATTCAATTACTTTCATGCGTCGACGATCTAATTTTTTTAGATCGCAAAATCGGAGCACTAGAACGGCCGTAATTTTGCTTCACATTCTTCACTCGGTGGAGTTTAGTTTACACTAAAATATTTACTCTCAGGTCATAGTTTCCTGCCGAATGACTCAGATTTCGGAGATGTGGAGTGCTTATTAAAACACCGACTATACAGTCATACACTATACACTCTTGACGATTATGTTAATGTAATGAAGGCTTGCAGAAAGGAAAACAAATTTGTAGTAAACAAGATCGAGAAGAAAGACTTTTTGTCTGTCGTCATCGAAGGATAGGTACGGTTTAGAAGACATGGAAGAGCCGGAGGAGCAAAATGTTTCCTATCTGAGTTCCAGAAAGTTGTACGATTATGTTTCTTTCTTAAATTACAATTTTATGATTTTCAATAAAAAAAAATTAAAGAAATTATGATTTCATTAATTAGGCAATCATAATCTCCAGGCAAGAGGGGAAAGAAGAGCCTCTTTTGTAGCTTAAATGGTTATTGCATAAATGGACCACTCTATAAAATCAGTTATGCAATAACCAATTTATCAATGTTAAGGACTCAAAATTTCATTGGAGAGGATTTAATTTTGATTTTTCAAGGAAAACAGACCGTGCTGGTTCTATGCAAATAAAAAAAGTGCAGTAAAATAGCACTATGTAAAGGGGAGGCAGCATTTTAGGAAAATATGCGTTTCCCAAAATCAGCTTTTTTGGTTATTGCTTAACACGGTTCAAGTAGCAATGTACTTCATTATTTAAATGGTGTTCTGGTTCTGGAGTGTTTTTAGCTCATCTAGTTTTCTCTCATCCAATATTTGAATTTTCAAATTTAGTTAAGTATTGAACATGGCGCAGTGATTTGTTTAAATTTAGCACATTTTTAAGAAAAATGAAGTTACCGTAAAACCGTCAAACTTTACCCCAAGATTCACTTCAAAAACATTTCCAAATACAATTTCTCCCACTCAAAATGGGTTAAATTGATTTTTTTAATAAGTGAATTGATCTTCAGGGCTTCCTGAACATTTTGAGTGGTCGAGCTCATTGATCAGATAATTGTAACCCCCCTATTTAATTGTTTAAATGTTGGAGTGCAGTTACCTACGAGTGCGTCTATCTTTACTCCACTCAGAAAAACTCACGGTTATCGCCACAGAAACGGGCAGTGGTGCAATTGTTACTAGGCGGGATTGAATTCATTACCCCAGAAATACTTGATAATATCAAGTATTTATAATATTATTATAAAATGTATTCTGAAAAATTGAACTTTTTAGCTTGAAAAATACAAGTTATACCTTAGAAAAATATAAATTCTAATGATCATTTATTCATCATTTATTTCAACGAATTTGCTTGAAATGCAGTATTTCTGGTTAAGAGATCACAATTTCAGTCTTCCAGTATAGACAGACTTAGGTAATCGAGCAAAACTTTCTACAAGTAAAGAAATATTGAAGGACAATAAACGATAAACGAATGACTTAACAAAATCACAGAAAAAGTCTGTTTCACATTCGATAACTTTCAAATGAATCGCAATGGTAAATTTCAAAGTTAACCCACGAGTAAATAATATTGTAAATCACAACTTATGAGACCAAAGCACGTTTATGTTCATATCATTGTTGTAAAGTTTCGGTAGGGGCGCGTACCATGCTTTTTCTCATTTCTTATCCCCATCTCTTACTTCTGCAACATGAGATACACTAGAAACCTTACATTCAACACTGCGAAAATTATAAAACTCAAATATTTTTCGAGATTAAATAAGAAAAATATGAGTGAGGCTACCTTTATCCCAACCTTTATAGTGGAGTAAAGATACCCGGTTTTTGGAGTAAAGTTACCATCAAATTTTTGATAAACAAAGGCATTACTAAGAAAACACTTTTTTGGGAATTTGATTAGTGTATTTTGTTCAGAATAAGATATTGAAAGTGATATGATGAGGGCTGGCCTGGTAAATCCACTCCAAACACCCGATATGGTAGAAATTTTGGATGGAGCAAAAACAGCTGAACAGGAAATTATGATTGATAACAGCTGATAACATGGATAAAGGCGCCATCACAAGCCGCTTCGATTCTCTGGGATGAGGAGAATAACGAAAACACAATAGCTAACTTTTATCTAAGTTCTACCACGCTTACGACACAATTGAAGATTCTCACTTTTTGGGGTAAAGTTACCTCTGGTGGGGTAAATTTTGACGGTTTTACGGTATTCTAAAAGACTCAAAATTTTTAGAATGGACTTTTCCGACTTTTTTTAAAAAGTGAAGTCTGTCTGGAAAATTCCAGAACGATTTCTGAAGTTTTTTTTTCACAAAATTCATATGGATTTTTAAAAATGTAGGTATTTTAAAGATACATGTATTATACGATGGAGATGAGATACCACTCATGCTATTCTCCAGTATTTCCTTTTCTTCCAGTCGGTTGTCAGGATTATACATCACTGGCGTATAAAGTAACAACTGTATTTTAAAACATGTTGGCTCAAAACGGATTATAAATTCACTTTAGATAGTACAAGACCGCCGAAACTACCCTTTCAGGGAATCACCAGTTCGCTGGCTTACCCTAAGCCCGACTGGCTCCACTGAAGAAGTAACTAGAGAGATCATCCCCCCTCATCTTCCAGGGTGCAACGCATGGAGCCCTATACTATCAGTTGCTGGTACTTTATCTGGATTTTACCGTGGGGGCGGCCACATGTATACTATCTATGTATATAATTATTACATTTTGTCACTTCAGACGATAACTTAAGTCAGTCTCGCAAAAATTTCAAGTTTTTGCAAAAATGTTCATGATAACGATTTTTTAGAGTTTTTTGTAGGCATTACCATCATAATCATAGTTGTTATACTATGGTATATTCGAATTCAGTACAAAATTTCAAATAATTAATTCTAATTGTTAGTTACTGATGATGACCTAGCCGTCGAAATCAATTTAACTTGTAACTCATCATTTTCGTGCTAATAGACAACGTTCTACTCAACTCCGTTTTTATTAGAAGTAACAAACGTTAACAATAAACCGCATAAGCACACCTCTCGTGACAGATTCATAATATGTTCATGTTCTTTTCTCTCCAGCGGAAATGAAATCTTCCACTCAATTCTTCAAACATTTACATTACAGGAATGAAAAAAAAGCGTAATCCCGTGCTTCAAGTCTAATGGAATCGGTAACTCCCTTGCCGAACCCTCGACAGAAGGTCCGAAGAGGCCCCAAGAACCACTTTCACGAAACTGCCAGAAAAAACCTCGGAGATGCGAAAACCTGGAAAACCAGCTTAGAGGAGGGAACATTGAGAACAAAAAAAGACTTCGACCAACTTTTTTTACGATAGGAGAAGGGAAAATAGGGGAAGGAGAAAAAAGGATGCGTCGAATGAAGGTTTTTGAGGCTCAGTTCTGCGAAGGTGGGAAATATATGTACGCCCATCGACCCTCCTACGAGATAACTAATGGTATGAACGGTCGGGAGTGATGAGGAAGTAAAGCCCGGAACAGCTCGGTCCAATTTGCGGCAGCCACTTTCTCTCACGGTGTCCCATCCTCGAAATTGTGAGAGCCAAATTTTCATTTTGCGTTTTCAAGGACGAAAACGCCATAATTTCACAATTACTTTGGGAGAGCTTGTTTAAATCGAAAATTTAGCTCTTGGAGGAGGGTTTCTATTTAACTGAGTACTCGCTTCAAGACCAATTCTTCCTTAAATTAAGGCAATGGTGAACGGCCACTTAGTGCGATTCTCCAAAATCAGATGGCGTTGGGAGCGTAACCCGTTTGGGCGAATGGCCCGCGGTAGTGATGCGAAACGGGGACCCGTTTCGGCAAAGGCCTACGAGCTGTTCAGGGATCGTTTGGGCGAATGTCAACAAGTCAAGGTGCAAACTCCTGCCGCATCAGTTTTAAAGTTTACATCGTTCTGGGGGTCGTGTCGGTATGGAAGTGTCCATTAACGAGAAATAATATTTCATATTATGAAAGCCGGCGGGGTGTTCCTTCAATAATAATTAATCGATTCAAATTTACGCATAGTTACGTGCATCAGGACGGGCTAGTGACATTTCGGTGTTCCAAAAAAAATCTGTGTAAAGCTTCCGTAGTTACCGACGCGAGTGTCTCCCGTGTAATATCAATAGATAGTGTTCACAGCCACGATCCACTGCTGATTGAAATCACTGAGAGGGAGAAGTTGAGAAGTACACTAAAAAGGAAAGCCCAGGACGATCCATGTACAAAACCGAACAAAATGATAAGGCAGGAGCTGGGTTCTGCCAGTACCTCCAATCTGGAGCACTCCGACCTGAACTGATTAGGAAGAGCATGTATGCTGCCCGCCGGAAATTGCTCCCCGCCATACCCAAGTCGATAGATGAGTGTTTGAAACAGATACACGATTCGCAGAATGCCATGAAGGTGAGGAATGAGACTATCAGGAGCGAAATGAAACAGCATACAGCACTTCTTTTGGAATGCTGGGAAATGTTCCTGGAGGAAAGAGATGTGATCAAGTTTCTCTCTGATGTCGCCAACCGCTACAAACCGATCTGTGAGGAGGATTTCGAGGATTCTGAATGAATTCTCCAGTTTCGACGCAGCGTACTACATACGCGCAGTTTATCTGGGTGAGTGACAGCAATGACCCTTTCATACTTGCACTTTTCCCATTTGCCGAAACGGGCGCAATTGCCTCTGATAGCCGTTGCCGAAACGGGTTGTCTTTTCGCCGAAACGGGAACCGCGCGGCGTTGGTGGCGGGGCCAAAATTAATCGAGATTATGGTTCGAAAGTTACGATATTCCACTTCAATTACGATTAAATTCTTGTATCTCTTTATTATTAAGTGTTATGAGGTAAATCATGTTCAGCCCATAATTATATACCATTACCATGAGCATTCAAACCATTTTTGGTGACGGCTGATGAAATATAAATTTATCTTCATAAGGTGAATGGGAAATCAATTTATTGAGGGCATGAGTGAGTTACTTCCCTCCTTGAAGGGGGCAGGTACCTTTTTAAACCCTCCAAGCCACCTGTTTGTCAACCTCCTTCAAATTACGAGTTTGGTTTACCCGAGACCTTTCAACAACGCATTTCACCACCTGAAGACTTTCACAAAAGAGGGAACATTTTACAGTAAAACGCGCATTTGCGGACTTCAGCTCAAGCGCTTTAGACCTATAGGTACTGGGAGATTTACTCCCAGAAAAACTCCAGAATTCAACTTAGATGTGAACAAGTTGTGTTTCATTTTAAGTAAGTGAAACGTTCCTCTTCCCCTGAGCATAATTCGTCTCCAAGCTGATGTTTTTTAGCCTTCGAAAGTTATGCAACGCCTTCTGAGGGTTGCATATCTGGATATTTAATCCAGATATGCAACCCTCAGAAGGCGTTGCATAACTTTCGAAGGCTAAACAACATCAGCTTGGAGACGAATTATGCTCAGGGAAAGAGGAACGTTTCACTTACTTAGAATGAAACTCATCTTGTTCATATCTAAGTTTAATTCTACGTGAAAGTTCACTAAATATTATTCGTAAAAGACTACCCATCCAGAGTGCCCAAAATATCGTCGATCATGAGCTACAAGTAACCATAGCAAGGGGGATAGAACCCCTCCTTGAGGGCATCCTCAGTTAACAGGGCAGTGAGAGCATCACTCAGCTGCAGCATCCTCCTCTGTCTATTACTGGTGAAGATTTTTGGATTCTACGTACCTTGAAACGTAAACTAACAAATTTTGAGGGGGGAGTGGGTCAATTCCAAAGGTTCATTATTGAAAATAATTCAGATCATAGATACCACGGGTTCACCCAACTTACTCAACTTCATCGAGGTTCCTAAGAGACTGTTCTCCGAATGAAATCGCTCTGGAATGAACCATTCCTTCTTCAACCTTGGAAGGCTTCGAACCTCCTTGTTCCTTCAAAGAAGTTCCCTTGATCGCTCTCGCAGCTGATCTGATATTCCTGAGATCTAGAGGTCCCAAAGGGGCAAACGATTTCTATATTTTATTTGTGATACAGATGTCCATTTCCACTCCGACAGGCACAGCAAAGGGTATCTGTCGAAGATTTACTTAACACCACCTCTCTGGGCTACCTCCCCTCCACGAATTATTTATTGAGAACGACAAAACTCATTCCACGAGGACTTCAATGGACAATTCACGTTTTCATCGAGATATTGAAGGAAATTCGAACAGAAACTGAGTTGAAGAAATCCAGCGTAAAGAAAGGTTCTCCATAATATCCATTGCCATCAGTGTCCACGTTATGAATCTATTCTGCAATTCTCTTATTGCCAATTTCTGCTTACAGGGGGGATAAATTCTATGAGAAACAGTAGTAAGGTTTGATGTGGATGGCATATAAAGAAGACTACGACATTTTAAATACCTACATGATGTAATGATAGAAACCAATTACCCAGGAGGAAGATAACTATGATGTCTGCAATTAATTATGATAACTGATGATGATATTGTTCTGACTACAAAGGAACACAATTTGACTCAGGACAATTTTGTTACTCCTCCCCCTACTGGACTACTTACTACCCTGCACAATTTTACTGACTAGATATTAATGCGTCCAAATTGTTAGCGAGCAGTCAAGTGACGTCAGCATTCCAATTTGGAGCTACTACTGGTTAACTACCGGCCGTCGACTTGAACTTACTCGAAGACGTCTCAATTCAACTGCCGGTAGTCAATTTCGTAGTTGGAAAGTACAAGTTGTAAGGTTGATAGGAACTGACTTAACGACGTCTCATTTCAGCCTCACAACTTGTTTAAAATTGAATATACTTGATCAAATTACTATTTAATGGTCAGATAGCGATCAGAACCAAAAGGAGCATTTCCTTTCAGTAAATAGTAATATAGGAATTTTAATCAAAAGGGTAGTAAGCAGTCTTATAAGTAGTCTTTGGAGTACCTAAGCAAAGATTTGACTTGGGAAATCTCGGAAGAAAAACTTCAACTTTTTCAGAAAACACTTTCATCAAGATACTGGCAGAATAGGCAGTTTGTAACTGGCTGAAGGCTAGGAACTTCTTGAATTGAATGGAGCCTAGAGGGCTGGAGTAGGTACGCCCTTATAACTAGAGCTCGGAAAATATGCACGAAAATGTCCCAAAAATATGCACCGGAAACTGGAAAAATATTCAAAATATGCATTTGCCCTTAAAACTGCATACGATTTTGGAATTTCAGTATTTTAAGAAAGGATGTTTCATATTATTACATTTTTTTAGCCCTTTTTTTCTCCTAGAAAAAAGTTATGAAGCATCAGGTAAAGTAAACAAGCAATTCAAAAAATCAGTTATACATTTTTAATTTACTTTTATACATTTATACGAACTAGGTATAAAATGTAAAGATGAACTACATATTATATTGGACAACAGATACACGCTCCAAATTATCAGGTGTAAAACAGTGTCTCCTGTCACTTAAAATTTCTTTCAATGCAGAAAACGATCGCTCTACATCGCAAGATACAATAGGCAAAATTTTAAAAGTTGAAATCTCTTTAGGAGAGTAGTGAGAGTCCCATGAGCTGTCTTCTCCTTTGAGAATTTTCGCGATTTGAACCACTGAAGACCACCCTGGATTTTTCGATAGGACCCCCTCCAGTTTATCCTTGACCCCATCTTCATCCTTCCAGTCATCTATTCATTAGAGCAGGTAATGGCCCATTACCTGCTGGGGTGATGTGAGTGAGGGGACAAAACATTCCAACATTCGATTTCGAATATTGTCAACTTTCAGCACTGACTTTTTAAAAAATCCAGAATACGCAAAAACTGGTAAAATATGCTGCAAAATATTCAAAAATCCCCATAATGACCAAAAAATGCAAAAAATTTAAACCACCGCATACCCTTCAGAAACCTTCAAAACGTTCGAATAGAAGGATATACCGCATAATAAAATATATGCAAAATATGCAAATTCCGAGCTCTACTTATAACGAACGGGTAGTTACGAGTGGGAGTGAGTCCCCACTCGAGGCACCCGCTTCTCCCTGAAGGGGATGGCTCCTCCTATTTTTCCACGACCTCTTTCGTTATTTTTATTGCGACAATACTATAATAAATATTGGTTCACCACAGATATAAATTTTAGTGTAGAAGAATAACCTAATGGAGGGGGGGTGCGCATGATTTTTTTTGAAAATTTCAATAAAAAGTTGACCTCATCATGAGAATTTTGACATCAGCCGTTATCTTTTTGGATGAGTAGATCTTTTTCTATGATTTTTCAAAGTTTCAAATGTTTATGAAGTCACGCGCCCCTCTTCGCCTGGACGGGACCCTCAGCCCACTGTGATATCATAAACAAGCGAAACTTTGAAAAATCATAGAAAACGGTCATGTCACGCTAAAAGGTCGTGGCTAGTGTCAAAATTCTCAGAATGAATTCAAGTTTAGATTAAAAATAATAATAAACAGTTTTTCCGACCTATGCGCACACCCCATTCCACTATACCATCGTAGGGCTATTTTGCTCCAGCCAATTAGTTTCATGGATTTTGCAATTTTCCCCGAACTGGGTCTCACACTGCCCTTACTACTCGCAGGAATCCATTACTCAACCCTAGTACAACACAAACTATTTCCCAATCTTCGGACTCATTGATTTTCCGCAGCGTCGAAAACACCCACATCGCTTGTTGATACAGCAAGTTGTGATTTCCTAGCGCCAAAAGAATTCTCGCCGTCCATTGTTGGCTCGGAGATTATACCCCCGACTCAGGCCTCACGAGCTACTTCGTTAGGAGCTCTTAGGGGTCTCGAGTTCACTACCGTTCAGAGAGGATACAAAAGCCTTTATTCCGCCGTCTCCCTCAGCCTCGAAGGACTAATTAAAATTTCAAAAAGGGAGCCACCTCGTTCAATCAAGAGTTGGGGTGGGTTACCTAACCAACGAAACGGCCTCTTTGGTAGGTGTGTATTGGGGCGTTGAACAAATTATGTGGGTTGTGTATGTGTCTTTCATTCACAAATGTTTCTCATTCATAATTAGCAAAGTTTCCTGCACCAGAAGGGACTTTTTTTTAAGCTTCCTTATACTCATGGAACTTCTGGTCATACTGGTAGACATATGTAGAAGTAAGATAGAGTTCACCTTTCTCATTTTGACGGATGATCGTACGCAGTTGTGTTTTCCTCAAGACAAATTAAAAACGCTGCAAATTATTACACAATGGTTTATTATTTTTTATTTTTCTATATAGATCACTCGTCTGCATAGCCACCAACCATCGAACATGAAGAAAAACATCGATCGCATTTCGGTCAGCTTTAATTTGAACGAAGATTAGGCCTCTTTTGCGATTCACGCACGTGTTTCTGATTTATCGTACGTCCAAACTTTAAATTCTCGTAGTGAGCGAACGGTTTGTCCTACAGAGCACCGGGTAATTTCAAAAAATTCTAAAAATTCTATAGAATCTTAAATTGAAGGAAAAACAATACCTTTATATCGAAATTTTTTGAGTTAGGGCGTTTTCAAAATTTTAAAATTGATTTTGGAACCCTTAGAAGTGATCTACATCAACCAAAATCTTCGGGGCACAACTAAACCCCCTAATGGAGCCTACATACCAAATTTCATCAAAATCGGTCAATGCTAAGTGGGGAAAGTGCGTACGGCGACGGACGGCCAAAGCTTGATTAGATTTTTGGATTCTACGTACCTTGAAACGTAAACCATCAAATTTTGAGGGGGTGTTAAAAATTTTTTTTTTCTTGGTCGATTCCAAAGGTTTATTACTATTATTATAATTATTATTATTATTTATTACATTATTGAAAATAATAAACCAAAAAATGAAGCAAAACTGTGAATTGCTTGATTCTTGGTTTCCTTTATTTTCCCTTTTTGAGGTCATTGACGGCTGTATTATGCATGCAAAACGTCGAATTTCACGAAATAATTATGTAATAGTTGCTCCAATTTGTTGGTATTTCAAACTTATTTGCTGCATACATTTTTTACTCGTAATTTGATAGTTCTTCTTTGGCTTGATTCCTCTCTCTCTCTCTCTAATTAGAATCAAAACACTAAAAATTAAATATAAAGCATCTATGTTCTCTACAGTCCCGAGCTCGCAGTAATACTATTTTTTTAAACATTTTAGTTTTTCTGGCTTTTCGGGGCTTGAAAAACTTGAAAAATATCAAAGTTTGAAAAAAATGTATTTATATTAAATGTTTATATTAAATGGCTACCAGGACTCTATCGACCCCCAATTCTAAGAAAAAAATCACAGTTTAGTAAATGTATTTCGTCGTTATTATAAAATTGCATATTTTGACTGATTAAAGGATTAAACATCCTAAAATTAATATTATCTCGACTTGGCTTAGCTTTTAGTTTAGTTTGATCAGTCAATTTCAGTTTTTTGAATGTAAAAAACAACAAAAAATTGTAAAATGAACTAAAAATTATCACAGTACAAACTTTTCCCTAATTTTAAAATACCATCTCGATAGAGCATGAAATTACAATCTTATCTCTTACATAGAATGAACGCTCAAATAAATTTTTAAAATTAACTACCCAATTTACGACTAATTCAGAATAAAAAAAGCTTGAGTCACAGCCTTTCATGGTAACTAACTTTCGTCACACAGAGTTGCTTCAAACATTTTTTACAGATAAATCGGCATTTTTCTTATAATCTGGTAACCTGCATGGATAGGAAATGGTCTGCCACCAACATTTTAAAATCTAAGTAGCTGAGGATGTCATTCCTTTTATTTTTAGGGCTATTTGGTCTTGCCTGTACAGGATCCAGACATTAGCCAAAGCCAAGTCTACGAAATAAAGATGGTATAGACCGTCCTTTCCAACAGGTTACCTCGTGGATCCACGTCTACAACCTCCAGATCGTCCAAATTGAGATATTCATCAATATCTCCCCTCCAGAGCTGTATTCTGAAACTTCATCCGCTAGCAAAGCATCAGCGATGACCTCCTCTGTTGTGATACTTTTGACTGTGTTGACAATTTCTGGAAGAAAGGGAGGGTAACTAGACTCAAATTTCAGAATAAGCTCAAGAAAACACTGCCAAAAACGAACAACACCAAGGAAAAAAAAAAGTTTGGGGTAGGTTCAATACACTGTTTAGGAGGGAACTTCAAACTTGTGTCCGATTAAATGGACGCTCGGTCTGTAGAGGATAAAAGACCCACTCTACGTACAAAGCATGACAATAATTTTTTGATCGAGTATCAAAATATTGGTTACATTAAACTGTGAATTAAAAAAAAATTAACCGATTTTTTGGTGTTTTTTTTTTTTAATACACATTATTGAATGGGTAGAATTTGCTCGCTACAAGTCAGTTCGCGGGGTCTTGGGACGTGTAAAGTTGGTTTCTCCTGCCTGCCGTTGCGTGGTTCCACGCGCACACCGCCCTATCGCCCAGTTCCGGCCCTGAGCCTCTGTAACCATAAAGTGAAGCGGGTGATAAACTACGATAAACATATATAAATTGTCGACAAGGCATTCCCTCTTTCTCGAGATAGAGGAAGAGGAAAAATCTTCTCTACTCTCTCTTCACCCCCTCTCTTCAGGCTTGAAAGTAATGGAAAGAGATCGCCCCTGGGATTACCACCGTATCTGACCCTCTCTGCGTCATTCAGAGATTCACAAGATGTACTAAAACGGCTTTTACTTCGAGAGATTAGGTCGGGTCGTCCAGTTTTTCTTTCGTCGGGCTTGCGGTCGCGGAACATCCTTTCGCTGGGGATTTTAACCCTTTGCAGGGGTCTTTTCCATCCATCCGCGACTCTTTCTCGCCGTCTGTGACGGCTCAGAGCTCCCACAAATTCTTCTCCTCTCCAACAAGAAGTAAAAGAGGTGCTCACCTGGGGAATCCATTTCGTCTTTCTATTTGTATAAGATCCGGAGTTTAGAGATTTTTATCGGGTTTTTCTCGAAGGTTTATATTTTGGCTTACAGTGATTGAATGGATTGAGAAACCCACTTCCAAACCACAGACCTTTGCAATTCAATGAATTGAGTGGTGCATGATATCCAAAATAAAATTAAAAACACTCCCTTTATAAAGGGTATCAAGCAAAGTAAAGGTGATATACATTTATGCCAACCGAACCCATCTCAGTATACAGCAAACACTTCTCTGGTACTTCGAGGTTCTTTTTGGACATTTCTGACTTCCTATTATTAACAATGAACTCGAAAAGGCAGTGTATCGTGAATACTATAAAATACTCCAGCGAGAAAATAACTCGGTCAATTCACGAAACACGAATGAAAATTTTATTAGAAATCAGTAAACATTTTTGTTATCCAAGTCAACCATTTTGATTGTCTGTAGTGGTAACCACTACAGGAGTCCCCTTCATACTTCTGCGAGATAGGCAGGTTTCAATCTATCAGTCGATACTTTCTGGACCCCGGCTGCAGTGTCGATGTCGAAGGTCTTCTCTCGATCCTCGGTAACCCTGAATGGACTCTCATAAGGATGTTGAAGGGAGGTCCTTGGCTTATCCACTCTTAAGAACACGAACTTAGCCGTTGCCAGGTCCTTAGGTACGTAGACTCTCGAAGACTGGGTTCCTAGTTGGGGGCATCACCTGTCTACCGACATGTGCTTTGAGCAATTTAGCAACTTGGCATTTTTTTTTTTTTTTTTTTTTGGGGTCCGTATTGCAAGCTTCATGAAAAATATCCCCTGGAAGTCTAATCGAGGATCCGTAGACCAAATTGGCTTCCAAGAATTTGTAAGAAGAGAGTCTAAATAGTGATTCTCATTCTTTCTGTACGGTCGGACATCAAAGACGTACTCATATGAGCGAGATGACGGGATAAACCGACACGTCTCCCTCGAAAGCCCACTTCACGGTTGAGTAATGGAAAGAGATTCACCCTAGTCACGACCATCTGCTCCTTTCTCCTTTGTTCCCCCTTGATGACGCTGTAACATCATTCGACTTGAAGATGAAACATCTGAAAAGCGGCTTCACTTCACCCCTTTCCTCCCCAACATTCACCCCAAAAGAGCTTCGTGTATTAATTTGCAGCGTTTTACATTCAGCGTGCGAGATCGCGGATAGAACTGAACTACAATAAACCTTGAAGGACATGCGTTGAAGCGGGGACAGCTAAAAGGATCAATCGATCATACCTCCAATCAACAAGACAACAATAAACAATAACAACAACTGGTTCATCTAGTTATCAAACAAAGAATGGACCTCGTGTTACGGTTTTCTCGTGGAATTGGCTCACAGAAACAGTTGACGGGGTCTTTAACGAGCACATGTTTGTGCCCTAAATTGAGGTTCACGGCGTATTATACATCAAGGCCCTTATTCGACTGAACTACCTTCAACTTTCCCAACTCAGATGGGCCTTTCAGTGTTTACCACACAGAAATTTTAACTCTATCACGAAACGGCTTCTCTCGGTTTGCCGCTAATTAAATTCTCTGTTTCCAAAATTTTAGGTTGAAAACTCCCGATGTAGAGTTGAATCCTTTATACTCTGGCACACGATTATATTGCGCAAACCCCCATCATGCCACGATTGTGTTTGTTCCTTTGTGCCGTAAACACAATCAATTGCAAACTATAGATTTACTTATGAGAATTGTGAACTGTTTAGCAAAAGGGATTAAGGTTTGTATAAGAACATTCACATCGAGAGGTTTCATAAAACCTCAATGAAAATAGGGGAGCTAGATTCCAAAAGGTATTATTTCCATTTTGGTCAAACGTGAGAAAAACGCAAAAAACCAAAGCGACCTGGAAAACGTCCTATAAACCAATGATATTATTTTTAATAAATTTCTAAATTATAATAAATATTATTGAAAAGAAAGGTAAATTAGTTCAAAGTTTGAAATAATTTTGAACGAAACTTTAAATATCAGATTTATGGATAAAGTACTTCTTGAAATCAAACGAAGTGGATAAAGTACTTTCGGTTTATTATTTTCAATAATGAACCTTTGGAATCGACCAGGAAAGAATCCAACCCCCTCAAAATTTGTTGGTTTACGTTTCAAGGTCAGTAGAATCCAAAAAACGAATAAAACGCTGCAAATTATTACACAATGGTTTATTATTTTTATATATAGATCACTCGTCTGCAGATCGATTGATCAAATGTGACGCAAGGGAGAGCATTGAGGGGACAGATTCTCCTTTAAATTCCCGTAGGGAGCGAACAATTTTTCCTAAGAACTCCGCGTGGTCTCTAAAAATTCTAAAAATTCAATACTATCTTAAATTGATGGAAGAACAATACCTTTATATCTGAAGTTTTTGAGTTAGGGCGTTTTCAAAATTGCAATCCCTATTTTTCACCCCTACAACAAATTTCACCTACAACAACCAAACGCTCTGGGGCACAACTAGACCCCGAATGGATCGTTTATTACAAATATTATCAACATCGGTAAATGGTAACTAAGGAAAGTGCCGCGTACTACGGACAGCGTTTTTCATTCGATTTTCGGATTCTACATACCTTGAAACGTAAAACATTAAATTTTGAGGAGGAATTAAAAAAATGTTTTCTTGGTCGATTCCAAAAGTTCTTTATTTAAAATACCTAATAAATCAAAATTTGGCCGTCCTTCCGCCGTCCGCCGTACGCGGCACTTCCCTTAGTTAGCATTGACTGATTGTATGTGGGCTCCATTTGGGGTTTAGTTGTGCCCCGAAGCTTTTGGTTGAAGTAGGTCACTTCTAAGCGTTGGCAAATAAGGGTTGAAATTTTGAAAACGCCCTAACTCAAGAAAATTTGATAAAAAAGTATTGTTTATCCATCAATTCAAGATAGTATTGAATTTAAGAGACCACGTGGAGTACTATAGGACTGACCGTTCGCTCCCTACGATAACTTAAGAGTTGGACTTACGATAAATCAGAAACACGAGTGTGAATCGCAAAAGAGGCCTAATCCCCGTTCTAATGTTAGCTGAACGAAATGCGATCGATGTTTTTCTTCATGTTGGTAGGTAGTGGCTATGGTAAAGCCGTGTTCTTTGCAGACGAGTGATCTTAATAGAAAAATAATAAACCTTTGTGTAATAATTTGCAGCGATTTGAAACAGAACGGATAAGAGACGGCCATTGCGCTGGATATAGTACCTTTTGAAATTAAACGAAATGTTCACTCTCGTTTCTCCAAGGAATAGATTATCTTTTGCTTCAAAACGATCGCATTTTTGTGAAGAACTACACCCCCCCCCCCACCCTAAAACCCTGGAAAAGTGTTGACTCAATTTCGATAAAAATTATCTTTAGTACCTTTTAGAATCAAACTCCTCAATTGTATTGAAGAGTATGGTTAGCTGCTTTATATGGAAAGATGTTGAAGGAGTGATGTCATCCATTTAAGTTACCCTCTCACAATTTCTATGTAAACAATGATTACCGGGCCCGATTACCCGATTAACTTGATAATTTCTTTCATGTATCAACACAAATAACAAATTTGGAAAAAATCATACAATTTCGAACCCGAATTAGGTAAGAGGGGACCGCTCATGAGGACTCCGAACCTCATTCTTTTGTTTTATTTCTCTACCGCTACATCAACGGGAAAGTAGATTTTAAAGAGACTGCGAGGTTTCTTTCGGCAAACTCTAAGAGTTCCCTCGGAAGCCCGAGAGCTACAGCGTCATTACAAATATTTAATTAAAACGAAGGCTGATGAACTGAAAAGGACCATCCTCCGGAGGCGGAAAAAAGTTTGACAAGGGTAATTCAATTATCCGAACCCACAAGATGTTTGACTTTGAAGAGAAGATATACTGAATTACCAGAGTGAAAAAAAAGTTGTCTGTCTTTCACCACTCCCTTTTATTAGTGGAATCGAATTTTTAGTACTGGAGCCAGAGATAATTTATAGTGACAGAGTAAAATATGAAACTCCTCACACATTGAGAACTACAATGTTTTACGTACAATACATGATTTACGAATATTCTGACTCTGTGATTTTTGTTTATTATTTTCAATAATGAACCTTTGGAATCGACCAAGAAAAAAAAATTTTAGCCCCCTCTCAAAATTTGTTGGTTTACGTTTCTAGGCACGTAGAATCCAAAAATCGAATAAAAATTTTTCCAATCGTCCCCCGTACGCGGCACTTTTCTTAGCAACCCTGGACCGATTTGGTTCAAATTTAGAATATGGGCTCCATTTGGGGTCTAGTTGTGCCGCGAAGCTTTTGAGTGATGTTAGTCACTTCTAAGGGGTGAAAATTTAGGGGTGAATTATTGAAGAGTGCCCTAGCTCGAAAACTCCCCCCCCCCTACCCTTATCAGTTTTGTTTGTCTCCGGTACTCTGTGTTTACTTATTACTCAATGAGGAAACCCAGATAGCAGAGCTCTCTCGGGGGAACAACGATTCAGTTTTGCTCCCCAAGGCACATTTCATGCTCTCTAGTTGGTCAATCTCACGTGCCTGCCTCCCTCGAAACACGTCACCATGACGTCACCCTCCCCAAAAACGGAGCAGAGAACTCTCTATGCTCCTAACGGGTGTGATTGGCCAAGAAAGACGGAACTCCTCGCCTCTGTTTTCGCGCGTTAATTCTACTAGCACAATACCTACGATTGAGTCTTCATGACTCTTTTCTGTAAATTTATTTTGGCTGGTTACAGCCAATTTATGGCGGCAAATACTGAAAATGTTACAAATAATTTTTTTCTTGTTTGTTTCATTCAAATTAGTTGATTTTTTTATTAGTCCGTAATTTTGAATTCAAAGGCATGATAATTTTTCCCCTATGAAGCTTTAGATTGGGCGAAAATTTCGCCCAGGATCCCCTCCCTCACCCCTACTCTATGGCTACAGTGCTTTTACTGCAAACTGGGTACAGAGAACATCAATAACACTAAAAATTCTAGCAATCTTCATCAACTAAAGGAAGCTGTAGAATTGAATTTCTAGTTTTAACAAGTTTTCTATTCCTTGTATAACCGAACAAAACCTCGTTCTATTTGATGGAATGTAATAAAGACAGAAGAAAAACATGGTGCCCAACTGAGGTTGAACCGCATAAAACTCGTTGGATTCCTGGGCAGACTCCAACTTGGCTTCACAATTCAAACTTTGAGTTTCCCCCCTTCTTCAATTTTCTTTCCTCGTCTTATATATATAATTTTTTCGACCTTTTATTCTCCTTTGCTTCATTTCTTTAGAAATTCTCGACAGGGAAGTCGCCGCATTGGTTATTCGTTACTCGTGCAGCTGGATCGGAACTTTGACAGCCCTCGTCCCCCTTGACCCATCGAGTTTCTTTATTATTCCTTTAATTAAAAGCCTTCTCTTTCAATCTTCTTCCCGTGTTCTGCAGTATTTGGTTCCTTTACCACGTATTTCTTCATGATGAAAACTCACTTCTGTAAAAATTTCCTCTTAATTTTGATTAATCAGCGAGTCTGTACTAATAACTAGTTGACAAAAGTGGGTGCTCATTATACCCTATCACTCATCGCGTGATCCCATCCCGCTGGTTTGTAGTGATCAGCACCAATGATTTGGCAACATTTATAACCGGCCCCAAAACACTCCATGTTGGAAAAGTTTCAAGCAAATATTAACAAAATCCTAGAAAATATCATAACAATTGGACTGTAACTTTATTTTTCTTTAACTGTAACTTTCTGTAAAATTAAACAGCCACCCCCTCTTGAAAATTTAAAAAAAAATTGAGCCAGCGATAGATCTATATGTTAGGTTTTGGAAAGTTCATTTGTTCCATTAAATTAGAGTTTTCATTTTCGAAAATTAGTTTAAATTTTAGTTTAAAAAATATTCGAAAAATTGGAGCAAAGTTACCTTGTTTTAATTTGTTTCATTATTCGGCTGCAGTGTGTTAAGAGATTGTCGTGATTCAGCCACAGAATAAGAAATTGTGTTATTTCATTGTTTAATCATTGTGTAAGTTTCGGACCACCCACGGGGCCTATCATCGGGAAAGAAAACTTAAGTTGATAAGAAATGCATTCTGGTGGAACGGAGTCAAACATGTTTTTCCCTTTGTCAAAAACGAGTTATCAAAAATCGGACCATAGACGAAATTTAACGATAAAATCAAATTTAAAAAATATACGCAAGAACACAAGGCAACATTCTCTGAGCTGTCCAACAACTCTTAAACATTCATGCAGCATGAATTAATGAGTAAATTTTCAAAGAAATCGTTCAATTGAAGGTATGGTTAAGAAAAGGAACAATGGTGTTGAAATTTCTTTTAGAAAGTTTTTTTTACACGATTCTTGTTTTTTTTATGTTAAGTATACCATACCAACATACTGTATGCGCTGGGAATGCTTTGAAGATGTTAGGAGTCCATATTCATCACCTGACGGAAATTTTAAACCGCTCAGCGACTAATTCAACTCGGATTGTTTCATTTTAGGCCTTGACGTGTAATTTGACACACGTCAAATCGCGTCTTTCAGAGCGCCTTTTGCTATCAGTACATTTACGACCCCTGGTGATTTCACTGTTCTATTGCATCCAGAGAGTAATTAATTTCATTGCAACAATTTTATTCATCGTATTTTATGATTACTGGCTCACTGACCAATAATTATTCCAATAATAATTAAACTAATAATTATTATCAAGAACTGAGAAACAACTGGAAAAACGCCATAAGCCGTTGCTGTATTGATGAAACTAGAATGTTTTATGACTGTGTTGAGAAAGCAATCGCTCATCCACTGCATTCGTACCATAAAAATATTCCTTTGTAAAGATTATACCTACTCCCTTACCTTTTATTCATTTGAATGTTTTTTTTTTTTTTTTTTTTTTTTGTTTGTTTCTTTAGCGACCGTTGAATTACTGAGCTCTCAATTCTGCTGTACAGAATAATAATTATTATTTCAACAATTATTGTTGAAAAGCGAATAAACCGAAGAAAAAATAAAATGAATAATTGCTTTATTCGAGAAACTAACTAAAACTAGGTATCAAGTAGTTGAAAGGATTACGGAAAAATTAATAAAGATAGGAACTATTAAAATCATCGCCAATAATCTTTGTTTGAAACTCTCATTTTCAACCACTAAAAGCTGTCCAGGCCACTGCGCTTTCACTCTTCTTCCTCTTCGTACTCTGAGTCGTCATCCTGGTCAGGTTCAGGCAACCTGTCCTCAACTTCAGCAGAAGGTTGAAGACTTAGGTATTAAGTATTCTGCCAGAATTATACCATCCAAACACATTTTCTTGAGGTCTCTGAACTTGACGTTGGAAATTTGCAGTTTTTGTCGATACACTCTTGGCAGAGAGTCGTTGCTGGTCCGGCGTCGACCTTTGGGAGACCGGTAATTTACCGTCTTGAATTCTCCCTCGTAGTCCTCTTTGTATTTTATTTCCACTGAGCCTGCGTCAGATTTTGAGTACACAATCATGCAGACCTTCCGCCAAGGAATGGCCTTCTTTAGTGTCTGTGACTCGGCAGCGAAGTCCAAAATCTGGTCGTAAGTCAGAGAAGTTACTTCGATGGGAGGAGGGTTTGTTCGAGTGCAGCGAATGACTTGTGCCCATCCCTCTGGAGTTTAAACTGGCACGTACTTCGATTTCTTCTCAATTATGGAATGCATAGAATCACATTCCATTTCGGAATGACCTACTTCGAAAAATGTATGGCGAATGGTTTTCAATGATGATGTGGTTGTTAGCAAATGCATTCATCAAGGGGCCTCTCGAGAGTTCTTTGAAAAAGGACGCAATTGGCACGCGCCCGTCACAGGAACATGACAGAGGAGCGTATCTGCCGCTTATGCCTTTTTTTTCAGATCGGGGATTCAGATACGTCCCTTTGTCATTGCGGAGATTATGACTGTCGCAGATACGTCCCTTGGTTACGGCTTTTTTCTTGGGTTTCGAAGGGGTTAAACGCCTGGAGAATATCATAACTTGATAGAGACGAGTGTTCTGGTATCTGAAATGAAGTTATCTCAAAATTTCAAAATTTCCAGATACGTTCCTTTTGTCAATTTGCCGACGTTTATATATTATACAAATATATACCTACTTTTTTGATTTTTTGACTATTTTAGATTTTGGAAAGTGCATCGGTATCAGAAATTTTGTGCTGAATCTGAATATACCATACATTACTATGATTTTTAAGGAGATAACACTACAGCGATCACATTTATGTCAGCTAAATTTGAACAGAGATTAGGCCTCTTTTGCGATTCAAACTCGTGTTTTTGAGTTATCGTGAGTCCGACCCTTGAGTTCTCGTAGGGAGCGAACGGTTGGACCTATAGAGCTCCGGGTGGTCTCATTCGATTCTAATATTTGCATACTATCTTAAATTGATGGAAAAGCAATACCTCTGAGTATATCAACATTTTTTGAGCTAGGGCGATTTCAAAATTTCAACCCTTAGAATTGACCTACATCAACCAAAAGTTTCGCGGCACAACTAGACCCCAAATGGAGCACATACAGATACCAAACTTCACCAAAATTGGTCCATGGGAACTAAGGAACGTACCGCGTACGGATGGAAATTTTTTCTATTCTATTTTCGGATTCGAAATACTTTGAAACGTAAACCATCGAAGTTTGAGGGGAAAAATTTTTTTTTCATGGTCGATTCCAAAGGTTTATCATTGGAAATAATAAACCAAAAGGGAAATGTGCAGGTAACGTCGTGATCTATGCTGAATTAAAACTTAAATCCTGAACAATAATGAATAAATTCGAAAGGAATTGTTAAAAAAATCAATTCAATAAATTAATTGTTGGTGGCCCGAAACGACGAAAATTATTAAACAATGAAATAACACAATTTCTCATTGTGTCGCTGAATCCCGACAATCACTAAACATAACTCGTTTTATCTTACCAACATAAAAGGAAACAACTAGGTAACAAGAATTTGATAATTTCTCATTAATTTGTAATTTTTCCAAACTTCGAATCGACCTATTTTTCGAACTCCACCCTGCATCAATATTGCCATTTCATTTATTGATACCAAATTGTATTGTTTCATTACTTTATGTGTGCTTAGGGTTCTATTTTACATAAATTAGTCTCTTTCCGTACAAATATGATAAAAGGTAAATTAGAATACCTGTGTGTGATACATTTCAGTGCAACTGGTTTCGAAGGTTATTGAAAAATAATTTGAATCACGCATAGTCACGTAACAAGTGGAAATTTTAAACGGTATCGTGCGCTCGTGGAGAGGTTTATTTCGTTGTCAACGTAGCTGGAATTCGGTTCAAATGATTTGAAAATTCAAAGCGAGGGACTAAATTCAGCTCTCAGGTTTAATAATAGTGACACCGACGTAATGTGCAGGACCGCTCGCCGAAACGGCAGCCTTCATAATGCTCAGGATATTTTTTTCCTCTCTTGTTTCTACCTTCACCTTTTGTGTCTAAATGAAAAACGCCCTCCCAAACCAGAGTACTTTTCGTTTTTTATTTATATTTTTTTGTTTAATGTTTGTTTTTTGCCGGGTTTCGCCGCTTATTTATTGAGATTTCTTCCCTTTGTTTCGTGTTACAGACGCTGGACTGCGTCCCGTGCCAGCAAGTCCATAAATCGACTCTGCTCTACCCGCCCAAACTGAAGCTCAAGCCTCCTCTTCCCATCCACTTGTCCGGAGAGTGGATTTCGACGAGATGTGAAATCAGGCAGAACTCGCTCTTTTTGAGGAGAAGGCTCAGGGTCTCTGGTGAGTACGTTTGATTTTATTAATTAAGTATTAATAATTAATTATTTCCGATGGAAAGCCTTTGTGAAGCAATTCCTTCAAGCCTGATCAACTTTTAAGTTTTTTTCCTGATGGTACTTTCACCTCGTTGAATTAATAAGCAAAAATATTGTGCACTTCTCTTGTGTCCTATTTTAAGGACGGGAAAACTTCGGCAGTCGATTCTACAACTAAATTAAGTAAAAAAAATGACTCACAGCAATTTTATTTTAACCCCATATTTTTTCAAGTTTTTCCCATTTTTAAGTTTTTGACTTATATCTACTGAAATTACCTAACTACTTTAATTTACAGTGAAAATGTAAAATTAAGGGCATCGTTGGAAAGGGCGTCGAATTTTCCATGTTTCTATTGCCTACAAAAACTATTTTCTGGTTGCTGATTAGTGAGGAATCAAGTTGTAAAGTAATTTTTGTCAAATTGGAAAAATTTCCTATTTTTTCTCTTGGTTGTTAGGGTTTTTATTCTCCATGGTTTTTCACGTGCGTCAACACCAAAAACTGCACAGTGAACTCAGATTTTCAATGGCACAATCAAAAAATATTTTACAATCGAATTAAGGAAGGAATTTGTGTTTGAATGCGGAAAAACGTGTATTTTTCAACGAAATCGACGGTTTGACGGAAGAACTCTGGGGTCTTCACCGCCGCCACTCATCCTAAGCACCGAGTCCCCCCATCGATTTCTTTTTTTAAAAAAATGACTTTTTTCGCGTTCAAACACAAATTTTTTTAAAAATTAGATTGTAAAATATTTTTTGATTATACCATTGGAAAGCTGAATTCCAAAAGAAAAAAAGGGACAATTTTGCCAATTCGATAAAAATAACTCTTTGACTTGATTTTTCACCCGTCAGGACACCAAAATTAGTTTACATAGGCACTAGAAAGGTGGAAAATTTGACGACATTTCCAACGTAGCCCTTTTTTACATTTTCACCGTAAATTAAGGTGTTCATGGTAATTTTAATAGATATAAGTCAAACCCACGAAACAAAATCTTAAAATGGGTAAAACTTAGAAAACGAGGGGTTAAAACAAAATTGCTAGAAGACATTTTCTTACTTGAATTGAATGTAGAATCGATTGCCGAAGTTTTCCGGTCCTTAACATTCGTATAGTATGTTTTCCCTATAAGGTCATGTCTTTATCTTGTGAAACAAAAGGTAATGATTTATGTAACTTTTCTACTACTCAATGGTCAATTCTGCACTTCATTTCCCCACCAAGAAGTTATGCAAGTCCTTTCAAGAAATTATCTTTCCACACCTCTGAATGCAACTCCTGCTAAGTTATGGTGTCTAAAACAGGTCGTCATTCCTGCAAAGAATCAATTCTACTACTAATTTCCAAAAAAAAAAAAAAAAAGTCTCCTAACAATTTGTTAACTCTTTTTTTCGTGTCACTTGAAACATCCACAACCCTTTAATGTAGGAGATGAACTCAAGTGTAAGGACACCGTTGAAAAGAGCATAACATTTCCTATCTCCCTGATAGCAAACCATAATTTCCTAGTACCGAAGGATCAAAAGTACCATTGAAATTGCCTGAATTTTTGGAAGTTTCTTTGATCGGCTATGAATCTCAATCGTCGCCTTTCAGTCACTGTCCGGTGACGGATAAAACTTTCTCAAACTATCAGCTCTTCAACGGTATAATAAAAATACTTGGAGCAGCCCTTCACATTAGCGGAGGGACATTCCCTCCACATCCCGGTTGCAGGTGGTAAAGGAGAGGTCCAATCAGCCCTTCACCGCAAGTTTAGGTCTAGAGTAGGGTCTAGTTTAGGTGGTCTTGTCTTGAACTTTTTATTTGGAATACGCGAATATGAATTTCGAATTATTTGAAACTTATGAGTTACTCTTTCACCCACCTCTACATGCAATTCTGTAAACCCAAATCCCAGCTTATTTTCTCCAGTCTCCTTGATATACCTTCTCATGATATCGCAGTTTTTAGTGGAAACAATCCCACTATTCTCACTAAAATTTTAGAATAAAATTCGTCGACATTAGGCCTAATAACCCCGTATTATTTTCCCCTTTCTCCCCCCGCAGCACCTTTTAGTTATAGGATACCCCTCTTACAACATCTCACTTTAAAGCTTACAATCAGACCTTCAATTCGAGTAAACGCAAATGGTCCTTCATCGACTTACTTGGAAGTCACAAAGGATAAGTCACGTAAAGTGAATACGGACCAATCTTCCCGAAAACGGCAACCACGTTTTTCAACTTCTCTCACAAATTTTAGACACTTTTAACAAAGCAAAATGAAATTTGTTTGAAACGGGACCACCACGGATACTGGTAGAAGACATTTCAAAAAGAATCAGGCAAATTGGTACCAGAATAAAGAAATGCAAGGTGTTTGGACATACAAAAAAAAAATCGTCGTCCCTCGACACACCGAAAAGAGAAACTCCTCCGTCGCGGGCCTTCGGCCCTTAAAAGTCGGTGGGGGGGGGGGGGCAAAATTAATACTATTTGTGTGAAGTACACCAGTCAAGTTACTGCAGAGGTTCAGTCGAACCGCGAGCATGTTAGGTACACAGAAGCCCTGAAGGACTAGCCAATCTCTCTGACCGCGTATTTGATGATCAAAGAATCGAATACCAGGCGGGAAGGATTATCAGCTAGCGGAACTAGTTTATGGCGAACCTCTGGAACGACCGAAATGAGCTGGAACCGAGCAGAATCCCTAAACCACGGTTTGATTTGCTCGCCATTGTGACGGAAATCACGTAGTTACGTTTGCCGACAAGCCCCCTCATTCGTCGCTGTAACCAACCACATCTCCGACACGAAATCGAAAGTTGGCTTTGAAGAGGACTTGACACTAGCAACGGTCCGATGGCAATTAAGTTCATATGGGGCAGTCTATGAGCCATCCAAAACAAACCTTGAAGAGAACCATAACTTCGTTAATCATTGCCATCATCAGTCCTAGAAATATAATGGAAACAACTATTTATGAGATCTACAGAAAAATGATGGGTTAACAATTTGTACGTACTATTGCCCTATTTCTAGTGCCTATTTGTTTACGGAGTTTATATATATTGTTATATATGTAGAAATAGAATTGAAATAAGTTAGAAGAGCATAAAACCGCTAGTAACTCGACAAAAATCGCTTTTATTCACAAGACTACTCCAAGCTACAAAAACAGAATAATCATCCGCGGTCCCTCCAATCCTTTTCCCTCGCCTCTCAGCTGTCATTAGCTCTCGACGCGTACTATGGAAGTATTCTTCATTCTTACTTCCATGCAGCCCGCTTGTTCTTCTTTGTTCTGTGTTGTTGAAGCAATTCCAAGAGGCGTGGTTTAGTAGCCAGCTTGAGCACATTTGGTAGGTTATCCAGATTCCCTCAGTCGCGTGTTTAGGTCCAGAGACAGCCAGACCTCTGGTCGTCCCGACCATACCTGGAAAAGTAAACAAACGCAAGCAGAGACCACAGAAATAACATTGAATTTTGGCCTAGACACTCGGCCAGACCTGATTTTTTTTACAATTAAATAAACAAAATTGGGTATCAGATCTGGGAGCTCAAGAAACGGCTCATACCCTCAGTGAGGTGGCCACGACTCAGTAAAAAAAATGAAAATTTTGGGGACTCATCTTGGTTGATCCTAAGTGGCTACATCCCAAGAGACGGCTCATACCCTCAGTGAGGTGGCCACGACTCAGTAAAAAAAAATGAAAATTTTGGAGGCTCACCTTGGTTGATCCTAACTGGCTACTTCCCAAGGGACGTGGTTTAGTAGCTCGAGCACATTTGGAAGGTTATCTAGATTCCCTCAGTCGCGTGTTTAGGTCCCGAGATATATTTGAGAGCCACTGAACTGGTGTTCCTTTGAAGAATTGCTCTACAGGCTCGTACCTTCAACGATATTGAAATTTCTGCAGTTGCGGCCTCCAATCTCCACATCCACTGATTATATTACAGGAATGTCAGCATAGTGAGTTGTTGGCAACCCCGCAGACTAAGACAAAAACCGAAACACTACAGTTCACTACATTTTACTATCCGGGGCTGAGGAATAGGCAGATCCATTACATGTATGCATGAAGGTTTTAAGTTCATTTTAATCACTATTAAAAAATTGAAAAATTAAAATTAAAAAATTAAAAAATTAAAATTACATTTTAAATGTATGGATTGCATTATGAGTGTTTATAGTACCGTATAAGAGCCAGCAGTGAAGGTCCTCGCAGGATCGATACCAAACCACCTATTAGCGGCTGAAGGGAAAAGGGTAAGAGAGAGAAATGGAGAGGAGGCTCAAAGGCAGGAGCCTGAACAAACGTTGTAACTCGCAGGAAAGCTGGATGACAGAGACGTACTACCTCACATAGTTTCGTGCAGAAGCTCTTCCATGAGTTCAGAATGGAAATAGGTCAATTGGTGCATTCACTATCCTGGCATTAAGGGAACGCGTCTTTCACAATTCTTTCAAATGAGTTAAATGGCTAAATTCAACATAGCAGATCTCCAAAGAGCTAAACGTGAATTGAAGCCACACCCTTGGCCTGAAACTACAACCTCCACACTTGGTCGATAGAAAGCTGAAAGGAGGGGGGCTCGTGGAACAAGATAACAAGATTCGTTGAAAGGATCCTGCTAGGTAGATGGTGATGCGATAAGCAGTTCCAGGCTGAGAACCAACGAGGGAAAGGAAGTGACATTTTAATGGGGTTTGCATCTCACATGAGAAGCGGTTTCTTTGACATCCTACTGATATCACTAACAAATAGATCTAGAAGATTTCCACACCTACCTGCCGAAAAAAGCCAACATTGCAGCTCCGCTCGTCTATATTTTCATTGATTATTTTCAATATTAACCTTTGGAACCTAGCTAGAAAAAGTTAAACGCCATCAAAATTAGTACCAGACTGGGCACTATTCCCTTCCTGAGCCATGGACTTGTTTTGACTATGTTTGGTATATGGGCTCATTTTGGGGTCTCGTTGTGCCCCGAAGCTTTTGTTTATTATCAGTAACTTCTAAGTGTGACGTAAAAAAGACGTAAAAAGCGGTTGTTGAAATTTTCAAAAAACAAAACTCGAAAACTTTTATTAGTTTTGAATTTTGTTTTAATTCTTTTATTAGATAATTTTTGAGAATCGAATGTCATCATCCAGAACTCAATACAATCAACCATCGTTAAATGAGCGTTATTTATGAAATTAATCAGAAATACACTATTTGAGACTAGTCGACGTTCTAAGGAGATTCTAATTGACAGTTCTCTCGCTAGAGTGCAGTACCTACTGGTTTGGAGTGGTTTTAGTTTTGTTATTCTTGGGTTAGACGAATGATAAATCAAAAACCTCAGTGTGAAGCGCTAATAAATATTCAGAGTCGGAAGTGAGCCAAATTTTAGCCGATCAAATTCAAATACGATCTTTTTTCGTCGCATTGAATAGAATTTCATGTCACTCAGTTGTGCTTCCTCAACCACAGAGAGCCAAATTTTGAAAAAAAGGCACGTTTGCTGGTAGTTACTTCCTGTCAAAATGAACTTGATCGTTAACTTTGCGCGATAATATGGTAGGTACTTTACTATGTTCTTCGCTGTGTTCTTCGCGCACGGGTGATCTGAACAGATTTTTTTTTAAAGCCGGTTGCGTAAGTTTGCATTATCCTTTTTCCTGATCATTGCCCAGTGGTTGAATAAAATTCGAGTCCAGAGACAGTCGTGTTGTAAGGCTTTTTGAAAGATAAATCCCCTCATTACTGCATACCCTCATAGCCAAATACTTAAGATTAGACAAAAGGCCCATTCAAGTGCTAACATTTTGTAATTTTACCATTATGAAAGAATCCGCTTCCGTGCTCAAAAATTTTGAACAGAAATAAAATACTGAATATTGAAATATTGAAGTATAGATTTGGATCACGCTCATAACGAATATAATAAAAGAACTCTCAGTTTCGTCTCTTCTGTGCCTATTTATTAGCTTTTTCCTTGTTATTAGATTCTGGACTGATGAAAGAGTCAAAGTCAAAATTGAAAAAAGCTATTATAATACCACCTTTTAGCCTTGCGTTGCCAATAGCAACTCGTCTTATTTCGAGATGCGAAGTATAATAGAAAGTAGGTAAACTGATGGAGCCTGCAACAATCCTGGTGTAAAGAGAATCTCCAAATACAGTTCCGAGACCTCATGAGTATTCTTGTAGATGCTCGTTAACGTCCTTCCGCACCATTTCCATGTTTACTTTTCCCATCGTTACGAATTTCGCGCTGCTCGAGTTTTCCGTTATTCCAGTGCCTTGACTCGTTGTAGACTCTAACACTGAGCGTTATATGCCTACGTCAAGGCACCTGCCTATAAGGGTCCAACCCCCTTTACAACCTGAGAGATATAATTTCAGTTTCATTTGAGTTTCAAAGCACCCTCCAGCGCAGGCCGACGGAATTCCAATGTAGAGCACGTTCCACTATGCAATTACGAGAAATTAGTCCTGTCCTAACTATCAGTCTTCTTGGAAAATATTTGTTTTAACGCGATTTAAACAACCCACCGACTAATTCGTTCTCGCTTGATTTTACCCGTCCTTTTAGGACGTGCCATGATAAGACTTGGAGATCCTTACACTAATAATTTTAAAATAACCACATAAAAATCCGAATTAGATCATTCTGAATCCAAATTTACGAAAAAAGAACAGGTGTATGTCTGTGTGTATGTGACAAAATCATTTTAACTCCGCTTAGGCCTTATATTCCTACCGATTTGCGTGGTTCTTGTTTTGTTCAACGCAGAAATTCACCTAGTTGTGCACTGCATGAACTCCTTCTTGGGTGGAGGAGAACCTCTGAAGGCTGGGAGATGGATGAAAGAGGATCGAGCTGAATGGCGAAAGCTTATGAGGGAAGCAAAGGCCCCTGGTCTGTAGAGCTGAGAAGAAAGACAAAGAATAATAAATTTCTGGTCAAGTTTCTACACAAAAGTTTCAACACTTTCCAATGAGCTGAGCAACTAATTGTCCATGTATCATCACTTTTATGTATACATCTCTTAACCATGGGTTGCAAGTAGGCATTAAGCATCTCAAAGAGAAATAATATTATTGTAAAATATTAACTTCGTAGAAATGAATGGAAAATCGAGTATCCGCCTCTGATGGATGTTCCAAGAAATAGTAGAAATAAATAAACGTCAGAATCGTTAACTTCATCAATTCATCAAAAGGCACTTCAAAAATTTTTGCATAATATGCAAAAATTTTTGAAGTGCCTCTTGATGAATTGATGAAGTTAACGATTCTGACGTTTATTTATTTCTACTATTTCTTCTTTCTACTATTTCTTCTACTACTTCTACTATTTTTCTAATATATGCATATATATTATATATATGCATATAGATATTATTGCAAAATATTAACTTCGTAGAAATGAATGGAAAATCGAGGTATCCGCCTCTGATGGATGTTCCAAGAAATAGTAGAAATAAATTTACGTCGGAATCGTTAACTTCATCAATTCATTGAAAGGCACTTCAAAAATTTTTGGTATACCATGCTAATCAAAAGCCTATATCAAGAATATACTTACAAAAAATTGTAAGCACTAAACAATCGTCCCAAGCTTAGCTTTTCGAGACACCTATTAATTGACTACTCTATGGAAATTGAATACTAAATATTCATTACAGATTTTTCCCATTTGAAAAATAGATACTTAATAATCTCATCTCCACTAATACCTTGTTACCTACTCAAGAATGAAAATTACCACTTTCCAAAAAATAATTTACTTTTCAGCGTGTGTCTTTTCCACTCTAATCTGCTACAGTTGAAAGTAAATTCTGTCATACAAATTGTAAAAAAAAGTGCTCCGGTTTAAGAGAGGAGAGAGATAATTTCACCGAAACTTTATTTCTCAGTTCCAGCGGATATTGTTTCCTCCTCAGCTGGTTTCGGCGTTTGTCACGGATTAATTTAAACTTTTCCTATTAAGGCAATTCTTTTTGTCGGGAGCCTTTAATCTCGCTTACGCTGTTGAATGTCATCGGGTCCCCGATCGCGGAGGTTTTTTATCTTGGAGTAATAAATACGGTTTCAAAACGCTGCAAATCATTGCTCAAAGGTTTATTATTTTCTGTATAGATCACCCTTCTGTTTTGATCATTGGTTCTCCATCAATAGCACCTACTACCATCTGTATTCTCCCTTGACCTTCCCTCTCAAATTTCATCTTCCTGCGTTCAATGGGATTGAAAATGGCTTCGGAGCTCACTCAGCTGATCTGTGATCTGAGGAGTGAAGAAGATCTCCTCGAATGCTGGAGACGCCTGGAAGAGCACTTCCATTCAATAGGATTGAAAATGGCTTTGGAGCTCACTCAGCTGAACAGTGATCTGAGGAGTGAAGAAGATCTCCTCGAATGCTGGAGACGCCTGGAAGAGCACTTCCATTCAATAGGATTGAAAATGGCTTTGGAGCTCACTCAGCTGATCAGTGATCTGAGGAGTGAAGAAGATCTCCTCGAATGCTGGAGACGCCTGGAAGAGCACTTCCATTCAATAGGATTGAAAATGGTCTCGGAGCTCACTCAGCTGATCAGTGATCTGAAGAGTGAAGAAGCCTTTGAGCAATGATTTGCAGCGTTTTTTACCCACCAACATTTTGCTTCCTCACTACCGAAGGTAGGGAAGCTTTGTATTCGTGAAAGAAGTAAAAAAAAAAATGTCCTCCAAAATCAAAATTTCCACTTGCTTTTTGCGTTTTAGAGCTTCCCGAACAATTTTGGTTCCGTGTCTGTCTGTCTGTCTGTCTGTCGGTCTGTCGGTCTGTCTGTCTGTCGGTCTGTCTGTGGTCAATCCTTGTCCCGGGCAAAACTATACTAACCTGTGGTCCGATTTTGATGAAATTTTCAGGGATTGTGCGGGTTAGGTCCTAGACGGTCCCCTATAAATTTCAGCACCTTCGGACCAATAGGAGCGAGTGCGCATGCGCAAACGTGAATTTCCTGGGACCTCGGTTTCTCGGTTTCTAATGAACCGATTATGCTCAAATTTGGAGGTTAGTTAGGGACTAACTTCTAAGAGACACCCTATAAGTTTCAATTAAATTGGTCAAGCAATAGCCGCTGCGCATGCGCGAACTTCAAATTTATTGTTACAACCAAAACTCCGCAACTATTCAACCGATTTCGATGAAATTTTCAAGGATTGTGTGGGTTAGGTCCTAGACGGTGGACCGCTAATATTTTGGTATTCAATAACTCTTTGAATCATAATTTTTTCGCCAACTGATTCTATACGTCCATGTTACAATGAGTGAGGAAGCTATACTGCCCACCCAACTTGGCAGACGTTTTTTTTACCTACCAACTTTTTTTTACCTACCAGCTAGGTACTACCTACCACACCATACTGGCTTCACACCTTCACAATCAAGTTTATTAGAAAGAACTAAACGCTTCACACTCGATTGGAAAAATAGAAAGCTTCATATGGAAATTTGATTACTGGTTACGCAGAAGGCAAAACTGTATACAAATCGAAGAAATGAACAGCGATCGCATTTTAGTCCGATAAAATTTGAATGGAGATTAGACCTCTTTTGCGATTCACACTCATGATTCTGTTTTATCGAAGGAAAACCTTCAAGTACTCGTAGGGACCGAACGGTTTGTCCTACAGAGCTCCGGGTGGTCTCAAAAATTTTTAAAAATTCAATACTATTTAAAATTGGTGAAAAAACAATACCTTTATTTCGAGAGTTTTCGAGCTAGGGCACTTTTGAAAATTTCAACCATTAATTTTCACCCCTTAGAAGTGACCTACATCAACCAAAAGCTTCGCGGCACAACTAGACCCCAAATGGAGCCCATATACCAAATTTGAACCAAATCGGTCCAGTGTTGCTAAGAAAAGTGCCGCGTACGGCGTACGGCGGACGGACGGAAATTTTTTATTCGATTTTCGTATTCTACGTACCTTGAAACGTAAAACATCAAATTTTGAGGGGGGGTTAAAAATTTTTTTTTCTTGCTCGATTCCAAAGGCTTATTATTGAAAATAATAAACCAAAAATAAAACTAAAAAAATAATTCGTCTTGAGGAGGAAATTGAAGAGTGAATTTTGAGATTTTACCTTCAGTTCAGCAGTACAATTCAAACTCTTTTTGACCGACTTCAAAGGGGCGAAGGCCCGCGACGGAGTAGGTTCTCTTTTTAGTGTGTCGTGGCACGACGATTTTTTTTTTTTTAGTAATAAATGGGTAACACCAGTCAACAATATCAATGCCTTTTCACCCTGTATATATTATATTATATAAAGAACATTGTAGTCCACCAAAATCAAAATAAATCTCCACTCGATAATTAATGAATAATCACCTGGGTAATAAATAATTAATATACCTCTGGATTTCCATGAGTCGTTCTTAGTACGTCTATGGATGAAATTCCGTCACGATGGTGCCTGAACACTAGAAACCGAGTATTGCGTTGCTATTTGGGTGTTTCATCTTGAATACAGATGTGATCTTCTACGGGCCAAAACAAACAGATAAAAGCCTAACTTTACGACATATTAGGTACTGCTGTGGTGCCAGGCTGGCACCGTTTGTGGGGGTCAAATTCGAAGCTCGCCTGTAGCAAGGAATGATATATCAAAAAGATCAAGTTATCAAATATATCCAATATCAAAATATCAAGTTTCAGGCTCCCATAATGCAGGAATCAATTGGGTACACCCTCAATATACTAACTAAATTGCTTAAGGTGAAATAGTTTGTGCAGTAGAAAGGTAAGTGAGGATGTAATCGCTTACTGATTGAAATCGAACTACTCCTTATCCAATGGAACGTCCCGTGGAAGGCATCCATGACAAAACAATAATATTCATGTTTCAAAAGATTTTTAATTTAAAAAAAACTAAAAATAAGAATAAAATACCAGTTTGAGATTAATTATACGTCTTGAAGTATGCGAAGCATTGTTTTCGTCCACCAGCCAGGCACATTTCACCTTGTGACCTCAGATAGCCCACTACAATATGGCTACTCAACCTATCAATAACAGCCACATTTGGCATGATCACTCGATGAATTCCTGAAACCCCAAACCAGAGATCCATATGATTTTCACAATTTACCTAGTCATCCCCAGGAGATCGAAAATAATTCAAATTTTATACACGTTCCAAGGGAGGGTTAGGCTGAGGTTGGCAGGATGTGGTGCCTCTCGTGTCCTGCATACTCAATAAGAAAGTTATTCCTCCGATAGCAAAACCCGAATCACCCTAAATAAGTATCCGTAGGTTGAAGACTACAATGGCCTACCTACTGTTCTTACATATCCTAGTTTGAAAAAATGCTTCCAAGATATGTCGGGAGTAAAATTTTCGCGTATAACCTGGACACATAAAATTTATGGGTTTGAAAATGATTGCATTGAGGTATTACATAGAATTATTACATTTATTATTGCACTTAGGTAATTAATTCTTGGGTATGAAACATGAACTTTAAGATCAAGTTACTGGTTTTCTACATTTGGAAAAACAACACGATTGAAAATTCTGCCCAATTTCTGTAGATTCGTCTACATATATATATATATTTTTATATATATATATTTTCTTCTCAGAATTGCAACAAGGTTTATTGGCAATAACTCTGGAACCACCTTCGAATTTCTGCAAAATTACGGGCGATGTAATCGTAAGAAATTTATGTTTAGACAAATCGATTTTTTGGAACGAGGATAAATTATAAATAGGCCTTATTAGATGAACTATAATATAGTTCATATTATGAGGAACAAAAAAATTCAAGTGTAAAAATTCTTGAAATCGGACATTTTCCATCTCAAGTAGGTATCTAGGTTACGGAAGGTTTGTATTTGTGCAGCAGATCAAATAACAGGGGTATTCATGGTCTGATTCGATCGTCGTATATCGAAATTGCGGTAACTCGAGGGTTTCATGAGGCTCCTACATTGTGCGTAACGCTCCTCGTGGCATCAAATAACCGAGTCAGTATTATTACCTAACAGGTTCATCGATTTCCTTTTAGCTAAAAATTAGAATACCCACAGTGGTTTCCAATAAAATCCTTTTGCATGGTTTCTAGCACATGAACGAAAAAATCGACGGCTACAATTGAAAACGCTGCAAATTATTACACAAAGGTTTATTATTTTCTATATAGATCACTCGTCTACAAAATCACCAACCATCCAATATGAAAAAAAAAATAAAAAAAATAGTAAAAAAATAATTAAAAAAAAATAATTAAAAAATAGATAAAAATCATCAACCATCGATTGCATTTCGGTCAGCTCTAATTTGAACGGAGATTAAGCCTCTTTTGCGATTCACACTCGTGTTTCGATTTATAAACATATATATAAATATAAGCCCTTAAATTTTTGTAGGGAGCGAACAGTTTGTCCTACAGAGCTTCGGGAGGTCTCAAAAAATTCTAAAAATTTTATAGAATCCAAAATTGAAGGAAAAACAATACCTTTATATCGAAATGTTTTGAATTAGGGCGTTTTCAAAATTTCAAAATTGATTTAGGAACTCTTAGAAGTGACCTACATCAACCAAAAGCTTCGGGGCACAACTAGACCCCAAATGGAGCCTACACACCACATTTCATCAAAATCGGTCAATGCTAAGTGGCGAAAGTGCCGCGTACGGCGTACGGCGGACGGACGGCCAAATTTTTGTTCGATTTTTGGATTCTACGTACCTTGAAATGTAAACCATCAAATTTTGAGGGGGTGTTAAATTTTTTTTTCTTGGTCAATTCCAAAGGTTCATTATTGAAAATAATAAACCAAAAGGATCATGCTTCAGACTTCTTAATAGGTACTGATGAGGTGTCTTGTCTCTGTTTCATAGATGACCATTGCTACTTCTTAGCTCATGACTGAAACATCTGCCATGCTTAATTTTGTGCTTCAATTAAATGTTTAAATGCCGGAAGGCAATATTAATTTCCACTTCTCCCGCAGACCATCTGACAGTCGCGTATTATTTGTCGCGAATATCGTTTGTTTGTTGATGTTATGATAGTTGCTTCGCACAACTGCCTCTAGGATC
Organism: Apolygus lucorum; assembly: GCA_009739505.2. Lineage (NCBI taxonomy): Eukaryota > Metazoa > Arthropoda > Insecta > Hemiptera > Miridae > Apolygus > Apolygus lucorum. The sequence continues at coordinate 32,175,811 of CM019169.2, forward strand.
GCATTTCTGTTTCGAGTTTCGTCGTCGAATCTCTCAGCCCGTGGTATAAATCGAATCGTCGAATGAGCCGGAGCGCATGCGCATTGACTTCCGTCGAATCTCCAAAAAGGCATTTTGAACAAATTTTCTCGAGGAAGCAATCATGTACCTACTTCCGCCAAATCTGACGGGAATTTTTCTATCATGGAAAAAAATTGTATAAAAGCAACCTACCTACTTACTATTTTGCTTCCGAGTCTAACAAGGTAGCGGAAGCTTTGTTTTCACTTTTCAAGGATGAAAAAAAAGTTCTCCAAAATCAAAATTTTCACTCGCGTATTACGCTTTAGATCTTTCTGAACAATTTTGGTTCCGTGTCTGTTTGTCTGTGTGTCTGTCATGAATTTCTTGTAACGCACATAACTATACGGAGTTATTGTCCGATTTCTCTGAAATTTTCAGGAATTGTGCGGATTGGTGTGTAGACGGTCCCCAATGAAAATCATCATCCCTGGATTGATAGAAGTGACTGCGCATGCGCAAACGTGAATTCCTTGTTACGGCCATAACCTCTACATTTTCACCCGATTTCGATGAAATTATCAGGGATTATGCGGATAAGGTTTTAGATGGTGCTCAATCAAAATCATAACCCCGGACTGATAGTAGCCGCTGCGCATGTGCAAACGTGAATTCCTTGTAACAGCCAAAACTTCCAAATTTTCCATCCGATTTTGATGAAATTTTCAGGGATGTTACATATCAGTATTAAGATGGTCCCCAATGAAAATCAAGGCCCTAAAATTTACAGAAGCCTCTGCGCATGCGCAAACGTAAAATCCTTGTAACAGCCATAACAGATTGTCCAGATTGGCGTGTAGATGGTCCCCAATGAGGGTAGTGAAAGGTACTTAGATATTGGTGTTTTGAGATTAACTACTATGCATCGGATCATCTACATAACCGGGTTAAGGATACGAGGAAGCTATGTGCCACACCCACTTGGCAGACTTCTTTTTCTATATTGATCACTCGTCTGCAGAGCCACCAACCATCCAACATGAAGAAAAACATCGATAGCATTTCGGTCAACTAAAATTTGAACTGGGATTAGGCCTCTTTTGCGATTCAAACTCGTGTTTTTGATTTATCGTACGTCCAACCTTTAAATTCTCGTAGGGAGCGAACGGTTTGTCCTATAGAGCTCCGCGTGGTCTCAAAAAATTCTATGGATTCTTAAATTGAAAGAAAAACAACACCTTTACATCAAAATTGTTTGAGTTAGGGCGTTTTCAAAATTTTAAACCTTATTTTTCAACCCTTAGAAGTGACTTACATCAACCAAAATCTTCGGGGCACAACTATACCCCAAATGGAGCTTACATACCAAATTTCATCAAAATCGGTCAATGCTAAGTGGGGAAAGTGCCGCGTACGGCAGACGGACGACCAAATTTTTATTCGATTTTTGGATTCTACGTACCTTGAAACGTAAACCATCAAATTTTGAGGGGGTGTTTAAAAAAAAAATTTTCTTAGTCGATTCCAAAGGTTCATTATTGAAAATAATAAACCTAAAAACGGATAAGAACTAGTGGAAAGAAAAATTGATTTTCCAAAAGTTCAAATTGGTCAAAGTTATTATCAAATGATAAACCAAATTATTATTAAAGTCATTGCAAAGCTGGTTGAAGGTAAAAATTTAACAGAGTTCTAATACCTTTTAAATAAAATTATAAGGCAACAAACATTCTCCGAGTCGCGATTCAGTTGTTGTTGTTTCAATCATAATTACCCCTACTGGCTAAGAATCTTCTTCGCGGTTCATCTTTCTGATTCGATTCATTAAAATGGACAAACGGCTAAAGTAAAGACAATTGCTGGCTGCTTTCTATTTTATTTACATTTCATTTGAAACCCTCTTAAAGAAACACTCATTTTGAAAATTGGTCGTGCGGACTCGGCGAGACCGTCTCTAATTTTAGAGCGACACTCAAAATAACTGTATTGAGCTCAAGAATATTTTTCAAGAAAACAATTGGAAAATCTCTTCAAAGGCCTTGAAGTGATGAGTTTAAGGTTTAAAAGTTTCTGGAATAACTACATTTATCTCTATTTACAAGGCGTTTTGTCATGGGAAGCTTGAAATAAACCGCAGTATCACTAAGGCTGCAGATGGGATTTCAATACTTTCGCCGAAAATGCATACCTACTATGAGGCTCGTACTATTGTACTGATTGGGGATTGCCATTTATATGGGGCTTTCGTGGAACAAATAGGACAAACCCTGAGAATTCAATGAAAATCGAAGTAGGTACAATTATGCCTAGGACAAGGTATTGGATTGTTTGACTAATTGGTTTCGTCGGATCAATTGAGTTGCTTGGTGCTTAGATTGCATCAGCATTAATACTCCCACTGTTGTTGAACTGGAGCTCAATAGTTAGGTACACAGCTAATCTGTCGTCAACCCAATCACTTTCAGCGCTCCCAGCGCAACAAAGGGTATCATCAATACCAAGATCGATATTTACTAGGGTGCTGAGGAGTGAGATGCTTCAATACCACCTTAGAATCTGGTTGGAACAATTTGTTCAACCCTGAAGATGAAGAAATCCTCGACTGTGAACTAACATTACAATGTTTTAAGATTCCCCACTTGCAGAATTGGCTACCACAGAGACTTTGCACCAATTTGAAGGTTAGTTCAGAGGTAATTTCAGGACAGTTGCTGATAAATTTCAGCACAAATAAATCTGCAGGGAAATTTTGAAGATGAACAAATCTTCGTTTCTGGAACATTCATTACAACGTTTTTGGCTTTCCCCTGTTGCAGGATTGGCTACCACAGAACTTTGCACCAATTTGAAGGTTGGTTCAGAGGTAGTTCCAGGACAGTTGCTGATAAATCTCAGCACAATTAAATCTGCAGGGAAATTTTGAAGATGAACAAATCCTCGTCTCTGGAACATTCATTACAACGTTTTTGGCTTTCCCCTGTTGCAGGATTGGCTACCACAGAACTTTGCACCAATTTGAAGGTTGGTTCAGAGGTAGTTTCAGGACAGTTGCTGATAAATTTTAGCACAGTTGAATCTGCTGGGGAATTCTGAAGATGAAGAAATCCTCGTCTATGGAACATTCCTTACAAAATGTTGGCTTCCCCAGTTGCACAATTGGACAACATATTTGCTTCAATTTTAAGGATACTTTAGAGGTAGTTCCAGGACAGTTGCTGAACATTTTCAGCGCAATTCAATCTGCAGAGGTAGCTCCAGGACAGTTGCTGATAAATTTTAGCACAATTAAATCTGCAGGGAAATTCTGAGACGAACAAATCCTCAACTCTGGAACATTCATCACAACATTTTTGGCTTCCTCAGTTGCATAATTGACTACCATAAGGACGTTGCTTCAATTTTGAGGGTATTTTAGAAGTAGTTCCAGGACAGTTGCTGATATGTTTCAGCGCAATTCAGTCTGCAGAGGTAGCTCCAGGACAGTTGCTGATAAATTTCAGCGCAATTCAATCTGCATATGTAGTTCTTGGACAGTTTTATAAATTTCAGCACAATTAAATCTGCAGGGAAATTCTGAGATGAAGAAATCCTCAACTCTGGAACATTCATTACAACATTTTTGGCTTCCTCAGTTGCAGAATTGACTACCATAAGGACGTTGCTTCAATTTTGAGGGTATTTTAGAGGTAGTTCCAGGACAGTTGCTGATATATTTCAGCGCAATTCAGTCTGCAGAGGTAGCTCCAGGACAGTTGCTGATAAATTTCAGCGCAATTCAATCTGCATATGTAGTTCTAGGACAGTTGTTGACAAATTTCAGCACAATTGAATCTGCAGGGAAATTCTGAGATGAACAAATTCTCAACTCTGGAACATTCATTACAACATTTTTGGCTTCCTCAGTTGCAGAATTGACTAACATAAGGACGTTGCTTCAATTTTGAGGGTATTTTAGAGGTAGTTCCAGGACAGTTGCTGATATATTTCAGCGCAATTCAGTCTGCAGAGGTAGTTCCAGGACAGTTGCTGATAAATTTCAGCGCAATCCAATCTGCATATGTAGATCTAGGACAGTTGCTGATAAATTTCAGCACAATCAAATCTGCAGGGAAATTCTGAAGATGAACAAATTCTCGTCTGTGACTATTCATTATATCGGTTTTGGGGTCTCCACTTAATGAATTCGGTAGCATAGGAAATTTGCTTCAGTTTGAAGGGTAATTTAGAAGTCAGTTCCAGAGCAGTTTGTGATAAATTTCAGCGTAATTCAATCTGCAGGGAATTTTTGAAGATGAAGAAATTTTCCCCGCTAAAGATTTATTACAGCAGTTATGAGGTTTCCACTTATAGAATTCGATACTTTGGGAAATTTGATTCACTTTGAAGGGTAATTTAGGAATCAGTTTCAGGACAGTTAGTGATAAATTTATAGGATGACTGCTAAATACTCTGGAAAATCATCATACATCGAGGAAAACCATCAACCAACTCTAATGAACCCAAATCTAAGGTACATGCAACTTGATCGCGAAGTTCATTTTTCATACCAAAGAACTTAGGCAGGGCAATCAATTCCGAAGCTTCAGATTCTGTAAGTCAATGTTATTTGTAAAGAAGCTTTACTGTAAGGATACTTTGCTGGTTCAGGTAAAGTCAGAATAAGTCACCTGCATCCCACAATTTCACCACTTTCCATGAATTGTGGGTCTTGAAGACTTATTTTCCTTCCACTCCGAAAGGCTAGCAGAAGCGGAAAATGGTCCGGGATGCTGTTTATTACCCAGTTGTTGTGAAATTCCAACACTACAAAGAGAAAATCTTCAACTCGAAGGAACTTACTATAAGTGAGTATAGAAAGCTTTCCAAAACTTCGATAACAGTAGGAAACTGGTTTCGGCCTTTGGGCAAAGATACGTACAGCTCAACTTCGAGCTTCAGAAACGTATAATCTTTTTTCAGAGGGAAAAATAAAATTCTCCGACGTGAATGATATACGAGAAGAAATACTTGAAAACGGAGGTTAAAAGCATCGAGGAATTATTATGTGGTGGACGAAAGAGAAAAACTGTAGTAAGCGAAAATTGGTGATAAATCTGTAAAGTTTGGTTGAAAAGGTTTTAGAAACTTGTTTTTCTACCTAATTTCCATCGGAGAATACTGTTCGAATTCCAAGGTTGTGGTGTCATCATTTACATATATTTCAGGAGGCAAAAGAAATTTATGGTCGTCCCCAACTTTACTGGAAAGGCAGATTGTTCTTTGCGTTCGCCATATATTTTCTTCCTCTCTATTTATACAGCAAGAAGTCTTAGTTTGTCAGTGTTGGAGCGTCGATGAGAAAGCTTTCCACGATATGGCGCTTCTGAACTGTCCTCTTTATTACCTTTTCTTAAAAAAGTACGCTCCACAAATTGGGAAAGGGCAACTATAGGGCCCTTTAGTATTTACGTGGCTCCCTCACTACCGATGGTAGGCAAGCTATGTTCGTGAAGGTCAACAGTAAGCAGTAAAGCATCCTCACATAGAATGCTAGAATAATAGAACATTGGTGTAAAAATGTTCGAATTATTGAGAAGTAAAAAATTTAAAAACGTCTGCCAAGTGGGTGTGGCACATAGCTTCCTCGTATCCATAACCCGATTATATAGATGATCCGATGCATAGTAGTTAATCTCAAAACACCAATCTCTCCCTCATAGGGGACCATCTACACGCTAATCTGGACAATCCTAGAAAATTTCATCAAATTCGGATGAAAAATGTAAATGGTATGGCTGTTACAAGGATTTTACGTATGCGCATGCTTAGAGGCTTCTATGAATTTTAAGGCCTTGATTTTCATTGGAGACCATCTACAACCTAATCAGCGTAATCCCTGAAAATTTCATCGAAATCGGGTAGAAAATGTGGAAGTTATGGCCGTTTCAAGGAATTCACGTTTGCGCATGCGCAGTCGCTTCTATCACTTCGGGGATGATGATTTTCATAGGGGACTGTCTACACACCAACCCGCACAATCTCTGAAAATTTCATTGAAATCGGACGGAAAATGTAGAAGTTATGGCCGTTTAAAGGAATTCACGTTTGCGCATGCGCAGTCGCTTCTATTAGTCCGGGGATGATAATTTTCATATGGGACCGTCTACACACCAATCCGCACAATCCCTGAAAATTTCATTGAAATCGGACAATAACTTCGTATAGTTATGCGCGTTACAAGGAAATCATGACAGACACACAGACAGACAGACAGACAGACACACAGACACACAGACACTGAACCAAAATTGTTCAGAAAGGTCTAAAACGCAAGACGCGAGTGAAAATTTTTATTTTGGAGAACTTTTTTTTTTCGTCCTTGAAAAGTGAAAACAAAGCTTCCGCTACCTTGGTAGACTCGGAAGCAAAAACAGAAGTGATGAACAGCAACACGATTGAAAATTCGTTCCCGATTAAGTTGATGGTATTTTACTTTTTAACACGTGCCGCAGCTCCATTTCATCGAATCGAAATGAAATTGATATGCAATAATTTTGAAGCCTGCTCCAAACTACCCCCCAAATTGTAGCAAAATTGAGCTACCCATCAGATTTTGGAGACTTATATTTAAGTAAAATAAAGTTTTCTCAAGGCCACACGCTGATGTTAGTCCGATGTTGATGAAATGAGTGTACTAAAGCTATTCAGCTGCAAACCCTGAAAATTTAATCAAAATCAGACGATTTCGTGATGTTATTACCACAGAACCCAAATTGATCAGCAAGAAACGTAAAATACGAGTGAAATTAGATTATGGATGACTGAAATATTTGTTTCCCCACTATTGAAGATAGTATTCGTTCTTTGTATTCTAGCAAAAAGTTGAAAAGAATTTGTATAACATGATGGTTTAGTAATGCATCCACAACAGAATACGTTCCATTAGATAAGGATTAGTTCAATTTCAACCAGTTCTGCACAAAGCTCTTCCACCCAATGAAATTTAGTTAGTACTTATTTTGAGTCGGAAATATTGAACTCCCCTCACCCTTAGCCACCATAACATTCCTAACGGCATGTGAGCCTCAAATTTGAACAACTTTTTAAAATTCATGATCTACGATACCCAACATGCGAATTTGAGTTCAACGTTGAGCTTTTATAGGTAGTCCGAACAAGATCACATTCACATACAAGGTGAAACAACTAAAAACACTTAAAATAATCGGTTTCTAAAAAACACGCTAATCGTTTGAGAAATCAGGAATAGATAGCTGCTAAAGGTATCATCCTTATTATCACTCAATAACCCCTCATTAAACACAAATTCGGGTATACCGTCGACGTGGAGCACAACTAGATAGATTTTTGCATCGAACTAAAAAACAATCACGCATATCGGTGGAAAATTGAGGCCTTGGTAGAGTGCAGAAGATTTTTTCACATACACACAGACGTACACCTATGTTTTTTGAGGATTTGAATTCAGAATGGTCTAAAACGATTTTGCGCGTGGTTCTCTCCGTTTGTTCTCCTTCATCCCAGATTAACCGCAAAAGCATTAATAGCATACTAGAAACACTGCAAATTATTACATAAAGGTTTATTATTTTTCTGTATAGATCACTGGTCTGCGAAGAACACGGCTTAGCCATTGTTACCACCAACCAACTTGCAGAAAAACATTGATCGCATTTCGGTCATCTAACATTTGAACGAAGATTCGGCCTCTTTTGCGATTCACACTCGTGTTTCTGATTTATCGTAAGTCCAACCCTTAAATTCTCGTAGGGAACGAATGGTTTGTCCTGCAGGGCTCCGCGTGGTCTCCAAAAATTCTATACTCTCTTAAATTGATGGAAAAACAATACATTTCATCAAATTTTTTTGAATTAGGGCGTTTTCAAAATTTCAAACCTTATTTTTCAACCCTTAGAAGTGACCTACATCAATCAAAATCTTCCGGGCACAACTAGACCCCAAATGGAACCTACATACCACATTTCATCAAAATCGGTCAATGCTAAGTGGGGAAAGTGCCGCGTACGGCGGACGGACGGCCAAATTTTTATTCGATTTTTGGATTCTACGTACATTGAAACGTGAACCAACAAATTTTGAGGGGGGGGGGGAGGGATCAACACTTTTTTTCTTGGTCGATTCCAAAGGTTTATTATTGAAAATGATAAACCAAAAGTGGGTACTCCAAAATCAAAATTTCCACTCCCAATACTTTTCAAGCTTGCCGAACAACTTCGATTACCTGATTGTCGGTCAATCTGTGTAGTGATTTATTGTCATGGGCTTAACTAAACGAAGTGATTATCGAGTGAAATGTTCAAGATTGATTGCGAGACGGCCCCTTTCGAACTTGTAGCAGTTCCGCGAACTAGGCCTGTGGAGGCGTCGCTACTCTCAGACTGGGAACGAGCTCGGCAGTCAGTATTTTCCTGCCTTGCTCCTGGTAATTGATCTCTCCACAACATTTAATATTTTGCGGTTTCCCTTGATACCCAAAATCCATTTCCATTTCATTTCGGACCTATATACGAGTGTCCATCTAAACAATCAATCTATGTAAACCACGCTCCGATTTTCATTTCATTTCATTTCAATTCATATCTTTAATTAATACTTTTAAATTATATTTGAATCGTTAGGGAGAAATACGAGCTGGTTATTCCATCAGAATATTTCCAACTCTATTTCGTGGTAGCAGAGCGTGGTTTTGAAAAGTTCGCTACCATGAAATACGAAACGACAAACAAACTCCATCAACAACGGAGAAATAGTAGCGCGCGCACACAAGCGTGATTTCGCTTGTACACTAATTTCCCTTTCTCACCACCACATTTCTGGTCAAATTTTGATGAGATAGAACAAAACGTCAACATTGTCTCAAGTTGTCATTGTCTCTCATTGTCAACGTCAACGAATTACGTCTCAATTGTGTTCGTGTTTGCCAACTCAGGATACTACCGACATAATCGTGTAAATCAAGCACGATCAAATAATGCTACCAAGCAATTATACAGCGACTAATTATATACGTTCATACGAGGAAGCTATAATGCCCACTCAATGCGGCTTACGATTTTCGATAAGAACCAAGCTAAAAGAGGGCCCGAACGATGCACGGGTGACAGTCAGGTAGGTAATAATCCCTTGAAATACAAGTTGGTAACATTTACTTACAACTGTCCAAGTGGTAACAAATACCCCCGGAGAAGCTTTTACTTGAACGTCCAGTGTGATCGTACTTAGCCCAACTCCTTTTCTCTTATCTGCTTTCGGACCTCCAAACAAGTGACCCAACCAAGTTTAAGCCCTCGAGGGAAGTAGGGCGGTGGAGCGCTTCCGCCTAGCTCTTGTTTATTGCTAGGAGATTGCGGAGCGTGGGTACGTTCAGACTTTCAGGGATTTAGACGAAACAAACAGTAGGGTACCGACTTATGAACCTTGATATATAGTACCAATATTTTCAAGGTGAAACCACGGATTCCAAAACTGTCTCCATCAACTTTTATATTTTAGGTGGAGGCAATGGACTCTGAAACTCGCGCTCCAACGCCTCATCAGTCATTTCCCTCGTGTTCCACCTTTACTTGTTTTATGCATTTACCCCTTAACCCTCGGACACCTGCGGGTTTCGGACGAAGCAATCAACCTGTGGGCGGTAATCCATGCCGCCCTCACAGAATTTACTCTTAAATTGATAACAACCTATTCTATTCAAGTATTCAGTGTTTTGAAGAATAAAATATTCGACGCTATTCATCATTAGAAAATCTATGAAATTCTAACTTTTGCTTAATTTTGGTTTATTATTTTCCGTAATGAACCTTTGGAATCGACCAAAGAGAAAAAAATGTTTAACACCCCCTCAAAATTTGATGGTTTACGTTTCAAGGTAAGTACGTAGAATCCAGAAGAAAACGAATAAAAATTTGGCCGTACTCACTTTCCCCACTTAGCATTGACCGATTTCAATGAAATTTAGTATGAAGGCTCCATTTGGGGTCTAGTTGTGCCCCAAAGATTTTGGTTGATGTACTTCTAAGGGTTCGAAAATGAATTTTGAAATTTTGAAAACGCCCTAACTAAAAAAAAATGATGTAAAGGTATTGTTTTTCCTTCAATTTGAGATAGTATAGAATTTTTAGAATTTTTTTAGACCACGCGGAGCCCTGTAGGACAAATCGTTCGCTCCCTACGAGAATATAAATTTTGGACGTACGATAGATCAGAAACACGAGTCTGAATCCCAAAAAGGTCTAATCTCCGTTCAAATTTTAGCTGGCCGAAATGCGATCGATGTTTTTCTTCATGTTGCATGGTTGGTGGCTTTGCAGACGAGTGATCTATATAAAAATAAAAATAAATTTACCCCCCTCAAAATTTGTTGGTTTACGTTTCAAGGTACGTAGAATCGGAGAATCGAATTAAAAAACAATTTCTCCCTTGCGAGGGAAAAACATTAAATCATGTTTAATGTTTTTCCCTCGCAAGGGAGAAATTAGATTGCCGATCACTCAGCTGATCAATGACCACTCAGGCGCCTTCAGCATTCTCCATTGACCCTGCTTCTCAAATTTCAGCTTCCTGCGTTCAACAGGAGAGAAAATGGCCTTGGAGCTCACTCAGCTGATCAGTGACCATCTTGGTACAACTAGACCCCAAATGGAGCCGATATAACGTGGTAACTAAGAAATCGGTCCGTGGTAACTAAGAAAAAAAAGCGTTGCAGATTTGCGTGTCGGAATTCACAGAATGACCCCCAGCCCTAAAACATTAAACATGTTAATAAACCATTGTGTAATAATTTGCAGCGTTTTTTTCATACAAATATACTTTTTTTCCTCATAACATAGTAACCATTTGTCCTGGTTTTGGTTTATTATTTTCAATAATAAGCCTATGTGATCGTATCGCAAAAAATTTTTATAACCCCCCCTCAAACTTTGTCACTTTACGTTTCAAGGTGCGTAGAATCCAAATTTGCAATGTCCGTCCGCCGTCCGTGGCACTTTTCTTAGCAACACTGGACCGATTTGGTTCAAATTTGGTATATGGGCTCCATTTGGGGTCTAGTTGTGCCGCGAAGCTTTTGGTTGATGTAGGTCACTTCTAAGGGGTGAAAATTAAGGGTTGAAATTTTCAAGAGTGCCCTAGCTCGAAAACTCTCGAAATAAAGGTATCGTTTTTTCACCAATTTTAAATAGTATTGAATTTTAAAAAATTTTTGAGACCACCCGGAGCTCTGTAGGACAAACCGTTCGGTCCCTACGAGTACTTGAAGGTTTTCCTTCGATAAAACAGAATCATGAGTGTGAATCGCAAAAGAGGTCTAATCTCCATTCAAATTTTATCGGACTATAATGCGATCGCTGTTCGTTTCTTCGATTTGTATACAGTTTTGCCTTCTGCGTAACCAGTAATCAAATTTCCATATGAAGCTTTCTATTTTTCCAATCGAGTGTGAAGCGTTTAGTTCTTTCTAATAAACTTGATTGTGAAGGTGTGAAGCCAGTATGGTGTGGTAGGTAGTACCTAGCTGGTAGGTAAAAAAAAAGTTGGTAGGTAAAAAAAATGTTGGTGGGTAAAAAACGCTGCAAATCATTGCTCAAAAGCTTCTTCATTCTTCAGATCACTGATCAGCTGAGTGAGCTCCGAATCCATTTTCAATCCTATTGAATGAAAGTGCTCTTCCAGGCGTCTCCAGCATTCGAGGAGATCTTCTTCACTCCTCAGATCACTGATCAGCTGAGTGAGCTCCAAGGCCATTTTCAATCCTATTCAAATCAGAAGGGTGATCTATACAGAAAATAATAAACCTTTGAGCAATGATTTGCAGCGTTTTTCTCTATGTTAGTTCCGCAAACAAAATCATGAAACAAAATCTGATTTCACGGAACATGAATTTTTGGTGTGATTGATTTTTGCGGTTCTCAATGCATAGTTTATCAGGTACTCTGAAATAAAATACTGAAAAATAGTCCTGTTTTTTTCTGATGAAAATACCAGGGGTATGAAAGAGACATTCTTGAATGATAGGTAGGTACTTCTTATTTATAACATCTCAATGAAACTTTAATAAAATAACTCTTTTGTTATGAACAAACGTGAGTCTTAAATGCTTGAAATTAGTAAAAATTACTAGATTTTTAGAAATTAAAATTTCGAATAACTATGCGCTACCTAATGAAAATATCATGGATAGTATCTCCGAGATTCTTCAAAATAGGTTGGTATGAGCGAAAAACATCAAAATCTATGACAAAGACAGTTTTTATGTAAACTGAAACGAATAAAATCACTCGCGTAAATTAAAAAGCTGAATTATTAGATGCAAATCACTGTTTAGAGATCTTCTTCCCTACGAGCTTCACTCATTATTGACTTAGTGACGACCACACACAATAATCTGCAGGCGGCATGCAGAGTACCGCTAGGTAAACTTTTCTCATCACGTGACCGAAAACAACAAATAGGTGTGAAAGGAAAATCGACTATACATTTCCGTGCGCGCTCCACCGCAGAAAATTAAAATCAGCAGTGTAACATCACAGAGACGTCGTCGAGCCCCTTGAGTTGTATTCACTTTCTCACTGAAGATGTTTATTTACGCTACGATTTTGATTTATTACTTCAATCTCAAAATGGAACCGAGACTCCCTGGTTAAGAGTCTAATTCCTAATCCATCGTGATATTCAAACTTCTGTACAATAGTGCCTACTTCATATTTTGTGAAATTTTTAATGAAATTGATGTTGGTTGTAGAATAATCATGTGGTGTTTTGCTAGGTTTTGGGCTTTTTGTGGGTTTTTGTTGAAGACTAGGCCAGATTTCGCCTTAATTTGAAAGGATGCTAATGGCAACTCTCAAAACGCTGTAAACAGTCAACTTGAACAAGAATATTGGTATTCATCGAAGACATAGCAACATCTCAGACCTGTTAGAAATAGTGGGTCACTAATGAGGAATTTTACCGAATTCTGTTTGCATTTTTCCTGAATACTTAATGGTGTGAGATAGATGAAAATCGGGCTGATTTCGGAAAATAAGTCTCCTGTTATTTTTGGGAGACAATCAAAATTTATGATTTCATAAATAACCGGGAAAACGGACGTGAGGCGGGAACGCTCGCTGATTGGGCTGTTCGGATCGCCGTCTCCTCGCAGTGTTGCCCATTGGGACAACAAAATCGTATTTTCAAAGAGAAAAGTTATCAAACAAAAACAGGGGAAACCTAATTTTCCCCATCTTGCTTTTTCTATTTTTTTCTTCAGTTTTTCGATTTCGAACTTTACTGTTTCGTGAAATTTTGCATCTGGGGACTATAGATTTCTCAATCTCAGCGCTTCAAGCGGCCGTAAATGAACTATTCCAGGATGACGTCATTTTCCCGGTTTTTTTTAAACATTCGTATTTTCTACACTGTTTTGTTTATTCGTAAATTAGGAAGTACGGGCTGATAGTTTGCCGTGGGAGGTTTTTTGAGGTGCTGAATCCGATTTTGGGGTCAAAAATAGGAAATTCCGACATGGTGAAATTCCTCATGTTTACCTATTTACCTACCTGTTTACCTGCTAGAGACCCAACCTTCCTCTCATGTCTTTTTACTCGCCTAATTAAGTAATATTCCAATTAAAAAGCAACAGCTTATTACAGCTACCTCTATTTGGTCAAAATGAACTCGGACCATTTGAAATTTTAAAATCGGTCAAGCTGAGACAAATCGAGAAAACTATGGCATCTTCCCTCTCATTCGCACACTTGTCATCCTCCATGGCCTTAATGCTAAAGGGAATGGCCCTCTAGTGTGATTCTTAGAGAAATTTCCCAAATTTAACAAGAGCTTTTTCCAATTGAAAAACGGAGATGCACTCAGAATAAGTAAATGAAAGCCGGCGTCTTCAACATTTTGCCATAACATGCTTTTTTTCATCATAAAATCTTAGAATTTGGACAATTTAGGATACTGGGGAAAAAAATTCCTACCTTGCATGATCAATGTTAAATAAGTGATTAATAAATGAGAGAGAATTATGCATATAGAATACATGCATGATGCCAGAAAGAGAAAACGAAAATAACGTGCGTTTATGGGTTATTAGAGGATTGAGAATCAGGTTGGTTGCTCAGCAACTCAACCCCGGTCGACCCTCATTAGCTCTCAAGAAATGGGTCAATAACATTGCTTGGGATTTAGCTTCTGAGTTGCAATATGTGAGTAACTTATTAGGATCTGTACAATATAGAATACACACAATCACGGGAATAAGAAGGTTTGTTTACTGAATAAAGGCTCACCAGTAGAGTCGAAGAGGAAGAGGTCCGCTTCGAGAGATCTTTCAAAAGGGTTGTCCTGACCCAAATGCTGATATTTCATTGCGGAGTCTTACTATGTTTCATGCAATGGCTTCATGAGACTTCAAAAGATGTGAGACGTTGTGGCCTGTTTGAGAGACAATCCTCCTGTTGAGATCTGAGACAATCCTTCATGTGAGATGTGTTGTAATTTTTTTCCAAATCATTATTCAAAATCGAATTCCCACTGTTCCATAATAAGATAACTAAACCTCTAACTTATCATTCTTACTAAATAGTAATATTTTTACTTCACTGGATGTTTGGGCACATAGTTAATTACTGAATTTATGTTCCATCCATGGTGGTTAAACTCTGCAGCTTCTTCCAAAACTTCCAAAGGTCAATGGATTTCATAACTGCTTCGTGTTTTCCTGTCAAAACAGTACATACGGAACTGTGGTCTAAGTCTGATGTCCTTTACGGTCTTAAATGAGTCTCAATATCATCGAACTAGTAGGCGTGCTAACAACTGTTAGGTACACTTGATTCCGAAACTGTTCGTATTTATTCACCTACCTAGAGAAATCGAGGTGTCATCAGTGAATTCTGGAGCGTCTTCCCATTCTCCATCAAAAAACGTTTCGCAATCAGCCATCACTGGCTCTTATCACATGAATTTTGTTCAAGTTCTGGAGCTTAATCCAAGACTTTCTGTTTCCAAAGGTCAGCGTACACCAAAACGGCCTCTCGCTGAAGTTTCCCTGACAAAAGTAGGAAATCGTGGTATGATTAGATGAACTACACGATCCCATAAATGGCATTAACATGTAATAGGTCTTCCTATTAGGCTATAATTAATTCGCTGTCCCGCGGAAGCTATCAGAAATCACGGTCAAATTTCGATTAATTTATCAGGTATGGGCGTCCTAGAACACGCGGTGCGAAATAGATTTAATCTCCATAGTAACGTGCGTGAAGGCATAAAACGTAATTTTCCTGGATGATCGCCTACTAATTTAATCGCCTTGCAATCAGTAGAGGACAGGTGAAAATTGAAAAATCGAACATCAACATAACCAAATACAAATGCATAATCGTCTAAATTTTAAAAAACGTGGTCTTGAAAATTATAATTCAAAGAGGCGAAATTGGACAGCTACTTTTTCGGATTTGAACAAGTCAGGAGAAAGGAATCGATATTTGCTGAATAAACTTTGAAGCTCAAGGCATCATTGAAGAATACCTACCCGTTTTCTTTTCTTTCGAAGTAGAATAGTTGGCGGCGCTGTGCGGGGGTCATCCTATATCGTCAGTTTGGGCATTCTTCCAGGACTCTGCTGAAATAAAGTGTCACTCGGAAGAAACGATCGAGGTTAGAGTGTCCACTACGGAAATTCCCCGTCAGCAAGAGAGAAACATAGTAAATATAGTTAGTAAAGAAAAATAAAAAGACAGGGTCAATGACAATTTGTAAACCTACCAACAGGACGTTTGCAACGCGGCGTTCGTTGTCACGGGGCGGAAATGCAACCCGCATGACCGAGCAGTATTGCGTATTATTCAAAAGTATATTCACGGCCGGCCTCAAAAGAATGCAGCGGAACAAGATTCAGCAAAGTTCATTTTCTTCTCATTCAGGCGGGTAGTTCAAGAAAACCAAACATCGTCTGCCAAGTGGGTGTGGCACATAGCTTCCGCGTATCCATAACCCGATTACATAGATAATCCGATGCATAGTTGTTAATCTCAAAACACCAATCTCTAAGTACCTTCCACTACCCTCATAGGGGACCATCTACACGCTAATCTGGACAACCCTAGAAAATTTCATCAAATTCGGATCAAAAATTAAGTGAGTAGATGTATGTGATTGGATGAAAAAAATACTTAGCCTCGGCTGGGATTCGAACCCGCGACCCCTGGGGGACAGTTTAAGTTACGGCTGTTACAAGTAATTCACGTTTGCGCATGCGCAGTCGCTTCTATCTGTCCGGGGATGATGATTTTCATAGGGGACTATCTACAACCTAATCCACATAACCCCTGAAAATTTCATCGAAATCGGGTGGAAAATGTGGAAGTTATGGCCGTTACAAGGAAATTCACGTTTGCGCATGCGCAGTAGCTACTATCGGTCCGAAGGTGGTGATTTTCATAGGGGACCATCTAAATACTAGTCTGTAACATCCCTGAAAATTTCATTGAAATCGGATGGAAAATGTAGATGTTATGGCCGTTACAAGGAATTCACGTTTGCGCATGCGCAGTCGCTTCTATCAGTCCGGGGATGATGATTTTCATAGGGGACCGTCTACACACCAACCTGCAAAATCCCTAAAAATTTCATAGAAATCGGACAATAACTTCGTATAGTTATGCGCGTTACAAGGAATTCATGACAGACGGACAGACACACAGACACGGAACCAAAATTGTTCAGAAAGGTCTAAAACGCAAAACGCGAGAGGAAATTTTGATTTTGGAGAACTTTTTTTTTCGTCGTTGAAAAGTGAAAACAAAGCTTCCGCTACCTTGGTAGACTCGGAAGCAAAATCATAATAAAATAAGATACTTTCGTAATTAGTACCACTAAACTACGTACAAACGCATGAAAATACGAATTGCAGAATGAATTTTTACATTTCCAGTCTCATGTCTTAAGTTATAAAGCAAAATTTATAATGAAAATTAAGCCACATACTTTTTGGTTAGTATAACTATTCTTGTGAATTATAAACAGCTTATTTTTTCGACATGTCATTATCTTAATGATGGCTGAGTAAGCACTGATAACTTGGGAACATTAATGTCTGAAATTTGAAATAAACCAGGAACAAACATGATCTACACACAAATGAATGGGGATGTATTGCCAGCCCAGTCAAACTGTTTGCCTGAAGTGCAACGTTGCCATTTCTCTACTGCCGCAGCCTTTTATATACAGTAACACCTATAAAATACTAGGATTTATTTCCGAGAGTTGCACACATGTTCAGGAGAAACCAAGATATTCTTGAAAATCAGTAATGCGAATGAATACCATATTTATTCACATTTGTGAATAAACCAAAATCACCTTTAAAAAAATAAATATAATAAATAAAAAATAAGTAATAAAATAAATAATAATAAATAAAATAATAAATCACCTTTCCAAGAGTTGATGATTGGAAATGGTAATATAAACAACTAATCTGCCAATTACGGTGGATAGTATAGCTTTCCCATTTACAATTACAGGAACGTAATTCGTTGGTGCAAAAATGATTTATTGTTATATTATTGAACTAGGTACCTATAAAGATTCTCAAACATCAAATACAATTTCACAATCATATTGGTAGATTTAAAAAAAAAAAATTTTTTTTTTAAATTTGTTTTTCTAACAATTTTTTCTACGAGTATTTTACTCGAATCCATATTCGAGTAAAATACTCGTAGAAAAAATTGTTAGAAAAACAAATTTAAAAAAAAAAATTTTATGGCTTCTCCAGATTGGATGGTAATGATATCAATTAGCAATCATTTTAGGCCCCGCACCAAACCACCCTTTATTGTATCGAAACAGGATTTCAACGAGTGCATGACAATGTAATTCACATGGGATAACCCGATGAAACACAGAACATTTAATAAAAATCGGAGCACGATTAAGGACTGACGATCGACAGTCTGGCCGACTGAGTAGACAGGCGATCAAGTGAAATCGTTGAATTAATATCGTTTAAATTTTACAGGACAATCTTGGCATGCGGAGTACTGGTTCTACACTGACCCTCTGTGCAACACTCCCTCGCTTCTGGCCGCAGCAGAGGGTGTCTACGCAGCAGCAAATGAACCCGAAATCCGAGTACAGGGCGCCAAAGATTTCGACTTTGAAGTCCAACGGGCATTCCTCACTGTCTTCGACAAAGGGCTCGTCGACAACCTCCAAGAAGACGGCAAATGCGGCCCTAAAGGGACTTGGCAGGTTCGCATCTTAGGATGTTTTCTTCGAATTCTTGTATATCTATATGCTAAATTCTTCGATTTTGGATTAGCAATCTTGAATCTTCCAAGATAATCAAGTTCTTCGTCGACAACCAACGTAGGTACGAATATCGACCCAATGAAAGGATAATTTGAACAAAATATTCTTGTAAGCACAAAGTTTCTACCGAAGCGAAATCCAAAAATTCTCTGACTACTGACTTTTCCAGTCCTCTTGATCTGAGAGTTACCAATCATTCTGTCACAACGAATATGATAGAAATTATGACAAAGTTAGTTGAAAGCGTAGCAGTACTAGGAAAAAGTATGCCACAAGGACGTTATTAGTGTTGTCTTAATTTGAATATTAGTATCTTATTCTGTAGTGAAGGGCAGGTGTCAGGTTGAGACGCAGTCGTGTCTTCGAGGTGACCCAGTGTGTAGATTGGGCTCTCGAAAACCCCTATTCGGCACAGATGCTTTGCCAAGAAATCGTGCTCTGTCTTTATCCTAAAACAGGCAACACTCTGTCTTCTTGTCAGGTTTCTTGGTATTGTGTATTTATCAGTGGTGCCCACGATTTACCTATTGCAGCTCGCTAATGATCCTGCCGGATCGCGAGTTTTTTGCTTGTATCTATAAAACGTTTGGCGGAGCTGTATGGTATGGGTGGGTTTGGCTGGGGATCACAGGAGCTTCCTTTAGCAATCGCATCTGCCTTCCCGTTGCACTCGATTTGACAGTGCAGGGGTACCCACTGCAGCACCACCTGGGATCCCCTCAGCAATAACTGCACCAATCTTCATCGGCACTCCAGCACCATTGCTGAGACAGGGCCT
This sequence comes from Apolygus lucorum, assembly GCA_009739505.2. Taxonomy (NCBI): domain Eukaryota; kingdom Metazoa; phylum Arthropoda; class Insecta; order Hemiptera; family Miridae; genus Apolygus; species Apolygus lucorum. Next base: position 32,194,913 of record CM019169.2, read on the forward strand.
GTATAGCTGCCTGAGAGTCTACAAAAATGGGAATCCTGGCTTCATTTCCCTCAAGCAGGCTTTCCACGGCCAGCTTTATGGCAAATAGTTCTCCCTCATCAGTTCTAGATATTAGCATCGTATAACGATCATGATTTGCTTATGATATTCACGATCATTGTAATCGATTAGATGAAATTCTAGACAGAAAAAAAAACTACTTGTAGATCAACCTTCAAAAACATTAAATTTTTAACGTAACCAAATCAAAATTGTATGTGAAATAATGAATTTAAATCATTTCTTAAGATTAATCGGAAACATTCTTTGAGGCGCCAAGGAACACAACCTCTAAAGTATTATGGGATCGCTTTTTTTTTTTTTTTTTAATTAACTCCCCTCAAGACAAAATGTCTTTGGTGACGGAGGGGGCACGCCATAAATAAAAAAATAAATAAATAAATCAAATATAATGGGGAGGACGCCCAGGACTCACCCGACGCCGGCCCTAGGGATAAGGGAAGATGAGGAAGGTGGGGGTGGGAGAGAAGGATGAAGGGAAGTGCCTCTATAAAACGACCACCAGTTCAAATATGAGCCGAGCAGGACACGGGTGGTGATACCACGGAGTACGCCTACCGAGATGCCCAACTCGCGCAACTCCGTGGCACTTTTCCCGCACCACACACCGCGCCATGACAAGGTTGCAGCCATCACCCTGATGTTGTTGGGTGCCACTCCTTTTAGCTCCGACACTGCTTGCCGTAAATCATTTGTGTCATATTTCCTTATCTTGGCCCGCCAAGTCTGCTCCATGTCCAAGCTGCCATTGACAACTTGGACATCCAGGATAATGCAAGACTGGTCGGGCTTGACGGCAACAATGTCGGGCTTCTTACCCTGGTCACTTGGCATGTGATACAATCTCTCTCTCTCAACATCCCAGCCGCTAGATGACAAAGCACCTGCTATCTGCTTGGCGACCGCATCATGACGCAGAATGCGGCCACCATGAGTCCGAGGACACTGCTGCACTACATGATATAAATGTTCATTTCCACTCCGACAGGCGCGGCAAAGGGGTAGGGTTGTCCCGCGACTACCTCTTGAACACCTCACCGCAGTTGGCAAAGATGCCACGCGGATGGCGTGAAAGTGTCGGTAGTCGCGGGCCCCAATGCCCTCCGAAGCCCAATCTACCCATTGGGATGAGACAAGGCTTTCGGAGCACTGTCGGAGTTCTTTACCATCTACCGATTCATGCAGTGCAGCAGCGAACTCAGCAGACGAACTGGGTTTTGGAGCAGATGGTGTTGCTCGGTCGCACCATGCTAACTGCTGCCTCACAAAATCAAGATCAGCAGCCGCACGGGCGACCTCCCAGCTCGACCCTTGAAGGGCTAGCAGGCGCCGGCGGCGCAGAGAAGGGATACATGCCGAGAGAGACACAATGCCAAGCCCACCGGATTTGACCGGTGCATGAAAATAGGCACTTGGGACACCAGGTGGGAACTTCAGCCAAGAGCGCACAGCAGAGCGAACTTCTCGATCTAATTCTTGCAGCCTCCCCGCCGTAAGCCTGCCAAAGACTAACCCATAGGTTAGCTTCGGCAGTAAGTACGTGCGAAGGAGGCGCAGCTTCTGCTGTGGCTTCAATGGAGCCTTGGTAACGCGAGCTAGCGCTCTACCAAGGTCCACACGGCTGGCAGTTATAGTGGCCACCCCCATGAAGTCGACTCCAAGGTACCGCCAAACCTCCAACACGGATCGAGATGGGATGGGGGACTGTCCAACGACAAAACCCCCATCCACTACTTTCACCTTATGCTGGCGACCTGATGGGACCAAGGAGACCGACCCACACTTATCAGGGTTAACCACAAGTCCACACCCGGCTAGCTGCTTAGCAAATGCATTGAGGGCGATCTGCAAGCCCTCACGGGTTTCTGCGAGTAGGATAATGTTATGAGTTTTTGTTCAAATAACTAAAAGTTTCTTGCTAAAGGTTTTTTATGTTACTATTTTATGATTATGCAAATGGCTCGACTGTATTGAATTTTAGTATTAAAGTGACACCACCTTGTCCACCTCTGAAGGAGGTGTCCCTATTGTGAAGGAGCAAGTACCCTCGTATTAAAGAGGAACAGCTTCACTTCTGTGGGAGCAAGTACGTCCCTGAAGGGGACAACAGCTTCACCAATAGTGGGAGCAAGTACGGATCTTGGAAAGATCCAACAGCTACACCACTATGAATTTAGGAGCAAGTACGATCTCCTGAAGGGAGATCAACAGCTACACTAAATTTTATGGGAGCAAGTACGAGGCTCTGAAGGAGGCTCAACAGCTACACCATAGGTTTATTGGGAGCAAGTACGGTCCTTGAAGAGGGCCAACAGCTTCACCAATAATTTAGTAGGAGCAAGTGAGATCCCTGAAGGGGACCTACAGCTACACTACTGTATTAATCAGGAGCAAGTACGCCCCCTGAAGGGAGGCAACAGCCCAACTGATCAGATTATTGAGGAGACAAGTACACCTTACCAAGTAAGGTAACAGCTACACTCAATAGGTTTTGGCAAGGAGTTTTTAGGGTTTTGAAAGTAAAAGAGTTTTTTAGATGGAGTGGCCAGACAGAAGGTCAGGAATAGAATGGGTGACTAGAATTGGGCCCGCTCCCTATTTAAGCAGACCTAGGGTTCCCCTTCTTGGTATCCCGGGAATTTCCCGAGGGTCCCAGGGGAATGGCCTAGGCTGTCGGGGAAAACCCAGGTTACTGACCTTCTGTGCTGAATTTTATTATTATCTGAATATTTATAATTTTATATTTATGATACTTGTTAATTTACATAATGGCTGATCTTATTCACTAATAAACATATTCTTAACTTAGTTGTTATAAAGCTAGTGGGGAAGGTTTATAACATACCTCCCCCAATATGTTTGTTACAAAGAAAAATTTTTTTTTTTTTTTTTTTTTTTTTTTTTTTTTTTTTTTTTACTTATTTTCTAACTTAGAATAAGGATTGGAGGGTCTATTATGTTTTTTCCCTCTTCGTCGGGTGTGGCGAGTCGGGCCGAACTTTGAAGGTTGGTTCTCCCAGATTTTCTCCTTGATTTCTTGGTCGCTGGTTGTAGCGGGGCCTCGTTGGTTGGCTGCGTTGAGCATCGCTGTCCGACGAACATCTATCTGTTCCGCCTTTCTTTGTTGTAAGAATTCTTTGGTGAAGTACTCCTTGAGGGGTGCTCTGTTCTCTTTCCCCTTTTGTTGCTTGGGCGTATGTTCGGGGGCCGGCTTCTGCTTTTCTGGGAGTGCTGGTTCGGTGGTAGGATGTATCGTTTCCGCGATCATCTCCTTTATATCCGTGATGGATGGTGGTATTGGAGTGACCGGGTTTTTGATCATCGAGTGAAGTTTTGATTGTCTCTTCTGCTCGACAGGAGCCGGTGGTAGTGCGGTTTGGACTGTCTCCAATATAAGCTCCTTTATGTCCGTCATAGACGGCGGGATCGGTGTCACGGGATTTTCGATCATGAAACGAAGTCTCGACATCTCGTAAGTGATTCGTGCGAGATCCATTTTGCAAGTGGTGATTAATTTGAGATACCGAAGGGTTTTTATGTGGGTCGATATCGGTTGGAGAAGGGGAAAATCTGACCCTCAGGTTGTACCGTTGGGGTGCTTGACCTGCGGTCGCGGTACCTGACGGATTATTGTTGCCTTTCTCATTTGGTGAAGGGATTACTAATCCGGCTTTGCAGCGGTCAATTGACACGTTGTGAGTTGATCCTTCTCGTTCTATTGTGATTGTTTTGCCATTGTTGACTAAGACTTTAAATGGTCCTTCATACAAAGGTTGTAGGGAAGTTGTTTGGACAGGTATTTTTACGTATACCCACTTTGCTTGTAATAGTGTTGATGGTAGATAGTTTTTCTTTAGAGTTTGTATTTTCTTGACAGTTGGATTGTTGGTGGTTTGTTGCGGTGAAAATATGTCTCCGGGTAGTCGTAGGGGGTATCCGAACGTCCGAGATGCCGGGGAAGATTCGTCCGCTGTGACACAGTTTCGTAGCCCTAGCATAACTAGGGGTAAGTTGCGTACCCAATCGATGTTTTTTGTTTGGGCCGCCAAACTGGATTTAAGCGAACGGTGCCAACGTTCTATTTTACCGTTGCTTTGAGGATGATAGGCGTTGGTATGGCGGTGTTGTATACCGAAGGTGTCGCACATATTTTTGAATATGTGTGATTCAAATTGCCTTCCTTGGTCTGTTGTTATTGTGTGTGGTACCCCGTATCTGCTGATCCAAGTAGTCAGGATTGCTTCTGATACTGTATCTGCATCTATTTTTGCGAGGGGTATGCATTCTATCCAATTGGTGGCTCTATCAATAAATGTGAGGCAGAATTTCTTTCCTTGTGACATAGGTAATGGTCCTACTATGTCTACATGTAAATGACCGAACGGTGGCGTTTTTGGAAACGTTTGTAAAGGTGCCTTGGTATGTTTGTGTATTTTGTTGAGCTGGCATGGTTGGCATTGTAGGACCATTTTCTTGATTTCTGTGTTCATTGCGGGCCAAAAGAATCTGTCTGTTATAAGCTTTCTGGATGTTCGTATACCAGGGTGACACAATTTGTGTATTCGGTCAAACGTTTCTTTCCTCATGTTGGAAGGTACGTAGGGCCGTATTTTGTTATCCTGGAAGTTGCAGAGTAGTGGGCCATGTGGGGTTTGTTCCACACGCCTGCGGTTGGGATGTTTTGAGAAGTAGATTTCAATTTGGGGATCTTTTCGTTGTTCCTCGATGAGTTTGAGTGTATCATCTGGTGTGTATATCTCCTCTATCCTGGACCATGCGTCGGCAACTACGTTGTCTTCTCCTTTTTGATAACGTATATCCGTCGTAAATTGGGATATGAAATTAAGTTGCCTAATCCTTCTTGGGCACGCGGTTTTTGGTAGTTGGTTGAGTGCATATGTCAAAGGTTTGTGGTCCGTGAGGATGTGAAAGTGTCTACCTTCCAATATGTCTCTGAAGTGTCTTACTGCTTCAAAAATGGCTAACAATTCCCTGTCAAACGTGGAATATCGTTGTTGTGTGTCTGAGAGGGTTTTGGAGTAGAATCCTAGTGGCTCAACGTTATTTCCGTTATATTGACTGAGAGCTGCTCCGATGGAGACGTCACTGGCGTCACATGCGAGCTGGAGTGTTGCGTGTTGACGGGGGTGAGCCAGTAGGGTAGCTTCAGCTAGCATTTGTTTTAGTTTGTCGAAAGATTCAGATGCTGCAGGGGTCCAGTCAATAGGAGTTTTATCGTTTTTCTTGGAATTGTGAAGAAATTGGTTAAGTGGTCTCTGGACTTTCGCTATGTTTTTTATCCCACGTCGGTAGAAGTTAATCATCCCTAGGTATCGGCGAAGTTGGGAGACGTTTGTAGGTTTTGGGTAGTCCTTGATTTGTTGGACCTTTGAGGTGAGTGGTTTGATTCCGTCTTTTGAAATAGTGTGTCCGAGGAAGGTTACGCTCGGTTGTCCTAGTACGCATTTGTCGATATTTAACTGGAGCCCATGTGATGCAAGTTTGTCTAGTACCGTCTGTAGATGTACTTCGTGTTCTTGTTCGTCCCTTGATGCGATTAGAATATCATCAATGTAGATGAATACGAAATTCATGCCTCTTAGTAAGTGGTCCATGAATCGTTGAAAAGACTGGGCGGCGTTGCGTAATCCGAATCCCATTCTTGTATATTCGAAGAGTCCAAAAGGCGTAATTACGGCTGTTTTTGGTACATCTTCCGGGGCGATAGGTATGTGGTGAAATGCTTTTGTAATATCTAGCGTGCTGTAGATGGTTGTGCCTTCGAGGAGGGTGTTGCAGTCTCGTAAATTGGGTACCGAGTATTTGTCCGGAACGGTGCGCGAATTTAGCTGCCTATAGTCTCCACAGGGACGAATGGATCCGTCGGGCTTGGTGACTATGTGTAATGGTGAGGACCATGGGGATTTAGACGGTCGTATGACTCCCATGTCTTGTAGGCGTGTGAATTCGTTTTTCGCCAATTTGAGTTTGTCCGGTGCCAATCGTCGGGCTTTCGCATATACTGGAGGTCCCTTAGTTTCGATGTAATGGTAAACTCCAACGTCTTTATACACAGGATTTCCGTTTGGTCGGGATATCTGTATGTATTTTTCCAAAAGTCGTTTATATTTTGCGTTTGGCGGGATATGTGTGATGGAGGCGATTGGTTTTGTAGCTGAGATAGAGTTTATCCGTCCAGAGATAATTTCGCCATTTTCGGAGTTTATTAATCTTCCTTTTTTTAGGTCTACTAGGAGGTGGTAGTAGCTTAGGAAGTCTGCCCCTATGATGGCTTTAGGTATATCTGCGACGGTGAAGTCCCAAGTATAATGTCGGGCGTTGAGTTGTATTTTGGCGGTGAGGTTGCCATATGATGAGATGGAGGATCCGTTTGCCGCGTATAAGGAGGTTCGTGAGCGATGTTGTCTCCTGACGAGCTTATTAGGTAGAACCGAGATTGATGCACCGGAATCTACGAGGAATGGTATGCCTTGTTTCTGACAGTAGATAAAAAGGCGGTTTGATGTTGTATTTGCAGGGCGTCCCGCCGATACGGCTGCAAAAATTAGTTTTCCGACTGGAATCGGCAGGGTTTTTCGCATTTCTTTGCGTCCCTCCCCCATTTCTCGTGGTACCAACAACTCGTTCTTGTCCTAGATCTGGATGGTGATTGGGACTGATCTCTGTTTCGGGAGCGATTCTGGATTTGCGGGTTGCGTCGTCCCCTATCTCGAGATCGGGATCGTGAGCGCGCCTCTCGAGGACGTTGTGACGATAACTGTTCAATTTTGTTGGTTAGCTCGGCGATTTGTTGGTGCAGCGAACTTGTAGGGGTGTCGTGAGTTGTTGATGACTCCATGATTCTATCTGCGATTAGTGCGAGCTTCGTGGGATCCGATTCCGTGGATGCTGCGAGAATGTTGCGGCAGGCAAGGGGTAGTCGATTCATCCATAATCTACATAGTAAGGTGGATGGTATTTCGGTTCCCGCGACGTACCTCATGTCATTAAGGAGCTGAGATGGGGTTTGGTCTGATATCGGCGGGTTGTCGAGTAGTAATTGAAGTGATTTCGACTCTGATCGGCTATATGTGGAGTTTAGCCTGTCCTTTAATAATGAGTATGGCTTTTCTCCTGGGTCCGTAAGTAAATCAGCGACTTGGCGTAAGGCTTCGGGTGGAAGGACGGCGATGACCCTGTTGAATCGGGTTGTTTGTGAAGTGATTCGCTCATTTGAAAAAATCGCTTCTGCTTGAAGGAACCAGAGTTTGGTATCCGCGCTGAGAAATGCCGGGAGCCTCGTTGTGGACGAGAGGGTGTCCAATGTCTGGGTGTCTTGCGTCATGATGGGGTGAGTTGAGTGATGACGGGAAGAGAGTGAGACAAACGAGGCGGACAACGGCAGAGGAGCGGGTTCAAATGTCGGTGGTCACCAGTGTTATGAGTTTTTGTTCAAATAACTAAAAGTTTCTTGCTAAAGGTTTTTTATGTTACTATTTTATGATTATGCAAATGGCTCGACTGTATTGAATTTTAGTATTAAAGTGACACCACCTTGTCCACCTCTGAAGGAGGTGTCCCTATTGTGAAGGAGCAAGTACCCTCGTATTAAAGAGGAACAGCTTCACTTCTGTGGGAGCAAGTACGTCCCTGAAGGGGACAACAGCTTCACCAATAGTGGGAGCAAGTACGGATCTTGGAAAGATCCAACAGCTACACCACTATGAATTTAGGAGCAAGTACGATCTCCTGAAGGGAGATCAACAGCTACACTAAATTTTATGGGAGCAAGTACGAGGCTCTGAAGGAGGCTCAACAGCTACACCATAGGTTTATTGGGAGCAAGTACGGTCCTTGAAGAGGGCCAACAGCTTCACCAATAATTTAGTAGGAGCAAGTGAGATCCCTGAAGGGGACCTACAGCTACACTACTGTATTAATCAGGAGCAAGTACGCCCCCTGAAGGGAGGCAACAGCCCAACTGATCAGATTATTGAGGAGACAAGTACACCTTACCAAGTAAGGTAACAGCTACACTCAATAGGTTTTGGCAAGGAGTTTTTAGGGTTTTGAAAGTAAAAGAGTTTTTTAGATGGAGTGGCCAGACAGAAGGTCAGGAATAGAATGGGTGACTAGAATTGGGCCCGCTCCCTATTTAAGCAGACCTAGGGTTCCCCTTCTTGGTATCCCGGGAATTTCCCGAGGGTCCCAGGGGAATGGCCTAGGCTGTCGGGGAAAACCCAGGTTACTGACCTTCTGTGCTGAATTTTATTATTATCTGAATATTTATAATTTTATATTTATGATACTTGTTAATTTACATAATGGCTGATCTTATTCACTAATAAACATATTCTTAACTTAGTTGTTATAAAGCTAGTGGGGAAGGTTTATAACAGATAACATCATCGGCAAAAGCCAATGCTCCTACTCGCACCCCAGGGGCGAGATCAAACCCTACTTCTGTGGGCAGCTTACCCAAGGCCGTATCCACGACCAGGTTGAAGAGAAGTGGCGATAGGGGATCCCCCTGGCGTACCCCACGCCCGATCCGTATATCCCCTGACACCTCCCCTCCTGCCTCGAGGACCGTCATGCCTTCCTGGTACAGACAGGCCACATACTCGATTAACCGAGATGGGGCCCCGACACCACGAAGGCAATCGGTCAGGGCAAGGTGACTGACTGTGTCAAAGGCCTTAGCGACGTCCAGAGCGGCGAGATGGAGTTGCCGGCGTTTAATACGGGCCAGCGAGATGACAGTTTGGAGAACTGTAAGGTTCTCCGCTGTGCCATCCGCTGGCCGAAACGCTCTCTGGACATCACCAATGACACCAGCCACCTGGAGGCGAGATGCCAGTACTTTTTGGAAGTGGCGGAAGACTACCGAAGATACAGAGATCGGTCGATAGCCTCCAGGCCCACTTCCCCCTTTCTTGGGAATAAACACGGTTCGGGTACGGGTTAATGCTTTCGGGGGTCTTCCCGCAAGGAGGAGCAGGTTGAGGATGAGCAGCTTAATCGTCTTAGGTGCTTTATTCCAGCGTCGGGCCGAAACACCATCGGGTCCAGCGGAAGTGGAGTTCCTGACACGGCACTTGTGTGCCTCGTCAGACAGCACCGGCGAGCACATGATGCTGCGCAAGGATTCCCTGGTGGAGACTGGGGGAACCACACACTCCCCAGGGTCGTGAATGGGAGCACTCAGAAGTGGCTCCCAGAAATCCACAAACTCCTGGAGAGGGGGTTGAACTTGATTTTCCCCAGGCTCCTCCAGTACCTCTGCAGCCACACGCGCCGGATGCTTCCTCCACAAACTCTGAACCCGGTGGTACTCCCGCCGTCTTGCTTGTTTAGCTGCTCTGCGACCTCCACGCAACACCATTCTGGGAGGAGGTCCCCCCTGGTGCCGCGTCACGGTCGCATCCCCAACCCCCGGGAAGATTCTCCCTAAATAGGCTGCAACCTCGTCTTCCAGGTTATCCAGCCCTTCAACAGCCCGCCTCACCAGATCCTGCAGGTAGGTGCTTTCATAGCCTTCAATACGACCTACCTGCCCCCCGAGCCTCAAAACTTTGGTCTTCAGATCGGCAAGAAGACCGGGGGTCCCGGGGGAGGGATACTGAATGGCAGGCTGCTGCTCCACATCAGCAACAGGAGATGCGGGAGAAGCCCCACTGCTATTTGCCAGGATAGCTTCCTGGACAAGCTGCTTATAGTGGGGCTTCAGGCGGATGTTCTTGATTGCAATGACTGAGCGCGTGGGGAAACGTTCATTTAGATAAACATTAATATTACGTACCCCATTACGCACAGCCACTGCCTCATCTGCCGCCATCCTGCGCAATTCCTCGGAAGCATACCTGGGCTGTATTCGTTCAATATCAATAGCAGCATTAGCAGCAACAGGATGCTTCCGTCTGATGTGGAGACCAAGGCCGGACCTGGTAGTGAATGCCCGCTCACAATGGGCACACTGGTGGTTCAAAGAGGCAGTGGATGAGGATGAGGGTAGGGATGATGAGGAAGAGGAAGAGGGGGAGGATGGCCAGCCTCACCTTTACCAATACCATCCGTTTTTCTTTCCTTTTTTCGTCTTCCTTCCCCTTGAATTTCCTCATGTTCTTTTCTTCATTGTTCTTTCGTTATGACTCCACCTAAGTTCTTCTTGCTTTTAATTATCATCTCTAATATTACCTACCTCTACCGTTCTTTCATTAGGTACCTACTGTTCATTTGTATTATTCTTTCTCCCGTACAACACAGTTTTCCATCATCAACCTTCAGACGAGGCTTTTGTTGATCTTGTTTACGACACCGTCGAAGTGTCGTTCAGCCAATTCAAATATTTTAATTATTTTTGTCCAGAAAACTTTCATTATGTCCCCCCCTCCCCTTCCCAGTTGTGAGAAATCCATTAGGCACCATAATTAGACCTTGAATCATCTCATTCATCTTTCTTTTTCTTCTCAGTGTTCCATTTTCTCCTACACTTTCTGTCTTACATTTTCTTTCTAAGCATTTTTAATACAGCATATAGGTACATATTCTGTCTTCCTTTCCAAAACTCGTATTTCATCTTCATTCACAAAATCTTTCTCGAAATGTTTTCTCCACCTATTTCAATCTAACTAACTCACTTTCTTGTCATTACAGGTGGCAGTAACCAGAGATCTCACTCCTTCAGGTGGCTGCCCTGCTCTGGGAATCACACTCCCCACCACGGAATTTGAACTAGTGAGGATCGAAGGCGACGGAGCCGGAAACACCCTCCTCTTCCTGGGTCAGTCCGACGACAGAACTGGGCCCGTCAAAAAGCGTCCGACTTACTTCCAACCTGCGATGATTCAGTGTTCAACGGCTGAATTTCCTCTGACGCATTTCCTCAATTCCTACAATACCGCAGGAATCCCGCGGTTACGAACTACCATCCAGCTCGTCATTTTCTATTCGGTGTTCATATTCATTGTATAAAAATGTGCTGGTGATTCATCTTCGAAAATCAAAATGAAATTTTCAAAAACTATTAGTTTACGTAGAGGTGCTAAAGTTTTTTCTTACGTCATGAGCTAAACCACAAGATTTGCGGCCAACAGAAATTACCACTCACTGCCACTCCCGCTCTCCTCATTGCAAGTTTTCAAACCAATCGATTAGTGAGCTATTCTTGTACAACGTTGATTTCTCACAGCTTTTCATACTCAACTCATCTTTTGCAAAACTACATCAAACCACTAATTTACCTAATGTAAGGGGGATTTTGTCTTGAATTTTCTCTTGAATAAAGGTTTGAATTCCTTTTCAATTCATGAACCCATCAACCCCCACAGATGGTCTGAACGACAGAAGGTTCATTGTTTCTCACATTTCCCCATCCATTGAAAGATTGTTGTGAGGGCGCGTCCCCTGTAAGGGAATTGGGTGAAATCCGTAGTTCCATGGATGGAATCCAGGACAGATGGAGGTCTTGGGGGGAATCCTTAGGTATCACAACTCGTTGGTTTGTGAACTTAGGATGTCTCATGGCATTGCTATTAAGAAATCAGAGCTAGAGAGTTGTCCTCTCTCATACAGAACACGCAGGCTCACCATCTCCTTTTATTATCCTACGCTGGACGGAGGCCTTAATGCCATCTGCTTCCTGGCAGCCCAGTATAAATCGCTTTTTCTTCTCCTCTCGGAGTCTTTATCATTATGTCTAAGTTGAGGGATAGTTGAGCAATTGTCCAAGTGCCTGGCATCCATTGTTGCATTGGTATTGCACAGGGGCCATGCCAGTGTAGGAGCAACGACAATTCTGTGGAGATGACTTTGGAGGAAGTCATGTCCAGTTGATAACCTAAAGCTCGCTACGAAGTCCCTTCGGGCAGGTTTCCAGGGATGGGTTGAACGATGAGCGATTCCCATTGTTTACCTAAGGCTTCATTTCGGTGCCGTTCCAGCTGGGTTTGGGTGATTCTCATCTCAGCTTCGTTCATTGCGTGGTTGTGATTGATGGGATCGTCAATGGGTGGCATGTCACTTCCTTTCTTGGCAAGTTCATCGGCCTTTTCGTTACCCATAACACCACAGTGCGAGGCTACCCATTGGAGGACCACTCGCCATCTCTTCAACATCAAAGCCCCCTAGGACTCTCTTTGAGCAGAGGGTGCTGTGTTCCTCAGGGACATTGGGCGAACAAAGTGCAAGGATTGCCAACTGGGAGTTAACAACAAACGCAACAGTTGTTGGGGAACAGGATAGGCTAAGGAGTGCAGCAGCAGCCTCAGATAGGTATAGCACGGACCTCCGCATCTAAGTTGGTGGACATTGGGCGCAAGGCGAAACCACCTTCGAACAATCCTGGGGAATGGTAACTGGCACCAGACTCCTTCTGGGCTCAGTCTGCAGAGCCATCAGTGTAAATTCGAACACAGCAGTCCACTGGGTAGAGTTCAGCGAGTGTCTCTAGGCTCACCATCTAACTATACCTCCTAGTGGAAACTTCCTCTTTCACCGACCGCCCAGAGTCAGACAAATTTCCTCTCTACCTTCTATCTCTATGATTATAGCTCCTATGCCATCTCTTAGACGTACTCTTGTGGACAAAGTATGAATCAATAACAATCGAAATGATTAGGCACTTGATGCAACTGGTAGATATCAATAGATAATATAAGCCAAATGCTCCAAGAACAGCTCAAGAGTACCTCTTACAGCTAAAGATCCCCAAGTCTCTTCTTCCATTGGATAGAGTCAAGTAAACGTGAAATAACCTTGAAGAAACTGTTCCTCACTGTCTACAGCCAGAAGATTCAATGAAAACCAGAAATGGCTAACTTGCTGCTTCTTTTCTTTCCTAACAACGAGGTTACAAGTTGCACCACAAAATACATCAGTAGGTATTTCATCGAATCATCAGTTTGTGAATATGTATTTTCTCATCATCACAAATTAATAATGAAAGTAGTACCATGAAAATGATCTACCAAATATAAAAATGTGGACAGCTCTTCATTAAATTTTGTGACTTTCACAGATGAATAATAATTTCATGAGAAAATTAAAGGTAATGCCGGGACTAAAAGTAAGCATTGACTTATTTTCCTATTATTTACTTTGATGATATAATTGAGGGAATTACATAGGAACTCAAAAACATCCCTCGTCAACATTTTTTCATGCAACCAATTTGGTTCCTTCATTTTAAAAAACCAAAATTTATTAATGGAACGAATTTTTCCAATTTAAGAGTTATTATTGAGTTGAACGCCTCAAATGTTATTGTATAAAACAGTTTATCCTAACGTTTCAAGTAAAGCGACTTTCATCTGCTACATTTTAGACGTCAATTTGTTTGTACTGTATTATGATGTAAGTAATGTGTTTTATGGAAATTTCTGTCGTGGAAAAAATGAACGTATCTTCTTTGAAATTGTGAAAAAAATGTAAATTATAATATTAAAATATATATATATATATTTAAAGAGTGTTGTTTTTACAGTAAAAGTGTTGAAAATAAATGTATGTTATTAAACTATTTCTCCAGAACCCAGCAACCTACACACGAGCAATGAGTGTTCGGTCTGTTTCCACATGTATGTATTTCATGTATGAATATATTTCATGAATATATTTCATATAATATGAAATACATTCATACATTGAAAGACTGGAAGAGAAATAGTGGAGGGCGCAATTAATTTAGAAATCGCGCAATTAATTTAGAACAATCTGTTCTGAAACTTTCAGCCTAGGAAAAAGTGGTGTTTTTCGTCAATTAGGGCGATTTTTTCTGAATGTTATGACAATTCTGAACAAACTACAAACGACGCAAATTATTACAGAACGGTGGTTTATTATTTTCCTGGTGCCATCAGAGCGAAATTTGGTTGAGAAAAATGAAACATTTGATCAGATGATCCCTGAGTGGGTGTCAGCCCGGTCAATAGTATAATTTCATTAGCAACTAATTTCACAATCCTCATCAAATCCTACAGAGCTATGAGGTAACACTTGATTCTATTTAAAATTAATTTAAAAAATACCTTTCAATGAAATTTTTTTAGCTGAACGTTTTGAGAATTTAAATCCTCACTTTTCGGCCCTTAGAAGAGACGGAAAATAACAGTCGAGTCCTTTCGATGTAAGGGCATCATCAAGAGGCTACCGAGGGAATACTAGTCTTATGGACTGTACTAAATCCATCTGTACTAAATGTTCTGGTTACAGCGGATTCTCCAATGGTACGTTAATTGCCAAACAGTTCAGTACCAAACATAATTATGTTTCTATACATCACAGGTACGCGTTTTACCTTTGGTTTGGCCAGGTGTCCAAATCTAACGGTCATGATGTTCTCTGTTCTGTCCAGCACGGTCTTACCGAGGCGAAACCACAATGCATTCTAGACCAAAACTTCGACTTGTTAACTTCAAAACTTACTCCTACCATAAAACGATCATTTAACGGTTTCGTGCCGGGTACCATCATCCCAACAACCAAATCTACATCGTTTCAGTTTTGTGTTTAGATACCTCCACCAACGTCGTTTCAACGATTTTGGACTGATCGACAATCTCGCATCACAAATTCCATTTCCTTCATCTCATTTCTCATAAAAGTATATTCCGTAGATGGTGGTGAAGAGGGATCGGGTAGTGAAGATGGTACAGACACGGAATTTTTGAATTTTCATGGAAATTGGCGGGCTTTGGATCGTTCCATGTGGATTTTTTCTGCGTTTTCGGCTTCTTGCCGCTTGGGGACAGCACCTCATGGAGGTAGAAGCTAGTTTCAATGTCTTCTCTGTGGTTGGCGGTTGATTTGTTCTTATCCAATAAAACAGCCGATTCGACTAATGTTGACAAACTAGGGACGGCACGATACTCCAAAGTATCGATACTTCTTCCGATACGATATTTCTCAGGAAGTATCGATACTCGATATCTTTTCGATACCGATATTATAAAATATCGATACTTCAATAATATCGGCTCAAAGTATCGATACTATCGATACTCCAAATTAACCCACAAATGATTTCGCAAACCAAATAAAAACTCCATTAATCAAGAATTATAAATGTATTAATAAAAGTCAATAATTTAAAATGTTGTTAAAGTCAGTGGTAATTTAAAATGTTATGAAAGTCAATAATTTAAAATTTAATTAAGGTGAATGATCATTCATTTTATATTTATTCCAATTCTTATTCCCAAGAATTCTCCGTTCAATGAAATGATTCATCATCCACTACAAATGGAAAGGATGAAGTAATAAATCAGTTACATTACAAATTAATAATATTTATTATCGAATCATAAAAAACAAAAATTTGGCGTGAAGCTTACTTCACGCCGAATTTTTGTTTTTTATGATTCGAATTTTTAAAAATTTGACTTGAATTTTTAAAAAAGTAAATGAAAAAAATTGTTGTGAATCGGAAAGTAAAACAATGGTCACAAGGAACTCGAACTGTCCAGGGGCGTCGCGTGATAATATTCGTCAGGCAAACAGCTAGGCTGCAAATTATTACACAAAGGTCCATTTTTTCTGTATTGATCACGTGCCAGCAAAGAACTCAGCTTTGTCATTGTCACCACCTACCAACCATGTTTTACCTTCACAATCATGTTTATTTGGAAGAATTAAACGCTTCACACTCCACTGGAAGAAATGATGAATTCCTTCAAGTTTAGAAATTTGATTACTAGTTGCTAAGGAAGCAAAACCGAGTACATCCCAAAGAAATGTTCGGCGAACGCATTTTGGTTAACTAAAATTTGAAAGGCGATCACGCCTCTTTTGCGATTCATACTCGTTTTTCTAACTTCTCGTAGGGAGCGAACAGTTTGTCCTACAAAGCTATGGGTAGTCTCATTCGATTCCGAAAATTCAATGGTACAATCTTAAATTTCTGATAAAACAATACCTTCATATCGAGAATTTTCGAGAGAGGGTGCCTTTGGAAGTTTCAGCCCTCCCGTTTCACCGCTTAGAAGTGATCTACATCAACCAAAAGCTTTGCGGCACAACTAGAATCCAAATGGAGCCCACATACCAAATTTCATCATAATCGGTCCATGATAATTAAGGAAAGATCCGCGGACGGACGGATTTTTTTTTATATTCGATTTTCAAAATCTACACGTACTTACCTACCACAAACGTAAACCATCAAATTTGAGGGTGGTCAAACTTTTTTCTTGAAAATAATTAACCAAAAAGGGAGACTCTGACCTGGACCTAATAAGATGTGAAACCTTCATTCTACAATGTTTTGCAATTATTTCCTAGTATCTATCAACAAGAAAAACGATTAGGTACAGTGAAATACAGTAAAATCGGGAACGGGACACCAGTCAACGTCATACAGCTGATATTTGCGGCGGCGAAAAAACCAACTGCTTTCCTTCTTTGAGATAATGTGGGTGGATGGATATGTTAATGTGGATATGTTATGGATATGTGGGCTAATCTCTCTGCATTCAAGGTCACGAAACAGTTTTGCGACTGTTTGCAACAGCTGACAGTGAGGTAGTGGGGGTATGGCAATACTTGACCCCGCGTTGACCCCCCGCCACCCCACCGATCGTCGCCTCTCACTCTAAACAGTCCCGAAAAATTCATTTTTTTGAACTGCTTGCCTTGCATCCAGCGATGCAAGGAGGACCAGCCCCCGCACTAGTTCGCTTATCATCCGCAATCATCTACATTACCGACCTCTACAAGTCTCTGGTGTGTTGCGGGCTAGTATCCAAGCCAAAATACGTACTTTCTTATTCCATTCTCTTATTTAATCTAAATTCCTTGATAATAATGAAATAGTCCCTAAATATTATAAAAGTTTTCCAAAATCAGCTATATATTACTTACAAAAAATGGAAATATAGGAGAATCTCAACAAAAATTAATTTATTTATTTTGCATATTAAATATATACTAAAATTTTGTAGTAAGGCAAACAGTGTTTGCTATGTTTGCCTGGAGGAGACGCCACTGGAACTGTCCAAGAAACCCAGAGAAATGAAAACCCATGGACTTAGTATCCTAGGAATGTGAAAACCGCAAAAAATGCGATTTTACAGGGTTACTGTGGAAAGATTTTGAATATCGATGAAGGATATTAGAAGCGATATATCATTTCGATCGATACTATTCTGAGTATTATTCAGTGGCAGATATAGTTTGGTATGTAAGTACTTGAGATATTTGGTTTTTTTTTTTACTATTCCACTTTGGCAAAAATATCGATAATATCGTCAAGAAAGTATCGATACCTCCGATATTTCAGGCAAAAGTATCGATACCAAAATATCGGTATGAATTTTTTATCAAAAGTATCGATACAAATATCGGTATCGATACCAAAAAAGTATCGATACTCCGATATATCGGTGGTATCGTGCCGTCCCTATGACAAACTCTCCTTGGGAATGGTATGACAGTCCTACACATCGCCAAGTAAGTATTTTTCGTTGGTTACCTATCTATTTGAGGTTGTAAATTCGTTGAGAAAACTCAATTACCTGTTTTAGAATAATTTCTGCGTCCGAAAATGTCAAGAAATCACGTTTTTGGTGGTGAAGGTGGTACACCGATTTTTTGTGAAAACGATTGTATTCTTGTTGTTTTCAGGAATGCCACGCACCTACAAACCCCTTTTGGGGACTCGGAAGTTGAAGAACTACCCGCCTGAGTTCCTTGAGGCTGCTGAGACTGATTTTTATTGTCATTTACCACTGATTTTGGTTTATTATTTTCAATAATGGACCTTTAGAATCGACCACGATCTATGAACACGAAAGACTGATTTTGGTTTATTATTCTCAATAATGAACCTCTAGAATCAACTACGATTTATCCACATGAAAGACTGATTTTTTACCTGAAGAGTTATTGTTCCTACGGGAGACACCCTTTAAAACTTAATTACCTTACCAAAAGGCTGTGAAATTGTTATTTAGTTGCTAGGAGATATACCAATACCTACCTACAATTTCATTCTTGTGATGTTCGTCAATTTTATAGTTCCTAGAGACAATACCTTTCATTGTTTTACTAAATATAGAGCTCTTTTAATCGTTTTGGAGTTTTTAAACCTTTTTTGTCACTAAATTTCGACTAAATTTATTCAAAATGCATTTTTAATGGTACAGAACTTGTAGGGAGAGGGCTGTGCATAGAACATGCGGTTTAAGATGGTACAGAAGCATTCATAACCTAGTTTTCAGGAAAAAACGTGGGTGTACCATCTTCACTACCAATGCGGTGGTGAAGATGGTACAACTTTAACCCTCATTTTCTCAGCTTAATATGTATTAATTGTTAAAATGGCAACGGGATTCGATCAGTTGACATCTTAAGTTTCTCCAGTATGAATTTCATCAAAAAAGGATGGAAAATGAGTTCAGCAGTCGAGAAAATGTGTCAAAACTGTACCCACTTCACCACCATTTACGGTTGTAAATTAGAATTCAAAGTCACAAAAATTTTACCAATTTTACTAAATTCACTTTTCGAACGCAAAATCAAAATCTGAGTATCAACGGTTAACAATAATGATTGAATTCTTATGACTACCAGAACGAACCCCATTCATATGATACGTAGCATTATTTTATCCCAAGCGCCCACATCTACCATGGAATAACAGCAACCGGTGTGAGTAAAGTGAGCTGCTCGGTTCCTAGAAAAATCAAAGAAGACACTGATTCGACGAAAAAAAACTGTTTTGGTATATTATTTTCAATAATGAACCTTTGGAATCGGCCAAGGAAAAAAAATGTATAACCCCCCTCAAAATTTGTTGGTTTACGTTTCAAGGTACCTACGTAGAATCCAAAAATCGAATAAAAATTTGGCCGTCCGCCGTATGGTTTCCCCACTTAGCATTGACCGATTTTGATGAAATTTGGTAAATGGGCTCCATCTGGGGTCTAGTTGTGCCCCGAAGATTTTGGTTGATGTAAGTAACTTCTAAGAGTTGAAAAATAAGGTTTAAAATTTTGAAAACGCGCTAACTCAGAAAATTTTTATATAGAGGTATTGTTTTTCCATCAATTTAAGAAAGTATAGGAATTTTTTGAGACCACGCGGAGGCCTGTGGGACAAACCGTTCGCTCCCTACGAGAATTTAAGGGTTGGACTAACGATAAATCAGAAACACGAGTGTGAATCGCAAAAGAGGCCTAATCTCCGTTCAAATGTTAGCTGACCGAAATGCGATCGATGTTTTTCTTCAAGTTGGTTGGTGGTAACAATGAAAAAGTCGTGTTCTTTGCAGACGAGTGATCTACATAGAAAAATAATAAACCTTTGTGTAATAAGTTGCAGCGTTTTTTTCTTGAAAAATAAATTTTCAAATCACAAATAATCATGCGGAATATCAATTCATGAGTTTACTTTCATTTCAGGTATTATTTATTTCAAATTTTATTTTTAGCAATTTTTGCTTCCGAGTCTACCAAGGTAGCGGAAGCCTTGTTTTCACTTTTCAAGGTTGAAAATAAAAGTTCTCCAAAATCGAAATTTCCACTCGCGTTTTACGTTTCAGACCTTAGTGAATAATTTTGGTTCCGTGTCTGCGTGTTTGTCTTGAAATCCATCTCACTGGTATAACTATACGAAGTTATTGTCCGATTTCGATGAAATTTTCAGGGATTGGGCGGGTGTCGTGTAGACGGTCCCTTATGAAAATCATCACCCCCAACCGTTAGTAGCCACTGTGCATGCGCAAACGTGAATTCCTTGTAACAGCCATAACTTCCACATTTATCATCCGATTTCGATGAAATTTTCAGGGATTATGCGGATTACGTTGTACACGGTCCCCTATGAAAATCAAGGCTTTGAAATTGACAGTAGTCTCTGCGCATACGCAAATGTTAATTCCTTGTAACAGCCATAACTTCTACATTTTCCATCCGATTTCGACGAAATTTCTCAGGATTGTTCAGATTAGCGTGCAGATGGTCCCCTAAGAGGTTAGTGGAAGGTACTTAGACATTGATGTTTTGAGATCATATAAACAATCGGGTTATGGATACGAGGAAGCTATGTGCCACACCCACTTGTCAGACTTTTAGCTACGGGTTTCCTCAAGAAGGCCGGGCTCGAAGGTCCCCAGTGCCTTTCTCCGTACTACAACCCCTGAAAATTTCATTGAAATCAGACTCCTTATATTTTTGCCCGTTACGAGGATTGCATGATAGACACTTAACGAAACTTGTTCAGGAAGGTGCAAAACGTAAAAAGAGAGTGGAAATTTCATCTTTGGACAACATTTTTTTAACCTTGAGTAAAAAAACAATGCTTCCGCTAACTTGTTAGATTCGTAATTAATAAATATTTGTTTTAATTCAGCCAGCGCTCAAGAAATCTAGATTTTAACGCGATGAGAACATGAGAACGAAGCACATGAAGGAGAAGTAAGAACGTTCGCATAGACCCCACACGAGTGATATACCTATTGATATTTTCCCAACCTCCATCCAATATGGAATATACTTACAATATCAGATGAATAGAACACTTCACCCCCAACGCTGAGCCTCCATCGTATCGAACAAATCGAAACAAAAAGAAAGTATTAGAGAGTTCCTCTTCTATTTGGAGACGGTCTCTCTGCGCCATTACTTGATTTGATCCGAGGGAGCCTTATCTATCGTACAGAGCGAAGAGGAAAACCTATAAGCGAATTCAATCAAAACAAATCCGCTATTCCCTATAACGTTACATCCTCCCGGAACACTCGAGAGAAAAAAAATTTCATCATCCTTTACAAGTCAATTCAATAGCGCGACGGAAAATTATTATCTACGACGAACTTAGTTTGGCTCTTAAACCTATTACCTAAGGCATCCCTGTGAGAATTTATTTTGAAATTGTAATCTCTAATGTTGTGTCGATTAGAAGAAAAGCATGCCAAGTGGGTGTGGCACATAGCTTCCCCGTATCCATAACCCGGTTGTATAGATGTATCCATAACCTGTAATGAGACTTGGTGAATGGTGAATAGATTGATAATAAAATCAACGCATATTAAGTATTTTGACCTTGTATTAAATACAAAACTTGAGAATTTTAAATGTCATTAACCGATCGTCTTGATCAAAAGAATAAGAATGAAGTAATCTCCTTCGCTGGTGCTCGTCCGCACTTGCGTCGCGCCGCCAAAAGACGAGCAGCCGTTGCTGCGGTCTACCGGCATTTTTGAAAAGTACGCAGTAGGTACCTCGTTTTTACCGCTCATTTCAAAATTTGACGGTTCTACTTTCCTGCCTGTGAGGAGAAGAAACTTGTAATTGAATGCTTGTGTTTTGAAGCGACGAATCAAGCAGAATGGATTATTGTAGTGGAGATTACCGCCTGCGGAACTTTTTACGAATTTATATAGTTATACGGTATATATTTATATTGTTCGGAAAATTTCGCACTAGACGACCGTAATTATTCGATTCGCACAAATTTCAAACCTCCACGATTTTATTATAAGTACCTACCTAACTAAATTTCCTTTCTCTCTGATGTTAATCCCAACTTTTTGGTTTATTATTTTCAATAATGAACCTTTGCAATCGACCAAGAAAACAAATTTTCTATCCTAAACATCAAATTTTGATGGTTTACGTTTCAAGGTACGTAGAATCCAAAAATCGAATAAAAATTTGGCAGTCCGTCCGCCATCCGCGGCACTTTTGCCACTTAGCATTGACCGATTTTGATGAAATTTGGTATGTAGGCTCTATTTGGGGTCTAGTTGTGCCCCGAAGATTTTGGTTGATGTAGGTCACTTCTAAGGGTTCCAAAATCAATTTTGAAATTTCGAATATACGTCCTAACTCAAAAAATTTTGATGTAAAAGTATTGTTTTTTCTTCAATTTAAGATTCTATAGAATTTTTTGAGACCACGCGGAGCCTAGTAGGACAAACCGTTCGCTCCCTACAAGAATTTAAGAGTTGGACGTACGATAAATCAGAAACACGAGAGAAAATCGCAAAAGAGGCCCAATCTCCTTTCAAATTATAGCTGACCGATGTTTTTCTTCATGTTGTCATGTTGGATGGTTGGTGGCTTTGCAGACGAGTGATCAATATAGAAAAATAATAATTGTGTGATAATTTGCAGCGTTTTGGTAGACAAACTATATTCCTGTACTGAGAATTTTCACGAGAAAGAAAATTTTCTATTTTTATCCCTATCTGGCTGTTTCTGGGTTTTTTGTGTGTTCTTTTACAGTAAAAATTTGCCCAAGAAGCTGCGAATCAAAAAATTGCAACCGTTCTGGGCGAAATTTTCCTAGCAATACGTTCGTAAAAAAGTTCTGCAGGCGGTAATCTCCACTATAATAATCCATTCTGCTTGATTCGTCACTCATAAATTCAATAACAGTATTCTTCTCCTCACAGTAAATTTAATAAGGCTGGAAAGTAGAACCGTCAAATTTTTAAATGAATAATAATGTTTGAATGAGCGGTAAAAACGAGGTAAAGCGTACTTTTCACAAATGCCGCTACACTGCAGCACCGGCTGCTCGTCTTTTGGCGGCAAGACGCAAGTCTCGTCCGCCCATCCCGGAGATGTGGAGCTTGATGATTGGCGCTGCCATGGATACCTAATGCGCGTCGCGAGGCAGTCAGATTGGAGTAGCCCATTAAAGATGATCAGGTAGGTAAACTGAAGCCGTTACATTTCCTTCCAGTCCAATTTGAAAGATGGCGCCCAACAAGGGGCACTATGATTGGCGTTGAAATGGATACCTATTGCGTGTCGCGAGGCAGTCTGATTGGAGTAGCCCATTAAAGATGATCAGGAAGGTAAACTGAAGCAGTCACAAACCCAATGTGAGCTACCACTTAGCAGCTCATTGTCCCCTTTGACAGGCCATATAAGCCCAAAAGTCATAACTGAAGCCTACTGATGTGCTCTCACTAAAACTACAATAAGTTATGGTCCTGTGAAATTTCTGTGAAATTTTCATTTGATTTTTCAATTGAATTGAATTGATTGAATTATCAATTTGAAATAAAATTTCACGGAAATTGGACCATAAATTATTGTAGTTTTGCTTCAATCCTCACAGCTCGATGAAATGTTGTTATAGAACTTATGGCAGGACCAGGTACTAACGTATGAAGCTATAAACAAACAACGGTTAGAAAGTACATTCTATTATGTTCTACGAATTGGGTTTTTGAAAAGAATACGAACTGAGGACATTTTAAAGTTATATTTTCAACGTTATATATTTACAACACATATCAATGATAAATTATGTTCATAAAACTACAAGAAAGATTTACAATTTTACATAACACCAAAAGGGAGAGGTTTATAATAAAGAACCGACAAAACTCCAACATCAATACGGTAAGACTTTAATTCTAGAATGACCTAGAATACTGGAGAAGAATACAAAATCTTGAAGTTTTTAAATCTTTTTTCAACTTCTGAGTGGTTGAGGAACAGGCACCGCTGAGTGAGCTAGAAACCACTCTAGAATGTTTCAATCGAATGATGGATTGGAACTTCATTCTTAGATTTGGATTTAAACTGGAGTATTCTGATATGATGCAAAATACTCTCATGTAGTCAATGAGACATCGAGAGGGGAGGACCACGATAAATGAAACCAGTTATGGCCGCACAACCTTCAAGTACTTGAGGACTCACTGAAGCCAATGATACTAAGGAAATCAGGAGCAGAGTTTCAGTTGGCTGCCGATGCTATTTCGCTTTTTGCAGTTTTCCACAGCCGATTCATAAGTAGAAACCTGAAACACATTGTTTACCAAACAACTGTGAAGCCAGCTCTTTATGGCTCAGAAACGACGACGTTTCTGGGAGATGAATCAGGCGTGACTTCATTAAAAGAGAGATACAACGAGATTTGGAACCGTCATTGCGTGAGAAGCTGATAGGGCGAGCATCGAGTGGATGCTAACTTTCAGACGCGAGTCTCACGTTAATCCCACGAGGCTGGATTGACGTTACTTTAGATATTACAACACTCCATAGTTAAAACAACCTCCGGTTTTTTGTTTTGGTTGAACTAATGAAGAAAAACAGGAAGGAAAATATAAGGAAATCAATGAAGTACGCTTATTACCCAAAATAAACATAAAAGTATAAATAAGTATATGTGTTGTGTCTGTAGGTCGTAGAGTGAAGGAAACGATCCTCTCAATGAGG
The DNA here is from genome assembly GCA_009739505.2 of Apolygus lucorum. Classification (NCBI taxonomy): domain Eukaryota; kingdom Metazoa; phylum Arthropoda; class Insecta; order Hemiptera; family Miridae; genus Apolygus; species Apolygus lucorum. The sequence continues at coordinate 32,219,149 of CM019169.2, forward strand.
TTGATGCATTCTCTTTAACCCCTACTCAACGAAGAGAGAATGCCCCTAGCCCTAACCACTACACTGTCACCTCAGTGGTGTTAGCCCAGACCAGAGATGGAGTGTAGGGAGATATGCTGGCCTGACAACCCCGGCATTTCATATGAGACCGATTGTAAGGAGGCAGGACATTTAAATAGTGAGCCTACTGTAACGAGAAGAGCTCAAGGCGAGATGGAGGCAGAGGGTGGCGCCTATGGAGGGGCAAACCAGCGACTCTAATGGAGCCAGCTAGTAATCAAATGCAAAGGTAGAGAACGAAATGAACAAGGCGAATGAGTGGACTAGATTGCATCCAGGACCACCCCTGAGTGAGCTTGTATACTCTAGGTACTTACTGTTGGGGAGAGAGAGGTGGAAGGGTGATGTCATGTTGACGTGTTCCCCCATACATCATCTCTCCCTGTGGTGATGACTCACTCAGGGGTTTCTGAATCTTCTTTTAGTTGAGAACTATCTGATTATAAAAGTGGGTCACGACAATATGCAAAATGAATGTCAGTAATCGTGCATTTTAGTCTATCCCCTTGTCTGAGGAGTAGATGACAGACAACCGAATTCAACGAGATTGGTAGTTTATGATCGACCTCAGACTAATCTAATTCTAATGTTACCTTCGAATGTCGAAGAATAATAAATATGAAGTCGATCAAAATGTAGAGGAAACTTGCCTTCAATGGGAAAGAAATTGAGATTGATCGTCCAACTGATCTCATCAAGATCGATCATCCGCCATCCACACTTCAGATGCAGCAAGACCGAAATGTATTTAAGGGATCAATTCAATTCTTCAATCTTCAGTTCACTTGACCGTGACCAATCTCGCAAAATATTCACCGAAACACTTCAAAATAAAGAATGAAATGAAACTTCAAAACAAAAGAAACTGACTGATCAGCTGATTGACGGCGGCCATTACCTCAGCTACAAAATGGAATTTCTGCGACTCTCACGTCATCCACGAGAGAGCCATGTTCCATGAGCCTGAAGCTGGGTTCAAATAGGTTCATAATGTGCGTAAAGAGAAGTGGGGGTGTTCCATAATGCAGAAAGTGTGTGAAGCAGAAAAGAGCGTTCACATGGTTGAATGACTACGCAGAAGCGCGCAGTACATTCTGTGCCGAATTTTTTCCAAAATAAAACAATGATTTGGGTTGTTTCATCAATAAGCGAGACCGAGTCAATAAACGTGTTGTGAAACGACGAGAGGTTATTACGAATTTTACTGAAGTTTGTCCGTAATGCGTAAAATTCAAACGTTTTTTTTTTTTTTCAAAACGATACACTCTGCTCCAAAAGTCGACATCCGCAAAGCTCAGTTCCGCCCCATCAATTGGCTCCAGCCAATAGCATCCAATTACGCACTCCGTGAGGCTCCCATTTTCGACGCGAGTCCATAACTCTCCAATGTTGGGCAGATCGTGATAACAGCTGAAGTGAACTCATGTTCAATCCAACCTCATTTCTATCCCCGTTTTGGTTCATTATTCACAATAAAGAACCTTCGGAATCGACCAAGAGAAGAAACAAAAAGTAACCCCCTCAAAATTTGTTGGTTTACCTTTCAAGGTACTTAAAATCAGAAAATCGAATAAAAAATTTGCCATCCAAAGTGAGAAAATTTCTATCACCGGTCTTAAAAAATTACGTTTTTTCGTATGTTTGTTTGTATGATAGATCTATAACTCTCAGGAAGGAGGATCCATACAAAATATTCATGTAGCTCATAATGACTAGACCTTGACTTCTGCAACATATATTATGTATTTTCACTCAAACCATTTAAGCCGCACGCCATTTTTGGCTCGATGACCCACGTTCCACCTACCAATACCGTCTATGGATCATAAACCTCGTTAAAATTGGTTAGGTTTGGACATCGAAACCAAACAAATGAGGCTGCTCAGAACTCACTCACCAGGTCCTGCAGGCGGAGGAAATTATCGCGATTAATTCTAATCAGCTCAAAGTTTGGATGTTTTTGCTTGATGCGCACCTTGGCAGCTTCTTTTGTGTTCTTCCAACTTCGACGTTTTGGGAGACACGAAATTGCACGTCTCGCAGCAGTACACAACACCGGACAAGTGATTGTCGAGGATGTGATTCGAAGTGATTTTATCGTTTATAGAAGTGAATTTGCAGAACGAGCACTTATACAGAGTTACGTTCGGGTCGTAATCGTCCAAAAAGTAGTTTTCATAATCGGAAGAATCGTCGTCATCTGTAGATGAATCGAGACCTTCCGATTCTTCGGTACCAGTGTCAGAATTGTCACCAGCTGACGGGTCGAGTCGAGCCATAGCGACATCTCGTTTGTGTCTTTCATGTTCTAATCCGTCCATTTCCACAATTTTAGCCTTTTTCTTCTGACTTTCCAAATGAATTTCGGGCATTTCTTCGTCTGAATGTTCTTCGCTAGCGGCTTCACTGCTTCTTTTTTCCACCACAATGATTTCCTAAACAAAACAAAATTATTTTCCAGCGGCTCAAATGATGACAATCATACATAATTCAATTCAATAGAGAGTTTTCGCCACGTCTTTTGTGACGACCGTCCGCGTTTAATATCCATGCAACCGTCTGAAAATGGTGCCTGCGCATGCGTGACGACTTAGACGGCAAGCTCGGTCGTCTTAGACGCCGCCAAATGCCGGCTTTTGGCGGCATCGAGGACGACGGCTTTCTTGATGACTGTATGCTTCATAACCTCACACTTTTAAAACCAGTTTCAATTTACATCAGATGTAGCAGGATTTTGTGTTGTGTTCGACGTTCGACTCCAGTGTTCTGGTTCTCGATTTTAGATTTCATTTGTCGAACAGTTTTCTTCTTCCCAGGAATTATCAAGTTTTTCATCTCTCGAAACAAACTACTCGTCACCAGAAATCTGTTATCTTCGCATCAAGATCAAGTGAATCCAACGTATGCTATTGCTAAATCTGTGCGAATTTTACATAGTTCGAATGCCAATGAAATTTCTGAATAAATGCACCCTTGTTTTTCATTTAATGTTGCATATTATTTATTCATCTACCAACTTACCTAACTACAGATCTGCAATAAACAGACAACGAGAGTCAGTTCACTTAAGTAGGTACCATTTAAGATTTCAATTGATAGTTCCGTTTGCTGTGATCATCTTACTTGTAAGTTGCATGTCAAATTGGAAAAAATGCTCTTACAACAGTTATCAAGTTCATTACCTTTGGAAAAATACCTTCTTTTCACACAATAGTAGGTATTTGGTTAATTATGGATGTCTGCATTTAGGTGTTACGTCTATAGGTTCGTACATCATATGTATATAATAGGATATAATAAGTATATAATAGGATATATTATATCCTAGTATCATAGATCTATACTTCCGTTTTTGGAATAGTCTGCACTTCCTGGTAGGTAGAAACAAAGTACCTACCTACTCTAAATTATCTATAGATATGTGAAGGACGTGTTGTTAGACAAACAAGGAACCAGTAGAAAGGTAGCTACTGCAAAATCGGTAGTAAGGTATTATAGACCCAAAAAATGCAGTGATATCTGGAAAAGCTAGTGTTGTTTACTACTTTCTAAAGGTGAAAACGATCAAAATCATCAGTAGGTAGGTTTTTATATCGCAATGTAGGGTCAGAAAGGGATGTAAATAGGTACCTATCCAAGTAGTAATAAATGTATTGCTTTTTCAATACGGCATATATTCTAATTTTCGATCTGAAAAACTCATTTCGAGATCCCCCAGAGTCTGAATCAGCTGTTCGCTATCGGCCATTTTCAAGTGACTTCACAGGTCGGTAGCTGTTTAGCGTCACTTCCAGAGTCCGCACCTTATTTTGTGACGACTCGAAATCTACCAAAAAAGTTAGCATCTGCGTCTGCTGGCCCCATCTGTCTCTAGTCGTCACGATCTCAAGTAGTCGCGCCTGACGTGGCGAAAACTCTCTAATGTCTCCCAAAAATAACAGAAGACTTATTTTCCAAAATCAAGCCGATTTTCATCTATCCCACACCATTAACTATTCAGGAAAAATGCAAACAGAATTCGGTGAAATTCCTCATTATGCAGAAGCGCGCTGTATGTTCAGAAACAACCAGAAAGCAAAACAATGGTTCGGGTGAGATTGAGTCAATAAACGAGGTGTAAACAAATTACGGGAATTTGTTATGAAGTTTATCAAAGCAGCTTTGTCCATAATCTGTATTGCGTAAAATATCTCAGTTTTCAATAAGTTTCGATAAAGCTCACTCTCACCCCATCAATTGGCTTCAGCCAATAGCGCCCAATTGCTCACTACACATTACAGACATGCACCCATGAGAATACGGCTTTATTCTCCAACGTGAAGCATGTTCATGATGAGAGGTAACTGATGAAATTATCTACTCAAAAGTCAGAAAAGAGTGGAAACTTGAGAAAATCGGTTTACCTGATCTCCAGAAAACTTGTCGGGGAGTTCCAAATCCTGGTTGTTATCATCCAAAGACTCGGTCACGATGTCTTCTGAACGAACTGAGATCATTTCGGAATCAGTTTGAATCACAGCATGGGAAAAATCTACAACAAAAGGTGAGAAAAAAAAGTTTAGACAAATGTAAGAAAATAAATTAGAGTCTAGTCCCCAACAGTCCTTGTCGGGTTCCAGCGCTACCTACTGCCACTTCAACGAACTACCATTCCTGATCACCATAACTACCATTCTAAAGATTGTTGTCTCGTATTCTTTTTCGTTTCTCATATTTCTATAACAGAACCCGTGACGATTTTGGAGATCAGCTTTGAAATTATTGACTGGGTACGTTTCACAACATAAAACGAAACTTAGGTCATTTTCACGTCCTTAACTGTTCAGAGAGAAAACAATGAGAGAAACGAAAAAGATTACGAGACAACAATCTTTAGAATGGTAGTTCGTTGAAGTGGCGGGAGGTAGCGTTAAACCCGACAAGGATTGTTGGGGGCTAGACTCTCATAGAAAATAAGGACTTTCATGGTTGCTTGGCTATCAGTAAAGATGTTGATTTTTTTATTGCTGACAACAAGATTTGCTAGTGCTGCGAAATATTCATTAATGGAAAGGATTTACGTGTGGAATAATGTTGTGAATTTGTCATAGCTATACGAGTTCGCCACTCTGGGGCTAGGATTCTATCCTGGCAATGGTCTCTTGAGGAATATCATTCTAAGCAATTAATGATTTCTGCAGTAAAGTAAAGTAAACAACCATTTCAGGTTGGATTTTCGTCCGACTGTCATCACGACATGCATCCTTCATGAGGACTTCATCAGTTGTCTTCCAAAGATCAGAATTTGTTCTGATGATTTTGCTCATGGCTTCCCATTGCCTCACCGCCCTGGGTCGGGATGAGGAGGGCGACGACAGCCCCGGACGCACCCTGCTGGCGATGAGATTTGAACCAACGACCCCCGTGGAAGTCGGTCCAAATTGCACCGCCAAACAACGCTCGCCCAGCAATCGTGGCTACACCAGACCCCGATTTCTGCAGTGTCAACTAGACTTTGTAATGGTTCCTGTCACCCCAGCTTTTTACTTCAGAAGTTGTTCCAAGATTCCAAGAGTATAAAAAATGAGAGTTCCATGAAACAATTGTTTGCAGTATCCATGTCACTTAGGGAGGCGCCAATAATATTATACAGTGTTACCACAGCTGTGGGTAGGGACGGCACGATACCACCGATATATCGGAGTATCGATACTTTTTTGGTATCGATACCGATATTTGTATCGATACTTTTGATGCAAAACTCAAACCGATATATTGGTATCGATACTTGTGCCTAAAATATCGGAGGTATCGATACTTTCTTGACGGTATTATCGAAAATTTTGCCAAAGTAAATTGGTGAAAAAATGCCAAATAAGTAACTGGAAGATAATACCATACATTGTCTGCCACAGAATAACACTCAAAATAGGCTCGGAATAGTATCAATTGAAACGATATATCGCCACGATAGCCCCAAAATACTTATCAATACCCAATGTGAGTTCAGAAGGAATTTAAAACCGTTTTCCCGAACTTACAAGAAGAGAGAGGCATGCAAAATACTAATCGTGATGGCGACATTAGTCACGCGCGTACGACTTTTTCGAATAATAAATAGTATTATTTGTATTGTAACTGATTTATTACTTGATCCTTTCGATTTCTAGTGGAAGAAAAACACCATTTCATTGAACAGATGTTTCTTGCAAATAAGAATAAGAATTGAAATAAAATGGAATGATTATTCATTTTTATTACATTTTACATTATTGGCTTTTATTTCATTTTTAATTGCCGTTGACTTTTATTACATTTTAAATTATTGTTAAAAAAAATATAAGCCTTTTCTTAATTAACCCATTCAATGCCAGCGTTGTCATATGACAACACGCCAACCTGTCCCGCCATGCCAGTGTTGTCATATGACAGCCTCTCTGTCATATGATTTTTCATGGATTTTTCAGTCCAGTCGAATCGGTGGCCTGTTGCCAAAAACCACTCTAATGCTTCTGGTTTGCCACGAACGTCAAGAGGAGGGTCCCCCCCCCCCCACCACCAGAAAGAGTTGGCTGGGAGAAACCCGGTTTCAGGGAAGCGCTTTGCCAGTTTATGTGAAGCACAGTTTGCGGTCTCTTTCAGATTGTATAAATGATACGTGGCCTGGGGCGAAAACAGTGGACTCAGTGCTGGCATTGAATGGGTTAATAGGGTTTTCATTTGGAGTGAAAAATCATTGGTTGGTTAATTTGAAATATCGGTGGCATCGATACTTTGAGCCGATATTATCGAAGTATCGATATTTTATAATATCGGTATTGAGAAGATATCGGGGATCGATACTTCCTGAGAAATATCGTATCGAAAGGAGTATCGATACTTAGGAGTATCGTGCCGCCTCTAGCTGTGGGAAAATTACCATTCACCATTCAGATCCCACGACGCAGTCTGCCTTCACTCTGACCATAGTTGGGTGAACTTAAGTGTACTTTTCTCAACTATTGTACTAACCTATTTTTGATTCGTCATATCGAGGGTCGGTAAAGGCTTCATACACTTCTGGAGATATCACTGTACGTTTGTTCGGTGCTGCAACGTAATTTTTATAAATCGTTAATTTTCTGAAAATTGAGTGAAAATACTTGTGAGAGAGTACAAAAATAAAACTCAAATGCTTACCAAAAGACCAGTAAGTTTTTTTCGGGTTGGGAGTGTCCGCACCGGGCACTCTTTTGAAAAGTTCATATAATTCTATCGTTTCAATAACTTTATTCTGCCATTCGGGGTGCTTCAGTTTGTAACAGGGAAAGTTTTTCGAGATGAACGCGATGATTTGAGCAATCGTGGCGATTTGCTTGGGGGCGGACTCAACAGCAACAGCAGCCAGGCAAGCCATGGAAAACGGGGGGTATCCTTCCCTGGAGTCAACAGATAAACACAACTAATAAGTCAAATGAGACACAGACTCATGTAGACAATAATAAGTACAATGACTATATTGACTCATTAGTCAACATAGTCTCATCTGCTAATAAGTAGCTCTTAAGAGAGAAAATCTACAATGTTTTAAAAATCACAACATCTTCAATTTTTTTTCTACCTTTGACTGTTTGAAAAAGTCGAGAATGAACGTTAAAATCACCGAAACTTGTTGGTTTACTCGAAAGAAACGACCACTTCGAAGGCTTGTTTTCACCTTCGATTGTTTGAAAAAGTCGAGAATGAACGTAAAATCATCGAAACTTGTAAGTTTACTCGAGAGAAACGACCTCTTCAAAGGCTTGTTTTCACCTTCGATTGTTTGAAAAAGTCGTTGAGAATGAACGTTAAAATCATCACCGACATGGGTATCAAATATGGAAACCAGATTCTTGCAGAACATTTCTGGGCCATCTGCTATCAAATTCATTGAGATTAGAACCAATAAAAAACCGGAGCGAATGTAACTAAATTCATGGAAGAAGTATTAGGAAGTCACTCAAGGTTAAAAAGTGTGCTGGAAAAAATCCTCTACTACTGCTGCGTTCTGGCAAAGCATAAATGAAGCATCTCAGAAATAGTATCAGGGAACGCCGATAGATAGAGCTGTAGGCGCCCTCGTGACTGAAATTTCAAATTAATGCGTGCAACGGCGCACGGCATTCGAAAAAATATACCATGAAATCAGGGATTCGATCACAGGACCTCATTGTCTCAGATTATCTCAGCGCGAAGAAGAGGCCGCTCCCGAAGTTCAGAGAGAAAAAAAAAGGAATATTGAAATACGAATATTGGAATATGAAAGAACTCTTTATGCCTCTATTGCGCCTCTTCTGTGCCCATCCGTTAGCTTCATCCTTGTTAATAAATTGTTATAATGTTTAAAAAAAATTACCAACACCCTAACGCACTCAGCCATGCTAACTTCCTTAAAATCAAATGAAAAAATAGTATATTTTAAGTTGTTCTCAACCGGTTCTACCGGTAATTTGATATAAATCTTGTAAATAAAGTAATACTCGGTTCAAAAAGGAATCAATCCAAAATTTTCTATGATACAATATCTCAACACAAATTTTAAAAAACACTTGTTTTAATTGGCCAAAAGAAATAGTTGAGCGTATTTTTCTTTACAGTTCGCTTGCTGCCAAAAAAAATCTGAGGTACTAACTTAGAACTGAAATAGGTACCTCTATTTACAGTCACCTACTTGGTTGAAAATGCGGGTTTTTTCATGTGAATGTAGCATCCCTTCTCTGCGCCGCCAGTGCCTGCTAGCCCTCCAGGGGTCGAGCTGGGGGGTCGCCCGTGCTGCTGCTGATCTTGATTTTGTCAGGCAGCAGTTAGCATGGTGCGACCAGGCAACAACATCTGCTCCAAAACCCAGTTCGTCTGCTGAGTTTGCTGCTACGCTGCGTGAGTCAGTAGATGGTAAAGAACTCCAACAGTGCTTCGAAAGCCTAATCTCTTCCCAATGGGTTGATTGGGCTTCAGAGGGCATTAGGGCCTGCGACTACCGACACTTCCACGCCATCCGCGTGGCTTCTTTGCCAAGTGCGGTGAGGTGTTTGAGAGGTAGTCGTGGGACAACCCTAACCCTTTGCCGTGCCTGTCAGAGTAGAAATGAACATCTGTATCATGTAGTGCAGCAGTGTCCTCGGACTCATAAGGGCCGCGTTCTACATCATGATGCGGTCGCCAAGCAGATAGCAGGTGCCTTGTCATCTAGCGGCTGGGATGTTGAGAGGGAGAGGTTGTATCACATGCCGAGTGACCAGGGTAAAAAGCCCGACATTGTTGCCATCAAGCCCGACCAGTCTTGCATTATCGTGGATGTCCAAGTTGTCAATGGCAGCTTGGACATGGAGCGGACTTGGCGGGTTAAGATAAGAAAGTATAATAGAGATGATTTACGGCAAGCAGTGTCATAGCTAAAAGGAGTGGCACCCAACAACATCAGGGTGATGGCTGCAACCTTGTCATTACGCGGAGTGTGGTGCCGGAAAAGTGACACGTAGTTGCACGAGTTGGGCATCTCAGTAGGCGTAATCCTTGGTATCACCACCCGTGTCCTGCTCGGCTCATATTTGAACTGGTGGTCATTTTGTAGAGGCACTTCCCTTCATCCCTCTCTCCCACCCCCACCTTCCTCATCTTCCCTCATCACTAGGGCCGGCATCGGGTGAGTCCTGGGCATCCTCCCCATCACATTTGATTTATTTATTTATTTTCATTTTATGGCGTGCCCCCTGCGTCATTCAGGGGAGTTTGTTTAAAAAAAAAACGTGAACCAAGCAATCAGATCTTATTGACAAAGAACCTGATTATTGTTTGTTATTACTAATTACCTCTAATTCGGAAGGAGGAAGGTCTAGTTAAAGGTAGTTCCTCTGATCGGAAGGAGGAACACACAGGAAAAACATAGTGGCTTTCAACATTGGTACCTATAATAAAATTTAAATGAGTTTTCACAGCTACGCCACTGCAAACAACTACACTTCTCGGGTTTGTGATCAAATCCACAGTACATTGTTATGTATGTCATGATGAAATGTGAAAAAATAGCAAAACTAACATTATATATATAGAAACTAAATGAGAGAAGATGAAGTCTAATAATGTAGATAAACTACAGAATCGTATTGTAAAAGAAGAGTGAGTAAAATTGCTTCTTCTAACTTTCGCGTCTGCGTTCTAACCTCCCCCCTTGTTCACGCACTCCTGCGTTTGGCCACGTAAGCTAATAGTTTATTTACGCTTCCAGAGGTGGCGGTACTTCAGCAAGCAGCACAGATCCCCTATGGTGTGACTGTTCCTAATACTTATTCCATGCTGAATCACTCAGGGGGAAAACATTATACCTACTTACCTTATCCGTTTGGTCTTCACCACTGGTCCAGGTAGACTCCATTTAGCGGGGAATTGTGCCGACGCGTGCGCATTTTTCACGAGCTTGTTCTTTACGCATTCAATCACTTGAAATAACTCATTTTCCGTCAAAACTGCTACACTCACACCAAGAACTTCTGGTTTACACACTTTTTCTGGGACACAAAAAAATAAATAATATTAATAATAATTGTAAGTAATCGCTATACTGACATCTTCGAAAGTAAAGTTCTAGAAAATTAGACTGGGAGTTTGCCTATCAGACTGACTTTGCATTAGTGATTACAGGAACGAAGGAGTGAAAGAAGATTACTATTGAAATAGGAGAGCATCGTCCGGCACAATAATCGTAAATAGAGTAGTTGCATGATATTTTTCAAATTTTTTTCCTGCGCAGTGAATCTTAATAGAAATGCATATCTGTGAGTAAAACTTCCAGAAACGCTTCCTGAAATTAGAGCGTTAATCTACTGGTCTGTTCGGAAAAGCAGTCCGGAATCAGTTCAGAACCAAACTGGAACTGGAAAGGGGAGGGGATAGAGGCGCTTGGACTCCATCGAACTCCTCCAGGCTTCTTCAACCCCCCCCCCTCCCCTGAACTTTTCAGTACTGCTTTTCCAAACAAACCTAGAAAAATAAATTCCAATATGTAGAGGCTGAAATATATATTTTATCGTTTTTTAATCATCACAATTATTTTGTATCCTTATTTAAATGTTTCTGTTTGGGTAGAAGTAACTAGCGCTACTAGCGCCTCTCTCTTGAACTACCATCTGAGTTCCCCCAGGTTACTACCAGTACAGGTTATAATGCGTGTTGTGATCTTGATAAAAGCTGATGATTCCTTTTCCGGATTGAATAAAAAGTTTTCTTCCGTTCATTTGATTATTATTCCTAACCCAACTAAACAGTTCATACTTGGTTCTGTCCTCGACTGCAGTGATCTCAACACGCAATTCCCATGGAAAGTTGAGCAGGTATGACCACTTAGGCAGTCCTCCGCGCGGAAGGTGCTTAAATTATACTTTCATTACTATTTTTTTCTTTTTTTAAGCTTTCTTGCCCTCTTTCACAACTTTTTGAATTTTCATGTTGTCTTGGAAAAAATCTTCTTCGATGCATAATACAGATTTGGGAGCATGGGAATGGGCTTTCTGCCACCAACTTACCTAAACTGCTAGGGCTCACAGTTGTTTCATATTTGAACGAACTTTTAACCCTGGGGGTAAAGGTTCCGGATTTAGTTACGCTAAATGGTTTCATATCCTTCGTTTTAATACTCGGGACAGCAGTTGCCTTCAACCTACTTCTAGGAGTTGGTAGACCTGGAAATTAAAAACATTTGATTTGGTATAATAAGTGCGTACAAAACCTAATCTCGAATATTTATGCACAAAAATAGTAATTATAAATGTTGATAATGAACAAAATTTTCGTTTGTGGAAGGATTCTCATGTTTGTGGCTCAGTTGCATAGACAGACGCATCTTTAGCGGCAACAATTTGACCTCGAACACTCACTCCACACTTTCCCACATTTTTCAGTGACAACTCAGAGGGAAGGCTGTTTCTCTGAGGAACTTGCTACATGATATTCAATGCCCAAGAGTGGCACACAAATGTGTGAAAATGAAATGAAATATTTATATTTCTTGACTAGGTAACGTGGAAATGACATTAGATAAGCATCACTAGTAAGAGTTTCAGTTAGTTTAGATCACTTGTCTGCAAAGCCACCAACTATCCAACTTGAAGAAAAACCGATCGTATTTCGGTCAGCTAAAATTTGAACGGATATTAGGCCTCTTTTGCGATTCACACTCGTGTTTCTGATTTATCGTACGTCCAACCGTTAAATTCTCGTAGGGAGCCAACGGTTTGTCCTACAGAGCTCCGCGTGGTCTCAAAAAATTCTAACAATTCTACACTATCTTAAATCGAAGGAAAAACAATACCTTTACATCAAAGTTTTTTGAGTTAAGGCGTTTTCAAAATTTCAAAATTCATTTTCAACCCTTAGAAGTGACCTACATCAACCAAAATCTTAAGGGCACAACTAGACCCCAAATGGAGCCTACATGCCAAATTGCATCGAAATTAGTGTGGCGTTGGTAAGCATCATCTTCTTGTTACCTAAATGGCAGCATATGGCAGAGTAAATAGGCAGCAACTAAGTACATTTGGCGAAGGACGAGCTTGGCATTTCAAGGAAGTTGATCAGGATGATCAGGGTGAAAGAAACCTGTCTGATCCACTAGAAATCAAGTGTGCTTGATGTTGACAGTGGCTCTGGAAAGAGCGACACAGGCCTGCAAATAAGAGGAACTGTGGACTAGAGAGGCAAAGAAGAAGCAGGAGATTCCATCACAGGTGTGCGATTCCCACTCACCACAGTATTTAGTGACAGACTTTCACATCGTAATACTGCAGCAGAGGACTACTCTCAATGAATGGACATTGGACATGGACAAGTCTTGAGTCAGGTAAAGTAAGGTAGGTAGATGAGTGTACGTGGGTGGCATAACATACAAGGGTTCTTATTAAAATAGTAGGTGGACTGTCAGCTACTACCATCAAGACGTAGTACCATGTAGACTCTTTTTAGTGTCACCCTACCTACACTGCTATCTTCTTGGTTTTGAGCAGAGACTTCTTCCCTCGCCCTCACTCTCAAAACCCACGTCTACATACATAGAAACAAGTTGAAAACCCCATTCTACTCACCGGGAAGATGAGAGAGCTCGCAGAAATCTTCACTCCTGAAATGGCCTTTACAAATGACGGCGTACTTCCCGACTGAGTCCATTTCGATGAATTGCATCCATTTCTTTCTGAGTTTGGGGTCCTTTGGGAACAAGTGTCCACCGGTATTCTCGCACCCCTGGGCCGAACAACGAGCCATGTTGTAGCGCGATCAGACAGCCAAGATTTGACACCAGATTCAAGTCGAGCAATATTAATTTTCGGATGAGGAATATCAACGAAAAAACGTATTACATCCACAGCAAAACACAAATCCCCTCTGCACGGAGTTTCGTAGATAACAAGATGGACGATGAGCCCAACTGCGTCATCCCATCATGTGGTTTGGGGAAAACTTCAAATATACTTCATTTAATTCCATAAATTCGTCAAAATTCTAAAGAAAATATCTTACCGTACCCCAATTTTCTCCCACAGTTGTACAATAATTATTATTGGGAAAACATGGAAGAAAAAACCCCAGCAAGTCTGAACGTGGATTTTTTAGTAGCATCCATCTAAATAATCTCTTATCTATGTCCAACTTGGCCCTTATAACCTTAAGCGATACCGCTTCGAAATTGATTCAACGCTAACGTTAGCAACCGAATTCAATTTTTTTGGTTCCTGTTTTATTTTTGGTGATCTCACATCGATTTTCCGTCTTTCCACGTGATTATCTATTTTCCCGAAGGAAAGTGATGTGAATTGTTTCAACCGACTAACTCTAAGCAGTTCAACTCTTGGTTTAATAGTTGATTTTCGTGAATTGGACGACTCGAACTTGAAAAATGGATGACGCAGAGCTGGAACAGATTCGTGCCAAACGTTTGGCAGAACTTCAGGGCGGAAGAGGTGGATTTCCACAGGTATTTTTTCTGGAATTTGAGTCAAATTTGACTTACTTGAGCCAATGTGTGTATTGAGTTAAGAAATCATTTTTGTACGGTGGGAATTCACTGAATGGTGGGTCCGAGCAAACCCAGATGGTGTGGGTTGTACTAGTGATGTCTTTTACTCATCTGACTCATCGAGCAGCAGAAGAGGATTATTGAGAAGACCAAGTTCACGGGATTTTGGTTCATATCAGTACATAGGTATCTAAGTAAGTAATAATGTATTAACTAGTGGGGAGAGACCCTCCGGGAAGACCAGATGGTGACGTCAGGAATTAGGAAAAAAAGGTCAAATTCCCCATTGGGGAATTTGCCTCAATTTTAGATTCTGGAATTTCAAGTCAAATCCCCATTGGGGAATTTGCCTCAATTTTAGATTCTGGAATTTCAAGTCAAATCCTATAATAGGGCCCTAGAATAACGTTTAACACTAGGAATAACCAAGGGGAAAAAATTACCGTAGGAGAAAATGACTAAACAAGTGAACCTCTGTTACAAAACACCGCGAAAATCGAGGAATATTGTTGACGTCATACGAAAAAAAAACGACGCGAAAACAACTCTGACAACAGACAGAGTTCTAGCACCGCCACACAAAACGATCCAGTGAAATGGCTACTTGAATAATGTGATTCAAATCTTGAAACTAAATAAGAGAAGATGAAGACTAATAATGCTTGATAAACTAGTAGGTAGATTCGTAAAAAAGTGAGTAATATTGTTTCTTTTGGTCACTTTTGTGTCTGGGTTCTTCCTGCCAGTTCACTGCGCACTCTTGTGCGCACTACTCGTAAGCTAATAGTTCGTGTATGTTCCGCTTCTGTGGTAAGCGCCACAGAACCTCCTTTGAAGTCAGATTGGTAGAATATCCGTTACGTTTCAAACATGGGTGCCACCACATTTAAAATTTCCATCTTCCTTAAATTGTCTAAATTTTTTGGATGCGTTTTCGAGCAGCTCACTATGGTTTTATTCCATAAAAATAAACCCTCGTTCGAAAAAAAAAAAATGTGAGGCAAATTCCCCATTGTTTGTTATAACATACTTCGTCCCACGTTTAAAAGGACCGCAAAACTTCGTCGTTTTTAAAATCGCATTTTTTCGCATTCAAGCGTATTTTTCTTTCCAACTTTTCGAAATGAAATGAAAACTGAAAATGACGGAGTTATGTGCCATTTTGTGGCTTGAGGTCGAAAAAAAAAATCTGCCAAGTGGGTGTGGCACATAGCTTCCTCGTAGCCATAACCCGACTATATAGATGATCCGATGCATAGTAGTTAATCTCAAAACACCAATCTCTATATATATATAAGTACCTTTCACTACCCTCATAGGGGACCATCTACACGCTAATCGGGACAATCCTAGAAAATTTTATCAAAATCGGATGAAAAATGTAAGTGAGTAGATGTATGTGATTGGATCAAAAAAATGCTTACCCTCTACTGGGATTCGAACCCGGGACCCCTGGGGGATGGTTCCATACGCTATAAACTGAGCTATGGAGGCCTAGTGATGCAATGAATAGGATTTGAGATTCTCACAGGGAACCATCCCTCTATGAATGAATCGCTCTATGAAGAACCATTCTCTATGATTTTCATAGGGGACCATCTAAACACTACTCAGTAACATCCCTGAAAATTTCATAGAAATCGGACAATAACTTGGTATAGTTATGCGCGTTACAAGGAATTCATGACAGACACGGGACCAAAATTGTTCAGAAAGGTCTAAAACGCGAGTGAAAATTTTGATTTTGGAGAACTTTTTTTTTCTTCCTTGAAAAGTGAAAACAAAGCTTCCGCTACCTTGGTAGACTCGGGAGCAAAATCGTACACACCCTGTTTAGAGTTCTATCCTTCTTAGCACTGTTTTGGGTCGCTATCTTTAATACCTCCAAAAATAGGTCCATTCCCCTCTTTGAAAAATCGATGATCGATACGAAGGTACTCAAGCAGGAATATTTTGGGTTGTTGAAGTGCTGCCCAATTGATCTTAAGTATTACCTTACCAGATATATATATATATCTTGCCCATTCTTCATTAACACCCTACCATTTCTTGTGTCAAAAGGGGCAACAGTACAATGCAGGCGACAACAAAGCTATGGAAGAGAAGAAGAAGCAGCAGGAGGACATGAAAAATGGCATTCTTGCGCAGATCCTCGATCAAAACGCCCGAGCGAGATGTAAGTAGAGACTTGCGCACGCAATCAGTGCCTTGCACCTGTGAGATACACGTTTGAATAATAATATTGTTCATTATTTAGATACTACGAGTTAAACATCAAAATTGGCCTTGCTGTAACTTCGACTTTTTTATATTTTCAAATAGTGAACACACTTCTCGTTGGAAAACCTGAAAAAGGCAAGATGATCGAGAACATGCTTGTTTCCATGGCTCAACGAGGTCAGATTATGGGCAAAATGGACGAAGATGAGCTTATAGGTATACTCGAAAAAATAAGCGAACAGACACACAAGGAAACCAAAGTGAAAGTGAGTGTTATTTTAGGCTGTATGTCGTTTTTTATGGAAATTAGTGGTGGCCGAATTTTAGAGAGGTCAAATGCAGATCCTATTTGAGACAGGAGGATGGCATAGGACCTGACAGTGGCAACTGTATTTAAGACTTTCCATTCCATCACTTCTGCTCTCTATAGTACAATATCCCTTTTCTGACAGCAGATTCTGAAGACTTAGGTCGTGGACTGTGATAACACAGAGCACTCCCGCCGAGATCCCCAGCTCGAGTATACAGGGTGTCTACACTCAAGATGGGCATAACTTCAGGGTTCGATTTCACAAGGTATTCGTAGATATGGTAATGAGCATAAAGTAACACCTTTCTACTCAATAAAAACACAGAATTTCGAGCTGATTGAAGTTTTTGTTGAGTAGAAAGGTGTTACTTTATGCTCACTACCATATCTACGAATAATGAGTTTTTTATGTACGAAAAACCAAGGTTTTCTTCGAAAAATCCACTTTCTAGCCGTCAGAATCATTCGGAAGTATCACTATTGGATTCAGCGTAAAAAGTACATAGAAAATGATACCAAACTCGCCAAGCCGGCTTGAGATTGAGGGAGACCATAAACCGCTTCAAACACTGGATTTTCATTTAAAACACACGTTTTTTGACATTTAAATTTCATTTACTCTTCCAATTTGAATGTTGAAAAGAAAAATTGATAGACCGTTGAAAAGCTGACAATTTGAGCATGTTTTCTCCGAAGAGCGCCCTTCGAAATGGGCAGGGATTCGCAGTGAAAACTTTGGTCAAAAAAAGTCAAGTTTCGAAAAAATGTTAAAGTTTGCTTTTTGACTTGATTTTTAGGACGTCCCACAGTAAGACTTGGGCGTCCTTATGCGATCGATCTGGGGTGAAGTTGGACAACACTCAACAGAAAAAAAAATAACCACACAGTAATCCGTTTTAGACCATTCTGAATCCAAATCCGCGAAAAAAAACCATAGGTGTATGTCTGTGTGTGTGTGTGTGTGTGTGTGTGTGTATGTGTGTGTGTGTGTGTGTGTGTGTGTGACAAAATCTTGTGTCGTCTGCACAGGCCTTAGTACTCAACCGATTTCCCTGGTTCTTTTTTTGTTCGACGCGGAAAACTATCTAGTTGTGCACTACGTCGCCGGAATTTCGAATTTTGCCTTTTAGGGGTGGGAAAGGGGGGGTTAATGCTCAAAAAACGTGCGTTTTTGGGCATAATCTTGTGTCGTCTGCCCAGGCCTTAGTTCTCAACCGATTTTTGTGGTTCTCTTTTTCATCGACGCGAAAAACTATCTAGTTGTGCACTACGGCGCCGGAATTTCGAATTTCGCCTTTTAATGGGGGGAAAGAGGGGGTTAATGCTTAAAAAACGTGCGTTTGCGGGCGTAATCTTGTAAACTCTGTCCAGGCCTCAATTTCCAACCGATTTGTGTGTTTCTTTTTTTGTTTGACTAAAATAACTTCCGAGTTGTACATAATTTCACCAGAGTACCAAAATTTGCAAGAGGAGGGGATGGGTGGGGGGATTGTATTCACAAAATATCCGATTTTTCAATATTTCGGTTCTTTTACTGGTTACTAATTGTACCCAACCTTTGAAATTGAGGAATTATCATTATACCTCCGGGTTTTCATGAATTATTCTCTGTAGCACCAAGGAAATAATAGTGGTGCCACCATGGTGCCAGGACACCATTAACCGCATATTTCGTGCTTTTTTTTTGTGTTTCACCTTGAATACGGATGTGAACCTCGACGAACCGCCTACTAAAACTAATAGATGAAAGTGCAATGTTACGACGTATTTCCGCTTTGGTGCCAGACTGGCACCATTGGCGGTGGTGGGGGGGGGGGGGGGGGGGGAGGTGAACTCGAATTCGCATGTTGGGTATCGTAGATCATGGATTTTAAATTGCTCTTCAGATTCGAGGCTCCCATGCCGCTAGAAATGTTAAGGTGGATAATGGTGGGGGGGGGGTCACTATTTCTTGCCTAAAGTAATAAACCAAATTACATCGAGGGAAACAGTTTTATCGGTTACCAACTGGTTAAACTGATCTAATGCTTATCCAATGGGACGTCCCCTGGAATGCATGCATTACTAAACAATATGTTTTGAAACTATTTTATTGCTGAAAGATTTTGATTTTGCACTAGGTAGCTTGGGAATTTAATGGTCTTCCTAACGGTGTAGTCAGATTTGAATTTTCTGGAGAAATAAGGAAGTTATGACAATATCAGTGCCGTTAGGTCGAAAACGCGAAAAAAACTTTAAAGTGAAAATAAACGAATTTTGAGTGGGTTAAAAGAAAATTGCTAAGAGACATTTTTTGTTGGAAATACCTTGTAGAATCGAACCTTGAAGTTATGCCCATCTTGAGTGTTGACACCCTGTACTGTTTATGATGGAGATGAGATGACTCTTATTCCTTAAATAAGGAAATGAGGAAGTTCACCCCAACAGTGTTGGACTCCCCAGCATTGGGTCCACCAACTAAAACCCCACGCCCTCTGCTCAAAACTCACCCGGAACAATTATGTTCAAAAACATCATTCAAATCTTCAACTTTAATTAGCTTCCCTAATTTCTTCTAAACATTTTCTCGACGAACAGACCCGATTACCGTTATTCCTGACCCATGCTCTTTTGAATTTTTTTTTTTTTTTAATTGACTGAAATACTCTATTGTCAAAGCTTGAGTTCCAGAGCCTCCCTCAATCCTAATCCCCATGCCTTGATTAAACCTATTATAAGGGCTGAATGGGGTAGTTGCATGATATTGCTTCCGAGTCTACCAAGGTAGCGGAAGCTTTGTTTTCACTTTTCAAGGGCGAAAAAAAAAAGTTCTCCAAAATCAAAATTTTCACTCGCGTTTTGCGTTTTAGACCTTTCTGAACAATTTTGGTTCAGTGTCTGTGTGTCTGTGTGTCTGTCTGTCTGTCTGTCTGTCTGTCTGTCTGTCTGTCTGTCATGAATTCCTTGTAACGCGCATAACTATACGAAGTTATTGTCCGATTTCAATGAAATTTTCAGGGATTGTGCGGGTTGGTGTGTAGACGGTCCCCTATGAAAATCATCATCCCCGGACTGATAGAAGCGACTGCGCATGCGCAAAAGTGAATTCCTTGTAACGGCCATAACTTCCACTTTTTCTACCCGATTTCGATGAAATTTTCAGGGATTATGCGGATTAGGTTGTAGATGGTCCCCAATGAAGATCACCACCTTCGGACTGATAGTAGTCACTGCGCATGCGCAAACGTGAATTTCCTGGTAACGTCCATAATTTCTACATTTGCTATCCGATTTCAAAGAAATTATCAGGGATGTTACAGATTAGTATTTAGATGGTCCCCTATGAAAATCACCACCTTCGGACTGATAGTAGTCACTGCGCATGCGCAAACGTGAATTTCCTGGTAACGTCCATAATTTCTACATTTGCTATCCGATTTCAAAGAAATTTTCTGGGATTTTACAGATTAGTATTTAGATGGTCCCCTATGAAAATCACCACCTTCGGACTGATAGTAGCCACTGCGCATGCGCAAACGTGAATTCCTTGTAACGGCCATAACTTCTACATTTTCCGTACGATTTCAATGAAATTTTCAGGGATGTTACAGATTAACTTGTTTTGATGTTTTGAGATTAACTACTATGCATCGGATCATCTATACAATCGGGTTATGGATACGAGGAAGCTATGTGCCACACCCACTTGGCAGACGTTTTTTTTTAATTTTTTTTCTGTGTAGAGAATCTCTATTGAAGTAGGTATCTGCAAATATAGCTCCCAGTAACGCTTCCTAGAAATTTAGAGATTTTTTCAAAGAACGGGATTCTTGGATTCAGGCGGGAAAACCTACAGACGGCTTGGACGCTGTGGGGTGGGGGCTACGTCACAAGCACTGGGCTGAAAGCTGAATGTGGGAGCCCGAGAAGCGTTCTGATTGGTTGAGCTCCAGGACGTAGTTATAGCGGAAAGCAACAGATAGCGTTCATGATCACTTGTTCCCAACCTCATCACAACAAGTCACCTTGTTTATCACATATTTTTCTCCTTGGTGCGTTACCGGCTGCATCTAAGTAATTAATTTGATAACATTCAGTTATATTCGCGATATGTACGAAAAAATCAAGCGATTTTCAATAATACACTGGGTTTCAAACGTTTCTATGGGTGACAGTTGTCGATTCAACATTCGAACTATTGGCGATAGGGACAACAACAATTGCAACAGGAACTTTGAAAATGCCTTTCGCCTCGATTGGTTTTTCCAAGTAATTTTTGCAAATCTCAATGTTGATGAAACGAAAAGTTAACAATTTCTGGACATTCGAAAGGATTTGAAAAGAAGCGGTATGAAGAGTGTGGCCTCTCCCCCCACCACTTCCGTATTAGTTCCTCAATCCTAGCTGAAAGTAGATGGCACAACTGAGGCAGCCTCAAAAATGCTTGCATACCATTTTAACGTTGGCTTTCTTCTCTGTTAACTTGTCTCCGTTACTTGTGGTCACAAGTGTGAAGGGGACCATGAGACTGCTACATCACTGTTACCCTCACCAAGGTTATCGTGCTTTCTTTTTGTTTACGTTCGTTTGTGATGCTTTCATACTGAATTTTGCTAGCAGTGCAATCGAAACATGTTGCATCCAAGATTTCGTTTCCTTCTGGCATTCCCTCCACTGTAACTGAAACCTTATATGGTTGTGAAGAAACGCGGTGTTCTGGTGATACTCGAGCCACAATCTCGCAAATTTGCTAGATTCTTTCAAGTTGGACATAACCAACATCCTTTTATTAACAATTTACAAACACTCATTGGGTTTTACAGTGGAATGACACTAAGATGAAACTTCCAATGAATGAATGAATGAATGAATGAAAAATAAGATATATTCTCGATATTAAATAAATACAATATAAACTTCTCTTATTATTCTCATGATGACCTTGGTCGTCCACGGGAGTTGTGCCAATTTTTCTATTTACATACAAAATTAAACTAAATTTACTCTAATACATTTTTTCATATGAAGTAACTGTTGTTCTGTTACAATACATTGTTTTTTTCCACTTGTCACACTATTTTATTACAAAATTTTTTTTCTTAATAATTAAACTGTTCCGTCAAGAAATACCTGTATCGCCACGCTTCCTTGGCGAATCCTACTATTCTCCCGTCCGGCATCCTGAGCAGCTGAAGACATTTTTCGTTTCCCATTCTCTCGGATCCAAACCATTTTTTTCTCCAGTCTGCCAGCACCGGACAACGTCCCAAAAAATGCAACACGTCCTCAACTTCCCCCGTGTTGCATAACGAGCATTTCCATTGATTTTCTGTACGCCACGGCTGGAAGTTGAGGAACAACAGGCCTCCTCGCATTTTCATCTTCCACCTGGCTTCATGAACTTTTCCCTCTAAGTATGGCATCAGTACTCCATCCGTCACGACTATTTCTTTATAATGTCTATGGAACTGCGACTGCTGGGCTTTCTCAAGGTATTCATTTTTTTCTTTTTCTTTTAGGGCTATTTTTTCTATGAGAGTCCCCCATTTCTCCTTGAGCTCCTTTGGGCCCTCCCTGAGGCTCATCTCCAGGCCATGCTCCCTAGCCACTCTGAGCCACTCCGCCGCCCAACCAACCCTCCTCTCGACCATCTCTCGCGTGATGACACCGGGTAGTCGCGTCTCTGCAAGCGTCATGGCATGCAGGATGTACCTGACATGTACTGACAATGTCCTTAAGTACAGCGAACGTCTACCTGTCTCTATGTACAACACATACAGGGGTGTGTGTTTAGGTAAGCTAAAAATGCGTCTTATGAACGCATGCTGGCACCTCTCCAACGGTTCATATTTTAGGTAGCCCCAAGATTGCGCGCCGTAGCATATTGTTGAGCCCACCGTGGCATCAAACATTTGGAATTTTTTACTGCATGGGATTTCATTTCTGGCTAGGAACAACCTCCAAACTCCATCCAGGGCACACTGTGCTGCCATTCTCTTTGCCTGGATATGCCTAGACCATGAAAGTCCCGCCGAAAAAATCATTCCCAAATATGTGTATGAATTTACCACATCTATTGGCTCACCCTCTAGCATCCACTTTTCATTTCTTGCTTTTTTACCTCCATTGCTGAATATCATGATTTTCGATTTCGCCAAGTTTATCTTAAGATTCCATTTTTTGCAGTAAGCGTTCAATTCGTTAATCATCAGCTGCATGGATACAGGGTCCGTCGCTAACAAAGCCAAATCATCAGCAAAAGCCAGCATTTTAATCTTTGTGCTTCCCACCATTACGCCACCTCCCAGTTCTTGCCATAAGTCATTTATGTAGAGGTCAAACAAATATGGACTCTTCACACTTCCTTGACGTAGCCCTCTGGAAGATCCAAATTTTGCCGACAACTCTCCATCCAGCAGTACCTGCAATTCCGGCTCACTGTAAATAGCCTTGATGTAGCTTACCAGCCTCTTAGACATTCCCAGCTCCGTCAACTTATAGTATAGTGCTTCTCTGTCTACTCGGTCAAAAGCGGTGGAGTAGTCTACATACAGGCAGTAGAGTTTTTGTCTCTTTTTGGCTAACCTCATCTGCACTATACTCTGTAGAATGTATATGTTATCCGACGTAGAGTAGCCCCTCCTAAATCCCGCCTGTCCTTCATTCATTATTCCTCGAGCCTCCACCCAACGTACGATCCTCTGCAATACCATACTTGACTGAAGTTTAGCAACTGAATTTAAAAAAGAAATTCCTCTTACGTTATCCACTCCATCTACATTCAGTTTTTTACGCAATGGATATACAATCGATTTGCAGTAACTAACCGGCGCAACCCCTCCATGCCATACCTCGTTGAACAGATCGAGAAGTAGCTGGAGAAACATCCGTGGGGCGTTCTTATAGAATTCTACAGGTATCCCATCCGGCCCTGGAGCTTTACCTACTTTTGCCATTCGGAGTGCATCCTCTAGTTCCTTCATGGTAAATGGTACGTCCATCTCGTCATCTTGTGTCCTCTCAGCCCTTCCGCTCTCCAGTACCACCGATGAATCAAGGTTGAGAAGTTTGTTGAAATGGTCTCTGAGTTCTTCTAGTGTAATGCCACAGCATTTCTGATAAGGCTTATTTTTGAAATAGTTAATTCCTTCCCACAACTCTTTACTATTTCTCGCCTGACATATTTTTTCGGTATTCTTTAGTGTATGTTCGATTTTCTTACTACTAATGACTGCTTTGTATTCAAAACATGCCTCATTGTACATTCGCCTTGCAAAATTAGTATTCAGATTTCTGCACAATTTTAAACATCCAAAACTTCTTTTTCTTGCCTTTGAACACTCATGGTCGAACCAGGGTTTCTTTGCCTTGTAATTTAATTTACCTTGCATTTGTTTTGGAGCCGCTTTCAATAAGGCACCTTGTATTTTTTCTAGGGATCGGTTCACTTCCCCTTGTACAAGTTTGAGATCTTTACAGTTTTCATTTAGAATTTCTTGGAATTTTTCTCTATATTTTTCTACCCATTTTACCTTTGTTAGTGCTTGAGTGGGAGTTTTAACGTTGCTTTTTGTTCCTAAGCTAATTTTTACTTTCAGTGGCATGTGATCGGAGTACGGCAATTCCAAAACCTCCATATCCACTAAATGCTCGGTCATGGCTGCTGATAGACACGCATAGTCTATCACCGAGGTACCCATAGTTCCTACGAAAGTCAGTTGTCCTTTTCTATCTGCCGGTGACCTTCCATTTAGGATTACCAACGAATGTTCTGTACAGAAATCCAGGAACTTTCTTCCTTCTGAATTCAACACTACATCTCTTGAAACTCTATAGTCTTCTAACACTGTCCGAGCTACCAGTTCATCTGGAAGGATTTGCCCGTCTCCACACCTAGCGTTTGCGTCCCCCATCAGAAGTATACTACCATCCTTTCCTTTGTCTAAGTGTGTTTCCAATTTCCTGCATTCTTCATCCCACTTATTCCCGTTTATGTACATTGGTACAATGTAGAACTTTTCCGACTTACTCCCGTGCACCACTACAACTAAAGAATTTTCTTCGAAGGCTATTTTAACATCACTTACATTTTCATTCCCAAATCGTTTATTTATACCCACAATGAGTCCTCCTGATGCCCGTCCATATGTAGCTTGTCTAATTGCATCTTCATTTCTAATATTAAATTCATGAAACAAGTCCTTGTAACTTTCAAATTCTTTATTAATAACATGTGTTTCACATAAAATAATAACATCAAATGCATTTATAAATTCTGAGAATTCAACAAAATTTCTTTTACATTGGCACAACCCATGAACATTCCAAGACATAACATTTAGGTAAGTTTTTGCTTCTTTTCCATGACATTTTCTCGATATAGTTGTTTCCACATCTCCCTCTTCCTCTTCTTCCATCCTCGTGCGCAGCCCTAGTCAGGATTTCCTGGGTTTTGTTCCATCCTTCTTCTCTTCGATTTTCCTCGCAGGTCTTCTCTCTGTCTTCAACTCCATAATTATTCCCGCCATGTCCTGTTTGACAATTTCATTCAACATCGCAGTTCCATCTCCTCCCTCAGAGACCACCCCCTCCCTCTCACTCCATTCAAAGGTATGGTCAGCCACTTTCAAGCGATCCTGCCATATATTTACAGCTATCTGTGGACATTTTGCCCTTATGACAGCCCTCAACTTGAGTAATTTATTGATACGATTCCTCACTTCGGGAGGATGATCTCGGTTTATGGAAATTCCTGTGTTCTTGAGACGCTTCACTGTTGTCCAGATATGCCTGACGGCCTCCTGTTCGGCAAACTCTACTATAATTATTTTCACCGAGGTTGACTCACCTCCCACGGGTATAGTATAAGCATTATTGATCACGGGGGACTGTCCAAAACCAAGCACTTCCACCATGAACTTTTTCACATCGTCACTTAAAGTATTTTCATTTACTTTTAGTCCCTTAATGACAATCCTGTTTCTCCTTTGCTGCCGATCTATAGCCTGTACACGTTTATGCAATAGTAGATTTTCCGTTTTCACTTCCGCAACTTCCACCTTCAGCATATCAACTTCAAGCTTCAGTAGTTCATTCTCCTTTCGAATCCCTTCCACTATGTTTTTGATCTCCACTACATCCGCCTTACCTGCCAGCCTCTTCATATCTTCCCGTAGTTCACTTAATTTCTGATTTAACAGGGCAGAGAATTTTTCCAGAAGGGTATTTTGTTCACTCTCGTCTAGTACCATCTTTTTGTTAAGGTTTTTAGGCGACAACTCTTCGTCACTGGTGGATCTATCCCGCTTTTGTCCTACTTCAACGTAGTTTGCTGGAGAACTCGAATTCATTCGTATTTACCTCCCACCCGAACCAGGTTGTCTCGTACAGTATACAGGATCGAGGGCAGGCAATTTGAAAACCAAGAAACCAACAAGAGAAAGGTTTTACAACTAGTTTTTCTCTTGTAAATGCAGAGAGACTCGCACCGAGGCAGTAGGTATCAACAACAACACAGAAAGCAGCAACTATAACCTACACCTTCCTCTTCGTCAAGACTGATAATTTATGGAGTAACTCCACACCATGGATCGCTCCAGTCACATGGACGTAGCTTCGTGGATGCTTTGCAGTTATTCCAAAGGTTTATTAGCCTCTTTTGCTATCCCCAGTGTCCGTGTACCTCTGGTTAGTCACAGTTTCCGAACATGCAACTTACAGGGGCACGCCGTTTCTCCCGCGCTGGAATTAATCATCCGTCCGAGCTCGGAAGGAAAAGCTGATAGCGAACTTTTCAACGTTTCACTGGTAAATTGTTTTAATTTCCGGAACTGAAGTTATCGACTTGAATTTCTCAGTGCATCCGAATGTCTCTTCAGAATAGAATTGTTTATTGAAAAAATCACAGTAACTCGCGTTTCAATCGATTTGTCTTGACACAGTTATCAGAACAACCATTCAATCACGCACAGGCGTACCAACCTAAAAAAAAGAAAGTAGATGGCACAACTGAGGCAGCCTCAAAAATGCTTGCATACCATTTTAACGTTGGCTTTCTTCTCTGTTAACTTGTCTCCGTTACTTGTGGTCACAAGTGTGAAGGGGACCATGAGACTGCTACATCACTGTTACCCTCACCAAGGTTATCGTGCTTTCTTTTTGTTTACGTTCGTTTGTGATGCTTTCATACTGAATTTTGCTAGCAGTGCAATCGAAACATGTTGCATCCAAGATTTCGTTTCCTTCTGGCATTCCCTCCACTGTAACTGAAACCTTATATGGTTGTGAAGAAACGCGGTGTTCTGGTGATACTCGAGCCACAATCTCGCAAATTTGCTAGATTCTTTCAAGTTGGACATAACCAACATCCTTTTATTAACAATTTACAAACACTCATTGGGTTTTACAGTGGAATGACACTAAGATGAAACTTCCAATAAATGAGCTACTTACTGCAACCATTTCGATAAAGAAGTACTACACTCAAGAATACAACTGACCTTTTACTTTCTATAAAAGTGTCAACTTACCTCACATTCTTGGCTCTTATTTCGGCGCTGATGAACGTAATTGACGTAAAAATTGTGCAACACGCCAATATCGATATTTGGAATATTTTCCAGGGAAGCCGCCTCGAAACTCTTGTCGATGGATCTCCTTTTTGGCATATTGACATTTTATGTCAATACTTTGGCACATAAACGAAAAAAG
Source organism: Apolygus lucorum (assembly GCA_009739505.2). Classification (NCBI taxonomy): domain Eukaryota; kingdom Metazoa; phylum Arthropoda; class Insecta; order Hemiptera; family Miridae; genus Apolygus; species Apolygus lucorum. The sequence goes on from CM019169.2 coordinate 32,246,427, forward strand.
TTAAGGTTGGTTTTCTGATGATTTCTACTTACAACCAAGTCGTTCCTACTGAACTTTATCTTCGTCATTCGTGTTAGTAGAAATATCGTTCACCATTCGTAGGATAGCCCTAAATGTTTGCATAAATGATATACTACCAAAACCACTGTACTTATGGAAGAAATTGAGATATACACCTGAGTTAATAGAACTGTCAACAACATTCGAAAGCAGATTATTGGGTAGGTAGCGAAGGTAGCGGGAAAAAATTAAGACCTGTGTCGCAGACTCGTATGCAAGCGTTTATTAAAAGCTTCTTGAAACTTTACAGAGAACATTATCTTTTCCAAACCAATCAACTAATAAATTATGGTAAATACCAGTATAAACTATGGCATGAATTCAGACTGCACTCGACTCAGACAGCATTACCAGCAAATCTTCACTTGTCTCCAGTACTATGTGCAGAAAATGTAGAATGTACACTGATAACGTGATAACATGACAGTAAAAGTAACGCGAGGTTCTAGCGCCAACGCAACAACAAGAAAAACAACCAAAATATGCTTCAAAATTTAAACTCAATTTAAACGATTAATTCAAACATGTAAAGCCTGAAAAATATATTTCAAAATTTTTTTAATCATCATCATTAGTTTGCAACTATATTTCAATGTTTCTGACTCAAATTGTCCTCGATTGCATTGGCCTCAATGCGCTCTATCGTGAGATTCTCGTTTAGGGATGACGTAAGAAGAGTGGCCCGCCAACTCAAGTGAGGACGGTATTTCTTTATTGAAATACGGCTAAACTAAATGGAATTTCGAACTAAAAACTGGTACAGAAACGTTTTCAAGTGCGCTAAATTCGAATCTAAAGTCAAAAACACGAAATTCCGACCCATGCAACTACCCCATTACTCCCACCCCCACCCTTGATATTCACCACATTCCTCGTCCTACACATACCTCCTTAGATTCCCATTCCTCAAGGAAAGTTCCCAGCTGAATGTTCAGCAATCCTCTTAATACTCAATTACAAGAAAATTTTTCGTTCCCCGCAGTTCGATCGAAGAAGAGCAGCCATGGATTCCGACGATGATCTCGACGTGTGACGTCTCAACGAATTCCCGCGACATTCATCAGTCCACATTTTTCTCCCTCATCATTTCCTCACGCGAATGTCGCAGCGCTAACGGGATGTTTTTTACATTCTGCATCGTTGATATCGAACGGCCACTAACATTACTCTGTAAGTTATTTAATATAAGTAATAACATAATTCGAAATAAATTTTGACACAAATCTACCCCGTTGCATCGTTTTTTCCCCATAAATCTTACTTCGAATTCCATGCATGGTAGAGTAAAGAGTGACAATCAATCAAACATTGCAAAACGCGTGGGTATTCCCAAAATTGCAAAACCCTAGTACTTTATTTCCCAGACTACCTGAACATGAAAAAAAAGCTTTACAAAGCTTTTTGTTAAAAAAAAGCTTCAGCTTTAAGTTTTTAAAGCTTGAATCAGCTTAAAAAGTTTTAACATCTCCTCAAAAAAGTGGGATACCCTCATATATTGTTTATAGAACCCAGCAAGTAACTGTTGAAAAATACAAGCATATAAGCCCCAGCACTTCCGAGGCACGTAATAAATTTAAAGGATTTGGGATTTTTTTTAAAACTCTGGACCAATATTTAAAAAATCAAATCTAAGACAGGATCTGGAAGTCAGGACCTTGCTATCAAACCACATCCCATCAAACTTATACCTAATTATAAGCACGTATGCTGCCTGGAAAAAGGAGCTCACTGGTATCAACTACAGAGGTCACCCAAACTACTACCTATACAACTTAACTTAAATGGGTAAAGCACAATCCTACCTAACACAACACCGTTCTGCTTTGGCCAATAGATGTAGCTACAGTAGAAATGAAATCCTACCATACATCTACTACCAAAGCAATTGGAAATCATAAAGGAAGCGTCCTGAAGATGCCCCTTGGGCGAAAGCTAGCTCGACATGCGAAATAAACAACATACATACTGAGGATCCGCCGCAATTTATCCTCCCCTCACCAATAACCTTGTCAACAAGAAGGCAACAAACTATGTATAAAAACGCGAGGGTATTTACGGTTTTTTGAAAAATATGATGCCGAAGGCACTACTGGCGTAGTGCGGACAAATCGTGAAACTCCTGTGATTTTTAAAGGTTTTAACTACAACTTCTAAACAACTAAAACTTGAACGATTCTCGCTCAGTGACTTTTTGAAGTAGATTAAATTTGTTACAATGTGAGACCAGCTCTGTAGGTTGAACAATTACAGAGGTTCGACAATAAAAAAATTGGTAATATTTTTCAGAAAATTCCCCTACCTCCTCTGAAATGTACATGATGGTAATATGTACATGATATGTACAATAATGGTGTTGTTTGCCTAAAGCACCATATTATGGTGCTTTAGGCAAACAACACGATCATTCTACTTCTCAAACTTGTTTTTTTAAGCAAATTTTCAAGGAAAATTAAGCTATTCTAAATTTAAAGCCTACCAATTGCACATTTTCATGCCGGGTGATCGTCCAACTACCACACCACCATCAATTAACGGTTTCGTGCCGGGTTTTATTACCCGTTTTCTGAGTTTTGTCACATGAGAAGTTTATTCTTAAAAGGCAAAGCCAGTTAAGTCCAAATTTCACTATTTATATTTTCAAGTACAAGTCAGAATTGAGTCTCAATTGAAAACTTATAGAGAAAATATCACACCACCACAACTGAAAACTTAATTTTTCAGAATAGAGAATAAAATTTAATTAACTTAATTTTTCAGAATGGAATAGAGAAAAAACTTGATAGAAACATAAAACTTAAACTAAATAAAAAATTAAAACTTAAACTTGAAAAAAAATTCAAGAAATTTTAGAGACTCCGGGGTTTGCTCTGCCGCCGCTCCTCCCAAGCACCAAGTTATCCCCCCATTATTCCCCAATAAAATGGGGGATGCGCCTGATTTTTTCTTTAATTTTTAATCGGAAGTAGACCTCATCCCGAGAATTTTTACAAAAATCGTTCCCTTTTTGGATGAGTACTAGATCTTTTCCTATGATTTTTCAAAGTTTTGAATGTTCATGACGTCCCGCCCAGGGACCCCCCATTGTGACTTCATAAGCCTTCGAAACTTTGAAAAATCATAGAAAAAGGTCTTTTCACGCTGGAAGGTCGCGGCTGGTGTGAAAAATCTTGGAATGAGGTCTAGTTTAGATTAAAAATAACAATAAACAGTTTTTCTTACCCATGCGCACACCCCATTCGATTGTATTTTTTTTTATTTTTTAAATTATACCGCTGGAAAGCTAATGAAATGAAATGTACCAGTTTTTAAGATTTTGAGTCCCTCTGGCAAATACCTGGTTTCAATGAGGAAAAAATCATCAAAATGTTCACACTCAAAAAAAAAACAGAAATTGACAAATTTTAAGTGTGAGGGGAAAATACTACTCTAGCGTTCAGTTTTTCTCGAATGGTCAAGGGCTCATCTATTGAGACATTTTACGTTCTTTCCAACGGTATCCTTTTTTTAAATTTTGGAGTGTAATTTGAGGGAGTTACGACCGTTTTAATGGTGTAAGGTCGAAAACACGAAAAAATCTTAGAAGTCAAAAAAGTCGTATTTTGAAGGGGTTATAAAACTACTAAGAAACTACTCCCGAAGTTTGGTGGATAACTCATAGGACAAACTGTATAGCTCACTCGCCTGCAAAGAACACAGCTTTGCCATTGCCACCACCTACCAACCCAATTTTCGCTTTACAGTGTAGTTTATTTTGAAGAAATAAACGCTTCACACTCAATTCAAAGAAGCAAAGAGTTTATTATGAAATTTTATTACTGGTTGCTACGGACGCAAATCTGAGTGCATCTCAAAGAAACGAACTACAATTTATTACATTTTGGTCAGATAAAATTTGAACGAATTTAGGCCTTTTTTGTTTTTGTGACTCACATTCGTGTTCCTGATTCATCCAAGTCCAACCCTCAAGTACTCAAGAGGAGCGAATGGTTGGTCCTACCGAACTCTGGGTGGCCCCATTCGATTCTAAAAATTCAATTCTATTTTAAATTGGTAGAATCAATAAATACCCTAATATCGAAAGTTTTGAAAATTTCAGTCATTATTTTTCACCTTTCAGAAGTGACTTACATCAACCAAAAGCTGGAATTGGAAGAATTTCATCAAAATAGGTCCGTGGTAATTGAGGAAAGTGCCGCGTACGACGGACGGACGGCCAAATTTTTATTCGATTTTTGGATTCTACGTAGCTTGAAACGTAAACCAACAAATTTTGAGGTGGGGATAAACTTTTTTTTTTCTTGGTCGATTCCGAAGGTTCATTATTGAAAATAATAAACCAAAATCCAAAAATATACCGAAATAGATTCATACTAGGCAAAATTTTTATTCCATTTTTGGATTGTACGTACTTTGAAACGTTTACCGTCAAATTTTGAGGAAGGGTTAACGGGTTGGTCGATTCCAAAGGTTCGTTATTGAAAATAATAAACCAAAAAAACTTGAAAAGACACATTTTGTTGAAAATTAGTTTTAATATACGTGGTCGAGTTACTGTATAGTTACTAATCACACACATATATACAATTAAACACGATCACATACATTCCCATTATCACAGTCAAACAAAATCAAAGCACCGGCAAAGAGATTACAGATTGATTTACTACAAAACTACACATGAAATAATAAGAATCATCGCAGGCAAGAGTACTCGGTATATTCTTCTGCTGGATAAACTTGAGACACGATAATACTCGTAGTTACTAATAATATGCATTAACACCGTGCCCACATATAGTATACTGAGATAGTAATAAACATAATAAATAGATTGATGGGCTTTGGACCGGGGTTCTTGGCCGGTCTGGGGGCGGTAGACCGCACAGTTCGTAGGGCTACCTCTCCAGTAATGGATTGGTGGCCCCGGGAGCCGCCATGGTGGGTGGGTCCGGGCCGGCCGGGACGCCCCGGCCGGCACGGTGGCGCCCCACACGCACCGTATTCCTGGGAGTACCGATCCCAGTTCCTATTACACGTAGTTCCTGTTCTTCATCGTTTTTTATAGTTCAAGCTCTTCATTGTTAACTTTTTGCCTAATTATAATTGTTGTTGATGCCTTGCCCTACATGTTAGAATTAGATAGTAAGTTAAGTAACAAGCTTTAATCTTTGTATCGACTTATACTATGTACATATAAGTACCTACAGTATGAAGAATAAAATATCAATATCAATATCGAAGTTTACCGCATAATATTACGTGAGACATTCTGTATTGTTTATAGATTGAATGGGCTATTTTCGAAATTCTGTGTCAAGTCCTCTTTTCCAGACTTATCTATACTTATCCAACTACTATCGAAGTAAAATGTAAAAACTACCTATTGGGTCGATATCTTAGCGCGTAAATTTCGAAGTCGGTCAATGAACCTTCTTCAAACTGACAGCGAGATACAACTAGCAGTTCGTTTTTTCGCACAGTTTCGAATTTATTTGTTTTTCGTAATCATGGTGTCCGAGTACATGACGTTGTATATAAAATGGTTTATACCAATATTGACTTCCGCCGTCACGCTTTATAATGGGGGGTGCGCCTTGATTTTTTTTAGATTTTTAATCGAAAGTAGACTACATCCTGAGAATTTTGGCACCAACCGCGACCTTCTAGCGTGAGTAGATCTGTTTCTATGATTTTTCGAAGTTTCGACCGTTTATGACGTCACGCGCCCCTCTCGCCTGGGCGGGACATAAACGGTCGAAACTTTAAAAATTCGTAGGAAAAGATTTACACACGCTAGAAAGTCGCGATTGGTACCAAAATTCTCAGAATGAGGTCTACCTTAGATTAAAATTAACAATAAACAGTTTTTCCTATCCAGGCGCACACCCTATTACCCTGAAGTCGATCCACATCTGAGGCCCATCGACGTACCTACTGCAAGCCTCAAGAGCGAATACGATTTCATCATTGTTGGATCAGGAACTGGAGGTAAGTTTATTAATTTATTACTAGTAGCATTCGTTTGTTTTTTAACTATTTTATTAGTGTACTTTTGAAGTTCAATAACTGTATCAACTGTTGGTCAGGAAGTCCTTTGGCCAACAGACTTACAGCAATCAAAAATTGAACAGTGCTACTACTGGAAGCTGGAGGAGATGAAACGGTGGCAACTGACACTCCTGCGCTCACCATCATCAATCGGTTCACGGATGTTGATTGGAATTACTCTTCTGTACCACAAAAATATGCGTGCAGAGGTTCGTATTGTGCAGATACCCAACAATTGGTAGATCGGTAATTCTAAACCATTTCTACAGTACGGTGGAGTCAAAATCTCAACTGTTCAATTAGGAAACCCTTGACCTCGAAATAGTGGCGAAATGTATTGAAAAAAAAAAAACTTCTGACATTTGAGGTCAAGATTCAATTTTCAGGAATATTCTTCTTCTCTTTTCCCCTTCTTTTTACATCCTGTTGGGTGCAAAAATGACAAATTCCTCATTTGATGCACTCTTTTAAGATTTTTTCAATATTCCAGGCTTTCTGATGTTTGAAAAATCTGTTACGTCTATGATACTATGATAGAAAAGGTCATTTTTGAACGACCCAAACATTTTCTTGCATATTCACCAAAAACAAAGATCACAGAAGAAATTGGCGCACTCAGTGAAAACCACGTGAAATAGGGGAATTCGCCTCAATTTTGGGAATTTGCCTCAATTTTAGATTCTGGAATTTCAAGTCAAATCCTATAATAGGGCCCCAGAATAACGCTTAACACTAGAAATTCCCAAGGGAAAAAAATTACCGTAGAAGAAAATGTCTAAACAAGTGAAGCCTCTGTCAAGAAATACCGTGAAAATCTAGGGAGGCTGAGGACGTCATACCCCGGGTTTCCTCCCGCAACGATGCGAAAACTGGCCGAATTCACACTACTGTGCTCTGGCTAATCGTAAAAGGAGTATCTCAGCAAATAGTATCAAAGAACCTCAATAAGTAGAGTTGTAGGCGCCTTAGCCTTTTAAAAATTTGGGGAAAATTCCGCGATTCCTACCTTTTTTCCCGATTTGGTTTTGAGTCTCAATCTTATCGATTTAAATGTCACCTCCACTCGCTGGCGAAAAAATGTCGAACAGCCACGTGCTCCGTTCCATTTTGGATTCTGGGCCAATTTAGTTGCTCCTTCGTTGTCAGCCAATAGAAATTGCTTAAGATCTGCCAGCTCAAAGAACAACCGCTTCAGCCAGATAAGCTTCAGCTCTTGTGCCCTCCCGACAATCTCAGAACCATATACAGGATGTAAGCCTAACTGGTCTGCCAGAAAAATTACTGAAAAAATCTCAGAAAAAATTACTAAACTTTTAATGTTTTCCTCATACATGTAAATATACAGGCTGTAAGATTTTATAACTAATTCGCAACAAAAAATGTCTCCTAGCGATTTTTTTTAAAACCCTTCGTTCTCGAGTTATTTCAACTTTAAACTTTTTTTTCGTGATTTTTACCTTTTGTCATTAAATCGGTCAAAACTCCGTTAATTAGCTGTGTAAATTACAATTTGAGGATAACGTTGGAAAGAGCATTAAATTTCCTATCGGATAGATGTCTTAACGTTTTTTAAAGGCAAAGTGTGAGACATGAAAACGTCCTCTAAAAAGAGAATTTTACGTAATTTTGGAAACCTCGCATTTTTTCAATCGCAAATTGAACTACGAGAACCCATATTTTTTCAAGATGCAAGAACAGTAAAAAATGCGCTAGTATCTCAGCTTTCCAATGGTATAATTAAAAAATATTTTACAACCAAATTCAGGGGAGAAATTCGTGTTTGAACGCGGAAAAACGTGCATTTTTTCAACGAAATCGGCGCTCTGGTCTCCTGTCTCCGGAGGCCTCGCGGTCTACGTGGCCCCTCAGACCTTCGAGGCGGAGCGCTGAATTCCTTAGGATTCGTGCAACTTTTCAACTTATTTAAATAGTGCCAATTTTACTATGTAGTTGAACCTTTTTGACTTTGAATTAAACCTCAATTTGACCTTTTTCGTAATTAATTGAAACTTGAAAGAGAATGTAAGTTTGGGAAAAAAGTAACTCATGAATGCTACGTTGGCTGTGAGTCAAAAAAGGTGCCTATCTCGGTGACGATGGAGGCATAAATATACGAATCAATCGCCTCGCATCCTCAAGAAGAAGGCAATACGTATTTTTACCCATGTTTGCGTTACTAGAGTAAAACGTACCTTCTGCGCGTCAAGACTATTACTTGTGTGTAAATTAAGTAGGTATTTACCTATGCGTTCATCTCATTGAAAAATTTACTCTCCTACGTGAGAATACTGTGAATAAAAAAACATTAATTCAAAACAAAAAATGTTTCAAAATAATAAAAAGGTTTAACTTGAGGGAAAACAAGGTTCAACTAAAGGTAAAGTGCTGTATTCAGATTGAAGATTTGATTGTAACTTCGAATGGTCGGCAACTCATGACCTGATTCCGCAACTCCGACCGAAGATTTATGGATGGTCTTCACCTAGAACCTAACTTCTGATAACACCGTTGAGGTGTTTTAAATCTCGCTTTAAAGAAACTTCAACTTGGACACTCCTCGAAAGCCATGACTGCGACCAGTTCGGTTCTGTGTGAGGTGGGAGATCAACGTACGATTTTCTGGCCACGATGGTTTCCGAATACATGGTTTTGTACATCAAATGGTTCGTAACAATATTAACTGCCGCGGTTACTCTGTTCAACTACCCTGAAGTCGACCCGAATCTGAGGCCCATCAACGTACCTACGTCTCGTCTTTTGAAGGAGTACGATTTCATAATTGTGGGATCTGGAGCTGGGGGTAAGTTCTGTGCCTATCTATGCTACCATTGTCATCATTTCCAAATCTTAAACATACCTCGACCGCTAATTGTTACTCTACCTGAAAGCCAGGTAGTCCCCTTGCAAACAGACTCACCGAAATAAAAAACTGGACTGTGCTCTTACTGGAAGCTGGAGGAGATGAAACTGTGGCCCTTGACACTCCACCTCTCACTTTTTTCAATCGTCTAACGAATGCCAATTGGAATTATTCAACCGTTCCTCAGAAATATGCGTGCAAAGGTATCTCTAGTATAAGTAATGCATTTAAAAAAAGAATAATGTGAATTGTATTAATTTATTGCAATGATAGGAAGCTACAAATGGCAGTGTGGCAACAAATGGGCCAACAATTTATTTCTTAATTCTGTTGCATTAATTTATCTGATATGCCAATTTTGGTGAAAATCTTACTGAAATTAAGTCCGTAGAAATTAAAAATTAATTGAACAACGCCAACTTTGACCACAATCCATAACCCAATCAGAATTCAGATGAATTATTTTGTATAATTATGCCCTTTCTAGAGAACCGAGGAGTTTGCAATTTACCCCGTGGGAGAGTCATTGGAGGGTCGACGGCCTTATACGACTTAGTGTGGGTCCGAGCAAATCGACTGGACTACGATGGATGGGCTGCTCAAGGCAATCCTGGTTGGAGCTATAGAGACGTTCTGCCTTATTTAATACGATTGGAGAATATCACGGATCCGTCTGTGATCGATTCGCCGTACCACGGGAGAGGAGGTCCTATGACCGTTGGGATCAGCAGGTACCTGACTCAACTTGTGCCGCATTACTTGGAAGCTTATAAGGAATTGGGATTGAAAGAAATTGATTTTGATGGAGAGTCGCAAATTGGCTATATGGTCAACAGGGCAGCTTCAATCGATGGAATGACCTGCAGTGTAGGACGAGGATATCTCAGACCCATCCGAAACAGGACTAATTTGGACGTTGCTGAAAATGCATTCGTCACAAAAATCAACATTGATCCAGACTCCAAAACAGCAACTGGTGTCACGTTCATTAGATATGGAGAAGAAATCAGCATCAGAGCAAGAAAGGAAGTGATAGTTTCAGGTGGTGCTGTGAATTCGCCTCAGCTCCTCATGTTGTCAGGGATTGGCCCCGCTGAGCACCTCACTCAGTTAGGAATACCAGTCATCCAAGACTTGAGGGTCGGAGACAACACTCAATCCCCTCTCATGATACCCGTACTGTTCACTCAATCCGCAGGAAACTTCAATCTCAACTTTGAGAACACGTTCAACTTTCAAAATTTGATCTCGTACGCTTTGAACGGCTCTGGACCTCTGACGACGTTCAATGGATTAGAAGCCGCAGGAAATTTTTACAACGAGGAACCTCCTGCTGTGTTGGGCCTTCCAGACACCAGAAGTGATTTTATTTCCTTCCAACCATTCAATTTGGATGATCAGGTACTGAAACTAAAGAGACGTAGGCATCTTGTAGGAATCTAGTCCGGTGTATTTTTTAATTTTTCAAAAAATGTAGCTCTCAATGTTAACTTTTCAATAATGAACCTTTGGAATCGACCAAGAAAAAAATTACATTCGCCGTACGCGGCACTTTCCCCACTTAGCGTTGACCGATTTTAATGAAATTTGGTATGTAGGCTCCATTTGGGGTCTAGTTGTGCCCCGAAGATTTTGGTTGATGTAGGTCACTTCTAAGGATTGAAAAATTAATTTTTAAATTTTGAAAACGCCCTAACTCAAAACATTTTGATACAAAGGTATTATTTTTCCATAAATTTAAGATAGTATAGAATTTTTAGGATTTTTTGAGACCACGCGGAGCCCTGTAGGACAAACCGTTCGCTCCCTACGATAATTTAAGGATTGGACGTATGATAAATCAGACACACGAGTGTGAATCGCAAAAGAAGCCTAATCTCCGTTCAAATTATAGCTGACCCGAAATTCGATCGATGTTTTTTTCATGTTGGATGGTTGGTGGCTTTGCAGACGAGTGATCTGTAAAGAAAAATAATAAACCATTGTGTAATAATTTGCAGCGTTTTTAAAATAGTATTTATGGTCATGAATTTATACCACTTAATGAATTCGAATACTACACAAGAGCAAATCAATCAATCAAACATGCTCCGATGCTGATAAAAATGATTGAAGTTTCGTTGGAAATCAATATTAAGGTTCCAGAGCTTAGAAGGTTGATTGATTGTTTCTGTACTCTGAACAGTACATAGTACGAACCCATGTATCGTGTGGTTGGTGGTAAAAGTGATCATGTAAATTTTTTGAGAAAATGAGGTTTTGGTCTCTCTGGATACTAATTACAATATTTACAGCTGAGAATTGAAAAAAAAAAACCGACGAAAAATGTCAACAATCAGCAAAATAAACGTTTTCCTGAATGAACCTGACTATTTTGACTTTTTTTCCTGAATATTTTGACTGTCATAATGTGGTTGTAGAAATACATCGGCTTACAACTTACAATTTTCACTAAATTGGGGGAAATGAAAAGGTATGTTTTTTTTACGATTTTTGGTACAATTTTCACTAAAAGTATTACTGAGCTCACTTAACATGAAATCATTTGGTTAAGTTATTAACCAAATAATGATTAAACATTAACTGATGATTTGAGACATAAATATTATCACTTCAAGTGTTGGTGAACTTTACTCTAATTGGACCATGGTGTCACTAGTGTCACCGAAAAACATCTTAGGAAAAAATCTTAGCTGTCCCAAGGTGTCACCATATTAATCACATTTAAATTGCAATTTAAAAATTACCGGAAAGTGCTGAATTTTTTTAATTATTAAAAGTCAGAAAATGACGTGACAAAAACTCGAGTTTTTTTTATCGATTTTTTTGGAAATTTTGGTCATAACTCTATTTTGAGACATCCAATAGTCCTCACAAAATTCAGCTGTTCATTAAATTTAAAATTCCAATTTAATTTTGGTTACTCCGGTGACACCTTGGGACAGCTGTGGAGTTCCTGAGATGTTTTCGGTGACACCAGTGACACCATGGTCCAATTAGGGTTACAGGCTTTTCTTAACACTTCCCAAATAGACTTGATCACTTTTACCGCCTACCCCACAATATAATATGACACTCTTTGAAAGAACTGGTTATCGACTTTGAATAGAGAATTTGCATTCAATGCGGCCGGTAACCAAATTCAATTAGGTAGGTAATAAATTTTGATAGAATCGATCATTCAGGCGAATTTTCAAGGAAAATGAATCTATTTACAGTCTATTGTTTGGTGTAAATAACTGATTATATGGTTGACAAATGTACCCAATTAATCGTGTTTTTTTTTTCTTCTAGGTGATAGTGATAATTACCCAATCCTTCGGATTTACCAGCAAAGGAACGATACGGCTTGCTTCTACTAATCCTTTCGAACAACCACTCATAGATCCACAATTTTTAACTACTGAGATTGATCGAAACCGAATGCAAAAGTCGATGAGGTTTCCCTTCAGACTCGCTGGCACTAATGCCATTCAACGGATCGGCGCGCGATTTGCTCAGGAGTTACAACCTTTATGTCATTTTAATGGTAACGTAACCGACAACTTCGTTTCGTGCATTGTCGAAAATTACAGCTTTCCACCGATAGAGTTGTGCTGCACTTGCAAGATGGGTCCTCCTGGGGATACAAGGGCGGTAGTTGACCCTCGCCTTAGGGTACACGGGGTGAAGAATCTGAGAGTGGTAGATGGTTCCATCATTCCTACGTATATTCATAGTATGCCTGAAGCTACTACAGTTATGATTAGCGAAAGAGCGTCTGATATAATAAGAGAAGATTACGGACAACCTGTTGGGAAGTTACCACCCATACCTCCTTTAGTGTAGATAGGTAGTATTTTTGTTTCTCCTTATCTTTGGTAACAAGGATTCGTATTCTTGCAGCATGTCAAAACATATTCATGTTTAGAGAATTAAATACTCCCTAAACAGAAAAAGTCCCAACAGTTGATTTACCTGAGCCTCAATGAGCATGTGCTTCCAGTGCTTCTGTATGTCTACTCAATTTATTTTGTCCAAAAATGGCGGTCCGTAGTCTTGCTGTTGGACCCTCGATCTGCGTAATTATAGGTAATGAAGCAGTCTATCAATTTGGTCTTTGAATTGAACTTAATGAAAAAACTATTTGGACCTATTCAAAATCTTTCTTCAGTCTGAATTTGAATTGAAAATAGTTGCTATGATGAATGTAATCAGTTTTTCTATGCAAGTACAGTATTTTGGTTTATTACTTTCAATAAAATCTTTGGAATCGACCAAAAAAAATTTAACCCCCCCCCCCTTTCCCACAAAATTTGTATTTCAAGAGTACCTACGTTGAATCAAAAAATCGAATGGAAATTTTCCGTCCGTCCTCCGTACGCGGCACTTTCCTAACTTCCCATGGAACGATTTTGGTGAAATTTGGTGTATGGGCTCCATTTGGGGTCTAGTTTTTCCCCGAAGCTTTTTGTCGATGTCAGTCACTTCTAAGGGTTGAAAAATAAGGTCTGAAATTTTGAAAACGCCCTTGCTCAAAAACTTTCAATTTAAAGGCATTGTTTTTTTTTATACATAAATGTATTTTAAATTTAAAATAGCATTACATTTTTAGAAACGAATGAGACCACTCAGAGCTCTGCAGGACCAATCTTTCGCACCCCATGAGAACTCAAAGGTTGGACTTACGATAAATCAGAAACACGAGTGTCAATCGCAAAAGAGGCGTAATCTCCGATCAAATTTTAGCTGACGAAAATCGTTTCGTTTCTTCGAAATGCCCTCAGTTTTGCGTCTTTAACCAGTAATCATATTTGTAAATCATTAGGTCAACTTCAACTCCCCATTTCTTCCAAATAAACTTGATTGCGAAGTAGGTTGTACCCATGGTGGGAATGGCAAAGCTGTATTCTTTGCAGACGAGTGATCAGAATGAATACAGAAAAATAATAAACCTTTATGTAATCATTAGCAGCGTTTTGTATGAACTTAATGACATGAGAGAGCTCAAAACTGAACCCTGAGGAACATGTTCGGTATATCAGTGACTTGTTGAAAATTGTGTAATCGTGAAGATTGCCCATTCATCGAACTGATGGTGTCGATCGTCCTCCGTTTATAGATTCGTTCAGAGATTTTGATTAATTCCTGCAACATATCTTCCTGCCGAAGTGCAGTGTTTAAGAATGAGCATTTAAAATCCTTCCGCAATAAATAGAATCAATCTGCCGTAAATTCCGTCGGTAGACCCTTCCCTGGGGTTAATAAATAAGGTTATATAGAGTGTGTTAAAGGTGACAATTACTGTTGACATGGGGAGGACAGGTGGCAAAGGGGCAGCTAATGGGCCCTGTCAGATTCAACCACGTTTATTCCTGGGACGCCGCGAGCCGCCATTCATATATCTGGGAAGAAAACTATAGCAGCCTGGCTGACGGTTCATTGGACGCAATTTCAAATATTTCCTCTGTTACTATCAATTTAATAACTTATTGTTAATATCTTCTGTTGTTAACTATTAGCCAATACAAAGCGACAGTTTTGAAAAGGGCATTTCAAGGAAAAACTTGAGTTTAATTGTATTTTGTTTGCTATTTATTGCTCTGAGAGGAAATAATCAAGATTATTGTGATCAAATGAAGTATCAAAACTTCCAATAACTAGAGAACTAACTTGTGCCTTGTAGCCTTGTATCGACCGATTGACACGGAACCAAAATTGTCCAGAAAGGTCTGAAATGCAAAATAGGAGTGAACTCTTTTCAACCTGCTGCATCAACAAATTAATCATTTATATAATTACTATTATATATTTGGAAAAATATTTCTCCGTTAGAAATTATGGTACTGTAAATAAATGTATCTGGTTATTCTCACCGCCATCTTCCTTCGGAAATCCTCGGAGTCTGGGTCCTCGTCACTTGACCGGATTACCATTAATCACATAGCGTCTTCGAACCAATGCAAGTCACTTAGGTATCTATCCATCAAAATCCATCCAACTTTAACCACATATTGTTTAGGTACCTACCACTTGAATTTCAATTTTCTGCTTTCTTCTTCATAAAGAAGTAGCTATCACGTCTTTGCGTATTTTCCTAAGCTTCCTTGGTTTGTCTCGTCTGGTTCCCATTTTCTCCCAGGATTTGGTATCAATTTTGTTTTGAAGAAATTTTGGTTATTCTAAGATAGAGTGAAAGAAGTTACCTACCAAAATGATCAAGCAGAAAATCAATCCGAAGAAGACACCTGGATATGACCTCATAACTGGGCAGATAACGAAAACTCTTCCGAGAAAAGCTGTCGTTATAATAACTCAGATCATCAATGCTGCTATCCTAAATCGTAATGCCCCACAACTGTGGAAGATGGCAGAGGTGATTATGATTTCGAAGCCTGACAGCCAATAGATCAACTAACATCTTACAGGCCCATCTCACTACTGCCTGTGATGTCGAAACTATTCGAAAAACTTATCAATAAACGATTGCTAACTCTCATTGAGGAGCCTAAGCTAATCCCAAAGCATCAATTTGGCTTCCGAAAGCAGCACTCCACAACAATTATTCTTACTCAGGCAAGAATATATTCCTTTTGCAAAATGTGATGAATACTCTTACGCTAAGGAATGTATTACATTTTATCTCAAAGCACCAAACGGAATTTAAAAATTCGATTTTTCTAAGTCATGTTTTTGAGAATTTTTCGTTTTCTCTGAGCGTTTTAGTATTATTTCTTGTTTTTATCCAAACCTCTTATGTTAACTAAACGGTATTTAGGACAATAACGCCAACATTACGAATTAGGCCCTATTATTTGAATGGGGGGGGGGGGGGGTCATGCACCCCACTGTGCAATTCTAGGGTTAAGTTAAGATTTTGTTCTAAGTTATTATTCTCTCCAAGCTGCCATATATCTTTACATTTGTCTGATTGTTTTGCATACTAACTTTCCCGACAGATGTTGTTTAATTGATTTCTTCATTTAATTCCACAAAATTTAACGTTAATTAATAACGCACATTTCAAATTGACTTCGTACTGAGTAAAACTCCCTTCGAGCCCTGAAGAAGGTAACGAATTTACCGAAAGCTCGGCAAAGAAGGAGTTAGTAATTCCAGTGGACCCCATTCCCAATCAGTTTACGTAGCGTGCATTAATGGGTCGATCTACATTATATTTGCTGTTCTATTGAGTCTTCGGTTCTGAACATCCACGGCGTCGCACCATCCCGACTCAGATTCACATTCTAGGCTTTTGAAGACCTTTCACGGAGTTCCACGGAGTTGATAATTCCAGTGGATTCCATTCCCAATCAGTTTACGTAGTGGGGTCGATCAACATTATATTTGCTGTTCTATTGAGTCTTCGGTTCTGAACATCCACGGTGTCGCACCATCCCGACTCAGATTCACATTCTAGGCCTTTGAAGACCTTTCACGGAGTTCCACGGAGTTGATAATTCCAGTGTAGTCCATTCCCAATCAGTTTACGTAGTGGGTTCGATCTACATTATATTTGCTGTTCTCTTGAGTCTTCGGTTCTGAACATACACGGTATCGCAGCATTCCGACTCAGATTCACATTCTAGGCTTTTGAAGACCTTTCACGGAGTTCCACGGAGTTGATAATTCTAGTGGATTCCATTCCCAATCAGTTTACGTAGTGGGGTCGATCAACATATTATATTAAATATAATATGTTGATCGACCCCACTAACATATTATACTGGAAATATATTAAAATTTGGAACAGCAAATTTTGCTGTTCTATTGAGTCTTCGGTTCTGAACATCCACGGTGTCGCACCATCCCGACTCAGATTCACATTCTAGGCCTTTGAAGACCTTTCACGGAGTTCTACGGAGTTGATAATTCCTGTGTAGTCCATTCCCAATCGGTTTACGTAGTGTTGTTGCTGTTCTCTTGAGTCTTCGGTTCTGAACATACACGGTATCGCAGCATCCCGACTCAGATTCACATTCTAGGCTTTTGAAGACCTTTCACGGAGTTCCACGGAGTTGATAATTCCAGTGGATTCCATTCCCAATCAGTTTACGTAGTGGGGTCGATCAACATATTATATTTGCTGTTCTATTGAGTCTTCGGTTCTGAACATCCACGGTGTCGCACCATCCCGACTCAGATTCACATTCTAGGCCTTTGAAGACCTTTCACGGAGTTCTACGGAGTTGATAATTCCTGTGTAGTCCATTCCCAATCGGTTTACGTAGTGTTGTTGCTGTTCTCTTGAGTCTTCGGTTCTGAACATACACGGTATCGCAGCATCCCGACTCAGATTCACATTCTAGGCTTTTGAAGACCTTTCACGGAGTTCCACGGAGTTGATAATTCCAGTGGATTCCATTCCCAATCAGTTTACGTAGTGGGGTCGATCAACATATTATATTTGCTGTTCTATTGAGTCTTCGGTTCTGAACATCCACGGTGTCGCACCATCCCGACTCAGATTCACATTCTAGGCTTTTGAAGACCTTTCACGGAGTTCCACGGAGTTGATAATTCCAGTGTAGTCCATTCCCAATCGGTTTACGTAGTGTGCTTTAATGGGTCGATCTACATTACATTTGCTGTTCTCTTGAGTCTTCGGTTCTTAACATACACGGTATCGCAGCATCCCGACTCAGCTTCACATTCTAGGCTTTGAAGACCTTTCACGGACGGTTTCACGAACAGGCGGATCCGATCTGCGAGCAATTAACTAACACCATCGCTGCCTCCTATTAGCTCTGGAAGCCGACTCAAAGGTTTTTTCAACCCCTTTCCTGCCAAGACCCTTCTCCAAAGACACACCCTCGGCAATCAACCCTTGCGGTACACACCCCTTCCGCGATTGGTAGTGTTGTCATAACAGCTCGAATTTTTTTTCGTGGTGCGTTCTCCTTTTTTTTGTTCAACCCCAACTGTCAACAGCCTGTAACTTATTAGTCCGATGTGGTTCATTTCGTCTGTTATTCTTTAATGTTACACAGTTTTTAGTCGCAGTTTGTTATGGTTGAGTGTGAACAGCACGTCAGTCTCCATGTTTTGTCACTTTCTGAGTGAAGATTGTCAACTGTATGAACACTCCAATTCATCCGAAGACAGAAATATGACGGATGAAACGCATGAAGAAATATTCTTTATGGTTTCTTGTTGCGGCGCACTTCAGACACACATAACTCATTATACGAGTATGGACAACTATCCCTAAATCAGTCAGTCGTATCTAAAGGTTAACCTAGATGGTTAATACTATGCTTAGTTGTGTTGTCCTCATTTTACTTAGTTCAATCACACAAAGACATTATTTTACTTACTTGAAGACTTTCTCAAGACAAATTAGATGATTTTTTTCGTAAAATTAATGGCAAAATTCTGGGTTTATTCCTCGACTACACAATATTGATAAAAAATAGATACATAAAGATTTTTTTTTGGCATTGTTTATTTGTGAGGCGGAAAGCGGAAAGGGACCTCTTGTCGGCAAAGCTGATTTCGAGGAGAAGGCTAAAAACTGAAAGAAGGTCGAAAGTATCGATTTTTCACTTTCTATCGATTATTGATCCTCGGCCTCTCTAGAATCCAAGTGTATAGGCCTGAAAGATCGATATAGCAGTTTGAATCATTCCTCAACTCTGAGAAATAACAAGAAGGTAGCATTTTGAAGTTTATGGTCGTTTTTCTCGAAATCCATTTTTTCTGTTATAAAACACTGAAATACTGCAGCTTCGTCATTTTTTGAGCTAAAAGGATGCTTTTGGTCTTAAATTCTTCATAAATCTATACAGATTGAGAAAATAGCAATAACTCCATTTCGACGAACGCCGACAAGAGGTCCCTTTTCGCTTTCCGCCTCACATTTACATTAATTCATGCATGTTAGGTATAAAGATATTCGAAATTACACTCCATACACTATTACATTGAAACAATGGTGAACTTAATAACTTCCTATTAGAATATTATCATAAACAATTTCCTATTATTAACGTGATAAACAAATAAAACATTATGATACATTTTCAAATATTAATTAAATTAAGTTCTTGGGAAATTAAATTTGCACCCCGGTCTCATTTTAAAATATATAAATTTCATTCCATGCTTTACAATTTTCTTTCTTCAGCAAGGTCTGATAGTTAAATGGATTGTCTTTTATTTTGTTATGTACTCTATTTAGCATGTTTTCTCTTAAGTTATTATTAATTGAACAAATCATCATCAGATGTTCAAGATCACCAGTTGGGTGACCGCTCTCACAAGACTCGTCCTCTCTCCGAGCGATTCAGTGTAGGTACATCGGACATATTCCGTATATATATATATTTATATATACGTAAAGATAAATGATTTAAAGAAAGTACAATGGGAAAGAGGGTAATTTACCTGAACGTTTCGCTCTGAGCGTTTTCAACAGACTTAAGATCCCCATTAGCCTGAGCCAGCTAATTCGCGTTTCAGAATCGAACTTTATCGCGTTTTAAAGAATTGAGGGATTTAAAGGGCAGGCCAGGACGTTGGGGATCAAAAAAAAGGTCGGACGGGAGGATTTTTTACTCAACATTACATTGAAACTACCTAACAATTACATTAAGCTAACAATTTAAACAATTAAAAAAAGAAGATAAATGAACATGTTGAAATATTCCTTCTTCCAAGCGGAATTTCAACATTTTCAACGGTTACCGTCTACACACCTATATTGTGAGGATTTTTTTTTTCTCGAGTTTTCTGTTGAGTCAGAGTTTTCGGTCGATCCCTGATTCATATCTGAGCCGTGAGTCATGATTTCCCGGATAATATTAACTTAAATTAGGTTACGGCGCAGTGTTTACGCTTGAGATGACCAAAAGCCTGGTTTATATCTGCCCACATGCGTTTGGGTCTCTCCGAGAGAAATTAATCCGATCCAGATGATGGCCAGTGGGTACCAGATCCTGGCTCCCTCGAAGCAGACTCAAGGAGAGATTATGGGATTATTAATCTCAAGTAATGTTGACTTAGAAGACTGCTGAAAGTAATGAGTCTTATTATTTCATGGTTCAACTCAAGTTTCGTCCATTAAAAGGATAAAAACATGCATTTTTTTTTCTCGATGAAGTACCTACATTATTAAATTTCAATTTAAATACATGAATATTATAATGAAAACGGGGTATACCTGTCTGTCAAAATGTGCCCTAATTACAAGCCTTTATTCAGTTTCACCTGTCCCGTTGTCTGTCAGTTGTCTGTAATCAAATCTTGCAAGTTAATTTTTTTGATCCACTTCCCGGTTTCCGATTGAGCTGAAATTTTGCAAGATGACTGTACGTCATTATAATGATATAGAGCTGATTATTAACAAATATATGATTTTTTTCACCAGATAGCAGTACCGGCGAATATAGCCAAAAGAGAAGTTCTAGTTCATGGTTTTCTCTTCACCAGTTCAACTGATTTTGGTTTATTATTTTCAATAATTATTTTTCAACCCCCTCCCCTCCCCCGCAAAATTTGTTGGCTTACGTTTCAAGGTACGTAGAATCCAAAAATTGAATAAAAAACGCTGCAAATTATTACACAATGGTTTATTATTTTTCTATATAGATCACTCGTCTAAAAAACCACCAACCATCCAATATGAAGAAAAACATCGACCGCATTTCGGTCAGCTTTAATTTGAACGGAGATTAGGCCTCTTTTGCGATTCTCACTCGTGTTTCTGATTCATATATATATTTCAATTACAAACCCTTAAATTTTCGTAGGGAGCGAACGGTTTGTCCTACAGGGCTCCGCGTGGTCTCAAAAAATTCTATATAATCTTAAATTAAAGGAAAAACAATACCTTTATATTAAAATTTTTTGAGTTAGGGCGTTTTCAAAATTTCAAAATTCATTTTGGAACCCTTAGAACTGACCTACATCGACCAAAATCTTCGGGGCACAACTAGACCACAAATGGAGCTACATACCAAATTTCATCAAAATCGGTCAATGCTGAATGGCAGAAGTGCCGCGTACGGCGAACGGCGGACGGACGGCCAAAAAATTTTTATTCGATTTTTGGATTCTACGAACCTTGAAACGTAAACCATCAAATTTTGAGGGGGTGTTAAAATTTTTTTTTTCTTGGTCGATTCTAAAGGTTTATTATTGAAAATAATAAACCAAAATTGGCCGTCCGTCCGCCGTACGCGCACTTTCCCAGTTAGAATAGACCGATTTTCTTTAAATTTGGTATGTAGGCTCCATTTGGAGTCCAGTTGTGCCTCGAAGATTTTGGTTGATGTAGGAAAAATAAGGTTTGAAATTTTGAAAACGCCCTAACTCAAAAAATTTCGATATAGAGGTATTGTTTTTCCATCAATTTAAGATAGTATAGAATTTTTTGAGACAAACCGTTCGCTCCCTACGAGAATTTAAGGGTTGGACTCACGATAAATCAGGAACACGAGTGTGAATCGCAAAAGAGGCCTAATCTTCGTTTAAATGTTAACTGACCGAAATGCGATCGATGTTTTTCTTCAAATTAGTTGTTGGTAACAATGGCTAAGCCGTGTTCTTTCCAGACGATTGATCTATATAAAACATGATAAACCTTTGTGTAATAATTTGCAGCGTTTTTATTTTGAAAATGGGAAAGAACTCATTACTAATTTGCCCCAATGCAAAAAAATTCAATGCAATCCAAAAGTGCAATTTCAACTTTTTCTTACATTTGTAAAATTCACATTTTCAACAAAAAAAATCCAAATACCTATTTTACATTGAATTTATACAGACAAATTTTAAACCCTCCGAGTACGAAACTAATTATTTGAAATTTATTGAATAATAATTATATTGTACGTAAAGCGAGGGCTTCACGTATTGCTTCCGAGTCTACCAAGGTAGCGGAAGCTTTGTTTTCACTTTTCAAGGATGAAAAAAAAAAGTTCTCCAAAATAAAAATTTTCACTCGCGTTTTGCGTTTTAGACCTTTCTGAACAATTTTGGTTCCGTGTCTATCTGTCTGTGTGTCTGTCTGTCTGTCTGTCTGTGTGTCTGTCTGTCTGTCCGTCTGTCATCAATTCCTTGTAACGCGCATAACTATACGAAGTTATTGTCCGATTTCGATGAAATTTTCAGGGATTGAGCGGGTTGGTGTGTAGACGGTCCCCTATGAAAATCATCATCCCCGGAATGATAGAAGCGACTGCGCATGCGCAAACGTGAATTCCTTGTAACGGCCATAACTTCTACATTTTCCATCCGATTTCAATGAAATTTTCAGGGATGTTACAGACTAGTATTTAGATCGTCCCCTATGAAAATCATCACCTTCGGACTGATAGTAGCCACTGCGCATGCGCAAACGTGAATTCCCTTGTAACGGCCATAACTTCCACATTTGCCTCCCGATTTCGATGAAATTTTCAGGGAATATGTGGATTAGGTTGTAGATAGTCCCCTATGAAAATCATCATCCCCTGACTGATAGAAGCGACTGCGCATGCGCAAACGTGAATTACTAAACAACACACAGCCGTAACAGCCGTAACTTCAACTGTCCCCCAGGGGTCGCGGGTTGGAATCCCAGCCGAGGCTAAGTATTTTTTTGATCCAATCACATACATCTACTCACTTAATTTTTCATCCGAATTTGATAAAATTTTCTAGGATTGTCCAGACTAGCGTGTAGATGGTCCCCTATTAGGGTAGGGGAAGTTACTTAGAGATTAGTGTTTTGAGATTAACTACTATGCATCAGATCATCTATATAATCGGGTTATGGGTACGAGGAAGCTATGTGCCACACCCACTTGTTTTTCTCTCGTGCAGCAAAATTTCGTCTAACGTTTGGTTGACTCTGGATACTTCGAATTTTTTGATATAGATCACCCTTTTGTATAGATCCCTCCCTACCAATCTTAGGTACCTTTTACCTACCTACTAGGGCATTTTTGAAAATTTCAACCCCAACCACCTGATGGAAATGAAGGGTTGAAATTTTGTTCACCCCTTAGAAGTGACCTACATCAACCAAAAGCTTCGCGGCACAACTAGACCCCAAATGGAGCCCATATACCAAATTTGAACCAATTTGGTCCAGGGTTGCTAAGAAAAGTGCTGCGTACGGCGTACGGTGGACAGACGGAAAAATTTTTTTATTCGATTTTCGGATTCTAAGTACCTTGACACGTAAAACATCAAATTTTTAGGGCGGATTAAAAATGTTTTTCTTGTTAGATTCCAAAGGCTTTTTATTGAAAATAATAAACCAAAAAAGGTTCGATCCCCAGTTATAGACACCGAAAAATCAGAATCCCCTTGTCATAGACGTTTTAACTAGATAGGTACTCATACACGTTTTATAATAGAGTAGCTCATAGATGAAACTTCACCATGTCATCATGTCAAAATTTTGTAATAGAAAATGATGGTTGAAAACACCTAACCAGCTACCTGCAGCATCGTATACCAACTGATGTCGTCATGGAGTACGTACTACGTAACCCTCCACCACTGACAAGTAAATAGCAACTAGCTCGTGAATTCACTCTGACACTGGATGGCTACACCGTACCCATGGACCACAGTTTTACACTCGGCTACACTAGTTTTACACGGCTTGTCATTTTGGTCCAAATTCATGACCGTTACTCGAACCCTCATTATAATCATTGAATATTTTACACATTTTACAAATTGACAAGTATATTGTTCCGTACCAGACCAAGGCATCAAGGTGGGTACAGGTGCGCCTTGAAGATCGTAACTTCCTGCGTCAACTGTTGGGAGACATAATTGTTTGTTTCGAGATAGAGGTGGCTGAGGGACCAGACAGTGGACAAACAATGATAAAACCATCAATATAAATACGTTGGGACGAAACGGTAGATTGGTTAAGGTAAGGTCTCCTCAACCAAACGCTTGTAACAGAATCAATCGAGGAGGGATTTCTGATTGATTACGGAGATTAATAATGTCGAAAGTACGAAAAAAAATGTTGAAGGCATAATACTCCCGAAAACGAGCGTATTTCAAGAAAGATTTCTTGTCAGAAATAGTTCCTGGAATAGTTAGCGGAAAATTGCTTCTTGAATAGAGCTTGATCTTACCCAATAATGTACGTATCTGTATTAAGATTAAGTATTATTACGTATCATATTACTTGATTATGTACGTATCTGTATTAAGATTATTAAGAACCTGTACGTACCTATATTAACCCTAAATATCCTGAAGTATCTTTCAGGAAGTCGGATTTTTACCTAGAACAGTTTATCCACTTTTAAACCAAATCTGATAGGTAGCTGTTGGCTATTTTGATACTTCAACTTTCGACTGAGTAAGAAAACGAAATAAACAAAATAATTCTCGAGTTTACAGATTAAATTAGGGCCTTCGAGGTACCTTCTGCTCTCATTTCTCATCTTGTAGGCAAATAGTTGGGTTTCCTCGTCAGAGATGGAGCCACTGTCAAAGGCAACACACATCCCTCTATGAAGTGAACTTTTCCACCTTATCCCTTGAATATATTACTTTATTAGAAATAATAGACAACAACATCCCACAAGGATTTTTCTGAGTCTCCATCTTCTACTCCAACAAAATAGGGTTTAAAGACAGATTCTGCTGACTCAGGTAGCGCTTGTGTGGCCCTTGGAGAGATCATTCTTGAGCTGACAGACTGTAATAGGGCCTTTTAGGAACCTTCTGCTCAGATATTCTACAGATTTGTCAAAATACATCTAACTTGTATGAGAAAACTAATTTTTTGATCAAGCGGGAAATTAAGGGTTAAGAGATGATATGCATACCTACCTGCTCGTAATTCCAGTTTCTTCTATTGGCGAATTTTTGAAAAAAAAAAAAAAAAATGTGAACTATCTCAACGACCTCAAAATGTTTAGTGTGGAAAATTTGAAGATTTTCTTCACTGAAATCCATTTTGGGATATTTCGAAACAATTCTTGAGTTTTAACATTTTTTTATTTGTATATAAAAATGTAGTATATGTATACTATATGGACTGTAGAACGGTCAAGTATGATCTTTTTTGACTTGGTTTGTATCAATCTTCTTTATTCACTTCAACTTCACTTAGAGTTACTATAATTTTGATTACAATTTACTTAGTTTCTTCTTTGTTTCTATCCTGGACCAGTTGAAGATGAGAGAAATGAGTAGTTTTTCTGAAGGCGATCTAGATTGAGATTTTTAAGTGGATGGATTAAAGGTAATAACAACATACCCAGGATGAACGAATCCCTATAAAACTAAATTGCTTCCGAGACTACCAAGGTAGAGGAAGCTTTGTTTTCACTTTTCAAGGATGAGAAAAAAAATTCTCCAAAATCAAAATTTTCACTCGCGTTTTGCGTTTTGCTTTCTGAACAATTTTGGTTCCGTGTCTGTCTGTCTGTGCGTCTGTCATGAAATCCTTGTAACCGGCATAACTATACGAAGTTATTGTCCGATTTCTATGAAATTTTCAGGGATTGTGCGGGTTGGTGTGTAGACGGTCCCCTATGAAAATCACCACCTTCGGACTGATAGTAGCCACTGCGCTTGCGCAAACGTGAATTTCCTCGTAACAGCCATAACTTCTACATTTTCCATCCGATTTCAATGAAATTTTCAGGGATGTTACAAATAAGTATTTAGATGGTCCCCTATGAAAATCACTACCTTCGGACTGATAGTAGCCACTGCGCTTGCGCAAACGTGAATTTCCTTGTGACAGCAATAACATCTACATTTTTCATCCGATTCCAATGAAATTTTCAGGGATGTTACAGATACAGTTACAGCCACTGCGCATGCACAAACGTGAATTTCCTTGTAACAGCATTAACTTCTACATTTTCCATCCGATTTCAATGAAATTTCTCAGCATTGATCAAATTAACGTGTAGTTGGTCCCCTATGAGGGTATTGGAAGAAAATAAGAAAATTTATATTTTGAGATTAACTACTATGCCTCGGATCATCTATACAATCGGGTTATGAGTACGAGGAAGCTATGTGCCACACCCACTTTGCAGACATTTATTACTATTATCTGCATCACCTGCCACGAAGTTTCAGCCCTTGCTCAAGGCCTTGAGGGTCTCCAGGTATTGATCAAGTGACTCCTCAGGTAGATGTAACTTACCATCATCGGTTACGTTTGAGACTACCACGATGGTTTTCAATGGTAGTCTTCCAATGGTTCCAATCTTGACAAGATGTTGAGGCCGATGATTCTTGATCAAACCTAACAGAACTTAAGATATTTTTCCATACCTATATTTTTAAATATTTTTTCTTCCTTGACCTTCTTGTATTCTTTCTCCTTTTCAACGAATTTCTCTCCACTCGTTCAACCTTCACGAGGGCTAAACAAAGCAATTTTGGGCTTCCTCCGTGCATTACTCGGTAGCTGGATAGGAACTGAAGTGGAAATCGGAGTGTAAGCATGTCTGTGACTCCTGATTTATCCTCTAACGATAATCTTTAACTAATCTCAACTTCAAGTTCTGAGGTGTTCGGTGCGTCACCTCTTCGGACGATTGCCAAACATCTTCATCGCTATAACTTCTTACAAGACACTTCCAACCGTGTCCTTCCCTCAACACCCTTTTGATGATTTCTACAAATGGGACCTCCTAATGAGTTAATTAAAAATCCCATAAATCACACCAATTTGTTCAAATAACAAAACAAGTCGGACTTCTTTTGATTGTTTACTCAAAGGTCATATTTATCAGTTTTTTTCTCCGCTCAATAGGCATCACTAATTGCTCCACATTGTAAATATCAAGATCGTGTGAAGTGATGCACACACCTGACTTGATCGTTCTTCATTGTGCATTCTTTCTTCCTAGAACGTCCATTTTTTTTTTTTTTTTTAGAAAATCTTTGTTGACGCTTTACCAAGAAATGAACCTATTTTAAGTTTCTAACTCGTAGGTATATGCGTACAAAAAAGAAAGGAACACGAAATAAATGGGTCGGCCGTATTTCACTCAAGGGCGCTCGCGTGAACGAATAGATGACTAAGGTTGTACAGATCTGAAGTGCAGATTTCGCGTTATCAGATTTGGGCGCGTAGCGGAGGATCTGAAAATAATCTTGGAACGATTGTGTTGAGACACTGGTTCCGGAAAAGAATCATTGCTGGCGGTTTTGGGTAGCCTGAGAAAGTTGAAATTGAAGAGTGTACGTATTCAATTAGAAAAGTATTACGAGGGTGAAGAACCAACATAGCCTAAGTCACTTTTTTTCGGTTTTAAGATAAGGTCGTAGACCTTATAGAAAAAAGTGTGCTGGATTCAATGGTGTGGTCAGATAAACAGTTTAGCCAACGGAAACGGGAGAAAAATTCATATAAGGCAACAATGCTCAAGTCAAGTGGAAGATCACAAGAGCCTAAGTCAGTGTTTTCCCTGTCATCGGGTATGGTCGCTCAGCCTCCATGAAATTGTGAGTTATTTATAGTAATTTTTGTGTTCTGAGCATGTGGAAATTATTATCAGTGGAGTCAGTAAACCCATTGCACAAATTAATAATGAAAAGGGATAGATTGTGGTTATTTTACCAAGGTAAATGATGCCAGAAAATCTTGCTTGACTTGGGTCTTAATTTTTCTGCCCAATTCTGTGACTTAGGCTATTATTGCTCGGTCATGGGGACTGAGCTAAATGGTTGTGTCTCGTTTGTTGACTTGGGCATTTTTGGAAGGATTGAGGGGGCAACACCACAGCTTAAGTAGAAAAAATCTGCCCCCAACATAGCCTATCTCAAGTAATTCCACTTAGCCAATTAATTTAATTTAATTGTCGCCAAGCAGGACTTTGATCTTTTTTCCCCACAAATATCCGCGTTTCGGTCACCATAATACCTAAAATTATATCACCAAGTTACCTATTGTTTATTTAAATCTCGTAATTCACTTCATTAAATTTACTAGGGGTTGTAGGTAGGTACCTCACTGTCACCTCCAGAAAAATGTAGGGCAAAAAGTGGCTTTATTTTCCTAATTAGGTATAGTTTTGTACAAAAAATTAATTGCAAAAAGGCAAAAAAATCAATAAATAAATCATTCATCTAAAGGATCGTCGCAATATGAAATGGCGTCATGATTTCCTACATTCCCCAACCTGTTGGACAGTGACTCAGAAAATGTTAGCATCGGGGTTGACGAGTAACTGACAAAAGTGTTTTAAATCTTTTGATTTTGCTGGTTTGATGGGTATGGGGCAGTTGTGAAGGTTCCCCAATGTTACAGCTGCTTTTGGTATTGAAGTCTTCTTCGAGGTAGAAGGGATTGTGAAAACTGTCTGATATCTTCAGAAGTAGGAGCTTTTGTGCTTGACGAATCTTTGGTGTGATTACGTATAACTCATGCAAAGGCGAGGTAAGGGGTCTTTATATCGGACACTGATCCTTCTTCCCTCCGAGCGCACGGAATCTGATCCATTTTCCCCGGAGCCCCGTATTTGTTTTAGCTTCAAAACGAATGAATGCGATCTTTCTTTCACAAAGTGAAACAACCCTTCGGTTCTACTCCTCCCAAGCTACACGATGGCGTGCCTATCTCAATTCGGCCAAAAAATGGAGTTTGATCCTTTTCCCCCGTGACCCTTCATATGGGAACTCAATGGTGTCAAAAAAATTACCAAGAGAGACGTGGTTAAGCCATGAAGCAGTTATTTGAGCATCTTGAAAAGATGACTAAAATGAGGCTATGTTGGTTCTTCACTTTGTATTCTGTACTATTAGCTCTTCTAGGTGTATCCAAGGTGGTGTATCCAAATTCACCCGCTGTATTATAATGTAATGCTATTGCATCCGAGTCTATCTTTTGTAGCGGAAGCTTTGTGTTCACTTCTCAAGGTTGAAAAAAAAAGTTCTCCAAAATCAAAATTTCCACTCGCGTTTTATGTTTCAGACCTTCCTAAAAAATTGTGTCTCCATGTCCGTCTGTCTGTGTGTCAGTCATGAAATCCTTGCCACAGCCATAACTTCTACAATTCTCATTCGATTTCGATTTTCAGGGATTACGCGGGTTGGCCTGTAGATGGTCCCCTATGATAATCATTGCCCCCAGACGGATAGTAGCTACTGCGCATGCGCAAACATGTATTTCCTTGTTACAGCCATAACTTCTACATATCGTCGGTCTTACAGCAACACCACGTATCATACATTTTTGTCGAAAATGAGATTTTGGTATCGTTGTACGCGCTATCTCGTGACGAATCGATTGAATGACTCAGTTACACTATTTTCCAGAATGGGATCGCCGAAATTGCCATTCATGCAACACTACATGTTTGAAATATTTAAAACGCCCTAGCTAAAAAAAAATTTTGATATAGAGGTTTGTTTTTCCATCAATTTAAGATAGTACTGAATTTTTAAAGACCACTCGGAGCTCATTAGGACAAACCGTTCGCTTCCTACAAGAACTTAATGGTTGGACTTGCGATAAATCAGAAACACGAGTGTGAATCGCAAAAGAGGCCTAATCTCTTCAAATTTTAGCTGACCAAAATCCGATCGCTATGTAGGTACGTGGTGACAATGGCAAAGCCGAGTTTGACAGACGAGTGATCTGTAGAGAAGAATAATGAACCTTTTGTGTAATAATTTGCAGCGTTTTTTATCTTCGTTAGGTACCGTCAAGAAGTAAGCATTCTATCCTCTATCCATCATATTATTCAATCTATAATCATCATTCCTGCAATCAGTACTTAAACTAGGTACTGTCTGCCTACTTGCTGCAAGGGTCATTTGGAAAATTTCCGGTTGGAAGAAAACTGAAGGTTGAAGCTCTGGGTCCTGCCCGGAGGTATTTGTGTACAAAAATGCCTACCTCAGACTCAAGTGGCCGTGTGAGTGGACTCACAGCCCCCTACTCTTCCAAGTCATTCCGTTTGTCGACGCTAACAACACAAGAGAGCAACGCCGACGACACTGATCCCACTTGACGGTTGACGTTGAGCGTCACCGCGCGCCACATTGCCGGTGGAGGCCTCTTCAGGGCGAAAAATAAAGGAGAGAAAAAAGTTTTAATCTTTCGAGACGCAACCCGCCCTCCTATGATGGTGATGGACTCCCGTTCTGTTTGATCCGAACGAATGAGTAAACATGTAAAGTAAGAAGGGAGTGAAAGCCACAAGTCCGGAGCCAGGAGGTCCTGAAGTGTTTGGCTAGTGACTTGGCAACCTGCTCTTCCAGGCCTCTCGGCGTAGCTCGTTTGAACTCATCCAAAAGTTACTTTCTAGGCATCTGTGCCACGTTCTGGCGCCCTGATCAACATCTGATTGTGAAATACCTGGATGTTACCGGAATGAAGTCAGCAGTAGTTTCTAGGAATAAAAAAATTCACCAGAAACCTAGAAATAACTTTGTTTTCAAATAAATAATAGTTATTGACAACAACTTGAATAAATTCAGATGAAAATCTAAAGTTATGAGAAAGACGCTGTAAATTATTATACAAAGGTTTATCATTTTTTCTATACAGATCTCTCGTCTGCGAAAAACACGGCTTTGCTCACACTCAGTTCGAAGAAACAGGGAATAGGTATTAGGACATTTAATTACTGGTTGCTAAGGATGCAAAACTAAATACAACTCGAAGAAACGAACAACGATCGCACTTTGGTCAGCTAAAATTTGAAGGGAGATTAGGCCTCTTTGCGATTCACACTCGTGTTTTTTATTTATCCAACCATGAAGTTCTTGTAGGGAGCGAACGGTTTGTCCTAAAGAGCTCCGAGTGGTCTTTAAAAATTCAATACTATCTTAAATTGATGGAAAAACAAACCTTTGATCAACATTTTTTTAGCTAGGGCGTTTTAATAATTTTAACCTTTGATTTTCAACCCTTAGAAGTGACCTGCAACAACCAAAAGCTTCGGGGCACAACTAGACCCCAAAAGGAGCCCATATACCAAATTTCAACCAAATCGGTCCATGGATGCTAAGAAAAGTGCCGCTTACGGCGGACAAATTTTTATTCGATCTTTGGATTCTACGTACCTTGAAACGTAAACCAACACATTTTGAGGGGTGAGGAAGGTTACCTTTTTTTCTGGTCGATCCCAAAGGTTCATTATCGAAAATAATAAACCAAAAACAGAGCCAATCAACCACTTTTATTATAACCTAACCACTTATAGCTTGTATAATGTACAACGATACGATCAAACAAGGCAAGCTTCAGCTTCAGTCGGTTCTAACTGAGCCCAGTACTGCTATAAGTGTTTAGCATATATTATAAGCTTATATTATAATATACCACTTATAGCAGTACTGGCCTCAGATAGAATCAACTGAAGCTAAACCTTGCCTTGTTTGATCGTCTGTTGAGAGGAAGTTAAGCTCTATCAATTGTGACTGGGGTAGGCAGGTTTTGTGCGCAATTACCTCCCAGTAGGGTTAGGTAATTAAACCTTCCATAGTATTTTGTACTTAAGTTCACCACCATCTATAGAGATGACCAAAACCTGATGTAGATGCAGTGCCACCTCATCTGATAAGTAATGCTGGCTGCTGGGACACGTCAAATATGCAGTGAATTTAAAGTTTTACTACTTCCAATCACTACCTTAAGAATATGAGAACCAGAGCCTACCAAATTCAGTTACATCTAGCTGTTCTAGGCTCTTTTGGCAACCTCTGCTATTAATACTGACTGCAGTTTGTTCTGATGGATAGAAAAGGTACTTGGCCAGTACTTTATGCTCACTACTATATTTACGAATAATGCATTACTTTATGTATGCATATTTCTAGCAGTCATAATTATTCGGAAGTATCACCGTTTACCAAACTCGTCAAGTCATCCTGAGATCGAGAGTAACCATACACCGCGTAAAACACTTGATTTTCTTTTAAAACACACGTTGTTTGGCATTCAAACTAGATTTACTCTTCCAATTCGAATTTTATAAAGAAAAATTGATAAACCGTTGGAAAGCTGACAATTTCATCATGTTTTTTTCCGAACAGCACCCATTAAAATAGTCGAGGATTCATAGTGAAAATGCAATTTAAAACATTGATTTCGAACAAAATTTCAAGTTTGCCTTTTGACTTGATTTTTTAGAGATGGTTCATGGCTAAAAGATTTTGGTTTTACCTAGATAGCTTGGAAATTTAACGCTCTTTCCAACGACATCGTCAAATTTGAATTTACTTGGTAAATAACAGGAGTTATGACAGTTTTAATGACGTAAGGTCGAAAACGCGAAAAAACTTCAAAGTGAAAAAAAAAGGCATTTTGAGTGGGTTAAAAGTAAATCACTAAGACATTTTTTGTTGGAAATACCTTGTAGAAACGAACCCTAAAGTGATGCCCATCTTATGCGTAGATCTAATAATTCTATACCCTATATTTGTCCCTAGCAGAGTAGAACACAGTGTCGTTAATATGCTTGTATTATTTCACGAACATTCAAATTAGGACTGTGGGGAATTTTGGGTTTGTTGGTGTGACGTTACGATGTAACTATCAACGAGTGACCTGCACACGTGCTTTATAGTGTAGTTCCATTTCAATACTCCCCCACACGAGAGCATGGTCACTCAAGGAGTTCTTGAGTCCTACACTCCACAAGTCCCAGATTCCTCCGGAAGGTGA
Organism: Apolygus lucorum; assembly: GCA_009739505.2. Lineage (NCBI taxonomy): Eukaryota > Metazoa > Arthropoda > Insecta > Hemiptera > Miridae > Apolygus > Apolygus lucorum. Next base: position 32,278,979 of record CM019169.2, read on the forward strand.
TGAACTTCGATCCTGTCAGTGCCTTCGTCAGGATGTCCGCGTTCATCTCTACAGATGGGATGAATTCAATGTGTACATTTCCTTCAGCAACTGCCACGGATGAAATGTTCTCTCAGCTTTATGTGCTTCGATCGTTTGCTCATCACGGGGTTTAACGCTTGTTTTCTTGCTGCTTGATTGTCGCTGAATATGGTGGTACTCTTAATTTTCAAACCCACACTTGTTCCCAGTTGTTGCAGATGTATGGCTTCTCTTGCAGTTTCTGACTATGCCATTATATGGCATAGTCAGAAGCTGCAAGAGAAGCCATACAGAATATATTATATTCTGCTTCACATGTTGAATGAACTATGGTTCTCTGCTTCTTCGATTCCCACGTAATTGCAGCTCCCCCATACACGAAACAAAATCCAGTGTATCATTTCGAGTCGATTTCGTCGTTGGCCCAATCAGCATTAGCCCAATAGTAGACACCCTGTATGTTCGGAGATACATTATTTATCTATCTTTTTTCTACCATCTTTGTTTGGTGATTCGAGTACCAAGAAAAACAAAACAAAATTGCCCTATAACACACGAAACTGAGAGACCCCTTTCGCTGGGTTTCGGGTGTTTTAAAGCCGTTCAAAAAGTGAGGAATAAACATAAATAATAAATACGGTTGTTCTTGACGCAAAGGCGTCGCCATTGGTTCGGAGGGGGACGTTTTCAAGAGATTCCAAGATTTGATTTATGTCACATCGTCCCGTCAGACTTGTGCCACAAAACGGCTCTATCGCGCACCACAGATCTCCAACTTCAGTCTACGGTCGTAATCTCGACGAGGAAATCGCTCAAACCCTCCTCCTCCACCGCGCCATCGAGTAAACTAATCACCAACTTCCTCCTCTTAGAAAATTGACGTCCCTTCTTACAACATTTAGAAACCCTTTCGACGCTGTAGGAAGTAGGAAAGAACCCGTCTTGCTCGTTGCTGAAGTGTTTTTTTTCTTCTTTTTCTGGGGGAGATCCCCAGACTTGTCGACTGATTTCAATTATTTCTAATTGATACTCCCGTCTTTCCGAGGTCCATCTCCATCGGGCTCCATTAACCGAGGATCTCAAGAAAACCCTCCCCTTTCCTTCTGCCCCCGCGATCTCATAAATAAGCGACGTATCGGGCCATGATCGCTGGCGTAAATCTGATGAGGGCGTAAAAATAGTTGGTCCTGCCCCCTCTTTCGCCCATCAACCGACGGTCGTAACTAATGAGACTTCCACAAATATTGTAAGGCTATGTTTCGCCCATCAAGTTACACCATCGGCCTAGAGATACACGATAGCTGAAAGACAAATGTTTGGTAGAGTGGAATCAAACGTATAGCTAAGATTGGCGTACTTGCATACAAGGGATTAACATTAGGGAATAGCTATACAGGGTGTCCGAGAAAGATACGACCAAACTTCAGGGGTCGATTCTACAAGGTATTTCCAATAAAAACGCTGCAAATTATTACTCAATTGTTTATTATTTTTCTATATAGATCACTCGTCTACAAAATCACCAACCATCCAATATGAAGAAAAAAAAATAAAAATAAAAAACTCGGCGCTGCGCGCCTCGGCGGGGGCTTCGCCCCCTGCACCCCCGGATGATTTCCGCTTAGAGCCTAATGGCTAAAATGTGACATACCTTGAAAAGGTTTTTGCTCCCTCTCCCTCTTTATCTTTCTTCCACTGTAATATTTAAGATACCTACCTCCTTATTCATAATAACATCAGGTTGTCAAGCATATTTGTCGTCAAGCATATGATAAATCATAGCGCTACTTTCCTGTCGCTTTTTCCTGTCGTTTTTCGGCGGGGGGTCCCATCGCTAAAACCTTTTCAAGGTTAAAAAAATCAAAATCACCAACCATCGATTTCATTTCGGTCAGCTCTAATTTCAACGGAGATTAGGCCTTTTTTGCGATTCACACTCGTGTTTTGATTTATATATATATATTTCAATATAAACCCTTAAATTTTCGTAGGGAGCGAACGTTTTGTCCTACAGAACTCCGCGTGGTCTCAAAAAATTCTAAAAATTCTATAGAATCCTAAATTGAAGGAAAAACAATACCTTTATATCAAAATTTTTTGAGTTAGGGCGTTTTCAAAATTTAAAATTGATTTTGGAACCCTTAGAAGTGACCTACATCAACCAAAAGCTTCGGGGCACAACTAGACCCCAAATGGAGCCTACATACCAAATTTCATCAAAATCGGTCAATGCTAAGTGGCAAAAGTGCCGCGTACGGCGGACGGACGGCCAAATTTTTATTCGATTTTTGGATTCTACGTAAGTACCTTGAAACGTAAACCATCAAATTTTGAGAGGGTGTTAAAATATTTTTTTTCTTGGTCGATTCCAAAGGTTCATTATTGAAAATAATAAACCAAAATGTCTCCTAGCAATTTTCTTTTAATCCCTCGTTTTTTCAATTAAAAGATTTTTTTCGTATATTGAACCTTGTCTTACTAAAATGATTATAGCTCTCTTATTTTACGTGGAAATTCAAATCTGATTACACCGTTGAGCATTAAAACCAAACTTAAAACTTTGCAATTTTTGAGTTTTTTGACAAAATTCTCAAGGGATTTAATTGGGTTTTTATTGGGAGTGGAAAATCATGGGTGGGTTAATTTGAAATATCGGTGGTATCGATACTTCGAGCCGATATTATCAAAGTGTCGATATGTTATAACATCGGTATCAAAAAGATATCGGGTATCAGTACTTCCTAAGAAATATCGTATCGAAAGGAGTATCGATACTTTGGAGTATCGTGCCGTCCCTACATGCAGAGCCAGAGAATCACCCTTTTTCAGGGATAGTGGTCGGAAATTATTATTCATTTGATAAATTTTGGCCGGATGGATCCTCGTACACTCCACGTTGACAAGTGACAAGTGTTTTGGTCACCCTGCCATTTCTTTTCGAATTACTCCCATATTTTCAGTGGGACAAAACGATTACGTTGAAATATTCGGACTCGTGGCCACCTCATATTTTGTTGTAAAAAATACTCTAGGAAATAGGTAGCTTGACTTGGCATGACTTCAAAAACCGCCTTCTGAAATGCGATAACGTTACAACCGTATTTATTCTACATTACAACGGTTTGGATAACAAATGAACACTGAGATGCAACTAGGGATTGCATATCGAATGAAACATATCGATATACTTACTAATCAAATGAGAAAATGTATCGATATTTCGATATATCGAAAGATTTACTTGGAAATACGTGTTGAAGTAGGTAGGTTAATTAAATCGTTTATACAAATTACAAACGTTACTTATGAATCCATCGAAAGTTCTCCTTGGAAAATCTGGTTGTAATTAAGCTTTCAACCTACTTACTTTAAAAAGTTTTACTGGGTATGAATTATAGAAATTCATAGTGTAAATACAGAAAACTCGGCGCTTTGCGCCTCGGCGGGGGCTCTGCCCCCCTGCACCCCCCGGTTTATTTCTTTTTCCATACTCTGTATGAAATCATAGGAACACAGAATGTGTTTTTGCGATGCTAGTCATCCGTTAAATAAAAAACAACAATAATAAATGTGGAGTCTTTGGCAATAATAAAATAAATAATTGTTAGACATTTAATTTGGTCTAAAACCCTATAAATGTTATATAAATAAATATGTAACTACAAGAAAAATACTATATAAATTGAGAGCTTTCCAACGAATGGTGAACAATTTCTGTGCAATGAACACTGCGGGAGTTCTATTTCCTTACCAACGGCTTGGTTGCACGTGAAAATCATTATAAAAGGCGCGTAACGGTTTTTTCTGTCGCTTTTTCGTGACGATTTTTTTCGGTAGGTCATCGCAAAAACACATTCTGTGTTGAAAGTGTAAAAATGTCATGGTTTCAGAGCACAGGGATTTTTGATATGGATATATCTTAGTTCTGGGGGTCATTCCAAAATTTTCGACACACAAAACAATGCAACGTTTTTTTTCTCAACGCAGGAAGCTGAAATTTGAGAGCTAGGGTCAATCGATACATACTTCTATACATCATCAAAGTTGATGATCACTGATCAGCTGAGTGAGCTCCAAGGCCATTTCCTCTCCTGTTGAACGCAGGAACCTGAAATTTGAGAGGGCGGGTCAATGGAGAATGCTGAAGGCGCCTGAGTGGTCATTGATCAGCTGAGTGAGCTCATCATTTAAATTGCCATCATAAGACATATCCATGTACATATCCATGTATCTGCATGCAGTGTAGATACTCGTTTCTTTCGTTTTGGGTTACAAAGTTGGGGATAAAACTATCCTCAGGAATTCTAACAACATGTAAAATATCGTGCATACCCCCGCCATTGCAATGTTAAATTTATAAATTGACAAGGGTGTAGGTGCTGTAGGCATGGTCCTTCAAAATTGAAAATAAATTGTTGTGAAAACCTGCTATACTTCGTATAGTAGGTAGTTTTAGTCTAGAGCGTCACTGTAGGTGTTAACCATTCATGAACACCATGTTTGAGCTGAAGTCATTAGTTTGAAGTCAAGCCATCACGTAGGCACCTAGAAAATTTGGAATAAAATTACTTGATGTTTCACACAGATACTTGTGTCCCTCCTCGTCCATTCATTTTAATATTAATTTTTACTTGTTGAAAACAAGTCGCGATATAATCGGTAAATATATATTATATCAACCGTAAATATACGATATAGATTTCATATATCGATGTATCGTTGCCATCCCTAGATGTAACCAGTATCCTGGAAACTGGAGATGTGCAACCTATATCTTGTTTTTTCAACTTTTATGTTGGAATTTGGAGATAACTCCTTTTCTAGTTGTATAATTTGGAGCATATTATAAATTATTGTGATCTTAGGTGCTGTATATAGATCTTTTCGTGTTTCAGTTTAGTTTTCAATGTTGTTGATGGACTGATGAAAATCCAAAATTATTTGGACTGAGAGGCCTGATCCACCATAATCAAGCCTGTTCTGAAGAGTAAGAGATTGAACACGAAATCTGCACCTTTCAAGTCGTCTAGACTTCGAATTCCAGTGAAAATCGTGACGTTTTTCCAGCATTCTTACTTCACAAAGAGAATGTCAGACTATTCGGATATTCACAAGAGAGCGAGGATCCTGGAAGGAGAGCTGGACGCCAAGTTGATTTCCTTCAACAAGATGTGCTCCAATCAAGACCGAAAACCAGGGTTTCCGGCAGAAGTTCACGGCCTGACTTGGCCTTCCGAACACGCTGTTGACTCCGCTGGAGCCGAAATACGGGATTTTCTGGGACAGTTGAACCACCTCAACGGCGAAATGTCGACCATGACCATCGGAGAGGATTCAGTTGCTGTACGTCACACGCTCCAAAGACACACAGAGATACTCCAAGACTACAACAGAGAATTCCACAAAATTTTAGAAAACTACGAATCCGCCAAGGAACGAGCGACCATCTTGGAAAGCAAAAGGAAATGCGATAATTTTATCTCCCCGGAAGCACGTTTTCAAGGAGAATTTCTTTCCATCAAAAATTCTGAAATATTCATAGAATCAGCGTTGACTGCCGCCTATGACGCAAAACTGCAGTTATTATCCCAAAGGCGTTCGATTAAAAAAATTCATACTCGTATTCGTAATCTCTTTCACAGGTTTCCAGTCATCAACGACGTGATCCAACGGATACGGTTCGCAAAACATCGACATTACGTTACATTGGCTGTTGTGGTATTTTTCGTTCTAGGGATGTTGACCCTCTTACCATTATATTTCCGTTGATTAAAATTTATTATTAATTCGTACTGATTCTTGACTAATTGTGATCGATGAATCGATAATGAAAATCTAGGCGTTCAAATTACTTAAACTAGAATAACTCCCATCAAAATTTGATTAATAATATTCATTTATGAACTGAATGCCTATTTTTACTGCAATAATATTGTTTTACCGACTTCAAAATTTGGTGTGTCATGGGACGAAGATTCGCTGATTTCTGGAAGATTGAACCGTGTTCACGAAATTTCCTCAATAGCGTTATAAGGGGTAAATTACTGTGGGTTATCCGAGCAGCATCTGCATTAGGCTCATCAAACGTGTTCATGAATGTTCAAGTAGTTAGGTTTCCCTATCAAGACTTGATACTTGATACTCATACTCAGTATGAGGAATAAAATCAAAAATTAAAATCAACCATCTATTACATGGGCATTGGTAGTCTGTTTGGTAGCGGATTTTCACGACTTTTAAAATTGCATAGATGGAAAGACCGCACCAGAAGCGGACGGGTACCTAGTTTTTAACTCAAACATACTTAAACATTAGGAATGGGCATCGATTAATTGGTCAAATAATCGATGCTTTTTTAATCGCTTTCCACCGGGTACGATTAATTGGGCAATCGATTAATTTGTAACGATTATTTGACGATTATTATCTCCTCACGTTATCAATTATCACTGATTACTTAGGTAGTTTTTGTTAGTAGTTGACGACCCTCCGTTTCATGTCTTCCCTGCAGGACGATCTTTTTTTAGGCGGTCAAGTAGACCATCGGTATGTCATAACGCTATCTCCGTAAACTACATTTCCAATATGTTTTCGAGATATACTTTAATGTACTAACATATATGGTGTACTTCGAGGGAACTTGGTAGACACCTACTTTTTATGTTGGGTAAAGAGAAAAGTTATTGAACATAATTATTTATTGTCAAACAAAGTAGATTCGAACCTATATGACTATAAACTGTAGAAAAAAAATACTTTTTAGTCATTTTATACATTTTCTTCACATTATAAGTTGGTATTATAGATTGAATTATTATAGATATTATTAATAATATATATATTATAGATAATATATATATTATTATATAATATATATTATAGATAATTATTATAGTTATTATTATAGATATTATAGAGTTTTTATTTCTATTTTGTTTTTTATTTTGTAAATTTTTATTATAGGTATAGGTTGAAAATATTGAAAATAAATTAATAAGTAGGGGAGACCGGGGCCAGTTGGCATAGTTTTTCTTTTTTTATTTTTCTCATTGTTAATGTTCTTTCTATTTCAAAAATTGAAATTGCCTGTGTTACTACAACTTATTGGCTACAAAATCCCACCAAGAACGATCCTTTAGATGAACTACAGAAAGCCCTAAATCGAACCTAAGACAGCAAGTCAAGCTGTGCCAACCTACCCCATCTATGGGGTCAGTTGGCATACCGGTTGGGGTCAGTTGGCATATATCCCTTGGTGACAGTAAGGGGTACGTTGGCACGCCAATTGTTTGTAATTGGTGTGCCAACGAGCCCCTTACTGTCACCATGGGACCCAAAGGTTGTTTTCCAAAATTCAGGTTGCAAGGTCGATAGAATGATAAAAGAGGTACTTAGATGAACAAAGTATTTAATGAAATCAATGACAAAACTGTGAAATGACAAAACTGTGAAAGCCAAACTCAGCCGCTCTTCCAAGTGGGCACTTACTGCAGCTGCCATTACGAGTGGAGGAACTGTACCCCTGTCTGTCTTCCTTTTCCGATTTCTCATGCCTGCTACACACAATAAAGTTCCAGTTAGGTAGGTAGGTACCAATGCATCATGGCAAAAAATTTTTAACTTTGGATTGCTGTCTCGGGTGAAATTGTGCTGGCCAACGAACTCATACATTTTGGGAAGATACAAAATAGGTACTGTCATTAAAAGGTAGGTAAACATACCTACACAGCAGGGCAATTTGGTTGCAGGTTGCTGTAGATTTGGAATTTTCCCACAAATCAGAATGGGGTGGGTTGGCATAAGGCCATAAAAAATTGCTTATGCCAACTGATCCCAAAAAATATATGCCAACCGGCCCCAACAGAACTTTCCAAAGTAACATGGCCACCATTGGTTAGAGAAACAAGATTTGGGAACGTTTCACAAGTGGAATCTGTTCATTGGATCAAGTAGAATCCGCAAAAGTTTTAACACTTACCAAGTTGGCAATACACAGTGCACCAGAAAACATAAAGTAGAGAGGAAAATTGCTACTTACCAGGGCAAAAATTGCTTTTTTTGTGATGTGACGCTGTGCGTGGATCCAACAGCTTTGACACTTTGTAGGTAACTGGAGGGCATTAGGAAGGTCACGTGATGAAGACCACAGCCCCCTCCCCTTGCCACCGGATTTTTAGAAGACACTTTGCCAACCTACCCCTTACGCCAACTGGCCCAGGTCTCCCCTAGGTATTATAGATTGAAAAATGTGTGGGATGGACCAAGAAAAAAAAAATTACCCCCCCCCCCTCCCCACAAAATTTGTTGGTTTACGTTTCAAGGTACGTATAATCCAAAAATCGAATAAAAATTTGGCCTACGCACTTTCCACACTTAGCATTGACTAATTTTGAAGAAATTTGGTATGTTGGCTCCATTTGGGGTCTAGTTGTGAGTGATGTAGGTCACTTCAAACGCAGGGTTGAAAAATAAGTTGGCACACATTCAGCGAAACCAACTGAAGGTGATTGGAGCAACGATCACCTGGAGAGGGATATTGCATGGCAAGTCAGCCAAGGATCTGATTCGGGCTGGTTATCCACTGTTTATCCTGGAGTGGATGACCACCCGAGTCCTAACAGGAGGATCATTCATCTGGTCTAAATTCAGGGCTACGGCCACACGACGGCGTGCCACGGCTCGAGCAAGTGGGCCCCGTGGGACTTGGAGCTGAACTCGAAACCCATGGGGAGGAGAAGCGTCGACTGATGGCATAGCCAGAAGAGGCACAATCCTCCCTCCATCATTTGTGGGATAAGGTGATTCAACCTTGTCCCTCACCCCAATGTCCGGGGTCGGATCTCGGACCCTGATAACAATAAAAGTGCTGATACAATACTGTGATGTAATTATTTATGTACAATACCATCAATTGTAGCGGTGAAGTATTTTTTCCAAATATAAATTGTTAATGGTATGTTGGCTCCATTTGGGGTCTAGTTGTGCCCCGAAGATTTTGGTTGATGTAGGTCACTTCAAACGCAGGGTTGAAAAATAAGGTTTGAAATTTTGAAAACGCACTAACTCAAAAAATGTTGATGTAAAGGTATTGTTTTTCCATCAATTTAAGATAGTATAGAATTTTTAGAATTTTTTGAGACCACGCGGAGCCCGGTAGGACAAACCGTTCGCTCCCTACGAGAATTTAAGGGTGGGGCTTAGGTACCATAAATCAGAAACACGAGTGTGAATCGCAAAAAAAAGACCAAATCCCCGTTCAAATGTTAGCTGACTGAAATACGATCGATGTTTTTCTGCAAGTTGGTTGGTGTAACAATGGCAAAGCCGTGTTCTTTGCAAACGAGTTATCTAAATAGAAATATAATAAACCTTTGTGTAATAATTTGCGGCGTTTTTAGTGAAGAGGCGGCCAAATTGCCGCCCAAGCGCCCGCCCGAAGGTTAACCAAAATCAAAAATTCTTGGAGTCAAAAAATTCTTGGTTGCCTTATTCTGCAAAATATGTGTCTACCTTAAGTAACCTCATACGCTCTGAGGATGTTCCCACCGTGTTGAGGAAGGCGGGCGTCCTGTCGGAGGCCGCTACACCCCGGAAGAAGGGAGCTTCAAAGGAACCGCATCTGAGTTAGTCATAATTAGCAACGACAGAACCTTATACGGCTCATAGCGTCAACTTTCAGAATGAGGGAGAAATCCACTAAATGAGGGTAGATATTAGTCTGCAACGTCTAGTGGGTGCTTCTATTACCGCTCTAGACATGAAATAATTTACTGCAGTTGGACTGGGGAAACGCTGACTCGGAACATCACCCTGGTGGATTACTTGGGCGATCGATGAACCCAACTGGAACAACTTGAACGCAGAGTTATCCAATGTAAGATCAGTAGTTGGAGAAAATTTTAGAAACCCGAACATTTTCGTAACAAGATCGAAATTCCTAAATCCCCACATACCTAAACTTGGTACCCAGTTGAGAAAAAAGGAACTTGAGGTAAATCACAGTTAAATCCCCATTTATACATGGGGATTTAATTATATTGTATTATTTAATTATATTATATTATATAATATATAATATAATATAATTAAATAATAACTTAATAATTAAATAATAAGGTAACTTGGTCTCTAGTTAGATTTACTACTCTTTCTTCGAGGACCTTCCAATAATTATATTATAATTAATGGAAGGTCCTCGAAGAAAGAGTAGTAGATCTAACTAGAGACCAAGTTACCTTTTCAAAGTGGAACATACTTGAGTGGAGCTAAGTTGAGTGCACTTTCGCCTTCCCGGCATCTTCAGAACTTTTAATTTTCAAGGAAAATTGAGATTTTTTTAAATTATGTGCTCTATAGTTATAGCCTTGATAATTGGCTATAACTACTGAGCATATAATTAACAAAATTTGTTAATAATCCTATTTAATAGGATCTTCATTTTCCTTGAAAATTCGCTAAAAGTTTTGACGATGCCGGGAAGGCGGAAGTGCACTCTACTTTGATTAGATGACTGATGAGGATCAGCCGAATATTTCGTTCTCTCACAGTATCTTTCTCAAGAAGAAAGGCATAACAAGTAACGTGTAGTAAAAAAGACGCTGCAGGGGATTTTGCCGCTACTGGCTGGATTTTTTGTCTCTCCCTTAAGAGAATGAAATCATATAAAATTTTGTACTTCCTTGTATTTCTCATAAGCAAGAATGTTACGAGGACACTGAAAAGAATTTCATCACTCCAGGAATCCACCATGTTAATTAACCAAGAGCGGCAAGACCTCTTGCATCTCCTGCGCGTTTAACCGTAATGTCCAACCAAGACCAGTAGCCCGAGGTCTGGGCAGAAGACGAGGGAAGCCACAAGGGATCGCTTTGTTCTCTCGGGTTGAGATTCCGCTAATGGTGCTCCACGATGAGATTTTTCGAATGACCGTTTGGGGAAATCAGTTTCTGTCATCTTAATCCGCGGGACATCTGCCGCCCGCGATTCTGACCTTCTAGACTCTGGAAAAAAATTTATCGAAGCACCAACAGCCGAGGAGGAAGTTTATTGCGCCTTGACCTCGGGCACCGTGATGATCCATGGGTTATGGAACGTTTATGGCGCCTTGAACCTCATGAAATTTCGATGAGCACTTGCAAAAAATAGCAGTTTGAGGAATATTGCTGATTTTTTAAGAATTTGTGGCTATCTTGGGCCTTGTGAAACAAAAATTCTGAAAAATTCTGAAAATCACCGAAACACCTAATGGTGGACCCAAATTTGTGAACTATTACAGTGGAGCAGATGAACGATGTCAGCGTCGGATTAGCTGTTTTACCTAGTCCTACATTTCGACAACTTCAACTACCACATCAGATGATCGGGAAAAATCATAAGGATCCGGTTGGTTAAGAGATTCTCCGGATTCACGGAATTTTTCAGACGTATCCTATGACGAAGCAGCTATTGTAGAAGAGAGAAGTAGGAGCAGTATCACTTTTCTCAGCGCTGTGAAAGAACCGTTAGCTAAGGATTGGAACTATAGGTACTTTTCACATTTTGAGAAGATAGTTCGGATGGTAGAAACTGTATATAGATTTCTCCATAATTCACGGGCTGGCAATTGTGAATGGCTTGTCAGAAAACATGGACCACTCTCTACAGACGAAATAGTGGAATCAGAACTTCAAGTGATGAAGTACATTCAGGCAGATAGTTTCAAAGGAGTTAGGGATCCTCAAATTTCGCCTTTGAGACCTTTTGAGGACTACAAGGGAGTCATCAGATTGAAGACTAAGATTTCTTACAGACCGGACAGCTATGATTCAGCAGCAAGATGGGGAGGTTGGTGGGAGAGGATGATCGGCATGGTAAAAAAGTTGTTGAGGAAAGTCCTAAAGCAGACGACATTGAGTTACCAGGAGATGGAAACTGTGCTTTGCGACGTTGAACGAGTCGTAAATTCTAGACCTCTCTCGTACATTTCCGACGACGCAATAGAACTAGCAGCGAGCACACCTGCGATGTTTATTCAAGATGTTCAGGAAGCTGGTGTGTCGGAATGTGATGTGCTAGAAACTGTAGATTTGAGCCGGAGGCTAGAATATCCCCGTAGAATGAAGAAGGAGTTGCGAAGCAGGTTTAGGACGGAGTATCTGGGGCAGCGAAAGAACTTGGGTGGTCGACGTTCGCATTGGGGACGTGGTGCTTGTTGAGGATTATTCTGTAAAGAGAATAGGTTGGCCACTGGCTAAAGTAATTTCTATAATTCCAGGACCTGACAAGGCTAGTGCGACTGCAGACAGCGGCCGGAGAGATACTGCGGCCTGTCCAGCGCCTGTATCAGGATGCAGAGGGAAATTGAAGAAGCTCCGCTCTCAACTTCGGTGGGAGGATGTCAGCGTCGGATTAGCTGTTTTACCTAGTCCTACATTTCGACAACTTCAACTACCACATCAGATGATCGGGAAACATCATATTCCAGACACGTGAAAATCGACCGAAGTGGCATGTGACGTGGCAAATAGAAAATTCCGGCAGTCGTTTAAAATTAATTATAGCAGTCAATTAGCAGTCAGTCAATATTCTCAAGTGATAATTTTGTATAATATAGGTTTTCCTCAAAAGTTCAATAATTGTTTTGTTCCATCATTAATAGTAGAAGTTAGTAGACTTGAGTAGGAGTTTTCACGACAAACGGGTTAACTAATAACACAAATTTAGACGAATCAAGGTTCCAATTGAAGCCGCTATGAATTGAAACTGAAGTGAATATGACGCTACAGTACTGTTTCTGCACAGATTTAAATTGTCACTTGTCATGGGTAGGCGATGGAAACGTGTCATTTTGACACCTCGAAGGGGGTAGGGAATGGAAACGAGGTGTAAAAATTACTACATTCTACCTACTTCATTGGAAACGTTGTAAAAAACAAACCATGAGTTCAGTTTACTGCCCTGTGAGAGTTGAACAGCGACTGAACACGGGGGCAGTGGGCATGCGCGACTGAAGGGGGACATCCTTAGGATAGCATAGCTGGGGCAGCAGCACCCCCCTCCCCACCACTTTTTTCTAGATGGCTGGGTGACCGTTTCAAGGCTTCCGGTGTAAAATTTACGTGACAATTACGTGACAAATATGTGGTAGGGAGAAAAGAACACACAGTGGGACGTTTAATTAAATAATTAAAAACTAAAGAAGAAAACCTATCGAAAGAACGTGGATTCCGCATAAAGGAGAATACTCGGAACCCCATCTCCATGAGGAGCGAGAACTGGAAGTTATTCCAAAAATTGAACCAGGGCGGGACGCAGGTGTAGAAAAGGGTTAAACCAACGTGGAACTCGGTTTTTCTGATAGCAACCTTGAAACCTCCGAAAGTAACCAAGTAATCTAAATTTATCGGTTTTTCGAGCCAAAACCTGGTACCAGGGGATTTTTACGGTTGCTGAATACAGTTTTGAGGTCGAAAAATGTAAAGTTTTTAAATTGCAACGGAAAATTCAAATTAAATTGTTAACAACTTGAAAAAAGTCTTTTATCTGCCACCTTCACTGGCAGATGAAAGACACAAGTTCCTGGGCGGCACTTAGGCTTTTCAGCTTTTCCCGCGTTCTGGTGCTGTTCTGCTGATGTGTAACCATATCGCTGGAACCAGCTCGGTAGAACCAAGAACTAGAGACCAAAAAGAAAAAATTATTTTGATTTCTTGCCATTTTATGGAGGGCAGATGAAAGACAGACGGTGACTGTGACACCATGTTTTTGCAACTGAAACCACCTGTGCACGCCTCCACATAGAAGAAATACGATTCCCGCCGCTTTCTTTGATAACCTAACGACTAACCTCGCCTCTTACAGTGGTAGTAAAACCGCGGGAAACGATAAACATATTGTTTAGTAATGCATGCATTCCAGGGGACGTCCCATTGGATAAGCATTAGATCAGTTTAACCAGTTGTTAAGTGATAAAACTGTTTCACACGATGTAATTTATTTATTACTTTAGGCAAGAAATACTGACCCCCCCCCCTCACTCTTATCCACCATAACATTTCTAGCGGCATGGGAGCCTCGAATTCGAAGAGCAATTTAAAATCCATGATCTACGACACCCAACATGCGAATTCGAGTTCACCCCCCCCCCCCCACCACCATGGTGCCAATCTGGCACCAAAGCGGAAATACGTGATAACATTGAACTTTCATCTATTAGTTTTAGTAGGCAGTCCGTCAAGGTTCACATTCGTATTCAAGGTGAAACACAAAAAAAACCAAGAAATATGAGGTTTATGGTGCTTGGCACCATGGTGGCACCACTATTAGTTCCATGGTGGTACAGAGAATAATTCATGAAAATCCGGAGGTATAATGAGAATTTTTCCTCAATTTCAAAGCTTGGATACAATTAGTAAGCAGTAAAGGAACCGAAATATTGAAAAATCGGATATTTTGTGAATATTATCCCCCACTCACCCCCTCCCCTTGCGAATTTTGGTACTCGGGTGAAATTATGTACAACTCGGAAGTTATTTGAGTCAAACAAAAAAAGAAACACGCAAATCGGTTGGAAATTGAGGCCTGGGCAGAGTTTACAAGATTGTGCACGCAAACGCACGTTTTTTAAGCATTAACCCCCCTTTCCCCCTCTTAAAAAGCAAAATCCAAAATTCCGGCGCCGTAGTGCACAACTAGATAGTATTTCGCGTCAAACGAATAAAGAACCACGAAAATCGTTTGAGAACTAAGGTCTGGGTAGAGTACACAAGATTATGCCCAAAAATGCACGTTTTTCGAGCATTAACCCCCCCTTTCCCCCCCTTAAAAGGCAAAATTCGAAATTCCGGCGACGTAGTGCTCAACTAGATAGTTTTCCGCGACGAACAAAAAAAGAACCAGGAAAATCGGTTGAGAACTAAGGCCTGTGCAGAGTACACAAGATTTTGTTACACACACACATACACACACACATACACACATACACACACACACACACACAGACATACACCTATAGTTTTTTTCGCGGATTTGGATTCAGAATGGTCTAAAACGGATTACTGTGTGGTTATTTTTTTTTTCTGTTGAGTGTTGTCCAACTTTACCCCAGATCGATCGCATAAGGACGCCCAAGTCTTACTGTGGGACGTCCTAAAAAGCCGCCAAAATACGAAAGCACAAAGAAGGCAGATTAAAGACAGAAACCGCCGGACAAGCACATTTTATCCTCCTGCTCGCTTTATTTGCTTCTGAAAAAATCTGCAAACCCATTTTTTTCATGTCTAGGTATTTGCAATAAAGAATCACTACAAATTCAGGCCGCTGCTTTCAAAGGTGATTCACAGTGTTCAAGCGAAGTTGACTACCTAGGGGTCCGGACATGGCAGATTACTGGACATTTAGCCGTTTAAACTTTAATTTCTATATTTTAGCGTGAATAAGTGCATATTTTATTGATTGCCCGAAGTAAAACAAAGTTGATAGTTTATGGAGAATTTATTTTTTGACACCCAAATCATAAATGTACATTCGGAATCTTCTCTGGACAACGATTGGCCCTTTCTGGGAAAATGACCGACGTAATGTTCCAAAACGGATTTAAGTAAAATAAATGTACAAAAAAAAATTTGGAGGGCGGACTCCTCTACAGAAATGTAGGTATATCAAGATTTTTAAGGCAGACAAACTTTTGGGGTTTTTGGTGAACTGAAGAGCGTTCAAGGATCTTGTAGAATTTACAATTGAGCCACTACGTGCCTATCTACATTTCTCAAATCGCTCAAAAATCATTGTTTGAGTGATTGAAAAGTGTTGTTATCCGAAATCTCATCGCCACTCTCAAAGGCGGATTCTCAACCGCTCTCTTCAACTTCCATCCAAACTCGGACGATAGCCGCAGATCCAAGTGTAGTATAATACGAGACCGGAAAAAGGGGTTATCAGTTGATTTTTTTTCGGTTAAAACGAAAAAAAATATAAAATTATCTAAGACGAAAACCCACCGTTCACGCTCAGGCAGTTCTTATATCGATGCCGGGAGAGAGAGATAGCTCGAAAAAATAATCGTTGAATGAGTTTCATCACATCAGTTGACGCTAAATTTATCACCCTACAACACCCTTCATGGCAGGGACCTCTCAGTGAGTAGTCATAAATATCTCTACCCATTGTTCTTTGCTTTTGGTGTGTTGTGAATTCGTCGAATTCCTTTTCGCGGTGTCGTATCTCGACATAGTCGGTCGTCCATTGATACGATTCATTGATAATCGACGGACATAATCGCGATTTCCTTTCGTTTTGAAGATTGTTTTCCGGAGAAGGTCGCGTTTCAGGGGCGTTACGTGTTTTGATTGATTCGTAATAACCATGCAAATTACCTTTACGTAATGACCCTACAGTGTGCATTTAGTTGGTACTGTAAACCTTTAGAAGGCTTCCATGTGTACCATCGTGGTATCTCGAAAAGGTTTATCCTCTTCTCAAACGAATATACTGAAATTGAATTGATATTTCCATAATTACAGAGACGTTCCGACACTGAGTAGGCCAAGTTTTCCAAGGAAGTCAATGGTGTTGACATCACACGTAAGTCCTCAGCTAAATCCTCTTTCCAAACCTCTGTTTTTTGGAAAATGGTGAGATCAGTGCCTTCTGATAATTCAGTATCTTTGACTTATTAAAATGAGGAATTTCACCATGTCGGAATTTCCTATTTTTGACCCCAAAATCGGATTCAGCACCTCGAAAAACCTCATACGGCAAACTTTCAGCCCGTACTTCCTAATTTACGACTAAACATCACAGTGTAGAAAATATGAACGTTTAAAAAAACCGGGAGGATGACGTCATCCTGGAATAGTTCATTTACGGCCGCTTGAAGCACTGAGATCGTGAATTCTATAGTCGTCAGATGCAACATTTCACAAAACCAGTACTAAGTAAATATTGAAATCGAAAAATTGAAGAAAAAACATATTGTTTAGTAATGCATGCATTCCAGGGGACGTCCCATTGGATAAGTATTGGATCAGTTTAACCAGTTGGTAAGCAATAAAACTGTTTCACTCGATGTAATTTATTTATTACTTTAGGCAAGAAATAATGACCCCCCCCCCCCACCATTATCCACCTTAACATTTCTAGCGGCATGCGAGCCTCGAATCTGAAGAGCATTTTAAAATCCATGATCTACGATACCCAACATGCGAATTCGAGTTCACCCCCCCCCCCCCTCAATGGTGCCGGGCTGGCACCAAAGCGGAAATACGTCGAAACATTGAACTTTCATCTATTAGTTTTAGTAGGCAGTCCGAAGAAGTTCACATCCGTATTCAAGGTGAAACACAGAAAAAAAAAAAAAGAAAAAAAAACGAAATATGCGGTTTATGGTGCTTGGCACCATGGTGGCACCACTATTAGTTCCATGGTGGTACAGAGAATAATTCATGAAAATCCGGAGGTATAATGAGAATTTTTCCTCAATTTCAAAGCTTGGGTACAATTAGTAAGCAGTAAAGGAACCGAAATATTGAAAAATCGGATATTTTGTGAATATTATCCCCCACTCACCCCCTCCCCTTGCGAATTTCGGTACTCTGGTGAAATCAAGTACAACTCGGAAGTTATTTGAGTCAAACAAAAAAAGAAACACGCAAATCGGTTGGAAATTGAGGCCTGGGCAGTGTTTACAAGATTACGCCCGCAAACGCACGTTTTTTAAGCATTAACCCCCCCTTTCTCCCCCTTAAAAAGCAAAATTCAAAATTCCGGCGCCGTAGTGCACAACAAGATAGTATTCCGCGTCGAACAAAAAAAGAACCATGAATATCTGTTGAGAACTAAGGCCTGGGCAGAGTACACAAGATTATGCCCAAAAACGCACGTTTTTCGAGGATTAACCCCCCCTTTCCTCCCCTTAAAAGGCAAAATTCGAAATTCCGGCGCCGTAGTGCACAACTAGATAGTTTTCCGCGACGAACAAAAAAAGAACCACGAAAATCGGTTGAGAACTAAGGCCTGGGGAGAGTACACAAGATTTTGTTACACACACACATACACACATACACACACACATACACACACCTATACACACACACACACACACAGACATACACCTATAGTTTTTTTCACGGATTTGGATTCAGAATGGTCTAAAACGGATTACTGTGTGGTTATTTTTTTTTCTGTTGAGTGTTGTCCAACTTTACCCCAGATCGATCGCATAAGGACGCCTAAGTCTTACTGTGGGACGTCCTAAAAATAGAAAAAGCAAGATGGGGAAAATTAGGTTTCCTCTGTTTTTGTTTGATAACTTTCCTCTTAGATAAAACGATTTTGTCGTACCATCGGGCAACAATGGGAGGAGACAGCGATCCGAACAGCCAATCAGCAAGCGTTTCCGCTTCACGTTGAAGAGGCCCGTTTTCCCGGTAATTTTTTGAAATCATAAATTTTGATTGTCTCTTAAAAATAACAGGAGACTTATTTCCGAAATCAATCCGATTTTCATCTATCCCACACCATTAAACATACAGGAAAAATGCAAACAGAATTTGGTGAAATTCCTCATTTAAAAATCTTGATCCAGCCCACGCACAGAAGTACAATACTGTCCAGAATAAAATACCCACTACTTCAACTAGGGATGGGACATCGATATCGAAACATCGATGCAAGGTGGGTGAATGTGTTGAGCCAACTGTACAGCAACACTCAGGCTAGGGTCTGGTCGGATGGCCATGTGTCCGACTACATTGGTACGCGATCAGGAGTTAAGCAGGGCTGTCCTCTAAGCCCCGCCTTGTTTGCCCTATATGTGAATGATCTGAGTGCAGCTGTGGGAGGTGGTATCCAAATTGCAGAAGTACTGATCAACTCCTTATTATTTGCTGATGATATAGTTCTTATGGCAGACACACCAATTAATCTGCAGAGAATGATTGACCGTCTGAAAGACTATGTTGATTTATGGAGCTTGGAAATAAATCTGGCAAAGTCGCAAATTGTTGTATTCCGGGCAAACGGGGGTCGATTAGCGAGGAGAGAGCAATGGTGGATAAATGGTCAAAAGATCGATGTGATGAACTCCTACAGATACCTGGGGGCCACCCTAACATATAACCTCGACCTAAGGAAACATTTCAGCGAAAAAACCAAGATGGCACGTGCAGGAATAAATTCTCCGCTGCCGATATACCAACAGATGTAAAGCTCCGAGTGTTTGAAGCCGTGATGATGTCCACTTTATGCTATGGAGCGCAATTTTGGGGGTACTGCGAGTACGAGGAAGTGGAGAAGGTCAAGCGATTTTTTCTGGAGAAGCTCTTTAAACTTCCAATGAACTCTCCTAACTACCTACATTGTTTACAATGAAACGAAGCAGGAAACAGTATTCCTAACAACGCTAAAGCTGAACGCCAACTATTTGCAGAGAGTTTTTGAGCTGCCGGCTGGTCGATTTAACAGAACCACTGCTTTGGAGATGGTTCGACGGAAGATTGGTTGGGCTGACGCTTGGCAAGGAATGATTAGACGATCCATTGGTTCGCCAACCGTTGAACTGTTTGGCTCTGCACGCTTTGGTGAGTATGCGAAGGCTGTATTGGAAAGCCAGATGCTTAGCTTTCGTGAGTCGCTAAACCAGAGGACTCTCAACGCCCAGGTCCACTTGCTGTACCGCCACCTTGATTTGAACGTGAACTACATTAGAGCCCTGTCACTATATGAGGCAATGGTGATCATGAAGTGTCGAGGGGAGCTCCTCAATATCAACTGGCAGCCTTGGATCAGCAATAGAGCTTACCTCTGCTCTCTCTGCAATCTTGGAGCCGACGAAAGTACTGAGCACTTTCTGGCTGCTTGTCCAATCCTTGGATACGTACGACTGAGGTGTTTCGGCCGAGTCGAGTTGACCAGATCTGAGTTGGTAGATATTCTGAACGGTCCCGACTGGAAGGCTCTTTGCCTCTTTTTTCGCGAGGCCTGGCGCTACAGGTCATTTCTGGTCTCAGAATTCAATTATAATAACAATTGATATTTATTATATGAATAAGCTGTATATAAATTATTATTATGCAACTCTCTCCCCTGTATTTGTATTTGTTTTTGTTTTTGTTGCTTGTTGTACCTTGTTGATTTACCATTGATTGATGTTGATTTACCATGTTGATTACCATAACCATGCTCTGTGCGTGTGTTCAGTTATATATATACAGTTAGTCTCTATACATTTGACGCCCTCGAACCTTCTTGTATCTGACCTTAGTTTTATTTTTTCTTGAAATTTCCTTTCTAAAACGGATCTCCCGCTGATGGTCCAAAGGACCAAAGCGTATCATGTTGTGAACCTGCTTGTTGTTTTGCATTTCAGTTAATAAACGCACGTTTCAATCAATAAATCAAAATCGAAACATCGATGTTTTTAACATTCGTTAACATTCGTTCGTCGAGGAGATGGTCTGATAACATCGTTTGATAAATTCGACCTACTAGGTACTGCAAGGAAACCAGACAACATCCAATGAGGTGTGTGCATGGGTCGGAAAAACTGTATATTGTAATTTTTAATCTAAACTAGACCTCATTCTGAAAATTTTGACACCAACCGCGACCTTCTAGCGTGAGAAAACCTTTTTCTATAATTTTTCAAAATTTCGAATGCTTATAAGGTCACAGTGGGCTGGGGTTCCCGCCCAGGCGGGAGGGACGCGTGACGTCATAAACATTCGAAACTTTGAAAAATCATAGAAGAAGATCTACTCATCCAAAAAGAGAACGGTTGATGTCAAAATTCTCAGGATGAGGTCTACTTTCGATTAAATTTTTTTTTTTTTTAATATCAGGCGCACCTTCCATTTCAGACCTGATAATTTCATTGAATTTATTTGAGGTTGAAAGAACCTTTCAATCATCACTTCATAAAATAAGATAATTACTGGAAAACAATAGAAAAACGTCTGCCAAGTGGGTGTGACACATAGATTCCTCGTATCCATTACCCGATTATACAGATGATCCGATGCATAGTAGTTAATCTCAAAACACCAATCTCTAAGTACCTCTCACTACCCTCATAGGGGACCATCTACACGCTAATCTGGAATATCCTAGAAAATTTCATCTAATTCGGATGAAAACTGTAAGTGCTATGGCTGTTATAAGGATTTTACGTTTGCACATGCGCAGAGGCTACTGTAAATTTTAAGCCCTTGATTTTCATTGGGGGCCATCTACACACCAACCCGCACAATCCCTGAAAATTTCATAGAAATCGGAAAATAACTTCGTATAGTTATGCCCGTTACAAGGAATTCATGACAGACACACAGACAGACAGACACGGAACCAAAATTGTTAAGAAAGGTCTAATACGTAAAACGAGAGTGAAAATTTTGATTTTAGAGAACATTTTTTTCATCCTTGAAAAGTGAAAACAAAGCTTCCACTACCTTCAAAATATTTGACATAACATTTGTTTGACCAAAACAACTTCTTTCGGGGGTCTCAGTCGGTCGCCGTTCATTTTTAGTATTTATCGAAATTGAAGGCGCGAAAACGTAAAAAGTTTTACCTAAATTTGAAATTTTAAAGGATTTTAGAAATTCATTAGTGCACGGCCCGAGGGAATTGAAAAACTGAAATATTGCCGCCGGAATCATCAAAATCAAAAATAATTGCAAAAGAAATATGGGAAAAAATACTGAATAAACAGGTTTTTAATGTTTTCCCCATATTTATCTGACAATTAGGTATTGTTCGACTTTGATTATTGCAGCGGCAATATTTCAGTTTTTCAATTCCCTAAAGACGTGCACTAATACATTTCTAAAATACTTTATAATTTCAAATTTAAAGGTAGGTACAAATTTTTAGTATTTCGAACGGCGGAATTTGGGAACGAGGAACGAACGGCGACCGACTGAGACCCCCAAAACGAAAAAAAGGTTAACAAATTCAGCTATGTCCATTAATTTTCTAACTGCAATTTAAAACTAGTTAATCTGGTGACCCCTTGGGACAGCTGTGGAGTTCCTAAGTTGTTTTCGGTGACACTAGTGACACCATGGTCCAATTAGGGTTAACATTTGACCACAATTGCACGTTGCTCTCCATGTTCTGAAAGGTACCTACTAGTTTATCTCTTCAGCACACATAAACCTGACAAATTCGCTTCCTCGGTTGAGGAGTTTGGAAGTAATCGGGTCAGGAAGGGTTTCACTCAGAGATGGGCGAATTCTTATTCATAAATACGATCATGAATACAAATCATATCTGCGATTTTATGATTATGAATACGAATACAGGTATGAATATGAATATGAATACGAATACAATCGTATTTGCACTTTGAATACGATTTTCCCCCACATTCGTATTTTGAATAGGATTTTATGATTGATATTATTATTAGGTATATGATAATGATTGATTTTCCCTGAAAATCTTACTTTTTTTGTGATTTTCTCTCGAACTCTGGACATATTTATAACCTAACATTGTCAAAATAATTAATCGAAATTCGAAACGCTCACAAATTATTATAGGATTTTTCACGCAGAATCGAATGAGACCAACCCCAGGTCACTACGACCAATCGTATAGTAACTACGACAACATTTCCGCTGAAAATCGTATTTTTTTTACAATTTGCACTGAAAATCATGAAAAAATTATGATTTTTACCGCAATTTTGGTCGTATTTATTCCCTAAAATTGCCAAAAAATTCGAAACGCTCACCAATTTTTATAGGATTTTTCACGCAGAATCGAATGAGACCAACCCCAGGTCGCTACGACCAACTGAATAGAAAGTACGACGAAATGTCCAGTAAAAATTATAATTTTTTAATGATTTCCAGTGCTAATTGCGCTAGGGTTGGTCTCATTCGATTCTGCGTGAAAAATACTATAATAATTTGTGAGCGTTTCGAATTTCGATTAATTATTTTGACAATGTTAGGTTATAAATATGTCCAGAGTTCGGGAGAAAATCATTTAAAAAAAGTATGATTTTCAGGAAAAATCGTTTAAAAAAATTCATTTTTTGTGGAAATCATAGAAAAAATCATAAAATCGTATTCAAAATACGAATACGGGCGAAAATCGTATTCAAAGTGTGAATACGATTGTATTCGTATTCAGATATGATTTGTATTCATAATCGTATTTATGAATAAGAATTCGCCCATCTCTGGTTTCACTAACAACCAGGGCAACGAACGGGTAATTGATTCGTCAGGATGGTACTGAAAACGATACGAAATTTCGTATCTAAATCTTTCAAAAGTTCCGCACAATTGCCCAAATTGTTCTTAAATATCCTTTTCCGTACACCAAGTACCAAATTCCGTAAATATTGGTTGATTTGGACGCAACAATATCACCTAAATGTTGTTGTGTGTACGTTCTCAGTGTTTCACTTCCTCCCAGTTATTATAATTCTCAACTCTCGCCTACTCCGAATCTTCTGACCGATACTACAGTTTCGCCTTCGGATGCCGACTCGGGGCGTCCTTATCTGTAGAATTATCTGAACTGAGGCCAAAGGTTTATCGTTACTCAGCGATTTATCCTCTTATCTGCCAAATCAAAATTCCGATGAAAACTTGGTTCAATTTTTCTCAATAAATTGCGCCTACGATAAATCTATATTTCGGAACGCCTTTCAATATAAACAACAGTAGAGATGAATCAGAAAGCTGAAATTCGACTACTCTAGGGCCATATTATTATATCAATTTTTTCATTTCCCTTCTTCAATATTGCTTCCGAGTCTACCAAAGCAGCGGAAGCTTTGTTTTCACTTTTCAAGGACAAAAAAAAAAGTTCTCCAAAATAAAAATTTTCACTCGCATTTTGCGTTTTAGACCTTTCTGAACAATTTTGGTTCAGTGTCTGTGTGTCTGTGTGTCTGTCTGTCTGTCTGTCTGTCATGATTTCCTTGTAACGCGCATAACTATACGAAGTTATTGTCCGATTTCAATGAAATTTTCAGGGATTGTGCGGGTTGGTGTGTAGACGGTCCCCTATGAAAATCATCATCCCCGGACTGATAGGAGCGACTGCGCATGCGCACACGTGAATTTCCTTGTAACGGCCATAATTTCCACTTTTTCTTCTCGATTTCGATGAAATTTTCAGGGATTATGCGGATTAGGTTGTAGATGGTCCCCAATGAAGATCACTATAGTGTTACGACTCCGTTTTATACTGTACCTATCTATAATGAGTAGGAAAATTATTTATACAATTTAAACCGCAAGATGTGAACGTAGAACGCGAAGTTAATTTTATTAATCAATTCAACAGGTGCTAAATAGGAAACAACAAGTGATGGGAGTTTATATAAAATGAAGTGTCAACAACTGTAGTGTCTGCCACAAACCATCCTCCTTCCTCAGGAAATGACATAGTCAGCGAAACGGACTGGCAGTCTCACGGTTCTTGTCCTAGTTGTCCTGGGCTCCGTCAACCAGGATCCTCGGGGTGCGTTTCTTCCCATTGCCTGGTGCGTTGCTTCTACAGGGATATTCGCCTGCGGAGGTTCCTGGTCCTCCTGCATCCCTCCCGTCAAAGTCGGATACATTTGCGGTCCCTCCCGGTTGAAACTGACTCTCCTGCTTCCTTCTTCCTCCATCTCCTGCGCTATAAAAGCAGGCTTTATTCTCTCCAGAGAAACTGGAACGTCTTTCCCTTTGATTCTAACGGTGTACGTGGTTTCTCCACGACGCACCACCTGGAATGGACCTTGATAGGGCGGTAGTAACGAATTACGCCGTTTTTCGTCTTTTACAAATACGTGTGTAGACGTTTGCAAATGAGGATGTACAAATAATTTCGAGCGTACATGTCTAGAGGCGGGTTGGGCCCGTAAGCGGTCCATTTTATCGTGGAGGCCCACAACAAAATCATGGGCTGATACTGTGCTCACTGGTAAATCTTCAAATATATCACCGGGTAATTTTAAGGTGCTCCCATAGACCAGTTCTGCCGTGCTGCAACCTAGGTCTTCCTTCAGAGCTGTACGAATCCCTAGTAATATGAAAGGGAGGGCTTCTACCCAGCACATAGTTCCCTGACAACGAATCGCTGATTTTAATTGACGATGGAACCTTTCGACAAGACCATTTGCTTTCGGGTTGTATGGCGCTGTAAGGAAATGTGAAATTCCAAACCTTTTGAAGCGGGTACTTATCTGGAATGGTACTTTTGTTCAATCCTCTATAATCACCACATGGGCGCCAATCTCCTGTTTTCTTGGGCACCATATGTAGTGGACTTGCCCATGGGCTTTTAGAGGGGCGACAAATACCTTGTTCCAGCATATTATCAAATTCTTTTTTCGCTATTTTATACTTAATCGGGTCAAGTCTACGGAATTTTGCCGAAACTGGTGGTCCTGTTGTCAAAATATGGTGAACTACATTATGACTGGCTTTCTTACTCAAGTTCGGGCGAGTGATGTCCTTGAATTCCTCCAATAATGCGCGATACTTCCTGCCATGGTCTTCATTTGATCCAATAGTAGTAATGCTTGGTACGTTGCATTCTGCGATATGACCTTTTGAGGCGCGTGTAGTCATTTTATCCCGTAGGCATCGAGATTTCAGATCAACCACCAGTCCGTAGTGTTGTAAAAGATCCGCTCCAATAATCGGCTTAGCTACAGCTGCAACTACAAAAATCCATGAAAACCGTCGTCTTAGTCCAAGATCAAGAGTTAAGAGTTTTGTACCGTAAGCGGCTATTTCTGTCCCATTTGCAGCATACAAAGAATATTTAGACTTAGGTTCCAGACCAGTAGTGGGTATCACTGAAACATCAGCTCCCGTGTCAATTAAAAATGTCATTCTGTTGGATGGATCATCAATGAATAGACGACTGCTTATTAGACCTAGTTCATTCGTCGTCACTAATGAACGGCCTATTCGTTTCCCTGTTTTCTGCTTTTGTTCCTATTCTTTTCGTAACTACACGGAGATTCGCACCTAAAGGCTTTTTCTCCATACCTCCAATGAAATCGACATTCCCATGTTCCGTTATTTTTCTGGCGATCTTTGGACACTTCTCTACCTTTACCAAATTTATTACCCTGCAAACTTGTTTGGCGCAGTCTCTCTCTTCCCCTCGAAAGAGCTTCAACTTGAAAACTTAGCATTTCAATCTTCTCTAATAACGAATTATACGTTAGATCATTAGTATTAGAGTTGTTTGGTGCTATTTCTGTTTTAGAGATTACGTTTATGTTGCATGGTTCCGCAATATCCTTAACTTTATCTGCTAAAATTACAAGAGCTGGTAAAGTCTTATCTGAGCTTACTGACAGGAGACTTTGTGTACTGGAAGGTAGCTGTTGTAGCCACATCGATTTCAAAAGTTCTTCGCTCACATTCCTGTTAGCTAATTCACGCATTTCTCGAAGTAGTTGACTCGGTTTTTTGTCACCCAATGAAATCCCCTTCAATAGCATCTGCAGTTTCTTTTCTTCTGATTCACAGTAGCAGCTGATTAATCGTTCTTTGAGAGCTTCGTATTTACGTTCAACAGGTGGATCAATGACAAGATCTGTTACCTGCGTAAGAACGCTTGAATCTATTGAACTGATGATTAAATCATATTTATCGTCGTCACTCACGATATTTTTGACGCGGAATTGGGCCTCAACTTGTTTGAACCAAAGAAGTACGTTGGCCTTCCAGAATGGCGGAGGTTTAAAGTGGGAATGCATTGCGGAATTTTGTTGATGGTTTCCAGCATCCTGCGTTACTCTATCACCACCACCAACTCCTGGCTGTAGAAGGTTGTCCATTGTCCTTGTCGGGGTTACCACTTTATAGTGTTACGACTCCGTTTTATACTGTACCTATCTATAATGAGTAGGAAAATTATTTATACAATTTAAACCGCAAGATGTGAACGTAGAACGCGAAGTGAATTTTATTAATCAATTCAACAGGTGCTAAATAGGAAACAACAAGTGATGGGAGTTTATATAAAATGAAGTGTCAACAACTGTAGTGTCTGCCACAATCACCACCTTCGGACTGATAGTAGCCACTGCGCATGCGCAAACGTGAATTTCCTTGTAACGTCCATAATTTCTACATTTTCTATTCGATTTCAATGAAATTTTCAGGGATGTTACAGATTAGTATTTAGATGGTCCCCTATGAAAATCACCACCTTCGGACTGATAGTAGCCACTGCGCATGCGCAAACGTGAATTCCTTGTAACGGCCATAACTTCTACATTTTCCATCCGATTTCAATGACATTTTCAGGGATGTTACAGATTAACTTGTTTTGGTGTTTTGAGATTAACTACTATGCATTGGATCATCTATATAATCGGGTTATGGATACGAGGAAGCTATGTGCCACACCCACTTGGCAGACGTTTTTTGATTGACATCTTGCGTAGAAACTTCATGGCAAAAAAACAATTTAGAAAAAATCAACTTTTGGTTTCATGCAAGGGGATGGGAATATCGAATAAGATATTTTTGATTTTTGGTCCATTATTGTCAATAATAAACCTTTGGGATCTAGCAAAAAAACGTAGCAAATTATTACACAACGGTGGATCGCGCCGCTCACCCCTTCTCAGTCGGTCGCCGTTCGTTCTTAGTATTTCACGAAATCGAAGGCGCTAAAACTTATAAAAATTGTACCTACTTAAATTCGATATTTTCAAGGATTTTAGGAATTAATTAGTGCACGGCTCTAGAGGATTGAAAAACTGAAATATTGCCGCCGGGATCATCAAAATCGATCAATAATTGCCAACAAAAAAAACGCTGCAAATTATTACACAAAGGTTTATTATTTTTCTATATAGATCACTCGTCTGCAAGAAACACGGCTTCGCCATTGTTACCACCATCCAACTTGAAGAAAAACATCGATCGCATTTCGGTCAGCTAACATTTGAACGGAGATTAGGCTTCTTTTGCGATTCACGCTCGTGTTTCTGACTTAAAGTAAGACCAAACCGCATAAGAAGCGAATGGTAACGAGCTTACAGAGCTCAGGGTGGTCTCACTCTATTATGAAAATTCTATACAGTTTTTTTCACCAATTTAAAACAAATCCATATTTCGAGAGTTTTCAAGATTGGGCACTTGAGAATTTATCAAACCTCATTTTTCACCCCATAGAAGTGACTGACATCAACCAGAAGCTTTGCGGCACGACTAGACCCCAAATGTTTTTTCGGAAATTAAATTTTGGGATTCTCGAAACTTACATTGAAACGTAAACCAACACATTGGAATCAGTGGAGGTTGTCTTTTTGCTTCCGATTCTGTCAAGGTAGCGGAAGCTTTGTTTTCACTTTTTAAGGACGAAAAAAAGGTTCTCCAAAATCAAAATTTTCACTCGAGTTTTGCGTTTTAGACCTTCCTGTACAATTTTGGTTCCGTGTCTATGTGTCTGTGTGTCTGTCTGTGTGTCTGTCATGAATTCCTTGTAACGCGCATAACTACACGAAGTTATTGTCCGATTTCTATGAAATTTTCAGGAATTGTGCGGGTTGGTGTGTAGATGGTCCCCTATGAAGATCATCACCCCCGGACTGGTAGTAGCTGCAAACGTGAATTCCTTGTAACAGCCATTACTTCTACATTTTCTACCCGATATCAATGAAATTTCCAGGGATGTTACTGAGTAGTTTTTAGATTGTCCCCTATGAAAATCATAGAGAATGGTTTTTTATAGAGGGATTCATTCATAGAGGGATGGTCCCCTACGAGAATCTCAAATCCTATTCATTGCATCACTTGGCCTCAATAGCTAGAATAGAAATATCCCGCAGGGGTCGCGGGTTCGAATTCCAGCCGAGGCTAAGCATTTTTTTGATCCAATCACACATCTACTCACTTACATTTTTCATCCGAATTTGATGAAATTTTCTAGGATTGTCCAGATTAGCGTGTAGATGGTCCCCTATGAGGGTAGTGAAAGGTACTTAGAGATTGGTGTTTTGAGTTTAACTACTACGCATCGGATCATCTATATAATCGGGTTATGGATACGAGGAAGCTATGTGCCACACCCACTTGCTTTTTTTTTGGCTCGGTCGATTCCAAAGGTGCATTATTGTAATAATTTACTAATAATGCTTACTCTGCCTTGGTACCTTCGGACGAAAAGCAATACGCCGTTGGGTAATAATTTGCTGTGAATGCAACCTCTACCTTGGTACCTTTGGTCGTCAAGTAATACACCATTGGGTAATAATTTGCTGTTAATGCAACCTCTACCTTGGTACCTTCGGAAGTAATAAACCATTGGGTAATAATTTGCTGTTAATGCTTCCTCTACCTTGGTACCTTTGGTCGTCAAGTAATACACCATTGGGTAATAATTTGCTGTTAATGCTTCCTCTACCTTGGTACCTTCGGAAGTAATAAACCATTGGGTAATAATTTGCTGTTAATGCTTCCTCTACCTTGGTACCTTCGGAAGTAATAAACCATTGGGTAATAATTTGCTGTTAATGCTTCCTCTACCTTGGTACCTTCGGAAGTAATAAACCATTGGGTAATAATTTGCTGTTAATGCTTCCTCTAC
Organism: Apolygus lucorum; assembly: GCA_009739505.2. Lineage (NCBI taxonomy): Eukaryota > Metazoa > Arthropoda > Insecta > Hemiptera > Miridae > Apolygus > Apolygus lucorum. Next base: position 32,308,544 of record CM019169.2, read on the forward strand.
CTTGGTACCTTCGGAAGTAATAAACCATTGGGTAATAATTTGCTGTTAATGCTTCCTCTACCTTGGTACCTTCGGAAGTAATAAACCATTGGGTAATAATTTGCTGTTAATGCTTCCTCTACCTTGGTACCTTTGGTCGTCAAGTAATACACCATTGGGTAATAATTTGCTGTTAATGCTTCCTCTACCTTGGTAAGTTCGAAAGTGATAAACCATTGGGTAATAATTTGCTAATAATACTTCCTCTACCTTGGTACCTTCGGAAGTAATAAACCGTTAGGTAATAATTTGCTAATAATACTTCCTCTACCTTGGTAATTTCTTTCGTAAAGTAACACGCCGTTGGGTAATAATTTGCTGTTAATGCTTCCTCTACCTTGGTACCTTCGGAAGTAATAAACCTTTAGGTAATAATTTGCTAATAATGCTGCAGTAATACGCCGTTGGGTAACAATTTGCAGCGGTTTTTCATTTGGGCCCATCTTTCCTGATTCAGGAAGGATCCCTCCATGCTGTTTACCTGAAGACAATTAGCCGAGGAGGGGACTCCGATAAAGGAGGGGCTCCGGAGTTGCTCCAAATCGAGGGAATCTCACCCTTCGCCGGGGGAGGAGGCGACGGGGCGGAGACATCCTCCCACCCCGACCCCCCTCGCGGCTCCTCCTCGGCGGCCCCATCAGTCTCCCCGGTTTAGTCTCGTTGTTCGCGTTGAAAAGAGTGACGAAAAATTCGGTTTGAGAAATCATGTCGACTGGGAAGAAATCCGCGGCGACGAAGAAGCCTCAGGACGACAACCCGGAGATCCTGGAAGCCGTCTCCAAAGTCCTCCGCGGCTACGACTGGTCCCTCGTCCCCATAGCTACCAAGTGAGTCTATGAGTACCTAGTAGTTGGCAGTGAAGTCTCCTCACTACCGATGGTAGGAAAGCACTATTGAGTGATTCTCAAACTACAGGCAATTACTGTGTCCACTTTGAAATGTCAACTCCTACCCCATTTTGGATTACTTTGGAAAAAAATATATATATATATATATTAACACCTCTCAAAATTTTTTGTCGTTTAGTTTTCAAAGTATTCGCAGAATCCAAAAGTAAAGAAAACTAAAAAGTCCATTTGTATGCCGTGGACCAATTTTAACGAAATTTATTATACCGGCTACATTCATTCTAGATGAGCTCCAAAGCTTTCCTTAAAGGTAGAAACAAGAAGGTTGAAATGTTAAAAACGCCCTAGCTTAAAAAATGCTATAAAAATATTGTTCTTCCATAAATTTTAAATAGTATTGAATATTTGGAATCGAATGAGACCACGCAATTGTGAGGGAGAAACGAGAAGGTAGAAATTTTTAAAACATCCTAACTTTGATTAAAATTGTTTAAAAGTATTGTTTTTTCGTAAATTTTAAATAGTATTGGATATTTGGAATCGAATGAATTTTTAAAACTGGGAAAAAAATTAAATTTTTAAAACACCCTAATTTTAATTAAAATTGTTTAAAAGTATTGTTTTTTTCGTAAATTTTAAATAGTATTGGATATTTGGAATCGAATGAGACCACGCAATTCTGAGGAGAGAAACAGAAAGGTAGACATTTTTGAAAACGCCCAAGTTTTAAAAAAAATTGTATAAAAATATTGTTCTTTCATCAATTTTAAATAGTATTGAATTTTTGGAATCGAATGAGACCGCGCACTTCTTAGGGGAGAAACGAGAAGATTGAAATTGTTTTAAACGCCCTAGCTTTAAAAAAAAAATTGTATAAAAATACTGTTTTTACATTAATTTTAAATAGTATTCAATATTTAGAATCGAATGAGAATTTTTAAATTAAAATGTTTAATTAAGAAAAACTTGTATAAAATTGTATAAAAATGTAGTTTTTTCATCAATTATGAAATCAAATGAGACCCTTAGAGCTCTGTTGGACTAAGCTGCATCTAACGAGTGTGAATTGCAAATGAATGGTCACTGACGGAAGTAGGTCGAATCTTCGTTCAAATCAGCTGATCTTTAGTTATTTCAAATGTCACTCAATTGTGCATGTTTGCCGAATGTGCGGCAAAGCTTTTACAGCGAATTTTCAAAAAATGAAATTATTGCAATAGTCTCAAAAAATTTCAAAATGATAAATTCTGAAAAATTTCTTAAAAATCAAAATTGGTGCCAAAAGTTTGTAATAATGAAAAACGTCTGCCAAGTGGGTGTGGCACATAGCTTCCTCGTATCCATAACCCGATTGTATAGATGATCCGATGCATAGTAGTTGATCTCAAAACATCAAAACAAGTTAATTTGTAACATCCCTGAAAATTTCATTGAAATCGGATGGACAATGTAGAAGTGATGGCCGTTACAAGGAAATTCACGTTTGCGCAAGCGCAGTCGCTTCTATTAGTCCGGGGATGATGGTTTTCATAGGGGACCGTCTACACATCAACCCGCACAATCCCTGGAAATTTCATAGAAATCGGACAATAACTTCGTATAGTTATGCAAGTTACACGGATTCCATGACAGACAGACAGACAGACAGACACAGAACCAAAATTTAACAGGAAGGTCTGAAACGTAAAACGCAAGTGGAAATTTTGATTTTGGAGAAATGTTTTTTTTTCATCCTAGAAAAGTGAAAACAAAGCTTTCGCTACCTTGGTAGACTCGGAAGCAAAAAGGGTTATTCCTTATTTTCGTAATAGTGCTGGTTTGAGGGAATTTGGGATGAATAAAAATGTTCTGTTGTTCGTTATAATAAGGAGAATTTTTGGAAAAATAATGAAAAATGATGAGGCTGATATTTTGTGGTAGTGTTTTGAACATCCATGGAAGCAAAATAAAACATGATTTTGTTTTATGAATAGGTACCTACCTACTGCGTTGGAGTATTGTTTTCAGCCCAGTCCCAAACCATAGACAAGCACTTGGTAATACATTTCGGGCTTGTGCGTATTCTTCGTCATTTCCCTAATAATGGTGAGAAGGTTGAGTTTGACTTGGAAAAGATTGAATTCGTCTTGGAAACGATTGAATTTGACTTTGAAAAGGTTGAATTTGACTTGGAAAAGGTTGCATTTGACTTGGAAAAGGTTGAATTTGACTTGGAAAAGGTTGAATTTGACTTGGAAAAGGTTGAATTTGACTTGGAAAAGGTTGAATTTGAATTGGGAAAGATTGAATTTGACTTGGAAAAGGTTGAATTTGACTTGGAAAAGGTTGAATTTGACTTGGAAAAGGTTGAATTTGTCTTGGAAACGATTGAATTTGACTTGGAAAAGGTTGAATTTGACTTGGAAAAGGTTGAATTTGACTTGGAAAAGGTTGAATTTGACTTGGGAAAGATTGAATTTGACTTGGGAAAGGTTGAATTTGACTTGGAAAAGGTTGAATTTGACTTGGAAATGCTATAGATGTAGCTGAATACATATATAACTTTTTTTGACTTTTCTTTTAACACAGAATGTGTTTTTGCGATGACCTACCGAAAAAAAATCGTCACGAAAAAGCGACAGAAAAAACCGTTACGCGCCTTTTATAATGATTTTCACGTGCAACCAAGCCGTTGGTAAGGAAATAGAACTCCCGCAGTGTTCATTGCACAGAAATTGTTCACCATTCGTTGGAAAGCTCTCAATTTATATAGTATTTTTCTTGTAGTTACATATTTATTTATATAACATTTATAGGGTTTTAGACCAAATTAAATGTCTAACAATTATTTATTTTATTATTGCCAAAGACTCCACATTTATTATTGTTGTTTTTTATTTAACGGATGACTAGCATCGCAAAAACACATTCTGTGTTCCTATGATTTCATACAGAGTATGGGAAAAGAAATAAACCGGGGGGTGCAGGGGGGCGGAGCCCCCCGCCGAGGCGCAAGGCGCCGAGTTTTTTCCCTATTTTTCCTAGCATGTCGGAACTTACTTTCGAAACAACCCTCGTAAGTAGAATTTCGAAAACTGTAAATATATGAATAATATGAACTTCCAATATCTTCAAAACGTACCCTGTGCATACAGTATGTTGGTATGCCACACTGAATAGATGGAACAAAAATATACTCCATGAGTTTGAGGAGACGAGTAAAACATGACTGTAACATCTTTATGGACTTTTAACATCTTCAAAACATACCCATTGCAAATAGTATGTTGGTATAGCGTTCAAGAAAATATGAAAAAACGCTGCAAATTATTACACAATGGTTTATTTTTCTATACTGATCGCTCGTCTGCAAAGCCACCAACCATCCAACATGAAGAAAAACATCGATCGCATTTCGGTCAGCTAAAATTTGAATGGAGATTAGGCCTCTTTTGCGATTCACACTCGTGTTTCTGATTTATCGTAGGTACGTCCAACCCTTAAATTCTCGTAGGGAGCGAACGGTTTGTCCTACAGAGCTTTGTGTGGTCTCAAAAAATTCTAAAAATTCTATAGAATCTTAAATTGAAGGAAAAACAATACCTTTATATCAAAATTTTTTGAGTTTGGGCGTTTTCAAAATTTCAAAATTTGTTTTTGGACCCTTAAAAGTGACCTACATCAACCAAAATCTTCGGGGCACAACTAGACCCTAAATGGAGCCTACATACCAAATTTCATCAAAATCGGTCATTGCTAAGTGGCAAAAGAAGCGTACGGCGGACGGACGGCCAAATTTTGGTTTATTATTTTCAATAATGAACCTTTGGCTTCGGCCAAGAAAAAAAAAAATTTTAGCACCCCTTCAAATTTTGATGGTTTACGTTTCAAGGTACGTAGAATCCAAAAATCGAATAAAAATTTGGCCGTCCGTCCGCCGCACGCCGTACGCGGCACTTTTGCCACTTAGCATTGACAGATTTTGATGAAATTTGGTATGTAGGCTCCATTTGGGGTCTAGTTGTGCCCCGAAGCTTTCGATTGATGTAGGTCACTTCTAAGGGTTCCAAAATCAATTTTGAAATTTTGAAAACGCCCTAACTCAAAAAATTTCGATGTAAAGGTATTGTTTTTCCTTCAATTTAAGATTTTATAGAATTTTTAGAATTTTTTGAGACCACGCGGAGCTCTGTAGGACAAACCGTTCGCTCCCTACGAAAATTTAAGAGTTTATATTGAAATATATACATATAAATCAAAACACGAGTGTGAATCGCAAAAGAGGCCTAAACTCCGTTCAAATTAGAGCTGACTGAAATACAATCGATGGTTGGTGATTTTTATTTTTTTTTATTTTTTTTTATTTTTTTTTTTTTTTTATTTTTATTTTCTATTTTTTCCTTCATTTTGGATGGTTGGTAATTTTATAGACGAGTGATCTATATAGAAAAATAATAAACCATTGTGTAATAATTTGCAGCGTTTTATTCGATTTTTGGATTCTACGTACCTACCTTGAAACGTAAACCATCAAATTTTGAGGGGGTGTTAAAAAAAATGTTCTTGGTCGATTGCAAAAGTTCATTATTGAAATCGATAAACCAATAGTGACTTTATCTGCTGTAAATGCGGTAAAATGAAACCAAATCAAGAAAGGGATATCACCACAAGATTCAGCGTAGAAAAACAGCGCTAAGTGATGTTCCACACTTGAGGTCTACCTCTATTTCACTTGTTGCACAATTTCTGGGTCGCGCATTTTTGAGCGCTCACTGAGCGGGTTGCGCGCATTGAATGATTTTCATAAGATGATTTTCACAAGAATAAAAAAAATGAAAGGGTAGTTCGTTACTTATGAACACCCTGTATAATTTTGTTGTTGATATTTTGTGTCACGGTATTACGGTTTTATTTGCACACATCCACGATTTGTTTCCAGCTAGTTGAGAATAATTAACCCTGGAATGCAACCCTATTTTTTCTCGCTTATCACAACTCATTCGTCTATGCGACGAACAACTCTAGAACATTGTGATGTAATGATCAAAATATAGATCATTTTTGATATCTGAGGAATGGAATCATTAAATTCAACATCTACAATTGTTAATTGATGTATTCAAAACGAAAAATCTGGATGATAATGACCAATTACGCCCATAAAAATATTAACATATTTATTACCAAAATCTAGAAAAAACAAACTAATTTTTATAGCACTAAAAAATTTTTTTTTGCAGTCTCAAATTTTTTCAAGCTTACCAAACAGTATTGGCAGTATCATAGATGTATATAGATACTAATAATTCAGTCTAGAGGTTTCATAGTGCAACATGAAAGATCTAACGGGTAAATCAGTTACATCACCAGAAATTCAATGTTTCAGACCAGAATATGATTAAAACGAACTGGCCACCCACCTATTTGCTATCACTGATACAATTATTGAAATTCTTCGCTTCGACTAACAGTTGCACTCCAGGGTTAACCAAAATCGAAAATTGATTGATTCATGATACATTCATTCATTCAAATTTTCATTGTGTTGTTTCGGTAACAACGAGACTTCTTCTGAGACGTTATTACCTGTTCAATCCAATTTTAAAACGTCTCTGAGACGATCTCCGCTCATGTGGAGGCTCATCTCGACTCATCGCTTCCAACTTGCAACCAAATATCAAAATAGAAGTGTCTCCAGCTCCTCTAATTATCCCCTGATCAATTAAAATCTCACGGGTCGATTCCCTAGATTAATCCCCGAATCCTCCCCGGTCGCCCATCCTTCGATATGACGAGGGGGAACCCCTCCAAGGTATTTTTACGGGAAGATGGCAAAGTCTAGCAGCGTATCAAGACAAACTGCCGCCCTACCAAATGTACCGTGTTGCCCTCTCTATGCTCCCGAGGTTTTTTCCTTCCTTTTTACTACTCTCCTATTTTTTATGGTCCCTCGTTTGTAGCTGTTAGCAGAGGACGAGATTTTTTTCTTTCGGGGTTAGGGAACGAATAAATTACCGGCTCCCGACATTGGTCATTTGAACGGTCTGAAGCGGAATTTCGAAAAATCTGGGGATCCGTTTGAGACGTAAACGCGGTCGCTCGAGTAGAACTGTGTCACTTCTGAAATGGTGGATTTTATTTCAGTCGATTTTCAACATGAGGTAGACTCGAAATTTCGAATACGGAATACTTGTATATTTTGAAAAGTTTATAGAATATTTGAACAGAAGGTACCTCGAAGGCACAGTGTCTGTTACAGTGTCTCAGTTTAAGAATGATCTTTCCAAGGGTCACACTAGTGCTATCTGCGTCAGCAGAATCTGTCTATAAGCCCAATCTTGTTGGAGTAGAAGAAGGAAACTTGGAAAAATCTTTGGTGGGATGTCAGTTTATTTCTCATAAAGTACAGAACCAAGGAATGAGGTGGAGAAGGTTCACTTCATAGAGGAATTTATGCTGCTTTGACAGTGGCGTCATCTCTGACGAGGAAATTCAACTAATAGCCTACAAGATGAGAAATGAGGGTAGAAAGTACCTTGAAGGCCCTATTAAAGTCTGTCAAATCGAGAATTATTTAGCTTTTATTATAACATTTTCTTACTCAATCGATATCACCTCAACGGCTATCCGTTTTGTTTTAAAACTGCAGCAAAAAATAATAATAAAAATAATTTTAATTGCAGGAAAAATCGGACTTCCTGAAAGATACCTCAGGATATTAAGGATTATTTTGCTGATCAAATTGGCGGCTCAAAACGATTGGGTGAAAACTGAGCTACTCATTTATGATGCCAAATTTTCAGCGTAGTAGCAGTAAATGATTTGTTCAGTACGATGTTCACTTCTCAATAATTGAGATTGTGCAATTGAATTGTGCAATTATTGCACATTGCAGATGTGCAGCTCCGTACATTTTACCGTGCATTACACGATATTACCGTATGATTACATCCCTGGCTTGAAAGCTCAAATTTACATCAAATCTGTGGAGCACTCCGAAAAATGGTTGGAAAAGGAAAACCAGATTTTTAGGTCAACCAAAATTGGATAAAGATTAGTAAAGATTTGTGGTCTCATTCATTTCTAAAAATTCAACACTATTTTAAATTGCCGAACAAACAATACCTTTATATCGAATTTTTTGAACTATTGGGTTTTCAAAATTATTATTAATAATTAATAATAATGTAATTAATATTAAGTAATAATTAAATAATACATAAATTTAAAAAATTAAAATTAAATAAATTAAATTATTAATATTATTTAATATTATTGATAATTAATAATAATTTTGAAAACCCAATAGCTCAAAAAATTCGATATAAAGGTATTGTTTGTTAACTATTATTTATGATTATATTATTATTATTATTATTATTATTATTATTATTATTATTATTATTATTATTATTATTATTATTATTATGAGTATTACTATAATTAACTATTTTATAATAATAATTATATTATTATATAATAATGATATATAATATTAAATTATTAATATTATAATTCATTATTAATTATTATTATTATTATTATTACGTAAACCAACAAATTTTTAGGGGGGGTTAATTTTTTTTCTTGGTCGACTCCAATGGTTCATTATTGAAAATAACAAACCAATGTTTGGTTCGACTAAAATCCAAATTTTAACCCAATGAATTTGGTTCCTCTAATACCCAAAATTTCACAAAAATAATGAGGGTCCTCTGAAATTCAAATACCTGTTGTTACACAAAATAATTTGTGACCTCCAAAATCCGAGTTTTTACTCAAATAATTTGAATTCTCTTAGAAAATCCAAATTTTAACTGAGATAATTTGGATCCTCTAGTAGAATCCAAATTTTTGCTAAAATAATTTGGATCCTCTAGTAAAATCCAAATTTTTACCCAAAGAATTTGGTTCCCATAATATCCGAATTGTCACAGAATAATATGGGTTCTCTAAATTACAAATTTTCACTCAAATAATTTGTGTCCTCCAAAATCCAAATTTTTACTCAAATAATTTGGATTTTTTGATAAAATCAAAATTTGTACTAAAATAATTTGGTTTCTCCAGTAAAATCCAAATTTTTACTCAAATAATTTGAGTCTTTTAAAATCACTAACCTCACAAAACATTCCAGATTTGGGTCTTTTAAAATTAAATGATTATTCGGAATTCGGGTCCCCCATCTTTGGAGTTCTTACTGAATGAAGTTGGAAATAGAAAAGCAGAGTGTCCTATCCAAGTTTGATCAACAACTTTGAAAGGTGGACCATGGACGATTTTGATGAAAATTGATATATTTATGGGCCCCATTTGGGGTCTAGTTGTGTCGCGCAGCTTTTGGTTGATGTCAAGTCACTTCCAAAGGGTTGAAAACAGAAGCTTACATTTTCAAAACGCCCGATGTCAAAACTTTCAAAACAAAGATGTTGTTTTTCATCAATTTAAAAATAGTATTGAATTTTTAGAATTGAATGAGACCAACCAGAGCTCTGTAGGACAAACCGTTCGCTACCTACGAGAACTTAGGAGTTTGACTTACAATGAATCAGAAACACGAGTGTGAATCGCAAAAGACTTCACTGACGGAATGGGTCTTTCTTTGTTCAAATTACAGTGTTGACCAAATGCGATCTTGTGCTGTACTCAGTTTTGCGTCCTTAGCAACCAAGAACCTAATAAGGCTCCCACAAGTCTTGTGATAGCGATGGTATTGCGAGTAGGTCGTATCAATAATTGATACGATTATTCAATTATTGAAGAACCGCATTCTATGCATTGGGGCGATCTATACTCTAAAATAATATTTTGTGTAATCATTTGCTGCGTTTTTTAAAAATTATTTCGAAATAATGAAGATTTTAAAGAATTTTCGACATCACTCAGTGACCAACCGTTCGCTTCCTATGAGGATAAAAAAATTTTAATTCGTGAATTATTAATTGCCAACGTTTTTACGTTAATTAGGATAGTTTTCAAGTTTTTGAATTGTATGAGACCATCCAGAGCTCTAAACAATAAAACATCGGTTGAATTAATCACGATTTCAAGAAGTGGCTGCCTTTGAGCCACCCGAGGGCTTCTTTCGGGTCCCTTAATCATCCCAACTGTCCTTAGGTTCCTCTTTGTTGAATTAATTCGCCAGATTTCCTATAATTAGGCCAAAAATGGGATCTTTTCGGTTTCTTCGGTTTAAGGAAGTTTTGCTGAAAAGTGCTTTCCGTCAAAATAAACTTTATTTTAACCTCGCGCGATAATACGGTTGGTCGGATACTAAGAAAAGCTGTGTTCTTTGAAAACGACTGACCTTTACAGGAAAATAATAAGCCGTTGTTCAAAAGTTTGCAGCGTTTTTATTTATTATTTTCAATAATGAACCAGTTTTGATTTCATTTTGTGAAATCAATTTTTGTCTCTGGCCAAAACCCTGCCGATTAACCTTCCAGGCACACTGACCCTGCGGATAACTACAGTCCCATAATCATCGATTTACTGAGCCCACCGTCATTTTTGATAAAAAAAAATAGGCCTATCTGCATGAAACGACTTTTAGGCCTATCAAAATCACGAGATTCTTTTTTTTCCAGACCGATTACAACCGATTTTTTTTTTCAGATTTGTTAGATTATTTTTTAAAAAAATGGATCAAATCTAGGCCTATCTGCATTTTCACAAAAAAAAGGCATATTGAGACCCTGGACGGATTTTGGGGGTCAAACTGTTCCCTTCTTGGAACACGATGCGAATGATAGAGTAACGGAACGGAAAAATCAAAAAACTGGATGGAAGCAGTATAAGCTGAAATTTTGGAGCGGTTTTTGATGAGGCTTTTGCACCAAAGATACATTGAAAGCCCACCCCTCTTCCCGAAAGTTTTTCATCAATTTTGGTTTATTATTTTCAATAATAAACCTTTGGAATTGACCAAGAAAAAAAAATTTAACGCCAAAAGAAGTCGAATTTCCGATTAAATTTTATCTGACCGAAATGCGATCTTTGTTCGTTTCTTCGAGTTGTATTCAGTTTTGCTTCCTTAGCAACCATTTCCCATATCACACTCCAAATTTTCCGAATCGAGTGTGAAGCTTTTATTCCTTTCAAGTAAACTTGATTGTGAAGTAGGTAAGTAGTAGTTAGGTAGTAACTATGGTTGGTAGGTAGAGGCAAAAATGTTTCCTTTGAAGACGAGTGTTTGATACAGAAAATTAATAAACCTTTTTGGAATAATTTGCAGCGTTTTTGATAGTAAGAAGCAACACCAAAAAACTTCAATCCATATCCTTTTCCCATTTATGAAGAGGGTGTCTACTACTGGTGCAGTGTCGACCTTATGAGGGAATTTTCAGCTTTCCGTGTACCAATCAGATTCGATTGGAATTTCTGAAAAAATCTTGAGTAGACTTACGCAGTAATAGTTATCAAACTTTCAAAAGCGTGGACACACGAGCCAGCAGATTTCTTACCTCAAGGATTTTCGAGTGGCTCGTGTAAGAATGACCGTGCTGAGGAAAAAAAAATTCATTCAATATCGGAAGTTACGGAGAGAAAAATTCTTGTTTTTATTCCCCAATCAATCCATCAAGAGCAACACGTTTTGGCGATAAGATAACCTCAGGATCAATCGCATTTTTTTACAAAAATACCGAACGCAGTTGCGTGAGTTCTTACTGACGTGCACTAATTAACGAAATATTCGTAGAGATTTAGAAATAATTTCATAGTCTACAAGATCTGCAATGATAAATTTCATTTCGCCATACTGCCCTGCCACTCTCAACTCGAATATTTTCCACTACCCCTCAAAATGGGCTCACAATTATTTATGCAGTTTTTAAATAGTTTTCCTCCAAGAACGCTTGAGTGGAGTTAATTTTTGGTTTTACAGGTCACCTTCCTGACTTTTTTCGAGGTATTTTTTGTAATTTGGTTTTAATGTTCATATTGTTAGGCGTCTTGAATATTAGATTAGTGTTTGTGTTCGTTGTCAACAGGTTGTATGGTCAATAGTATGGTTGTGATTCCAAAAAATTAAGATGCTTTCGTGTTGTGTATTTCCGAGCTCGAACTAGTAATTTTTTGAGTGAAAATATACCTTCTTTCTGAATCCTATTTCTGATCTCCACTTTGCTAAACGTAACAATATGATGAGTTTCAATTTTAGTATGATCGGATACTAAATAACCTAAGTAAACCTAACGTTCAACATGACTCAGAAAGGGAAAGTACCTACGTAAAAATCCTTTATGAAAGTTGATTGTTGAGATTACTCGATTTTTGAAATGAGCGCGTTTTGCTTGTAGATGGTTACATTTTTTGCGTAAATTTAAAAAAAGCTGAATATAATTACACAAAGGTTATGTTTCTGTATAGATCACACGTCTGCACAGAACACGTTTTTTCCATTTGCACCAAAACTCACCCTCCAACAATATTACTGCGCAACGTCAACAATCAGTTTGGCAGAATGTACCTACCATGAAAAACATCCTTATGAGAGACTCTCCGATGAAGTTTCAATTCTTCCGATATTGACTGATATCGATATTATTTTCGATACTGACTATGTTTGTTTCGTGTACCATACGATCGATATTGTCGTGATATCAGTAAAACTTACGCGATATCGGCTTACTTTAATAGATCCGCTAACACATCAACTTTCAATTACACTATTGACAGCGAAATTTTGAGACGGGTAACTTCATTCAAAGACTTATGATGAGCAAACTGTCATTTATACCTCATAGTGATAGCATATGTACTACCAAAACTATGGAATCCCTAGGTTTTTTGAAGCGCCATACTAGGGATTTTACAGACATTGAAGCTTCAATTCGTCCGCATTTTAATTAAGTCCGTACTCGAATATTGCTCGATCGTCTGGTCTTCCTTATACGCCAATGCCACGGAGTAATATTGAAAAACGGTGCAAATTATTACACAAAGGTTTATTATTTTTCTATATAGATCACTCTTGCAAAGAACACGGCTTTGCCATTGTTACCACCAACCAACTTGAAGAAAAATATCAATCGAATTTCGGTCATCTATAATTTGAACGGAGATTAGGCCTCTTTTGCGATTCACACTCGTGTTTCTGATTTATCGTAAGTCCAAACCTTAAATTCTCGTGGGAAGCGAACGGTTTATCCTACAGTGCTCCACGCGATTTCAAAAAATGCTAAAAATTCTATACTATCTTAAATTGGTGAAAAATAATACCTTTATATCAAATTTTTTTGAGTTAAGGGGTTTTCAAAATTTCAAACCTTATTTTTGAACTTTTAGAAGTGACCGACATCAACCAAAATCTTCGGGGTACAACTAAACCTCTAATGGAGCCTACATACCAAATTTCATCAAAATCGGTCAATGCTAAGTGGGGAAAGTGCCGCGTACGGCGGACGGACGGCCAAATTTTTATTCGATTTTTGGGTTCTACGTATCTTGAAACGTAAACCAACAAATTTTGAGGGGAGCGTTGAAAAATTGTTTTTCTTGGATTCCAAAGGTTCATTATTGAAAATAATTAACCAAAATCCAACGCAGGTTCGCACAGTATCTGGCTTTCAAACGAGGGGTTGATGGCCGGATTTTCATTATATGGAGGTTCTGAAAGAAAATGGCATTACCACCCTAAAAAGTCGCCCTCAAGTGGCAGATCTTACTTTTTTATACAAATTATTCCACAGCCAAATAGATTCCCCTACTTTTCTACAGATACTTTTCTACCAGACACAATGTTTTGTTCTTCGTCCCTTCATCTACCACAAATTATTTACCTAATAACACCATCCAAAGAGCCCAGAGATCCTACAACAAATTAGTTGCACACAATAATTTTGATTTATGTTTTTACCCAATCAGCTTCATCGAGCGAGCATTTCGTTAATTTTTCTTTTTGCTTACTTCTACATTTCGTTTTTTTTATATTTATAAGTTCCTATTTTAGTATAAAATATTAGTACTTCCATTCCATGGGAGTAGGAAATTATTTATAAATGTAAATACTACGTAATATATAATAAACAACAATAAACGGTATCGATGTTTCCTAATGAGAGCCATCGATGGAGAGTTTTGATCTGGGAAAAAAATTGTCCAGGAAAAATTAGGATAAACCTACTGAAAATTGAGTCCCTGAACATGATCTAATTATGCACTATTATTTTATATTATATTTATAAAATGTATAAATAAAAATACATAGTTTGTATAATTATTTTGTGACCAAGGATTTTCGAAATATCAGATAATTTGTCTTTCCTTTATATCCTTTATGTCCGTCTTAAAACAATAATTTAGATAGTTACTATCTATACTCTTATGCAATATCTGTCTTCCTTATTGACTGCACGAGAGCGTATCGAAAGGATCGATCAGTGAAACATACTCGTAGGTGTTTTTTACGTAATATAACGAGCACACGGTACGAATGAGCGCGAATGTGGCGGTACAAGACTTACTGGTGTTCATTGTTATCCTCCATTGTTTGTTTCAAACTGCAATGTCGTTGGTGTTGTGCTGCAAGTTTTTGGATGCTGTTATGCCTATTGGGTCGCGGGAAAGTACTGTGCGGACTTCAGCTTTGCACTTTGGACTGATGCTAGATTAGGTACATACCTAGATTAGGTGCAATAGTGGAACACAAACGCTACCTTTCTTCACTGATGCTTTGATATTTTGGCTTGGGGATTGGGCCACTCCACTCATCACATGGAACGATTGGCTTGAGATAAATGAATGTGCGGCTCGATAATGTTTGTCGTATTGTTTGAATAATAGACCGAGGTGTCAAATCCTGTAAGGTTTGGTGAGGTATCGAGGAAATGCCTAGACTTGACGATTTTCTTAGGTTTGGAAGATTTCTGACCACTCTATGGAGTTGTTGCTGGGAAAAATGAAAGTGACTTTATCCAAACTGGATGTTTGGTATGCCAGGGATGAGAAACTTGAGCAACTAAGTGATCCCCTATCCAATATCTTTGAGAAGACGAGGAGGAGGGTAATTAGCCGATAGCTGGTTGGGTCGTTTACTGATTTTTTCGGTTTTCAGATTGTGCATGGAGTTCAACCGATGGAGGTTTTTTTGAATTCTTCCCAAGTGAAATAAATGCTGTATCATCAACCGAAAAACTGCCTGGTCCGGTCCACATTGCGTCATTTCTACTAAAAAATCTTCCAAGGAAGGCACTAGACCTAGTATTATATGACATGTATTACATGTTACATATAAATGACATGTATTATATGACTAGGACTAGTGCCTTCCTTGGAAGATTTATATAATGATCTTTTATATAAAATATGACTAGGACTAGTGCCTTCCTTGGAAGATTTTTTAGTAGAAATGACGCAATGTGGACCTGACCAGGCAGTTTTTCGGTTGATGATACAGCATTTATTTCACTTGGGAACAATTCAAAAAAACCTCCATCGGTTGAACTCCATACACAATCTGAACTTTGGCTGTTAATAATTAATAAGCCTGTGGTTTACAACCACCAAGACGAATGATTCTGCTCCATTCAGCATGCAGTACAACCTTGACATTTGCTTTTTCTGTTTTTCCAAATTTGTTGAAATAGCTCAAGGGGGGCAGGTTGATCACTTCAGGGAGCACATTAGGAAGAATCTCTCCTCCTCACGAGGTATACCGTCTGTAAAAATTAATAAAGTAAACAGCCATCTCTGGTTGAAATTTCGTCAAATTGCTGTCTTCCAAAGGGAAGATCAGAAGTGGTTCTGACGATTTCACTCATGGCTTCTTATTGCCTAATTTAGGTACAACTTTTAAACTTTGAGCGCCGGTTTTTTAAATAAATACTAACCCAGAACGAGGAACGAACGGCAACATACATACTGAGATTCCCTTAAACGAGCTGAATAGAGCCTGCATCCGCTATTAGTTGCCTCCTATATTTTTAGTGGATAGGGCACAAAAATGGAAGTATTTTAGGAACAAAGATTTTAATATTGAAGTATCCAAATATTTTAATATTCATACGACGTTGACTAGCAAAAGTTTATATTAGATTCCAATTGTTATTTTGTCGTGTTAATAAAATAGCGTCAATCGAAATGGACGGATTATCGAGCACCATCTCGTATAACAAACATAACAGTTTTGGCGACAATTGGTAATCCAAGAGAATAATATTATGGATCTAACCGGCTTCAACAGTTAATTTTCTCTTTAGAACGATTGATTTAACATCCTCAAGGAGAACGAGGACAATATGAAATGCCTACTGCTAGACCGAGTAATAGCATTATGCTATACAATATTTCACCATTCGAGTCTTTTGATAAAAAAAAGGAACATTTTCTTATAAGGAACGTTTGTAATTACTTGAAACTGTACTTGAAAAGATCGATTAGCACAAAAATACTCTTGAATTCCATTGGATTGTACAACTACATCACAACTTAAAGCATTGGTAGCACTAAAAATAAAAAGTCAACTAAAATACCTCGAACTCATTACTGCTTTGGAGGAACATCTATCACCTAAAAAGAAAAAGTTGGTCACTCAACACTCGATTTTAACATGGGACATATTTTAGCCGTGAGCTAACTGGCCAAATAGTCACAAAATTGTGTTACGAAAATATTTTACATTTTATGTCTTTACTTTGGCACATAAACGAAAAAACGTGACGAAAAAGCGTTACAAAATTGGTCACAAAATCTGTCACAAAAAGTTAGTTAGTTGGTAGTTAGTTTTTTAAAATTAATTTTGTGTATTTATTATTTTTTTGGTTTTTATTTTATTTTTTATTTTTACTTTATTTTCGTCATTTGTGTTCGTAGAAAAATCGTTCACCATTGGTTGGAAAGCCCTAAATTCATGCATGAATTATATACTACCAAAACCGCGGTATTTGTGGAAGAAAGGGAGGTATACCCCTGAGTTAGAAGAATTGTAAAGAACATTCGCGGCATGAGCCATCATAGATTTAGCGGGGTTTTATTTCGAAGGAAGGTGTTAATCATGTAGTAAGTACGTGGGCAACGTATTTACGAAATGAAACCTGAAGAACCTGAAACACAGGTGTAATATAAGATAACGTACATAAATATTCATTCTTTCTTGTGAGTCCTAATATGCGTCTCATCTTATTTACCTACTTCATTTACAGAAAACAAATAAAACACGGCAAAGCATGTTCCAAGTTTCTTGAATTTTAGCCGAAAGCTCTGATCTGTAAACATCCGGGGGTTCAGGCGTCTCTTTTTTGGTTTATTATTTTCAATAATGAACCTTTGGAATCGACCAAGAAAAAAAAAAATTTAACACCCCCTCAAAATTTGATGGTTTACGTTTCAAGGTACGTAGAATCCAAAAATCGAATAAAAATTTGGCCGTCCGTCCGCCGTACGCCGTACGCCGTACGCGGCACTTTTGCCACTTAGCATTGACCGATTTTGATGAAATTTGGTATGTAGGCTCCATTTGGGGTCTAGTTGTGCCCCGAAGCTTTTGGTTGATGTAGGTCACTCCTAAGGGTTCCAAAATCAATTTTGAAATTTTGAAAACGCCCTAACTCAAAAAATTTCGATATATAGGTATTGTTTTTCCTTCAATTTAAGATTCTATAGAATTTTTAGAATTTTTTGAGACCACGCGGAGCTCTGTAGGACAAACCGTTCGCTTACTACGAAAATTTAAATGTTTATATTGAAATATATATATATATATAAATCAAAACACGAGTGTGAATCGCAAAAGAGGCCTAATCTCCGTTCAAATTAGAGCAGACCGAAATGAAATCAATGGTTGGTGATTTTGATTTTTTTTTTGATTTTTTTTGATTTTTTTTTTTTTTTTTTTTTTTTTTTTTTTTTTTGTTTTCTTTTTCTTTTCATATTGGATGGTTGGTGATTTTGTAGACGAGTGATCTATATAGAAAATAATAAACCATTGTGTAATAATTTGCAGCGTTTTTTGGTTTATTTTTTTTGACATGAATATGTCTTTTGGATCAAGGAATTTTTCGCAAAACTTTTTTGCCACAAAAAAGCAACGCGATACCAGTAACCAAAACCTAGCTACGGTAGCTATTCTACTTCATTTTTTTTTTTTTTTTTTTTTTTTTTTTTGAAAAAAAAATTTTTGTTCTATTTTTGGTTTATTATTTTCAATAATAAGCCTTTGGAATCGAGCAAGAAAAAAAAAATTTTAACCCCCCCTCAAAATTTGATGTTTTACGTTTCAAGGTACGTAGAATACGAAAATCCAATAAAAAAATTTCCGTCCGTCCGCCGTACGCCGTACGCCGTACGCCGTACGCCGTACGCCATACGCCGTACGCGGCACTTTTCTTAGCAACACTGGACCGATTTGGTTCAAATTCGGTATATGGGCTCCATTTGGGGTCTAGTTGTGCCGCGAAGCTTTTGGTTGATGTAGGTCACTTCTAAGGGGTGAAAATTAAGGGTTGAAATTTTCAAGAGTGCCCTAGCTCGAAAACTCTCGAAATAAAGGTATAGTTTTTTCACCAATTTTAAATAGTATTGAATTTTTAAAAATTTTTGCGACCACCCGGAGCTCTGTAGGACAAACCGTTCGGTCCCTACGAGTACTTGAAGGTTTTCCTTAAATAAAACAGAATCATGAGTGTGAATCGCAAAAGAGGTCTAATCGCCGTTCAAATTTTATCTGACTAAAATGCGATCGCTGTTCATTTCTTCGATTTGTATAGTTTTGCCTTCTGCGTAACCAGTAATCAAATTTCCTTATGAAGCTTTCTATTTTTCCAATCGAGTGTGAAGCGTTTAGTTCTTTCTAATAAACTTGATTGTGAAGGTGTGAAGCCAGTATGGTGTGGTAGGTAGTACCTACCAATAGTTGGTAGGTAAAAAAAAAGTTGGTAGGTAAAAAAATATTGGTGGGTAAAAAACGCTGCAAATCATTGCTCAAAGGCTTCTTCACTCTTCAGATCACTGATCAGCTGAGTGAGCTCCGAAGCCATTTTCAATCCTATTGAATGGAAGTGCTCTTCCAGGCGTCTCCTGCATTCGAGGAGATCTTCTTCACTCTTCAGATCACTGATCAGCTGAGTGAGCTTCGAAGCCATTTTTAATCCTATTGAATGGAAGTGCTCTTCCAGGCGTCTCCTGCATTCGAGGAGAGCTTCTTCACTCGTCATATCACAGATCAGCTGAGTGAGCTCCGAAGCCATTCTTAATCCTATTGAATGGAAGTGCTCTTCCAGGCGTCTCCAGCATTCAAGGAGATGTTCTTCACTCTTGAGATCACTGATCAGCTGAGTGAGCTCCAAAGCCATTTTCAATCCTATTGAACGCAGGAAGCTGAAATTTGAGAGGGAAGGTCAAGGGAGAATACAGATGGTGGTAGGTGCTATTGATGGAGAACCAGTGATCTATACAGAAGGGTTATCTATACAGAAAATAATAAACCTTTGAGCAATGATTTGCAGCGTTTTTACCCTCTAAAGGAGGAATTTGACAAATTTCTAATTGATCATACTTGCAATGGCTGCCGAATCATAACTCAATACGGATATGATATGATTTTGCTTCCGAGTCTACCAAGGTAGCGGAAGCTTTGTTTTCACATTTCAAGGACGAAAAAAAAAGTTCTCCAAAATCAAAATTTTCACTCACGTTTTGCGTTTTAGACCTTTCTGAACAATTTTGGTTCCGTGTCTGTCTGTCTGTCTGTCATGAATTCCTTGTAACGCGAATTTATACGAAGTTATTGTCCGATTTCTATGAAATTTTCAGAGATTGTGCGGGTTGGTGTGTAGACGGTCCCCTATGAAAATCATCATCCTCGGACTGATAGAAGCGACTGCGCATGCACAAACGTGAATTCCTTGTAACGGCCATAACTTCCACATTTTCTGCTCGATTTCGATGACATTTTTAGGGAATACGCGGATTAGGTTGTAGATGGTCCCCAATGAAAATCAAGGCCTAAAAATTTGCAGAAGCCTCTGCGCATGCGCATTTTCGTAAAATTCTTGTGATAGCCATAACATTTACATTTTTCATCCGAATTTGATGAAATTTTCTAGGATTGTCCAGATTAGCGTGTAGATGGTCCCTTATGAGGGTAGTGGAAGGTACTCAGAGATTGATGTTTTGAGATTAACTACTATGCATCGGATCATCTATATAATTGGGTTATGGATACGGGGAAGCGATGTGCCACTCCCACTTGGCAGACGTTTTTTGATTTGTTCATCTTACTAATCAACAGACGAGGGCTTCTACAGTAGTGACTTTGATATACTTGTTGGAAATTTGGGAATTTTTCTTGAAAGATGAACAGTCTATCCCTTCCAAATTGCATAGATATAATTTTTGAATGTTCATGGTCCAATTCATATGACTAAGTAGTAATTTATTAACAGTATCATTTAGAAATTATCAATTTGACACTTCTCTAAGCTCTTCACTTAAAATCCAAGCATTATTAAATTGCAAATGACGCAGTGACGTCACATTTATGTAGAATGAGATATTATTCATGTCAAAAACATGTTTGTGGGTTGCCAAATCTGTTGGAGACGGACCGTGGGAAGAGTGGATCGTAAGTCTGTTTGCCCCGTTGGTTGTCATCGGCTCGTACGGTAGCACGACGCGCCCCCTCGCTAAATGCTTCATCCCGAACTTCGGTCACGTCCGAGGAGTCACCAATTCTCAGGGTTTCCAGAATGTTTGTTGGAAATAAGTTGGAAAGTGGCTGAGTCAATAATTATTGAGCTAAGTCGACATGATCTGTTTGCGGTTGGAAGGGTGTAGGTTGGTATCCGGTCTCTCTTGAGACCTCGTTAGCGTTGATGTTGAGTAATTCTCCGGTATTTTCAACCCTATTTGCCCTTAATTGAGTGTGAAACCGAAGTTTTTAGCTAGAGCATTCATATCAAAAGTTTTTGGGCTAGGGCGTTTCCAAAATTTCAACCCTTATTTTTCAAACCTTAGAAGTGACTGACATCAACCAAAAGCTTTGAGGCACAACTAGATTCCAACTAGATATTGGTATATTATACCTAATTTCATCAAAGTCGGTCCATGGTAACTGAGGAAAATGTAGAACATGTACGGTGTACGGGCGGCAAATTTTTATTCGATTTTTGAAATCTACGTACCTTGAAACGTAAACCAACCAATTTTGAGGGGTGGGGTGGGGGGAGGGTAAAATTTTTTTCTTGGTCGATTCCAGAGGTTAATTATTGAAAATAATGAACCAAAATGGCGTTTACGAAACAGCTAGTGCTTCCTTGTATCCATGCCTATCGCAATCAAGCTCTCAGGAGTCTTTCTACATTATACCTACTTAAAACAATGAACGTGTAAAGGTTTTTTTTTTTTTTGCAAATTCTCTTTTCTGAACAGTCAACCTTTATTGGTTTTGTGAAAAAGAGGAAAAACGTCAAGGGGGCCGCAGACCACTCCCATCAAAATGACATTAAAAGAATGAATTCATTGAATAATCGGCATTTTATCCTGGCTTTCGATGAACATTTTACGAAAAACCCTACAAATATTTATTTCATATATTATTTATTTGACCAAACCTTTGGTATATGGGCTCCATTTGGGGTCTAGTTGTGCGGCGAAGATTTTGGTTAATGTCAGTCACTTCTAAGGGATGGAAAATAAGGGTTGAAATTTCCAAGAGTACCCTAGCTCGAAAACTCTCGAAATAAAGGTATTGTTTTTCACCAATTCAAGATAGTATTGAATTTAATAAATTGTCAGAGAACACGCGGTGCTTTGTAGAACAAGCCGTCCGCTCCCTAAGAAGACTTAAGGGTTTTCCTTCAATAAAACAGAATTACAAGTGTGAATCGCCAAAGAGGTCTAATATCCGTTCAAGATTTATCTGACCAAAATTTCTTCGAGTGGTATTCAGTTTTGCTTCCTTAGCAACCAGTATTCAAATTTCCCATATTTCTTCGAATCGATTGTGAAGTACGTAAGAAGTAAGAAGGATAGGTAGTGATGATGGCAAAGCTGTGATCTTTGCAGGTGAATGATCTAAACCTAAAAACAATAAACCTTTAAGTAATCATTTGCAGTTTTTTTTCAAATTACCTTGTTTTAATGTAAAGCAACCGTTATGTACGTACCTTCTCCATTTCTGATAAATTTGAATAAAGGTATACTTTTAATGTATGATATATTTTTTTTCGAGTCTAAAAACCAGCTGGGGGCGGAAACAGCATAAGTCCAAATTACATTTTAAATTTTTCTGAGCCCAATTTAAATGGAAACTAGGTAATTTTTTCATGTCAGCAACATAAACGCATTTAATGACAGATGAAAAGAAAAATTGTTCAATTGTTGAAAATTTGTAGGAGTTATGACGGTTTTTCTCTCTCCTGTAAAATTTGAAAATCTTGATCTAAGTGGTTTCTGCACTCACAGATTCAATTTTTTTTCCGGGCTCCTAAGGCCCGTTAAACAGAACAGCGGAATACGTATTGATTTATTTTGGTCATAGAATAACCAACAAAATTTCAAACAAAATTGGAGAGGGAAGCACCTGAGCCTTTTTTTGTACTTACATCCATTTTTCACTTAACAAGGAATGTTATGTTAAGTAAATATTTTATATCTTTCGGGGGAACATTTACGATTGTTTGAAATCAATTCCCCAAGCAACAATATTACAAACATCACACCTTCAGGTTGAGATGTATTTATACGGATTAAATATAGCGTTAGAGTAAATAGTAAATTCGTGCCCTAGACAACCGGCTATCTAATGAGCGGCATAATTCCTGGAACATTTCCAAAAGTTGTTTTCATCGACTGCTCTACAGCTTTTGATAAACTGCTTCAGACGTCGGCTCTCTTTTCAATTACCCTGGCAGTTAGGCACAACTCCTTCTACCTGTTTTAATTATTGTTCCTTCTAAAATTAGAACGCGGTCGTCTATTTATACCACGGGTTACGATTCTTTAATTCGAGCCCCCCCCCCCCCACCCTCTTCCTTTTTTGACGAGATTAATAAACATCTTTTTTTCGTTCAATTCGGACCATAAGGCACCCATTGTTATCGGGAACGTTCATTCATATGGCCAAAATTACTATGATGGACTGAGTTGGAGAGTTCATTCAAGACATCACGTACGAGAGGGGTTCTATTTTGAATGGAATAATTTTCCTTGAACTTAATATTGACATACGATCAAGTTTTCGGGACTCTCGAATGAGATACTCAAGTATTAAGAACTATACTATTATGGTCCTTGTAGTTGTGGTAGGCAGTTAACTAGTATACATGATCTAAGCATCAATTCTCCCGAGTCAACCAAGTAAGCGAAAGCATTGTTTTCACCTTTGAAAGTGACAACAATTGAATAAAAATCACAATTCTTCAACAAGATTATAATTTAAAAAAAAAATTAAATTTAGAATTTCAACATAATAATTTTAAAAATATAAATTTATCATAATTTTAAAATTACAACTACGTTGATGGGTGTACGAAGTGAACATGTTGTACCTACAATAGAAAATTGTGGAGTCTATTATTACTTAATTGTAACCAAGATGTTATACATGCACATTCTCGAGTGAAAGCAACCATAAACTTGATTCCCTGTGAGTGTGTTTGGCCGAAAATAGGGCATGACAATAATGTGTAACATTTTTCAGAAGAGCAAAATAGGTTTCCTCTGATTGTGTTTGGCCAAAAATAAAGCATGTGAAGAATGGACAAAATTTGTCAAAAAAACCAAATTGATTTCCTCTGAGCGTTTATAGCCAAAAATGGAGCAGGTGAAAAATGGCCAAAATTTTTCAAAAGAGCTAAATTGATTTCCTCCTAGTGTGTATGGCCAAAAATGGAGCATATCAGTAAAGGGCAAAATTTGTCGAAAAAGCTAACTTGATTTCCACTGACTGTGTTTGGCCGAGAATGGCCAAAATTTTTCAGAAGAGCTAGATTGATTTTCACTGAGTCTGTTTGGAAATAAATGGAGCACGTCAAGAATGGCCAAAATTTTTCAGGAGAGCTAAATTAATTTCCTCTGAGTGTGTTTGGCCAAAAATGGAGCATGAGAGTGATAGGAAAAATTTGAAGAAAAAGCTAAATTGATTTCCTCCGAGTGTGTTTGGCCAAAAATGGAGCATGTCATTAAAGGGCAAAATTTGTCGAAAAAGCTAAATAGATTTCCTCTGAGTGTTTTGGCCGAAAATGGCCAAAATTTTTCTGAAGAGCTAAATTGATTTTTTCTGAGTGTGTATGGCCAAAAATAGAGCATGTCAAGAAAATCCAAAATTTTTCAGGAGAGCTAAATTGATTTCCTCTGAGTGTGTTTGGCCAAATATTTTTAGGAGAGCTAAATTGATTTCCTTTGAGTGTGTTTGGCCAAAAATAGAGCATGTCAGTAAAGGGCAAAATTGGTCGAAAAAGCTAAATAGATTTCCTTTGAATGTGTTTGGCCGAAAATGGCCAAAATTTTCCTGAAGAGCTAAATTGATTTTCTCTGAGTGTGTTTGGCCAAAAATGGAGCATGTGAAGAAAATCCAAAAATTTTCAGGAGAGCTTAATTGATTTCCTATGAGTGTGTTTGGCCAAAAATAGAGCATGAGAGTAATGGGCAAAATTTGTCGAAAAAGCTAAATTGATTTACTTTGAGTGTGTTTGGCCAAAAGTTTTTAGGAGAGCTAAATTGATTTCCTCCGAGTCTGTTTGGCCAAAAATGGAGCATGTCAGTAAAGGGCAAAATTTGTCGAAAAAGCCAAATTTAGCTTTTTATCTATTTATAGATAAAAAAATCTATTTATAGATTTCCTCTGAGAGTGTTTGGCCGAAAATGGCCAAAATTTTTAGGAGAGCTCAATTGATTTCCTTTGAGTGTGTTTGGCAAAAATTTTCAGGAGAGCTAAATTGATTTCCTCCGAGTGTGTTTGGCCAAAAATAGAGTATGTCAAGAATGGTCAAAATTTTTCAGAAGAGCTAAATTGATCTCCTCAGAGTGTTTTTGGCCAAAAATGGAGCATGAGAGTAATGGGAAAAATTTGTCGAAAAAGCTAAATTGATTTCCTCTGAGTGTGTTTGGGCAAAAATAGAGTATGTCAAGAATGGTCAAAATTTTTCAGAAGAGCTAAATTGATCTCCTCAGAGTGTGTTTGGCCAAAAATGGGGTATGTCAAGAATAGGCAAACTTTTCAGAAGAGCTAAATTTTACGACCTGTCGAGTCACCTTTAGGGGACATTGAGAAGTACGAGTAGTAACGAGATGTACCCTCACAATACGTTTTGATTTGGTACGATTATTTGTAAATAATATGCATTCTCAAACGTAAAAACCCTGTCGTGCGCATGATTCCTTCAAAGTTTATCCAATATCCAAAATGTTCAGTGTTAATGTGAGTTGGACTCCAATGAATGTCAAAATATGTATAGATACCCTTCAACACCCTGCAAAGATTCACCTGTAAGCTAATGACAGTTTTATCCTGCAGGACTGCTTCGGATAAGAAAAAAACGCACGTGAAGAGGCCGATGAACGCTTTCATGGTGTGGGCCCAAGCAGCGAGGAGGAAGCTGGCAGAAGAATACCCCGAACTTCACAATGCCGAGCTGAGCAAAGCTCTGGGCCACCTCTGGAGGTGAGATTTTAGAGTAATAAATCATAGGACATACTGTCGGTATTTCCCTGGAGTAGGTTCACACATCTCATTCTTAGCAACGAGGTTCAGCCTTTTGGGTACCGATCGTGACTTTTACATAATATCCATGAGAACGAATCTTGCTTGCCAACGATGGCAGCATCACTCTTGTCACATTTAAATTGAACCATTATGTTACAAAGCTTCTATATTTTCGGTAATGCTGCCGCAAAAATTGTTTTACATATTTTGCCAAAATTTTGTTCATTTAGTCATGTTGCACGAATTGGTATGTTTTTGGTATATTATTTTTAATAATGATCCTTTGGGATCGAGCTAGAAAAAAATTCAACCCGCCCTCAAGTCTAATGGTTTACGTTTCGAGTAAATAGAATCGAAAAATCTAATGAAAATTTCTGTCCGTACTCCGCTGGATGAAGAGTCAAGGACAAGGGTTGACTCTGTCACCCTGTGGGTTGGACAAATAATGATCAAAAACACAAGTGTGAATCTTTTTTTTTTTAATTTTTTTTTATTAAGGGCTTGCAACATATGAACCATGGAGGCCGAACTATAATTTGAAGACCACAGGGGAAGAACGCACCAAGTCGATTTTTTGCGAAAAATAGGTTATGAAGGTTTCTTATAGATTTTTTTCACGGCGGACTCGATGGTGACAGCCAAAATGGGCAAAAACGATCCAATATAAGAGAAAAATGCGAGAAACGAAACACCGTACAGGGGAAGAACGCACCATGCCGAGCGCAACTGGGGAAGAACGTGCCAACTTTCGGGCTCCCTCCCCCAGGTCGTATTCCCCTACCCGATGAATCTATGTGATTCATGCGGTTTTCCTGGGTTTCACAATATTATTTTCGATTGTTAGCGGCCATAAATATTATTTTCTTCATACCAATAAGTTTATTTTTAGTTTTAGTTTAGTTCTGCAGTTCCAGCGCTCAGTCCTATTTCAAGAAGTTGAAGATCAAAAATGAAAACACGTGTCTTGAGTTTTTTGGTAATTTTTTCAGAACAAAGGGTTTTCCTTGATTTTTAAAAATAAAAACATCAGTTTCCTCAAATTTTATTAAGTGAACAATTTTTTCAAAATCAATGTTAATGTCCTTAATTTTTTGTTTTTTTTTGTAATACCTACCTACTTCCTTTTTGGAAGAACAAAAATGAATTTCCTGGATTTTATTCTATTAAGATATTTTGCAAAACTTCTTCGTGAGTGAACTTTTGAAAACACCAAATCATTATATAATATATCATTATATAACGGTTTCGTGACATTTTAATGATATATTATATCATTAAAATGTCACGAAACCGTTATGCCCTGATAAAAAGAGAAATCAGGCAGGATACTATGAATAAAACCAGCAATACACGTTCATGGTGCGTTCTTCCTCTGTACAGATGGACCTTTGCAACTTTGGATAGCAATATGGAGTTTTAAAATACTTTTTGCAGTAGTTTTGATTGTACCACCGCATTCTACAGTACGCTGAGATACAAATCCCAAATTTAAAAAAATTGTATCGACCGAGTTTGAACTAATATTGGGTTTTTGCAGGAAAAAATGATTTCCTGAGAAGTTTACAAAATGGGACATGGTGCGTTCTTACCTTGTAGTCTTCATTTGTAGAAATCTGTTAAAATTGTTAAAAAGTCCGAGTCGGCAAGTTTCCCAATAGTTCTTGAAGATTTCTTGGTGTCTCTGGCAGGTTTGCTCAGAAATTGATATGCTCAGTTAAGTATAGGTGATGAATGTTTTGTTGGCAATGTTATGCTTGGCATTCAGGTAGGAGTGTTCGAATTCTTTCCATGAGGTGGCCTTGTGTCTACCTGGTGTGGTTTCGGTGTTTCTTTTATCTACAAGAGGAGGACCATGCTATAACACTTCACTTCACCTCCTTTGGGAGCTTATGGTTTTCCAGATGCCATTCTGATTTCCAGGATGGCCACACTGCTTTATTTAGAGTTGATAGGAAGTTAGACCGAATGTGAACAAATGACGACGTTGGCTCTTCTCTAGCTCATCTCGCATTGCTTCACAAATTTCATTTCCAGCTTCGAATTTCAACAGAGATTGACAGAAACTCCACTTTCCGTCAGTCTCCTCACACCATTGAGAACATCCCTGATTAAAGGCAATGGCGTCTCCTCCAGGCAAACATGACAAACACTGTTTGCCTTATTAAAAATATGCAAAATTAATCAATTAATTGTTATTGAGATTCTCCTATAATTCCATTTTTCGCAAGTATCATTTAGTCGTTTTTTGAAAAAATTTTACAAAATTTAGGGTCTATTTCATGATTTTTCATTATTTCGTGACCAAGGAAGTTAGATGAAAAGAAAATGGAATGAGACCAGAGAGTTGTAGAGGTCGGTAACTACGATCGCTTACTGATGATACGCGAACTAGCACGGGGCCCGGCGATGCAAGGCAAACAGTTCAAAAAAATTTCGCGGGATTGTTTTAGATGACAGGCGAAGACCAGTGGGTAGGCGGGAGGTCAGCGCAGGGTCTAGTATTGCTATACCCCCACTACCTCAGCATCAGCCAAGGCAAACAATCGAGGAGCTGCTTCGTGACCTTGAAAGAGTAGAAACTTGGAAGATGAGCCATGGATACTAATTAACCCACGCATGGCAAGACATGAAATACCCATCCACCGATCCACCCGAATTATCTCACCACCATTCAGAAATTTAAATCATTAATCAAATTTCATAATGGATGAATCCTTTATTTCTTGGAATGGAGTGTGAAGCGTTTATTTCATCTAAATAAACTCGTTTATAAGCAAACACATTGTTGGTAGGTAGTGACAATGGCAAAGCTGTGTTCTTTGCTGGCGCTTGATCTATACAGAAAAATAATAAAACGTTGTGTAATAATTTGCTGAGTTTTTCATTATTGTTTATTTTCTGAGACTGGCCAAGTTGTTATTCTGACGAATATTCTAACCAGACGCCCATGATTATAGGATGCGCGAGGACGCCTTTTTTTTCTACGACTTAAATTGCAGGAGTCTGAGCAAATAACTGATCGTTATTCTTTTCCAGTGAACATTATTAATGCTTTGTGTATTGCGAAAAGTTCTGCAGTAAATGAAGAAGAGTGAAATGGTGGAGTGAATTGATGAATTCCCCAATCGGTTAGCATTATTGCACTGCACTGTTGTGTAATAACTTGCAGCGTTTTATGTTAGGGGTCGAACGTCCCCCATTTCTCCCAATCCACTTTTAAGTAATTTTATCATTTACTTGGCAAAAACTCCGTTCAATTGTAGGTACGTCCACGGAATCCTCCACCCTCTGCCAACGACTGCCTTTTGATCGACAAATATTCCGCTCCGCTTCCGAAATCACGATGATTTATCCTCTCGCGGGATTCCTTGAGAAACTTGAAACGGTCCAACGTTTTTTGGCCGAGCGCCTCCCCATGTCGCATATATTAGTAGAGGTAGTTTACTAGAGCGGGATCCGATCCGTGGCGGGTAAATTGAGTAGAAGAACGGCAATGGGGTTGATAAACCAGATTTTTTTTCAACCTGTTTGTGGTACATTTGGCTAATTATTTTGACATATTGGTGTCTCTTGGGTGCAAGTCAGTCAAAAATCAATAAGATTGGAGTCGAAATTTGTAATAAAGTATCAATTTCTCTGTTCCGCGTATTGCACGCGACTATTTACCGAGATACTATACAAACCGATTAGAAGGATTTCATCAACTACGGTGCTCCAAACCCCTGAATTTCCCCAGTGGAAAAAACACGAATTTTGGCACATGAAGAATACCAGCTGTTCAACTAGGGGGAATTCGTACCTCTACTAAGAATAAGCACTTATTTCACTCGTAACGTGCTTCCTTAGTTCTGGAAAATGTTCAAACGGCTCTGGTGTAGAATCGCCAAAACCTGACGCATCAGACATGTTAAGGACCGGAGAACTTCAGGAGTCGAATCTACAACTAATTTAAGTAAGAAAATGTCTATCAGCTATATTGTTTTAAACCCTTGTATTTCCAAGTTTTTTTCAATATATTTCAATATATTTTCAATATATTCAATATATTTAAGATTTTTCTCGTGCTTTTGACCTTATGTAACTAAAATCACTATAACTACCTTAATTTACCTTAAAAATGTAAAAAATTCCATTCATGCAGCATGAATTAATGAGCGAATTTTCAAAGAAATTTTTCAGTTGAAGGGATGGTTAAGAAAAGGAACAAGGGTGTTGCAATTTCTTTTAGAAAGTTTTTTGTTACACGATTCTTCGATTTTCAGTATACCATACCAACATACTGTATGCACTGGGTATGCTTTGAAGACCTTAGGAGCCCATATTCATGTTTTACTCGTCTCGACAAACTCATAGAGTACCCACATGGCTACTGAATTTCTGGGTGCAACAAATATACGCACGTTTCATTATTTATATATATATATATATATATATATATATATATATATATATATATATATATATATATATATACTTTTCTTAATTTTTGGACAATTTTCATTTTTGAAAAACGCTTTGATTATAAGAAATTTTGTGCTGAATCCGAAAATACCTTACATTACCATGAATGTGAAGGTAATAACCACAAAATATCGGTAAAACCCCGTTTTTTGGACTTTTAAAAAAAATCGGACCACTTTGGACTGTCCAAAATTTCTGGCTAACGAACTTGACCTTTTGTTTGTTGTTACGAACATTTTGGCGAAAACTAAAAACAAATTTCTAACGAATTACTCAAGTTATCGTACGGAGTGACACACATAATATATGTGTCTCATATATTATATGATATAGGTATATAAACTAATGATTTTTGGAAAAACTTCAGGGATCGTTCCAGAATGTTACAAAATGGATTTCAGTGAATTTTTTTCTCGAAAAAGTCCATTCTAAAAATTTTGAGGCCATTGCAATTATTTTTCTTGAAAATTCGCTAACAAGAGCACCGTTGGAAAGGGCGTCCAATTTTCCATCTTTCTAGTACCTACACTAAACTATTTGTGGGGCCCTGATGGGTGAAAAGTCACTTTGTAAAGTAATTTTTGTCAAATTTGCATACTTTCCAATGCTTTCTTTCCAACGGTGCCCTTATTTATACATGTTTACGGTAATTTGAGGTAGTTATGGTAATTTTCGTTACACAAGGTCTTGGAAAAACAAGGGTTCAATACTAAATTACTAAGAAACTTTTTCTTAATCAAATTAGTTGCAGAATTGACTCTCGAAGTTTTTTGGTCCTTAACATGGGACACCGTGTATACTTTTCAAAGCCTAGCCGAGATTCATGTTCCTAAGTACTTTCGTGCAGCTGAGATACGTCTCCAGAGTTTGTTCGTGGAGTCGAAATAGCATGGAAAGATGATCAGAATGTGACGGGGAGATATGAATGAGGAAGCGCCGCTCTTCGCTTTGCTAAATATGTGTCTACGATCAAAGCCGCTGACGCGCTGTGTCGGCCTCACACTGGGCTCGATTAGGTATCACACGAACTGCTAGTTCAAGGAAAATCTCACTCGATAAAAATAAACGTTTCCCCATCAGCAGGAATTCTTCTCACAATGAGAGTAAATTGAGCTAGTGAGCACTTGTTTGCTTCCTTACATTTTATTCATACCGCTACATTTAATTGTGAACACAAAGGATATCACTTCTTGACGATATTTCAATCGCAGCGATGCAATTAAGTACCTAGGAACGTTCTTCAAAAGATATATTAAAATTGAATTGATCGTGATGAGATCAATCTCTTCGATTGGAGGAGATCACTTCATTCCTCCTGAGACAAACCAATCGGTTGGAAGATTTGCGTTGCGTCACCTCATTTAATAGCACGCGCTACCTTCTCAAAAACATCTATCAGTCTTATGATGCCATCGGGAGCTTGAACTTTCCCCGCCGTCTGATGACCAGCAAGTCATCTTGACAGGACGTATTGACGTTCGACAGACAGACGGACTTGACATCGCGTCATCTTGACCTGATGTTCTGAGCTTGTGAGGATACCATAGATTGATAATACATAACGCTGTCCAACTGATATTCAGAGGGTTTTTATTTATCGGTTGATCTTTAAAATTCCAAATCATGCAGGCATTTTGCTTCCGAATCTTCCAATGATTTAGACGCAGGGTTTATCCCTTCTGGCATGTTGACAAAAAGTTCCCTACATGAACGTACAAAATTCTATAATGTATTAATGACAGTAGAAATGATGATTGAAGAGCAATATGAAACATGATTTTTACGGTCATAACTTCAAATTCAAATTCCAAATTCAAGAACGGCGACAGCGAAGTTGTTCGCGATCATGTTGATGAAGTTTTGCTTTCTCACGAGTACCAATGCCTCTAATCGATAAAATCTTGAGCTATGCCTCGAATCACCCTTCAATTTTGAGCAAAAGTGAGCAATGAAATGAATAAAATCACTCTTGCTCTTGCTCGTGAGTAGGTGTGATGATGACTAAATTGACTTCATACTAATTGACTATCATAGTTAATCGAAAGTAGACCTAATCCTGAGAATTTTGACACCAGCCGTTTTCTTTTTGGATGAGTCGACCTTTTTCTATGATTTTTCAAAGTTTCGAATATTTATGCCATCACGCCCCCCTCTCGTCTGGGCGGGACCCTCCAGCCCACTGTGACGTCATAAAAATTCCAAACTTTCAAAAATCGTATGTTATGACCCACATTTCAACAATCAAATAGTTCTGAAATAAAGAATTACAAGAGGATCCCTGAGTGAGCCACCACCTACCATGGAGGGACGAGGTACGGGGAGAACACATCAACATGACGTCACCCTTCCACCTCTCTCTCCCTTAACTAATGACACTAATGACTCTCTGACAATCTCTCTTGCATGCTCCAGTATGCAATCTAGTCCAGTCAATCGCCTTACTCATTTCGCTCTCTACCTTCTCCTCCAGTAAGGGATCTCCTGGAAGTACTCGTACTAGGCTCACTTGGTAAATCTCCCTCCTCCTGTCAGTAGGTTTCTCATGAAACGCCAGGGTTGCCGGGCTAGCACTCTGCACATCGGTCGGGCTGAAAGCCGCCGGTGCGAAAGTGCAGTCATTAGGATAGGGACTTTTCTCTCTTCGTTGAGTAGGGGTTAAAGAAAACGTAAACGCCACATCGAGGAGGTCATCTCCTTCACTCGACGACACACAGACATAACATAATAGAAAAAGGTCTTCTCGCGCTAGAAGGTTGAGGTTGGTAAAATTTTCAGAATGAGGTCTAGTTTAGATTAAAAATAACAATAAACAGTTTTTTCCGACCAATGCGCACACCCCATTTTGGAGGGCACATTTATAGTCAATCATCTGCATGAAAATAATATTAACTCAAAGCTCTGAAATAGTGTACAATTGTTAAACCCATTTCCTCGGAGAGCAACTTAAACCTTATGGTCTGATCATCTGGGAAATTTGTTCTGGTTGCTCCAAATGGCTGTATGAGCTCCCTATGAAGCGGAAATTCCACTAGTAAAATATCCAGAAACCTGTGGTGGTTGAGTACGAGTGACAAAAGTTCCTCCCTGATTAGCTAGGTTCTCAGTATTTCTGGTTGTTCCCACGGAATTGAAAGTTCAGATGAAGCCACTTTGGGTGTTTGAGGTACAAATGACTGTATGAACTTCTTCCTGAATATCTGACTGCGCTAAATTCTTACCTGTTGATCGCACGAAGCTGAAATATTAGGTACCTACAGGTAAAATTTCTTGGAGCCTGAAGTTCTTGAGTACTAATAACAGTGTTGTTCTCTGATGAGCTGGGTGAGCTCCATTCTCTCTGGTTGGTAACAAGTAAGTAAGTAAAGTAAACAACCATTTCAGGTTGAATTTTCGTCCGACTGCCATTCCTGGCGTCGCGGACGTCATCAACGTTTTCCAAAGGGAAGATCAGAATTGGTTCTGATGATTTCGCTCATGGCTTCCCATTGCCTCACAGCCTCACGAGCCGCAAATGCCCAAAAACACGACCGGTGACCGAGACTCGAACTCACGATCTTTCCCGCAGAGATCGGTTCATATCTTGGCCTTGAAACGCATCGGCGAACGATCACGGCTACCGGAACTCTGGTTGGTACCACTAAGTTGAAATATCATGACATGACATGATATTACATTGTAATATTTCTGAAAACGGGGCGTTGTTGGTTACTAATGACAACAGAGTTTCTATCTGAGTGAGCTTCATCCTCTTCTGTTCGCCGAACGAAATTGACATTTCACAGAGAGCCTCTCCCAGAACAAATTATTACCAGACTTCTCTCCTGATAGGCACTGTGTAAAGCTAACAATTTAGTTCCAACAACCCGTAAACGAATGGTTTCAATTAATTCAGACTAGATTTCCAAGCCCCAACAGGCATCTTATTTTGAAAATAAAGAGATTATGTGAAAATTTGTTCTTAATTATATTTAAAATCTAAAACGCGAAATATTAATTTTAGGTTTGAAATTTAAAACCAATAAAGAAGATACTTATTTTCGTACTGATTGATGAACAGATTATAATAGGTTTGGAAGGAGGGCGTCCAAGTGACATGTACTTACTATATAATTTCCATTTAAATTCATGTTATCCTCGTTGGTACTTCAGACCCATCGAAACGTGTCCTCGTACAAATCGACTTCAAGGAGTATAAGGAGCTGTTGGGCAAATAATAAGCGGACCGGGTGGTTGGTAGATTAGAGAGGAAGCCGCCGTGCAAGGAAGTCGAGTTTATCTTACAGCTGGGTAACCACAGGTGAGGGCACGGGTCACCTATCCAAATAAGATATCGGGGTCTCCTTCTCAAGTTTGTTCAACATAATATAATCTTACTTTTAATCGTAATCTTGAGAAATAGGGTATCACCGGGGGATGGAAGATGGGAAACGCTATTTGGCACGTGTCACGTAGGACTTGATACAACACAAGGTAATTCCTCTGAAGTTTACCCATTCAAATTCAATCTAGTCCTCCCAGGACTATGCTTTTTCCTCAATTTTCGCTTTCGGCCTTTAATTTTCAGACAAATTGTTTTTTGATCATTCCAACATACACTAGAACGTTAACAATCACGGGATGTATTCAAATTATTAAATTACAAATCTCAGACTCAGACCTTAAAGGGTGAAGATCGCTTATTAGGTTGACTTGTTCTGATAACATTCGTACAGTTAGATTCGGAGACAAGTTCATTCAAGCTTAGGTAAGGAAGCAGGAAGTTTGGTGCGACGCTACTGCCATCTCTTATCTCTGAATCATACTAGATCTTGAAACTAATAGTTGCCTACGCTTTATCATGTAGTACAGCTCCACCCCTCAAGGGATCAGGATGGGGTGAAAGGGGAGAAGTTGGCATCATCACACCCAGCTGATCTAACACTCTCTCAGTCACTTGAAGAAACTGGTTGTGATGAGACTCAATTACTTCGTTGGCAATTTTATAAGCCTATAGGAAAAACCTATAAATTGTGAACCGGAATCAGCTGATCTTTTTTTTTAGCAAACCAAATAATATTATAATTGAACCATCTAGTTTGTCAACAGAATAAATTGACTGACTCTGAGTTTTATAAACAAATGTTAAACTCTACATGCCATTCAATTGAATGTTTGATTCCACAACTACACTCAAAATATGCAAAAAACGAAGAAAATTGAAATAAAATTGAGGGTGCAGTCAACGTCCGTGTACCTGGAAGTCTGATAGTTTTATCAAATGCAGTCACTTCCACTTTGGTAGAGCCAAGAGTTTCGACCATCACTCCTGTATATGCCAGCAGACTGGATGACTTAGACAATATGGGTGCTCCTATGAGTTTCCATACACTTCCACTTATAACGGATTTTGCGGCCCCTGAATCATAAAGCATATCTATTGCTGTTCCATTGATCTTTACTTTCACGTACGCCTCAGATCCTCCCTCTAGATTACGTATATTACTGATTGTTTGCTGATCTGATTCACGACCATATCCACTGCTGCTTCTGGATTTTCTGGCTCTATTCACTTGTCTTCACTCCTTCGCAACTATCACCGACCCCGATTTCAAACAGCATCGTGCCAAGTGATTCAGAGATTTACAGTAATTGCAACTTTCACCTACAGCCGGACATATTTCGGTTGCATTGTGCAACTTGCTTCCACATTTGAAACAGTCCTTCCCTGTTACTAAACACTTCATTTTAGGCTTGTCAGTCGACTGAGATGTCACTAAATTTATTGAACTCGACTCCCCACTGGCATACCGTTGCAATTAAGCATTTTCGAGAATTTTAATTAGCTGCTCAATATCATCAAACTACTATCAGCAGATGGGTACTTTCGTAATACTTCTTGCTGCCAATTACCCGAATTAATTCCGAATACCAACTGATCTCTCATCCGTTCTTTGAGTGTAACTTTGAACGAACATTTCGCTGCCTGTGACCTCAATCGCACTATGAACAATGAAATCACCTATTCGTTCGTGTTCGTACCTACTCAATTGGTTGAATTTAAGTCGTTCGCATAAGGAGTTATCCTGTCTCTCGTACTGCTTGGAAAGGACTTTTACTAGGTAGTTCGTCAGTTTTGACATCCTCCACTTCTTGTGGATAAAAATAGTCAACTAAGAATTTGAAAGGATCTGCACTTACTTTTGCCAAGTGGTAGCTCCGTTTCACTCGATCATCCTTAATTCTGCAGGCTCCTTTCGTAAAGCTGAACCCCTTGATCCAATAGTCCCTATCTTCTGTTGCGGGATTGTGTGCTTGAATCTTGAAATCCCTCTAGTTCATGGCTATCCCGCCGGATTGCATGTCTTGATCTCCGCCATCGCTTTGCCTCTCGTCATCACTATCAACTGCTCTTCTGTTTGTCCGTTTGTTTCTCCTCGTCGTCATATTTAGTATTACAATAAGTAGATATTTTGGCTTTCCGATAACGAATGAATCTTATATTGGTTTATTATTTTCAATAACGAACCTTTGGAATCGACCAAAAAAAAAAAAATTCAACACCCCACAAAATTTGATGGTTTACGTTTCAAGGTACGTAGAATCCAAAAATCGAGTAAAAACGCTGCAAATTATTGCACAATGGTTTATTATTTTTCTATATAGATCACTCGTCTGCAAAGCCACCAACCATCCAACATGAAGAAAAACATCGATCGCAATTCGGTCAGCTAACATTTGAACGGAGATTAGGCCTCTTTTGCGATTCACACTCGTGTTTCTGATTTATCGTACGTCCAAACTTTAAATTCTCGTAGTGAGCGAACGGTTTGTCCTACAAAGCTCCGGGTGGTCTCAAAAAATTCTAAAACTTCTATAGAATCTTGAATTGAAGGAAAAACAATACCTTTATATCGGAATTTTTCGAGTTTGGGCGTTTTCAAAATTTCAAAATTCATTTTGGAACCCTTAGACGTAACCTACATCAACCAAAATCTTCGGGCACAACTGGACCCCAAATGGAGCCTACATACCAAATTTCATCAAAATCGGTCAATGCTAAGTGGCAAAAGTGCCGCGAACGGCGTACGACAGACGGACGGCCAAATTTTTATTCGATTTTTGGATTCTACGTACCTTGAAACGTAAACCATCAAATTTTGAGGGGGTGTTAAATTTTTTTTCTTGGTAGATTCCAAAGGTTCATTATTGAAAATAATGAACCAAAATTTGGCCGTCCGTCCGCCGTACGCGGCACTTTTGCCACTTAGCATTGACCGATTTTGATGAAATTTGGTATGTAGGCTCCATTTGGGGTCTAGTTGTGCTCCGAAGCTTTTGGTTGATGTAGGTTACGTCTAAGGGTTCCAAAATGAATTTTGAAATTTTGAAAACGCCCTAACTCAAAAAATTTTGATGTAAAGGTATTGTTTTTCCTTCAATTTAAGATTCTATAGAATTTTAAAAAAATTTTGAGACCACCCGGAGCTCTGTAGGACAAACCGTTCGCTCTCTACAAGAATTTAAGATTTGGAAGTACGATAAATCAGAAACACGAGCGTGAATCGCTAAGGAGGCCTAATCTCCGTTCAAATTATAGCTGACCGAAATACGATCGATGTTTTTCTTCATGTTGGATGGTTCGTGGCTTTGCAGACGAGTTATCTATAGAAAAATAATAAACCATTGTGTAATAATTTGCAGCGTTTTTTGGTACACGTCACACAACACAACTGCTTGACAACTGTTGGTATAAACAGCGATACCACAGAAACCAACATGATTGCATAATGAATCGAGTGGTGATGTTGGTACTTGGATTGTTGATCTCTTTTCAAAAATATGAACGTTCAAAATGAACTTTGAAGAAGCCATTTTCCACGTTCCTCTCTCTTTAGTAGTTGGAAGAACTCCTAATAAGGCTGATCGTAACATCCTATAGGGATCCGAGATTACAACAGGTGATGGTTGTAAGAGACAGCAGCTCTCCAGACCCGAATGTGTCTCTTCCTGGCGGGATGAGATAACTTTATCGACGGACACGATCCGTCAAATACGGACACTTATCTTTATCGGTTCCGTTCCCAACCTCGTCAGCGGGAATTTCATTTCGTTACTTGAAATAAATTATTGGTAAGCTATGTAGACCTGCAAACGCAAATTTCATCTTTATCTACCAAACCACAATGAGTACTCAGGTACCTCTCATGATAATAAACAAGCACGTCCGCTCGCTCATTCAAACAGGAGTATGGAGCAGTATACTCTACAGTGGGCCGAAAAACAATTTTTTGTTTGTCCCGTATTCTAATAGTGCGGAAAAGTTGCAACATAGGTCCAAATGAAGGGACTTTTTTTTTAATTTTCTACCGAGTCTTCCGCTCACGCAAAGCCGTTGAAATTGAACGAAAAAGTGAGCAAATTTTCAAAGAAATCTTTCAGTTGATGGTATGGTTAAGAAAAGGAACAGTGGTGTTGCAATTTCTTTTAGAAAGTTTTTTTTTTACAAGATTCTTGGTTCTTTCGATTTTCAGTATACCATACCAACATTCTTTATGCACCGGGTATGCTATGAAGATCTTAGGTGTCCATATCCATGTTCTACTCGTCTCTACGTACCCACAGGGCTACTGCATTTCTGGGTACCTACGCCAAATATACGCACGTATTCATTGTATATATAAATATATACATACTTTCCTTAATTTTCGAACAATTTTCATTTTTGAAAACGCATTAATATCAGAAATTTTCTGCTGAATCCGAATATACTATACATTACCATGATTGTGAAGTTAATAACCACAAAAAAGGAAAACCCTCATTTTTTTGGACTTTTTTTGAAATTCGGACCCTTTTGAATTGTCCAAAATTTCTAGCTAATGAACTTGTCCTTTTGTTTGTTGTTAAGAAAATGTTTGTTGTTTCATATACATAGTTACCTAATATGTAACGATACTTTAAAGCACAAAGGCGCTATGTCCATCCACCTTCCACATATTTTATTTTTTTAATTTCAGAAAAACTCAAATTCAACAAACTATTATTGAGTTTTCTTGACGATAATAGCTTACAAATTTATTGAGGAAATTAGAGAGTTTAGTGTAATAAGCCATTATTTTAGGAATTATGCATTGGTGATCATTTCTTTTGCGTTTTTCTCAAACCTCCATTTTTGGACAAAGCACCTTTGTGCTTTAAGGTATCGATATGTACATTTTATTTTTGGAAAGACTTCAGAGATCGTTTCTGAATGTTCCAAAACGAATTTCAGTGAAAAACGTTTTCGAAAAAGTCCATTCTAAAAATTTTTATTCCATTGCAATAGATTCATTTTTCTTGAAAATTCCTAAAACGTGAAAATTGATTATTTTCCGAAATTTATACACCATTATTGAAATGGCTCTTTGTTATTCTGATAAATGCGGAATGTCCTATATTTTAGCAAAGCTGGGATTTTTCGTGTTTGATTCCCTCATAGCTGTATACTACGCTCATAGATATATCTATGAGATATATCTATGGATATATCTATGGATTCCCTACACAGTTTCAACCTTTCCTCCATACATCTCAAAACATCTTATTAGGTCGGGAGCATGACTGTGTGTAGTCTTTGGTCTTACTTCCAAAAATCGGGCACTCAAAATCACTTCTGATGATCATCACCACAGATGAAAAATCACGAATAATAAACGTGATAGCGGTAATTTCACAATTTGCATCCACCGCGGAAGACAGGGAGTGACTGGGCACACGAGCGTGATCAGCCAGGACGCTAGGTAGTTCTCACAACATTTTTTGACATTCACGGACATTCAAAACATTTGCAAATGAACGCCAAAAGGTGTCTTTTGTCGTTCATGTTTTTTGTGACCTTGCCTTAGTGATGTTTTAAACACAGACAAGAACAAGCACTTGAAAGACTTTTTATTGAAACCCAAATTCATCTCTCTCGTTGCGCGAGATGAAAACATCGTATTGGTTATTTTTTGACAGACATGAACACGTGAGGGTCCTTAGTGTTAGTCTATTTGAACAACAAAGGACCATTTTAATGACGGTTTAAAATTTCCGAAAATAAGCGATTTTCACGGTTTTGTTCAATTTTAACGGCTTTTGCGCCAACGGAAGACTCGCTAGAAAAGATTTTTTTTTAATTTGTCCCGTCATTTGGAATTATTTCCTAACTTTTCCGCACTATTAGAACACAGGACAAACAAAAAATTGTCTTTCGGTCCACTCTACTGAACTCATCAAAAAAGGTACCTATTCACAACTTTTCTGCCGAGCTCAAGGATGAATTTTAGTTTAAATTATAGTTTGTTTTACGTTTCCATAGTATTCAATGGTTTTTAATTTTAAATAATAGATTCCATAATTTCTTAAATAGGATTAATGGCTTTTCTAAGTTTTGTTTTGATTGTCGGAATGGATCTCACTCGGAATGAATCTCACTCTGTAATTCATCCCTGACCCCCGAAAAAGGAAATATATTGACCGAAAGCTCGGCAGAAAAGGAGTGAATACCTGTTTGACCCTCATCCCAATCAATCTTGACCAGTAAAATGTGTAAGGTCGATCTTCATAATCTCTACATGGTTTCGACGAGTTGTCTCATTTCCTTGGAGTAGTTTATACTGCCCCAACCCTTGTATGTCTCTGCCCACTTTCAGCGCATACGCAGTGGCTTCTAATATTACGATCACCTCGTAGTACAAAAATGTACAAATTTGTCCGT
The DNA here is from genome assembly GCA_009739505.2 of Apolygus lucorum. Taxonomy (NCBI): domain Eukaryota; kingdom Metazoa; phylum Arthropoda; class Insecta; order Hemiptera; family Miridae; genus Apolygus; species Apolygus lucorum. The sequence continues at coordinate 32,349,231 of CM019169.2, forward strand.
TGGTTGACATTACAGAAAGTTGGGCGACTCGGACAAAAAACCATTCATCCTAGAAGCTGAGAGGCTGAGAGTCATCCACAAAAAGGAGTACCCAGACTACAAGTACCAGCCGAGAAGAAGAAAATCAACAACAAATAACAACAACAATAACTCCAATAAAAATACCAACAACACGAATGCAACTCGGCAACCAAACACTGGAAATTACACGTAAGTAGAAATCAACCTATGCAATAAATTCTTAAAATTCACGATTATCCGGGAGAGATAGGTTGTTGTTGATTGTTCAATTAAGTCGATCAATTCAAAAATAATTTTTCGACTACCTTGGTGAACTCGGAAGCAATACCTACGTTAAAATGCTGTACGAAAGATACCTAATACTTACTGCCTGATTAACCCTTTTCTACACCATTTTAACACAGAATGTGTTTTTGCGATGACCTACCGAAAAAAAATCGTCACGAAAAAGCGACAGAAAAAACCGTTACGCGCCTTTTATAATGATTTTCACGTGCAACCAAGCCGTTGGTAAGGAAATAGAACTCCCGCAGTGTTCATTGTACAGAAATTGTTCACCATTCGTTGGAAAGCTCTCAATTTATATAGTATTTTTCTTGTGGTTACATATTTATTTATATAAAATTTATAGGGTTTTAGACCAAATTAAATGTCTAACAATTATTTATTTTATTATTGCCAAAGACTCCACATTTATTATTGTTGTTTTTTATTTAACGGATGACTAGCATCGCAAAAACACATTCTGTGTTCCTATGATTTCATACAGAGTATGGAAAAAGAAATAAACCGGGGGGTGCAGGGGGGCGGAGCCCCCCGCCGAGGCGCAAAGCGCCGAGTTTTTGGTTCAATTTTGGTTTATTATTTCTAATAATAAGCCTATGTGATCGTATCGCAAAAAATTTTTATAACCCCCCTCAAACTTTGTCACTTTACGTTTCAAGGTGCGTAGAATCCAAATTTGCAATGTCCGTCCGCCGTCCCCCGTCCGCCGTCCCCCGTCCGCCGTCCCCCGTCCGCCGTCCGCCGTCCGCGGCACTTTTCTTAGCAACACTGGACCGATTTGGTTCAAATTTGGTATATGGGCTCCATTTGGGGTCTAGTTGTGCCGCGAAGCTTTTGGTTGATGTAGGTCACTTCTAAGGGGTGAAAATTAAGGGTTGAAATTTTCAAGAGTGCCCTAGCTCGAAAACTCTCGAAATAAAGGTATCGTGTTTTCACCAATTTTAAATAGTATTGAATTTTTAAAAATTTTTGAGACCACCCGGAGCTCTGTAGGACAAACCGTTCGGTCCCTACGAGTACTTGAAGGTTTTCCTTCGATAAAACAGAATCATGAGTGTGAATCGCAAAAGAGGTCTAATCTCCATTCAAATTTTATCGGACTAAAATGCGATCGCTGTTCATTTCTTCGATTTGTATACAGTTTTGCCTTCTGCGTAACCAGTAATCAAATTTCAATATGAAGCTTTCTATTTCTCCAATCGAGTGTGAAGCGTTTAGTTCTTTCTAATAAACTTGATTGTGAAGGTGTGAAGCCAGTGTGGTGTGGTAGGTAGTACCTAGCTGGTAGGTAAAAAAAAAGTTGGTAGGTAAAAAAAATGTTGGTGGGTAAAAAACGC